>OY997264.1:649648590-650848590 GCA_963921465.1 Triticum timopheevii
ACATTATTTGGCGGATCTTCACCCATCAGCATGTTCATAAAACTGTCAGGCAGCCTCTGCAGTTTGGGACAATGAGTGATGTAGCAAACAACAGATATCATAATGAGATGGGTGAAGGGGAGATCTCTCGTTTTATATACCTGCGTCATGGATGATACTGAAGTCTCAAGTATGATAGTGAAGAACTCGGAAGCATCCAACTCGTACTGCGGTGTCGCAGAGCGGTGGTGGCTGCTTCCCGCCATCTCTGATAAGCAGCAGAAGAGACCAATTAGTACCCTTACAACAGATCATAAAACATGCATGATAACAGGCATTAGTCGCAAATACCCAATATGTCCTATTTTTAGCAAAGTCATGCTAAAATTCACGGAAAATTTCAGCATTACCTTTGCTGAAAATATGACATATGGAGTACCCGAATTTGCCGGAACGGAAGTTTATCGACATTCCGGCAAACTCAAGGGCCTCTCGGGGTACCTGCAATATCATTATCCCCGCGTAATGAAGTCACCAATGGGTCATTTCAGAAGATCACAAGTAGCATCATCACAAGTACAACATCATCTATAGCTTTATATTAACAAAGCATCAGCACATATACAAAAGACCACTTATGCCAACCGTATGGTTTATATCAGATTCAGAGTTCAGTTCTATTTCAGCTCAAGTTTCATTACAACACAAACACTGTAATTCATCTGCTCACAGAAAAATTAATAATCAAAATCAAATTACAATAGGAATCTTTAGCTCATTTTCTAACCAAGGCATAGCTCATTTTCCAGAATATTTAGCTCAATTCTGAAAATACATGGCTAGGACAATGGTAGCATTCAAACACAAGCCCAAGCCTATACTTAACTAGGCCCGGGTCCATTAAATTCTTACAGAAACCAAGAAATGGAATCAACTCCCCTTGTTGCTGATTCAGTCATGGGAGATGCCATGTCTCAAAAATATCAAGTAGCACCATCATGTTCGATTTCAATATAAGGAATATTACAAACTTAACAGTTAAGATCCCAGGTGAGTAACACACTTTGGTCTTCTAGTTCAAAACAAAACTGACATAATTCTAGATGCCATAATCAGATCAAAATTTCAAACCACACCCTTACTTTCAAATATCAAATTAGGAACATTTTGAGACATAGGAAAATAGTGTACATCTGAAAATGCTGCAAACTATGAAGAAAAACAAGAACACTTTGTAATACATGATTATTCAGTTAAGACAAGAGAAACCATCTTCAACTACTACTGTAAATAATACACCTATTAACACGTTTCTGAACATACATCCAGCAAGTTTCAGTAGACCAGAGAATATCCCTACAGTAGTGCCCTCCAACAGTAGTTCTTGCTTGCAGTAGTTTTAGGGAGTACTGCAATTTTGCAAGTCTAAAGTAAGACGTTTCAGGTAATGCAAGTACTCCTCTTGCTCTCTACTTTCTCTCTTCTCTTCTTCAGTTAATTAACTGAATTTTGCTGATGTTGTTGTTAACTGAATTTTACTGATGTTGTTGTTGACTTACTGTTAATGAACAGTGGCTAAGTATGGTTGTGCTGTCAGGTTACTACTAGCAGCAACATGGAAGTAGACTTGATGACCGTGTTCGTCAGGCACAAATATGTAAGAAAGGAGCAAGTGCATCTACTTATTGGAACAAGCCTGACCAAGAACCCTAGACAAACACGACCAATCTTGCCACAGACCAAGAACCCTAGACAAACACGACCAATCTTGGCACAGACCAAGAACCCTAGAAATTATCCAGAGAACCAGACCAAGAACAGTACTACAAATTAATGAACCAAAGAGAAACGAAATTAAGAGGACAATTGGGGGGTGAAGAAGAGGGAGAGGAGCAGGGCCCGACCAGTCCAGCGTCGGGGGAGAATCACGCCGGCGACGGGGTCGTTACGGTCACCACTCCTTGTCGCAGCGGAAGGGAAGGGAGGGAGGGAATGGGGAGGAAGGGTGGAGAGGGAGGAAGAAGGAAGGAGGAGAGGTACCTGGGCGGGTGCGGCCGGTCGCTGGAGGGGTTGGGGTCGGCGGCAGGGGTGGATTTCGGCGGGGGTCGGGGCGGCGGCGGGGGTGGATTTCGGCGGGGGTCGGGGCGGCGGCGGCGGCAGGGGACGGAGGGGATGGAGGGGGCGGCGGCGTAAGGTTGGGAATTAGGTCGAGTGGGGAGGAAGGGAGGGAGGGGAACAGGTGGAGTGAGGGGGATGAAGGAAATATGCCCTAGAGGCAATAATAAAGTTATTATTTATTTCCTCATATCATGATAAATGTTTATTATTCATGCTAGAATTGTATTAACCGGAAACATAATACATGTGTGAATATATAGACAAACAGAGTGTCACTAGTATGCCTCTACTTGACTAGCTTGTTAATCAAAGATGGTTATGTTTCCTAACCATGAACAAGGAGTTGTTATTTGATTAACAAGGTCACATCATTAGTTGAATGATCTGATTGACATGACCCATTCCGTTAGCTTAGCACCCGATCGTTTAGTATGTTGCTATTGCTTCCTTCATGACTTATACATGTTCCTATGACTATGAGATTATGCAACTCCCGTTTACCGGAGGAACACTTTGTGTGCTACCAAACGTCACAAGTAAATGGGTGATTATAAAGGTGATCTACAAGTGTCTCCGAAGGTACTTGTTGAGTTGGCGTATTTCGAGATTAGGATTTGTCACTCCGAATGTCGGAGAGGTATCTCTGGGCCCTCTCGGTAATGCACATCACTTAAGCCTTGCAAGCATTTCAACTAATGAGTTAGTTGTGAGATGATGTATTACGGAACAAGTAAAGAGACTTGCCGGTAACGAGATTGAACTAGGTATTGGATACCGACGATCGAATCTTGGGCAAGTAACATACCGACGACAAAGGGAACAACGTATGTTGTTATGCGGTTTGACCGATAAAGATCTTCGTAGAATATGTAGGAACCAATATGGGCATCCAGGTCCCGCTATTGGTTATTGACCAGAGACGTGTCTCGGTCATGTCTACATTGTTCTCGAACCGTAGGGTTCGCACGCTTAAGGTTTCGATGACAGTTATATTATGAGTTTATGTATTTTGATGTACCGAAGGTTGTTCGGAGTCCCGGATGTGATCACGGACATGACAAGGAGTCTCGAAATGGTCGAGACATAAAGATTGATATATTGGACGGATATATTTGGACACCGGAAAGGTTCCGGGTGAGATTGGAAATATACCGGAGTTCCGGGAGGTTACCGGAACCACCCGGTAAGTATATGGGCCTTATTGGGCCTTAGTGGAAGGGAGGGAGAAGGAGCAAGGGAGGGGGCGCCCCCCCCCCCCAAGCCCAATCCGATTTGGGAGGGGGGCCGGTCCCCCCTTTCCTTCTCTCCTCCCCCCTCTTCCTTCCTTCTCCTACTCCTAATAGGAAAGGGGGGCCAAACCTACTTGGAGTAGGTTTGCCCCCCCTATGGCGCGCCTCCTCCCTAGGCCGGCCTCCTCCTCCCTCCCTCCTTTATATACGGGGGCGGGGGGGCACCCTAGACACAAGTTGATCATTGAGATCGTTCCTTAGCCGTGTGCGGTGCCCCTCTCCATGATATTACACCTCGTTCATATTGTAGCGGTGCTTAGGCGAAGCCCTGCGACAGGAGAACATCAAGATCGTCACCACGCCGTCGTGCTGACGGAACTCCTCCCCGCGCCTCTGCTGGATCGGAGATCGGGGTGCGTCATCGAGTTGTACATGTGTCAAGAACTCGGAGGTGCCGGAGTAACGGTGCTTGGATCGGTTGGACCGGGAGGACGTACGACTACTTCCTCTATGTTGCGTCAACGCTTCTGCTTCGGTCTACGAGGGTACGTAGACAACACTCTCCCCTCTCGTTGCTATGCATCACCATGATCTTGCGTGTGCGTAGGAAATTTTTTGAAATTACTATGTTCCCCAACAGTGGCATCCGAGCCTAGGTTTTATGGTTTGATGTTATATGCACGAGTAGAACACAAGTGAGTTGTGGGCGATATAAGTCATACTGCTTACCAGCATGTCATACTTTGGTTCGGCGGTATTGTTGGATGAAGCGGCCCGGACCGACATTACGCGTACGCTTACGCGAGACTGGTTTTACCGCCGTGCTTTGCACACAGGTGACTAGCGGGTGTCAGTTTCTCCAACTTTAGTTGAACCGAGTGTGGCTACGCCCGGTCCTTGCGAAGGTTAAAACAACATCAACTTGACAAACTATCGTTGTGGTTTTGATGCGTAGGTGAGATTGGTTCTTGCTTAAGCCCGTAGCAGCCACGTAAAACTTGCAACAACAAAGTAGACGACGTCTAACTTGTTTTTGCAGGGGCATGTTGTGATGTGATATGGCCAAGATGTGATGCTATATTTTATTGTATGAGATGATCATGTTTTGTAACCGAAGTTATCGGCAACTGGCAGGAGCCATATGGTTGTCGCTTTATTGTATGAAATGCAAACGCCCTGTAATTGCTTTACTTTATCACTAAGCGGTAGCGATAGTCGTAGAAGCAATAGATGGCGTAAACGACAAACAATGCTACGATGGAGATCAAGGTGTCGCGCCGGTGACGATGGTGATCATGATGGTGCTTCGGAGATGGAGATCACAAGCACAAGATGATGATGGCCATATCATATCACTTATTTTGATTGCATGTGATGTTTATCCTTTATGCATCTTATCTTGCTTTGATTGACGGTAGCATTTTAAGATGATCTCTCACTAAAAATTATCAAGAAGTGTTCTCCCTGAGTATGCACCGTTGCCAAAGTTCGTCGTGCCCAGACACCACGTGATGATCGGGTGTGATAAGCTCTACGTCCATCTACAACGGGTGCAAGCCAGTTTTTGCACACGCAGAATACTCAGGTTAAACTTGACGAGCCTAGCATATGCAGATATGGCCTCGGAACACGGAGACCGAAAGGTCGAGCGTGAATCATATAGTAGATATGATCAACATAAGATGTTCACCATTGAAAACTACTCCATCTCACGTGATGATCGGTTATGGTTTAGTTGATTTGGGTCACGTGATCACTTAGATGACTAGAGAGATGTCTGTCTAAGTGGGAGTTCTTTAGTAATATGATTAATTGAACTTAAATTTATCATGAACTTAGTACCTGATAGTATCTTGCTTGTCTATGTTGATTGTAGATAGATGGCCCGTGCTGTTGTTCCATTGATTTTTAATGCGTTCCTTGAGAAAGCTAAGTTGAAAGATGATGGTAGCAACTACGCGGACTGGGTCCGTAACTTGAGGATTATCCTCATTGCTGCACAGAAAAATTACGTCCTGGAAGCACCGCTGGGTGCCAGGCTTGCTGCTGATGCAACTGACGACGTTAAGAACGTCTGGCAGAGCAAAGCTGATGACTACTCGATAGTTCAATGTGCCATGCTTTACGGCTTAGAACCGGGACTTCAACGACGTTTTGAACGTCATGGAGCATATGAGATGTTCCAGGAGTTGAAGTTAATATTCCAGAAGAATGCCCGGATTGAGAGATATGAAGTCTCCAATAAGTTCTATAGCTGCAAGATGGAGGAGAATAGTTCTGTCAGTGAGCACATACTCAAGATGTCTGGGTATTGTAATCACTTGATTCAACTAGGAGTTACTCTTCCGGATGATAGCGTCATTGACAGAATTCTCCAATCACTTCCACCAAGCTACAAGAGCTTCATGATGAACTATAATATGCAAGGGATGGATAAGACGATTCCCGAGCTCTTCGCAATGCTAAAGGCTGCGGAGGTAGAAATCAAGAAGGAGCATCAAGTGTTGATGGTTAACAAGACCACTAGTTTCAAGAAAAAGGGAAAAGGGAAGAAGAAGGGGAACTTCAAGAAGAACAGCAAACAAGTTGCTGCTCAAGAGAGGAAACCCAAGTCTGGACCTAAGCCTGAAACTGAGTGCTTCTACTGCAAGCAGACTGGTCACTGGAAGCGGAACTGCCCCAAGTATTTGGCGGATAAGAAGGATGGCAAGGTGAACAAAGGTATATGTGATATACATGTTATTGATGTGTACCTTACTAGAGCTCGCAGTAGCACCTGGGTATTTGATACTGGTTCTGTTGCTAATATTTGCAACTCGAAACAGGGACTACGGATTAAGCGAACACTGGCAAAGGACGAGGTGACGATGCGCGTGGGAAACGGTTCCAAAGTCGATGTGATCGCGGTCGGCACGCTACCTCTACATCTACCTTCGGGATTAGTATTAGACCTAAATAATTGTTATTTGGTGCCAGCGTTGAGCATGAACATTATATCTGGATCTTGTTTGATGCGAGACGGTTATTCATTTAAATCAGAGAATAATGGTTGTTCTATTTATATGAGTAATATCTTTTATGGTCATGCACCCTTGAAGAGTGGTCTATTTTTGATGAATCTCGATAGTAGTGATACACATATTCATAGTGTTGAAACCAAAAGATGCAGAGTTGATAATGATAGTGCAACTTATTTGTGGCACTGCCGTTTAGGTCATATCAGTGTAAAGCGCATGAAGAAACTCCATACTGATGGACTTTTGGAACCTCTTGATTATGAATCACTTGGTACTTGCGAACCGTGCCTCATGGGCAAGATGACCAAAACGCCGTTCTCCGGTACTATGGAGAGAGCAACAGATTTGTTGGAAATCATACATACAGATGTATGTGGTCCGATGAATATTGAGGCTCGTGGCGGATATCGTTATTTTCTCACCTTCACAGATGATTTAAGTAGATATGGGTATATCTACTTAATGAAGCATAAGTCTGAAACATTTGAAAAGTTCAAAGAATTTCAGAGTGAAGTTGAAAATCATCGTAACAAGAAAATAAAGTTTCTACGATCTGATCGTGGAGGAGAATATTTGAGTTACGAGTTTGGTCTACACTTAAAACAATGTGGAATAGTTTCGCAACTCACGCCACCCGGAACACCACAGCGTAATGGTGTGTCTGAACGTCGTAATCATACTTTACGTGATATGGTGCGATCTATGATGTCTCTTACAGATTTACCGCTATCATTTTGGGGTTATGCTTTAGAGACGGCCACATTCACGTTAAATAGGGCACCGTCGAAATCCGTTGAGATGACACCTTATGAACTATGGTTTGGCAAGAAACCAAAGTTGTCGTTTCTTAAAGTTTGGTGCTGCGATGCTTATGTGAAAAAGCTTCAACCTGATAAGCTCGAACCCAAATCGGAGAAATGTGTCTTCATAGGATACCCAAAGGAGACAGTTGGGTACACCTTCTATCACAGATCCGAGGGCAAGACATTCGTTGCTAAGAATGGATCCTTTCTAGAGAAGGAGTTTCTCTCGAAAGAAGTGAGTGGGAGGAAAGTAGAACTTGATGAGGTAACTGTACCTACTCCCTTGTTGGAAAATAATACATCACAGGAACCGGTTTCTGTGACGTCAAAACCAACTAGTGAGGAAGTTGATGATGATGATCATAGAACTTCAGATCAAGTTAATACAGAACCTCGTAGGTCGAACAGAGTAAGATCCGCACCAGAGTGGTACGGTAATCCTATTCTGGAAGTCATGATACTAGATCATGATGAACCTACGAACTATGAAGAAGCGATGGTGAGCCCAGATTCCGCAAAATGGCTTGAAGCCATGAAATCTGAGATGGGATCCATGTATGAGAACAAAGTATGGACTTTGGTTGACTTGCCCGATGGTCGGCAAGCAATTGAGAATAAATGGATCTTCAAGAAGAAGACTGACGCTGACGGTAATGTTACTGTCTACAAAGCTCAACTTGTTGCAAAAGGTTTTCGACAAGTTCAAGGGGTTGACTACGATGAGACCTTCTCACCCGTAGCGATGCTTAAGTCTGTCCGAATCATGTTAGCAATTGCCGCATTTTATGATTATGAAATTTGGCAAATGGATGTAAAAACTGCATTCCTGAATGGATTTCTGGAAGAAGAATTGTACATGATGCAACCAGAAGGTTTTATCGATCCAAAGGGAGCTAACAAAGTGTTCAAGCACCAGCGATCCATTTATGGACTGGTGCAAGCCTCTCGGAGTTGGAATAAACGTTTTGATAGTGTGATCAAAGCATTTGGTTTTATACAGACTTTTGGAGAAGCCTGTATTTACAAGAAAGTGAGTGGGAGCTCTGTAGCATTTCTAATATTATATGTGGATGACATATTATTGATTGGAAATGATATAGAATTTCTGGATAGCATAAAGGGATACTTGAATAGAAGTTTTTCAATGAAAGACCTCGGTGAAGCTGCTTACATATTGGGCATTAAGATCTATAGAGATAGATCAAGACGCTTAATTGGACTTTCACAAAGCACATACCTTGACAAAGTTTTGAAGAAGTTCAAAATGGATCAAGCAAAGAAAGGGTTCTTGCCTGTATTGCAAGGTGTGAAGTTGAGTAAGACTCAAAGCCCGACCACTGCAGAAGATAGAGAGAAAATGAAAAGTGTCCCCTATGCTTCAGCCATAGGCTCTATCATGTATGCAATGCTGTGTACCAGACCTGATGTGTGCCTTGCTATAAGTCTAGCAGGGAGGTACCAAAGTAATCCAGGAGTGGATCACTGGACAGCGGTCAAGAACATCCTGAAATACCTGAAAAGGACTAAGGATATGTTTCTCGTATATGGAGGTGACAAAGAGCTCATCGTAAATGGTTACATTGATGCAAGCTTTGACACTGATCCGGACGATTCTAAATCGCAAACCGCATACGTGTTTACATTAAACGGTGGAGCTGTCAGTTGGTGCAGTTCAAAACAAAGCGTCGTGGCGGGATCTACGTGTGAAGCGGAATACATAGCTTCTTCGGAAGCAGCCAATGAAGGAGTCTGGATGAAGGAGTTCATATCCGATCTAGGTGTCATACCTAGTGCATCGGGTCCAATGAAAATATTTTGTGACAATACTGGAGCAATTTCCTTAGCGAAGGAATCCAGATTTCGCAAGAGAACCAAGCACATCAAGAGACGCTTCAATTCCATCCGGGATCTAGTCCAGGTGGGAGACATAGAGATTTGCAAGATACATACGGATCTGAATGTTGCAGACCCGTTCACTAAGCCTCTTCCACGAGCAAAACATGATCAACACCAAGACTCCATGGGTTTTAGAATCATTACTGTGTAATCTAGATTATTGACTCTAGTGCAAGTGGGAGACTGAAGAAAATATGCCCTAGAGGCAATAATAAAGTTATTATTTATTTCCTCATATCATGATAAATGTTTATTATTCATGCTAGAATTGTATTAACCGGAAACATAATACATGCGTGAATATATAGACAAACAGAGTGTCACTAGTATGCCTCTACTTGACTAGCTTGTTAATCAAAGATGGTTATGTTTCCTAACCATGAACAAGGAGTTGTTATTTGATTAACAAGGTCACATCATTAGTTGAATGATCTGATTGACATGACCCATTCCATTAGCTTAGCACCCGATCGTTTAGTATGTTGCTATTGCTTCCTTCATGACTTATACATGTTCCTATGACTATGAGATTATGCAACTCCCGTTTACCGGAGGAACACTTTGTGTGCTACCAAACGTCACAACGTAACTGGGTGATTATAAAGGTGCTCTACAGGTGTCTCCGAAGGTACTTGTTGAGTTGGCGTATTTCGAGATTAGGATTTGTCACTCCAAATGTCGGAGAGGTATCTCTGGGCCCTCTCGGTAATGCACATCACTTAAGCCTTGCAAGCATTTCAACTAATGAGTTAGTTGTGAGATGATGTATTACGGAACGAGTAAAGAGACTTGCCGGTAACGAGATTGAACTAGGTATTGGATACCGACGATCAAATCTTGGGCAAGTAACATACCGATGACAAAGGGAACAACGTATGTTGTTATGCGGTTTGACCGATAAAGATCTTCGTAGAATATGTAGGAACCAATATGGGCATCCATGTCCCGCTATTGGTTATTGACCGGAGACATGTATCGGTCATGTCTACATTGTTCTCGAACCGTAGGGTCCGCATGCTTAAGGTTTCGATGACAGTTATATTATGATTTTATGTATTTTGATGTACCGAAGGTTGTTCGAAGTCCCGGATGTGATCACGGACATGACGAGGAGTCTCGAAATGGTCGAGACATAAAGATTGATATATTGGACGGATATATTTGGACACCGGAAAGGTTCCGGGTGAGATTGGAAATATACCGGAGTTCCGGGAGGTTACCGGAACCCCCCGGTAAGTATATGGGCCTTATTGGGCCTTAGTGGAAGGGAGGGAGAAGGAGCAAGGGAGGGGGCGCCCCCCCCCCCCCAAGCCCAATCCGAATTGGGAGGGGGGCCGGCCCCCCCTTTCCTTCTCTCCTCCCCCCTCTTCCTTCCTTCTCCTACTCCTAATAGGAAAGGGGGGCCAAACCTACTTGGAGTAGGTTTGCCCCCCCTATGGCGCGCCTCCTCCATAGGCCGGCCTCCTCCTCCCTCCCTCCTTTATATACGGGGGCGGGGGGGGCACCCTAGACACAAGTTGATCATTGAGATCGTTCCTTAGCCGTGTGCGGTGCCCCCCTCCACGATATTACACCTCGTTCATATTGTAGCGGTGCTTAGGCGAAGCCCTGCGACAGGAGAACATCAAGATCGTCATCACGCCGTCGTGCTGACGGAACTCCTCCCCGCGCCTCTGCTGGATCGGAGATCGGGGTGCGTCATTGAGCTGTACGTGTGTCAAGAACTCGGAGGTGCCGGAGTAACGGTGCTTGGATCGGTTGGACCGGGAGGACGTACGACTACTTCCTCTACGTTGCGTCAATGCTTCCGCTTCGGTCTACGAGGGTACGTAGACAACACTCTCCCCTCTCGTTGCTATGCATCACCATGATCTTGCGTGTGCGTAGGAAATTTTTTGAAATTACTACGTTCCCCAACAGGGGAAGCTTACTAATGGCGCACCGCGTGGTAGTGCGCCATTACTAGTTAGAACTAGTAATGGCGCACTTCGGTCGGATGCGCCATTAGTATGTATGCAAGAATGAAAAAAAAATTATCACTAGTGGCGCACCTTTTTTGTGGTGCGCCATTAGTGTCTTCCACACTAATGGCGCACCACCAACTGGTGCCATTAGTATATAGTAGTGGTGCACTACTTCCCTGGTGCGCCATTAGTGTCAATCCTATCTATAGCCCTTTTCCTAGTAGTGACTAATTAACTTTCTACAGGAGTGTTGTGCAAAGCTAAGAATGATGTAAATAGTTATTGTGTAGAATCATACCATGTATTTTTTCTTACAACAGATCCTTGGTATTTCTTAGCTATCTTTACTAAGTTTTTCTTTTATAAATGTTGTACATCTTATTTTCTATGTATGTAAATCACTTAGTAATAAATTTCCTTTGTTTGATTTCCCCAGGATGTCTGCTTCTCTTAACATATCATGTGTTGGTATCAATTATGCTTCAGCAACTTCTGCTTCTGCAGTACTAAATCTCCTGCCAGTGTTAACTTTCTCCAGTGTTAACTTTCTTTTTGGCTCTTCTGTTGGGGTATGTGATTTTAATGATAATTGCATTACATCCTAAGGGTACAACATTTTTATATTGCCTTGTGGTAACTAAATTTTAAATATGTCATCAAACTAAGCTCAGAAAATTTGTAGTTGTGATATCCACACATAAATTGCATGAATATGATATCTACATATAACTATTTGCATTGAATACAGAAGAATAGCTTTGCATGAATGTGTGATTATGAGAAGAAGACTCAAGTTTGTGACATACATAGTTGATACTAGAAGAAGACCTGCGCGTTGCCTCGGGATAGTAGGCCGAAATCATGGATATTAGGTTGATGACGTGAATAATTGTGAGAATTATGATGTGATGGAATATGATTTGGCAGCCATGCACGATTTGTTGATGTGAAAGGGTTGCACACACATGGACAAGATAGTTAGTGTGATGGTAGATTATTGATGTGTGGGACAAGCATGTTTGTCGATGTGGAACAGTTGCATGCTTAGGAAAAATAGTTAATGGGTTATAACTATTTAAGAATAAGAAGATTAAATTTTAGAGATGTTTACAGCCAAACGAAATGGTTTTGGTGTTGGTAGCTCTCCATGTTTGATAAAGGAAATAAATATATTTTCTTTTGCAAAGCGAAACAAAATTTGTTCAGAGAAAGAAATTTAACAAATCATTGTATTCTATATGTTCTATTTATAGCAAGATCTTCCCAGGCCCTACCAAACCCAACAACCTGGCTGGTCCTAAACCACGCTCAAGGTTGTGTAGCCTTTTTTTTACAGGATAACTTTGGGTAGGCCCTAGATTGGTTGAGTTAGGCAAGCTACGGGTCTAGCGAGTTAAAAGTGGAGCGGATGAGTGTTATAAAGGGTGGAGATAAAACCTTTGAGTAGATATTTTTCCTCTCGTTAATTTTGCGGCAAGAAAATAGTTACAAAGATTATATTTATTTATAGTGGGAGTGCTAATCAGTCGCTATTGGTTACGTTCATGTGAAATTTGAGCAACATCCCTTAATTCTCCGGCCTTATCGAGTATGTAGTCGCATTGTATGGTTACGCGATACTTACTAGGGTGCTGATACTTACTAGGGTGTACATATTTATATCTCTGCACTATTTGACACTAATGTACCATTGTGAATTTTTTTTACGTGCGCTTCTTTGAACTTAATAAAAAAATTACTAGCAAGCTAAATGATCATGCGCTGCTACTGAAGTTATTTTTTGCTAGATATTATTAGTTGGTTAAACACGGACACATAGCCCATGCTTCATAAAAAAACATCATCACGAAATATACATTAATCAAATCAACCATATGTAGAACATCTGGAAAGTAGGCGACAACTGTGGTGATTCAAATAACTTAAGAAGTGAACGAACCACCACCAACTCTGATCTTTACTCTTACTGTAGTGTAAACCTACTTTTGTGTAGATTGAGTGCTTTGCTGAACATGGTGTAGTAACGATAGTGGGACTGAAAATAGGTTCAACTTGCTTAATATACAATATTATGATAAGAAAATTGTGGATAAGTGAGTGATTTGTTATTCTACTTATGGTAGAATGGAGTCTTTGCAATTAAAGAGCTTCCATGGGATTGTGAAAGTTTCTGGTATAGTGATTTGTGCGGTTGGTGTTACTGTACTAGCATTATACCAAGGACCGGAGCTCAAATCTATAGTCCATCAGCCTATTTTCCGTCACCCAAGTCGAGTTGATACTCATCCCTCGAGGAGCTGGATATTGGGAATTCTCCTGCAGTCTCTTGCGACTGTAATGTTTGCGCTTTGGACAGTCTTTCAGGTATGCATCTTGCTTTGTGCACAGGCTACAGATTCAGGTGTGTGTGCATGTTTAGATGCTAATTTATTCCATGTTGCTTCTAGGGCCCTTTGCTGGAGGAGTATCCGTCCATGCTGCTTAACACGAGCCTCCAGATTGTCTTTGCGACTGTTCAATCGTTTTTTATGGCTCTAGTGATGGAGAGGGACTTTTCAAGATGGAAGTTGGGACTGGATGTAGGTCTTGTGGCGATCATCTATTGTGTAAGTATAAGAATCCCCTCAGCAACAGAAAATCCTTCATTTTTTTACGAAACCTCGGGCGGGGAGCTCCCGCGTTGCATTAAGAAGAAAAGAGTTGGGCCAGTTAATGAGGGAAACCGGACCCGAAAACCATACATGGTGTTTGTAAGAAGAATGTGACCGTGGAAGCAAAAAAGAAAATACTGACCCTGTGAAATTACTTTACATTGTAGGGTGTATTTGTTACCGCATTGGCAAACTACCTGCAAATCTGGGTGATTGGCAGGTGCGGCCCAGTATTCCTGGCCATGACAGTACCCCTAATTTTGGTTATCACAATCATTCTGTCACTTCTCATAGGAGAAGCTGTCACCCTTGGAAGGTGCATTTCTTAATGTTTGCTTGTTAGACAGAAGTACTACACCCAAAAATATTTTCATATTTTCTTCTACTGATTAACAGTGTAATAAGTGGCGCGCTCATGGTTGCTGGCCTGTACAATGTTCTCTGGGGGAAGAGAATAGAGCAAGTAGCTCTCTGCAAGCAAGGAGGTAGCGGAGAAAATGGATCATGCTTAGATTTGGAGGAACAAGAAAGCGGTGCGCCAGTTCCAGCAACGCGGGATTCAATCAAGCCAGTACCAGGTTTGATAGAGAGAACTGATACATCAAGCTGAACTGTGACCTGCAATCGTTGTTATTATAGGTGTATAAAAGCTTTGGCTTTAGGTCTGCCCACCAGAAACCGTTGAGAGATCTGTAATATTGTTTACTGCGAGTCAGCTATAGCAGCTTTAGGGGGTGTTTGATCCCAGAGACTAGAAAAAGTCCCTAAAAAGTCCCTAGGAACCAAACGGGAGGGACTTTTTCTACAGGGACTAGAAAAAGACTCTACTGAAGAGTCTTTTTTGATTAGTCCCTGGGACTAGAAAAAGTCCTAAGACTTCTAAACCAAACACCCCCTTAATTGTCTGTTCAGCGCTTAACGTTCGTGTGGTACAATTGTATACTTGCATGTTACAGCTTGAGCAATTTGAGAAAATGCCACACTTTTTCTGGCACTTTGCTCTAGAGCACATCTTTCTTTTATTTGATTAAATAGCATACTTTTGCTCATAGTTTGATAAAATACATGAAACTGAGATTTCTCCTCACTTTGCCAGTTTAGGCCCAATCGTCGACGGAATGCGCATCGCCGGAAATCCTGAAATAAATTCAGGAATAAATGCGAGCACCAGGATTTGAACCCTGGTGGGCTGAGGATACCACAGTCCTTCTAACCATCCAACCACAGCCTCCGAGCTGCCTGGTCTCGACACTTGTGACGATGTAATGTGTTTCTTAAATCAATTAATCTGGCCATGATGGCCTTTCTTAAAAAAAAAAAATTCTCCGACAGCGCCGCCAAGCAGAGTCGGCCCTCCCCTCCTCCCTTCCTCGATCTCTCCCCTTTAATTCTCCGCATCCAATCCACCTCATCCCCAATCCACCGGGCTGCCGGCGTTCTGCTCTTCTTCCCAGCCTTTTTCCCTCGAGCGGGAGGACCAGCGTCCCAAATCCTCTTCTCCGTACATCCACCTGTTTCTTCTCCTCAGCCCGTGAGCCCCCAAATCCTCCACCACCAGAGAGTAGCGGCGTCCAGGCCATCACCCATCTCCGGTGTTGCGAGGTGGCGTCTAGGGCCATCGCGCATCTCCAGCGAGCCCTCTCCCCAACGCGGCGCCCCGACCCAGAGACGCGTAGTGGCCGCCGGATCAAGCGCAGGGACTCTTAGCCGAGCTCATCGACGAGGACACTGCCGCCCCCGCGCTCTCCCCTGCGCGGCAACCCCTCCCCCGAGCGGGGACGTCAACCTACTCCCTCCGTCCGAAAATACTGGTCATCAAAATGAATAAAAAGAGATGTATTTAGAACTAAAATACGTCTAGATGCATCCTTTTTTATACATTTTGATGACAAGTATTTCCGAACGGAGCGAGTAGATGTGGCGGTGGATGGGTCCAGCACGACATCCACGAGATCCTCTCCCTCTCTCCCCGGGAGAAAAAGATGACATATACTGAATTACTGGATGAGATGTTTAGCAATGTTTGTATTGGTGGGTAGCACTGAGAATATGTAATGAGAGACAGTCTTCTTTCTTCTTGATTTTTCACACATATATGCAGTTTGGAAGTTGTAATTTATGTATCGTTAAACTTTTTAATAAAGGACGCTTTGTATTAACTCATAATGTCGCATTACATCATAATGTTGCAAACATCATAATTATACACCAAATCTCTGCATGACTAGGACGCATACAACCTACATGAAAAAGAGAGACCCGTAGATAATAAGGCAACCCAATGCAGCGAAACATTGACAACTATCACCTCTTTCCCGAACAATGATGACTTCAGCAAAGAAATGGTGCATGAATGTCGCCATTGCCGGATCGAACTACATAGGCCAGATCATGTGTTTTCACCAATGAAAAAAAGTAGCGTGCTATGAGCGTGGCCCTTAAAATAGGCTATTAGCATGCTATGTCAGCACTATTACGTGCAATTTGCGAGACATTGTACATTGATTTAAGAGTAAAATGCACTACGGGTACTTGAACTTGCGCCGCGAGCTCGGTTTGGTCATTGTACATAGAGATACGGTCATTACGGTAACTATGTTCGATGGGACGTGATTATACGGTCACTGTTCACCGTATTGAACCGGTACGCCGCCGTTTTGACCAGTCCACGCCCTCCCCCGCGCCACGTGTCGTTTGCAGAAGCGAAGCGGTGAACAATTTACAAAAAAAACCTCCCGTCTTCTATTCCATCTGTGCTCGCCCTCCCACCTCTCCATTTCCCTGTCTCTCCGCCTCCTCTGTCTCTCCGCTTCCCCTCCCCTGTCTCCGCTTCCCCTCCCCTGTCGCGGCCGAGGAAGGAGCAGTTGATCGCCGGTGTTGAGGTCGGCGGCGATTTTCGGTGTCGGGTTGGAAGGATCGGCCGTGGAGGAGGGTCTCGCGACCGTGGGAAGGCAAGGCGGCGCCGCCATGGCTGCAATTCGTCGCCCCGATGGAGCCCCTGCCCCCGATTACAGTAAGTCCAAAATTCTGGTCTATTTGACATCAAATCGAGTTATGTATAGATTAGATTCAGTTTGCCTAAGTTTTCTCTTGAAGTTGCCCGCATTGGAAGAAAACCCTAGGGTTTTGTTAATCGATTTGGGGGTTTCAGGTGGGGTTTTTGCCACGGTTAGAAAAGTCGAATATAGGTTTGATTCCACATGAAAAGTGGAATATAGGTTCGATGCCACGGTTTGCCATGTAGATACTTTGTCCTAAATTGTGTGGTCGCTCCTGTAGTAGGGTTCATAATGTGTGCTAGGGTTTTGGAGGAACAATTGGGGGTTTGTTGTAGGTTTTAAGGTTCACATAAAAGGTTCATTTTTTGTCAAGTTTGTTACAATTATGGGTGGTTGTACTCAATTTGTGTGCTTTTTTGTAACAGGAGCACGCAGTGACAAATTTTCAGTGCTATTTCATCATGGGGTTTTTTTCATGGGTCAAGGAAGCAACAGAAGTTATGTCAATGGACATGAAGTGTGGTATGATCAAGTTGATAGGTTAACATGGTCTCCAATCATGGTGGAGCATATGGTAGAGGAGATAGGATGGGAGATGGCTGGAAGGATAAAAGCATACTACCGCATTCCCATCCTTGACATCACCAGAAATTCTTTGAGACAGATTAGGAGTGATGCAGATACTGATCAAATGATGGTATTCTTGTCAATAGGCCATCACTTCTTTGATATTTATCTGGACCATGATGACAATTTACATTCTCACAAGGATGTTGATGATGTAGTGCATAATCCAAGAGCTCATCTGCCACCAGTGTTCAGCCCTTCCAAAGAGAAGAGTAGTACAAATCTTGCATCTAGCAGTAGTCCATCACATAGAGGAGGAGAAGTTCCTATTCCAATTCAAATTGTTTATCCAAACAATCCAGAAGTTGAAGTTGATGATGGAAATCCATTTATCTTTGCAAGGAGGACAGAGAACATTCAGTCAGACAATTTGGATCATGTGCATGAGGCAGAACAGCATGAGGCAGAACAGAGTACTATTGAGCCAGAACAGCATGAGGCAGACAGAGTATTTGTGGATGCTAGTGGAGTAGATGCAGAGAATAATGGAGTTGAGAGGGAGGAAGACAGAGATAGAAGAGCCAAGAGGGGGAGGAAAGAGGTGTTGTCAGCATCAGAAAGTGACTCAGATGACAGTGATTTTGATCCAGCTGGCATGTTTGATAGTGATTTTGAGATCAGTGATGGGGATGATGATCTTTATGCAGACAATGTGGATGAAGATGAGCCAGTGCAGACAAAGGATAAGGTGCAAGGGGGACAGGTGAAACCAGGTTCTGAATCAAAAGATGAAGCCATGTCTGATTATGAATCAGAAGGTGAGGACTTGTGGGCACCAGATTCAGATGATGAAACTCAGACCAAGTTTAGAGCTTTCAGAAAGGAGGACCTGCAGTGTCCAAAGTTCCAGGTGGGTCAAGTATTTGAGAATGTACAATTGCTAAGGAAAGCTATAAAGGAGTACAGCTGCAGAAACAGAGTGGATGTGAAGTTGCCAGTTAATGACAAGAAGAGAGTGAAGGCAGTATGTGATGAGGATTGCACTTGGTATTTATGGGCATCATTTGACAGCAGGACTAAATGCTTCATGGTGAAGAAGTATGTGGAAGAGCATACATGTTGCAAGAAATGGAAGATCAAAGCATTTACTGCACCATTTCTTGCAAGGAAATATCTTGAGAGTTTCAGGGCAGATCAAGACATGAACTTGAGGAACTTCTCAAGAGTTGTACAAAAAGAATGGCATATGACACCAACTAGGACTAAGCTACAAAGGGCAAGGAGGCTAGCCATGAAGATAATTCATGGTGATGAAGAAGGACAATACAAGTTGCTGTGGGACTATGGAAATGAGATAAGGAGAAGCAACCCAGGTAGTTCATTCTTCCTAGCACTTGATGATAAAGCTAGGTTCAACAAAGCATACATGTGTCTGGATGCTTGTAAAAGAGGTTTCCTTCAAGGATGCAGGCCTGTGATTTTCATAGATGGGTGTCATATTAAAACTAGATATAGGGGTCAGTTACTTGTTGCAGTTGGTATAGATCCTAATAATTGTATTTTCCCAATTGCCATTGCTGTTGTGGAAGTGGAAGACATGCCAAACTGGGTTTGGTTTCTTGAGAGGCTTAAAATGGACCTTGGTATCATCAACACCTCACCATGGACAATTATGTCTGATAAACAAAAGGGGCTTATCAATGCTGTGAATGATGTGTTTCCAGAATCAGAACATAGGTTCTGTGTCAGGCATATGTGGAAGAATTTCCAGCAGTTGTACAAAGGTGATGCACTGAAGAACCAACTGTGGAAGATTGCAAGAAGCACAACAACAATCAAGTATGAGCAGTACATGAATGAGATGAAGGAACTCAATGAGGATGCATACAAGTGGTTGAAAGAATTAGAACCAGAGACTTGGGTCAGGGCATTCCAAAGTGACATACCAAAGTGTGATATTTTGCTGAATAACCTATGTGAGGTCTTCAACAAGTAAGAAACTAATGATTTCCTTCCTAGTTTGTGCTTGATTTCCTTCCTAGTTTGTGCCTAGTTTGACATTCTAATGATTTCCTTCCCATGTGTCCTGCTTGCAGGTATATCCTAGAAGCCAGAGAATTGCCAATCCTATCAATGTTTGAGAGGATCAAACAACAGTGGACTAGTAGGCATTACACCAAACAACTTGAGGGTGAGAAGATGCAAGGAGTTACATGCCCTAAGATAAAGAAGATGGTTGAGAAGCTCAAAGATCTAGCAAACACTTGTTATGTGTATGAGTCAGGAGATGGAGTATTTCAAGTAGGTGATAGAGGAACGGACTACATTGTGGACATACACACCAAGTCTTGCAGCTGCATGAGATGGCAAAAAAATGGAGTCACATGTATACATGTCATTGCATGCTGCAGAAATGAGAGAGTCGACCCAATAACATTGGTGGATAATTGCTACTCAGTGGCAATGTTCAAGAAGGCCTACAGCAACATAATTTATCCTTGCAAAGATATCACAGAGTGGGAGAAGATGAATGGCCCCACAATATTGCCACCAGAGTACACAAAACATGTGGGAAGACCTTGCAAGAGTAGAAGGAAATCACCAGAAGAGATCATATGCATTAATGGAGGGAAGAGAATGTCCAGACATGGTGTCATAATGCATTGCTCCTACTGTGGTGACCCAGACCACAACAGAAAGGGTTGTAAATATCTTAAGGCTGGCCTACCACCTCCAAATAGACAAGTTGAAGCAGAAGCAACACAAGAGAATGTTCAACATGCAAATACTAATGTGGAAGAAGAGGGACCAGTGAGAACCCAGGTATAGTATGAATTTTATCTCTTGTTTTGCTCATGATAGACTACACTCTAGTTTTAATATCAAATGTATTGATCACTTCCCTTCCATACTGATTAGAACCATGAGGAAGCATCAACACAGAGAGCCCCACCAGTGGATGATCTTATGATAGACTCTATTCTTGAGCAGGTACTACTGTATTCTTGACATGTGCAGAGGCCTTTGGCAAGAATCATAATACTAAAACTTTTTCACTACATGTGTAGAGGCCTTTGCCAAGAATCATACAACAAACACTAGTACCAGAGTCTGCATTCTTAGTGAATGCACAGTCTATGCTCAACCACTCCCAGCCAAGCAGCACAGTCACTCATGGTGATCTTGCTAGGAAGCTGCTAGCCATGAAGACACAAAGAGAGAAGGAGCTGGAGGACAAGAAGCAAGCTGTTCTAGCAGCTAGAAGGGAAGCAGAAATGAAGAAAGCAGAAGAAGCTGCCAGGAAGAGGCATGTGCTAGCAGAAAAGAAAGCACAAGAAGCAGAAAGGAAGAAGGAGGCAGCTGCTCAGAGAAGAGAAGTTCAGGCCATCCTAAAGCAGGCAGCTGCAGAGACAAGGCAAATTATCCAAGAGACACATAGGCAAATTGCTGCAGAGCAAAAGGAGAAACTAGCTGCTGAGAAGTTAGCCCAGAAACAGGCTGCTGCTGCAAAGGAGCTTGCAGAGAGAGAAGCAGCTAATGCAAAAAAAGAACAAGCCAGGCAAGCAGCAGCTGCAAAGAAGCTGGCAGAGAAACAAGCAACTGCTGCTGCAAAGAAGCTGGCAGACAAACAAGTAGCTGGTGCTGCAAAGAAAAAACTGGTAAATAGAACAGTTCAAGAGGAGCATCATAGCTCAGGGCTTGAGAAGAATGGAAGCATTTTTGACATCTTCAGGGACTAGTGCTAGAAATGTTAGGCAACTAGTCCTTTTGGCCATCTTATGTAACATAGCATCTTCAGGAACTACTCATTTTGCTTTCTGTCAAGTTATGGAACATGTACTTCAGGAACTAGTCTTATGGCTGATGGTGATCTTTTGGAAAATAGAATCTTCAGGCTCATGTTGATCTTTTGGCCATCTTAAAAACCAATGATCATTTGGCCATCTTTTGAAACATGTACTTCAGGATCATCTTATTTGGATCATTTTTGTTCATTTTACTTGGAACATCTTACTTGGATCATTTTGTTCATACTAACATACTTGGAACAGTTTACTTGACATCATAGTCACATACTACTAAAATTGACACTGATTTTAGTTCATACAACAGAACAATTTATTGAACTTCAGAGACAAACCATCATACAAAAGGTTCATACACCAACTGTTACAGCCATCATACTGACATTTCACTTCTTAATCAACTACCACTAGGTCTACTACTAAGACCACACTTCTTCATCAACTACTAGTACCATTAGGTCTAATTGAAGCCATCACACTTCTTCATTTCTTCAACAGCACCAGTTTCATTTCTTCAACAGCAGCATGACACATAGCACAACAAGCACCAATACACCACCAAGCAGCAGTTTCAACAGTAACATCATCTGCACACCTAAATTAAGAAGTGCACGAGCTTCTGCCTTGGTGATGTTCATGCTAGCTCCAGGCTGTTCTTGCATCTGCATACTTATCCTCTGACATGCATTTCTCTCTGCAACCCTTCTTCTTCCTTCTGTTTCTCTCTCAAGTTGTTCCCTCCTATCTTCTGTTGCTCCAATTGCATCAACAGCTTCATGCCCAACAAGATAACGATGATCTACAAGGTAGGCCACGTATTCCCTCTCCCAATGCCAGAAAACACATCCTTGCTACAAGCTCAAAACCAAGAAAAATCAGAAATTTTGCACAAATTCAAAACTGAAAACCAACAAGCACCAATGTCAAACAGGTCAAGGATGCTTACGGTCACACATCTGTAGAACACCCATCCCTCATGCTCCTCCGTGTTGGACACGTAGAACCTCACTTGGCAGCCGCAGCGAGGGCATGAGATGAGCGGCACCACCACTGTCCTCCCGCGGCGTCCAGATCGGGCAGAACTGCTGCTGGACATGGCGGGTGACGAGGACACGGTGGGCAGCAAGCGGTGGGCGGCGGCGAGCGCAGGGCGATGGCGACGGCGAGCGGTGGGCGGCGGCGACGAGCGCTGCGAGGGGAACAAAACTAGGGATTTGGATAACTGCGAGGGGGAACGAGCTCGCTGCATTTTTACACATAAACCCTCCTAAATTTGCTGTTCAGATAAGTAATCCCCCCACGTCTACGTGGCAAGCGTGGACTGGTCAAAACGGCGGCGTACCGGTTCAATACGGTGAACAGTGACCGTATAATCACGTCCCATCGTACATAGTTACCGTAATGACCGTATTTCTATGTACAGTGACCAAACCGAGCTCGCGGCGCAAGTTCAAGTACCTGTAGTGCATTTTACTCTTGATTTAATTTGCGAGACATTGCTCAGAATGCTATAGCATGCACTGAATTAGTGGCGATATAGCGCATTAATTTTTTTCACTGGTTTTCACCAAAAGAGAAAGCCCGAGCAAACTCTAGGCAATGTCTTCAACTAGGGAGCGTAAACCGTGACTGCCAAGTACAACCTAGGGTTTTCACCCCACAACTCAGGACCATGTACTCAAAGAGCATCACCAAAGAAGAAGTCCTCTTTGTTTTCGTCACCGACTTGTCGAAGAAGAAGTTTAGATAGAATGCCTCAATCAGCACCAGAATCGTAGATCAAGATAAATTCCACACATCGGCTGTTTGCTAAGACACCAAATCTGCCATCACAAACAAGATCGAGCAATCTAACACATGTGGAGGCACACCTCAACCATCACCCTAATACGATTTGATGCCCACTAGAGTCTAGAGACAATCGTCTAACACGCGATACCAGTGGCCAAGTCGTGTTCATCACCATCGAGGAACCACCGCCGCCAACTCCATTGGTTGCTTCACCGCATGTACCCATGATGATGGATAACCACGGGAAGGAGCAGGACGCGCAACGTCAAAGGGCCCAAACGTGCACCCTCCTCCTACGTCACACTATACCGTGTACTTACACGTTAATTTTGCCGTGCTATCCTGTCTCACAGCCGTAGGGTAAATAACGCTTATGATCCACGCGGATAATATCTAAACAGAAAGATGTGCTGGTGCATGTACTTGTGACACACGGTCAGTCGTAATTGGTTCATCTGAAGTCGTATATGTACTGCTACTGCACCTCAACTTCCATTTGCTTCCCATCTCAAAAAATAAACTTTCATTTGCTTTGGGTACCTCTCATCTTTGGTTTGCCTTTGGTTATTTGTGGTCGTTCTTTCACCCACGTCGCACAAACCAAACTCCACTACAAGTCTTCGCCGCACTACGTTGGCCATGCTCTTAATTGAATTAATGCATTTTTCTTTCTCATTATCAATGCCTCCGTAGCATAGTGGTAGTGCGTTCCCTTCGTAAGGGAAAGGTCGTGAGTTCGATCCTCACCGGGGGCTTAATAATAATTATAATCTAGATTTTTCATTCTTTATATTCTTAATTCTTGTATGTTCTTATCATCTCGATGTTGGTAGTATATTTTTCCCATTCTTGTTACTTAATTCTTGTGTTCTGATCATCTCCACGTTGGTGTTTGTGTTTGCATGAAATTCAATAAGTATTAACAATATATTCCTTGGTATAGACTTGCATGTCTAATTATTTTGGCATGTAAGTTTTGCTAGCACACTTGCCATTTACTTTCTTAAATTTCTCACTATTCCAAAAACAGCTGCATCGGAGGAGAGAGCACGAGTAGAACAAGGGCGGCCGGGAAGAGTGATGGGTGCTCACGTTTTTTTTTTTGAATAAAAAGGTAGAGCATTTTCTACCTTATGCGTTCAAAACGAACGAAGAACCCGGATGACCAGAGTCATTTACATGAAGGCGATGTTAACGGCGCACAGATAGTACAATAGGCCATTACCAGACCTTTGTTAGGAATTAGGATACATAGTGCACGATAGAAAAAAAAGGGAGCGAACACATCTTGCTAACTAGGATTAAAAGCAGCTGCCCAATCCAACAGGCTCTGCCTAGTATGCTGTGGGGCACGCAAGCTCCATAATCTAATCAGCTAAGCAACCACCGTAGGAGGTGTGATGTACATGCACTCATTTCAAGGGGGTGCAACACTTCTCAGTTTGGGCCTAATATTTATCCTTTATACCATGTTCGTATGGTGGCGGGATGTTCTACGTGAATCCACGTTGGAAGGGCATCATACAAAAGCTGTACAATTAGGACCTCGATATGGTTCTATTCTCTTCATAGTCTCGGAGGTTATGTTCCTTTTTGCTTTTTTTTGGGCTTCTTCTCATTCTTCTTTGGCACCTACGGTAGAGATCGGAGGTAATAATAATTATAATCTAGATTTTTCATTCTTTATATTCTTAATTCTTAGTATGTTCTTATCATCTCGATGTTGGTAGTATATTTTTCCCATTCTTGTTACTTAATTCTTGTGTTCTGATCATCTCCACGTTGGTGTTTGTGTTTGCATGAAATTCAATAAGTATTAACAATATATTCCTTGGTATAGACTTGCATGTCTAATTATTTTGGCATGTAAGTTTTGCTAGCACACTTGCCATTTACTTTCTTAAATTTCTCACTATTCCAAAAACAGCTGCATCGGAGGAGAGAGCATGAGTAGAACAAGGGCGGCTGGGAAGAGTGATGGGTGCTCACGTTTTTTTTTTGAATAAAAAGGTAGAGCATTTTCTACCTTATGCGTTCAAAACGAACGAAGAACCCGGATGACCAGAGTCATTTACATGAAGGCGATGTTAACGGCGCACAGATAGTACAATAGGCCATTACCAGACCTTTGTTAGGAATTAGGATACATAGTGCACGATAGAAAAAAAAGGGAGCGAACACATCTTGCTAACTAGGATTAAAAGCAGCTGCCCAATCCAACAGGCTCTGCCTAGTATGCTGTGGGGCACGCAAGCTCCATAATCTAATCAGCTCAGTGACTCCATTGTATACCTGGCGCTCTTTCCAAAAGGATCCCTCAAACACTTGAGAGTTCCTGGCATTCCAAAGTGTGACCGCACACGCCGCGAAGAGGATATGCCATAACTTGCCATGCAGTGTCCTAGGTGCTCACGTTGTTTGGTTCACGAGCGAATCCTAATCAACAATTTGATCAGTAATATATGAATAATGTGACACAAAAATTCCAGTCATATTTATCAGTAGTGATAGAGACATACTCATGTATTCAAGTTCAACTGCAGAAGTAGCTGGTGACGTAGACCTTAGGGCAAGTCCAACGCATCGTCGTAGATGACATGGATTTGATTCTCTTTTTGTCTGTTTGGATCGGCCGTAGGGGCAGCATCCAGCCCTGTTCGCGTTTTGCTAGTTAGTGCACCCAACCGGCCAACACATTTCGTCCGCGGGGCCATATTTTTACACTTTTTTTTGCATTAAATCTAAACATTGCCCATAGTTTATAAATCAAGTAGTTTACAACTAAACAAAAATCTCATAATATACAAACAAAATAAAAATACGGTTGAACAAATGTCTAGCCATCCGGAATCGCCGCCGGAATAGCCTGGGATTGAAGAGTGGGACGTGAACTGAAAGTAATTGGTGAAGAGTAGGCAATGATCGGTCTCTCTATTGCGATTCAACGCTGGAGCGCCGCTGCCTAGCAATTTAGTCACTAATGACCATAGTCACAACCACAAATTCCTCATCCTTCGATGAACACATAAAGTTGTTGAAAAAGAACTCATCCCCACTATCCATGGTACCTTGCGGGAAAGGCGTCAAACATCTTGCGAACAAGGTGGAGAAGCCGGCCGGTGAAGAACCCCGCACCTCTCCCCCCACACAGGCAGTAGGACTGTCAAAGTGGAGGTTGCCGTGGAGCGAGGCCTGCGGGCTTGGAGCTAGGTAGGCGGCGGCAGATTCGAGGCGGTGGCATGGCCGAGGAGGTGCTATGACGACGGAGAAAGGAGACCACCAATGACGGTAAGAGCGGGCATCATATGCGGCATCAAGGTCGGGGAAGTGTGTGGATGCGGCTGGCCTGTGCAGCATCCCAGCGGGAGGCGGCGGCGATGGCAATGTGGCCGCAGGTGTCGGGTGTGGAGGAGGGAGGGAAGAATGGATGTTGTGCCACCGAAGGGTAGGCCGGGGGGAGGATCAGGGCGGGCGTCGTGTGTGTTCATGCAGTGTTCACGTCGACGCAAACCCGGTCCAAATTTTTGTCGGAAATGGGCCACGGGCGAACGTAAAACGGTTGTCCGTTTGCGTCGGCTCGTTGGACCGCGATTTCTATCCATTTCGACTCAAATGGACACGCGTGCGGACAAAATACATCGACGCGTTGAAGTTGCCCTTAACACCCGTCTGCATTACTTGAATTGTTCACCCATTCCACTGCTCAAGTTTTTCATCGGCCTTCGCCCATCTAGTCTGGACTATGATGAGCCATAGAGTGGCATTCGACCTATTGGAGACCGGCCGCCACCTGCCCAACATCGCATGTTTCTTCCACCCACTCTTCTCCCCCGTCCTCACAAACTCCCTACCCTCCAACCCCCGAGGTCTCGGTTGATTTTCCTGTGCTCGAGCTCGATGAAGCAGGAAACCGTCGTTAATGCTCTCACATCTCAACTCTGATGACGACAAGCAAACAACTAAAACACACCATGACGCAAGCAGGAGACACATGCTGCAAGCAGGTCGGACCACGCTCGGGAATACAATGTTGACTAATTGATTGTCGGGAATAGCCACGACGACTATCTTGGAGGATTGAGTGTCAGGTAGTACGGGATCTTAGATTCTATCATGATACGTGATCCCACGGGCCGTTGGATCTGACATCCAACATCCAACATCCAACGGTCAAGGCAAAGCTCTTGCAACTTTGCAGGAAAACAGTCCAAGAATCTGATATTTATGCACAAGTCCAGGAGCATGATTGTCACCCTTAGATCTCAGATCCAACGACTCGCTTGTGCATATTATATCATGGTAGCACCAAAGCTCTTATATGACCTGATATTTTCCCTATCCTTGAGCATCATGTGTGTACTACTTCCAGCGAGCTTAATAAAGGAGTATATTTAGGTGCATATTTCTAGCTGGGCCATCGGTTAGAGCATCTCTAACAAACCCCGTATAAATGATTAAACCCGCAAAATAACCGTTTTTTGCAGTTCCAGACGGAAAAACGAGCCCGAACAGACCCAGCAAAATCGTTCGACCCTTAAATTTTTTTAAATGGCCCTGCAAACGTGAACGCGAAACACTCATATATACAGTTTTGAGGGCAACTTTAACAGGACCCTGCATACCGGTCAACGTTGGCGGTTGAGGAATCTTTGCTCCCGCCAACGCCATGAAGCTCGCCCGGCCACCGCGCTCGCCCGCCGGCCGTCCGATAGCCGGCCGGCCCTCCATCCCGGCCGCCGCGCTCGCCCGTAGCTTCGCGGCCCTCGAACGGAGCTAGCTAGCTAGCAGCTCAATCCATTCTAACGGAGCTAGCTAGCTAGCTAGCAGCTCAATGGATTCGAAGAGCTAGCTAGCTAGCTCGATGCGCCGGCTGTTGGATCCCGCCGCGGCTCGCCCCGCCCCGGTAGCCCTAGCCTCTGCGCGTGCCGCGCTCGCCCCGGCCGCCCTGGCCTCCGCCCGCGCCGCGCTCGCCTCTTGTTTTCCCTCGTCCGCCTGTTCGCCGGATTGACGCGAGGAAGAAGACGACTAAGAAAAAAGAGGTAGTTATGAGTCTGTTCGGTATATTCGAAGAATATTCTTTTTTACGGGTTGATTATACGGGGTCTGAGTCTGTGCTGGCCCGCGCCGGCCTGCATATACCCTTTTTCGCGAACTGCAAAAGACTTATGCCGGTCGGAATTTTGCGGGGTCTGCTAGAGATGCTCTTAGACATGCAAGGACAACTAATCCTTTCTATTTTTCGAATAATGACTAGCAGACCGGGTAGAGAATGTACAGTTCAAGCAGAAAAAGAATATGCAGTCGCACCAAGTTGGCTAAAATGAATACTTCCTCCGTTCCAAAATAGATGACTCAATTTTGTACTAACTTTAATACAAAGTTGGGTCATCTATTTTGGAACGGAGGGAGTAGGTTCCATGAAAAGATTCGTTGACTTTATAGAATCATCCGTTGATGCACAACTGCACAAATTGGCCCGTCGTATTATAACAACATTGGGGCTGTTCGGGTGGATTGGTGGTTAGCCAGCCTCCGGTGGCTTTGCCGGCATGTTCTGATCACATTCCTCAACCTCCAGATGGGAGGCCCTATTTCCTTTGCCATGTGATGGCATCGATGTGGCCTGAGATGGTTACCATGAGGGCGGCGTGAGGCCCAAACTTAGTGTTTACGGTACACATATACATGTGCCAAGTGACCAAGATGCATGCCGATTCATGCGTATGCCGTCGTCACTGGCTATGCGGCCAAGTCATGGACAAGACAAAGGGATAGCACCTTAGTGGTAGCTATAAACCGTTGCTACAGTGTACAAAGGTGGCCCGGGCTGGGCTGGCTCCGCCCTGGGAGCCAGCGCGAATGCTATTTCTCGCATTAAGCGATCCCGTAGGAACTCTCGCTGCGAGCTTACATAGATTTCAATAGTCCTAGCCACCAAGATAGGGTTGGGATTCTAATCATGTAATAGGGCGTGATGTAGTTGAGGCGAAATGAGCCCAGGTTTCACATATTTTTTTCCTCTGGGATGTTTCTTTTATTTGTTCTTCTCCTTTTTTTTAATCCTTTTTGCGTTTGCTTCATTGATTTTATTTTCATTTTATTTTTCTTCTCGTTTATTTTGTTTCTTTTTGGTTTTATTTTTCAGTTTTCATTCATTATTTCATCTTTCATTCTACATTTTTTAATATGCGAATAACATTTTTCTAATACACATTTAACGTTTCCAATATGAATTGTAAATTTTTTAATGAATATTCAACATTTTTGTATGCACTTTTTTTAACATTTTTCAAATGCTTTAGTAACATTTTCTAAATACAAGACTAATATTTTTGAATACATGGTCAAATTTGTTCTAAAAACACTTTAAACTTTTTCTAAAAAAATCAAATACAAGATTAACATTTTTCTAATAGATGGTCAATATTTTTCTATGAACACTCCACGTTTTTCAAATGCTTTATCAACATTTTTTAAATAGAAGATTGACATTTTTTGAATGCATGGCGCACATTTTTTCTATACACATTTAGCACTTTTAAATGCTTGATTAGCATTCTTGAGATAATTGTTCAACATTTTTAAAATATTAATTAATATTTTCATATACATGATCAAAATATTTCTTCATTTTCTAATACACGGTGAACTTTTGTTCTGTACACATTCAACATTTTTCAGATGCTTGATTAACATTTTTGATATACTTTTGTTTAAAATATTTTAAATATATGATCAACACTTTTCACACCCATTGTATATTTTTTGTACACATTTTCGTTTACATGATCAATATTTTTTATATACACATTAAAATAATTCAAATGCATGATTAACATTTTTCAAAACATTATGAAAATTAAATTATGTAATATATATGTATAGAATTGTTTGAAGTGTAGAAAAAAGAAATTATAAAAAGAATACAAAAGGTCAAAAAACGAGTCAATTTTCTCGTGCGAGCTGGGCCGGCCCATTTAGGCCGGTAGCTTAAGCGAGAGCAGACTTTGTATCGTTTGTAGCGAGACATAGCCTTTGCCGGAAAACAAAAGTAGCGAGACATAGCCGCGCCCGGTTGCCATCGCATGTCCGGCGAGGTCTCTAGCGTTAGGATCCAATTGCATTCTTGTTTCATGCATATCGTTTGGGGTCCTCTTTGCAAGATGGCTGGACTTGGATGTACTGTTCTCTTTTTTGGGGGTCCTTTGCACATTGTTGTAAAACTTTTGAAAATACCCTGATACACCTGATTGTAGGTGAACGTGATAAAAGAGTTTTCAAGAAAAAAATTGCAATTTAGGAAAAAGTAAAAATAATCTTCGAAACATTTTTCAAACAAATTTGTCCTACTAGTGTACTCGTACAAAACTTTCGACCAAGAATAACTCCTGTGAAAAATCTGAGCGAAAAAACTAATTTTCCAGGACAATATAGAGTGAATAGTAACTCTGAATGTGGTGCTAATTTTTTTTGCCAACAATACCATGTAATTCATTTCTTCGTAAAAGCATCATGTGAGTGTAACGCTTGACCAAGATTGTTGTTAAAAAAATCATGATTTTGACAATATTTGCAATTACTTTTTTTTTTTTGAAAAAAAGGTGCACCTACCACCAGGTTCCATTCATTCAATGCATGAAGCTAGAGGTCTTGCTTGTCTCCATAAGGTCTTGTTTGGTAGAAGAGTATTTGAGAGGTTTTGGGAGGAGGGGATTTGGGAGGATTTGGTGAATCCCTCTCTTCCACCCAATCCTCTCAAATCCTCCCAATCGCCAAACCCCTCACATACCCCTTTCTATTTGGTACACAGGGATTGGTACAGAGGGTTTGCAAAATTAGTATACTATAATTAAAGATGCAATTTTACAACTTCAAAAATTTCAAAAGCTCATAGAAGAAATGTACTTGCAACAATGGTGCAACTAGATTACGCAAAATAACAAAAAAGCTCATATAATCTGTTGCATGTACTATCAAGTGTTCAAATGAAAATGTTACATGCATACATGCCACGGTCCAAATGAAAAATACAAGATGTTTGATCAACGAAAACCCCTGAAAACGAGGCCTAATAGTTCTAGCTTCACCCTCTAAAAGATACTACTACTGATCCATCCAAAGTTAGAAGGACATAACACTGAGCCATGTAAAACAAGGCCAAAAACATGTAAAACACCCATCAGATTTTGCCCAAAGTGTGGTTGAGCAAGTTGTAAACATGAGTCTCACAGCAGTCCCCAAATGAGATGTCAGGAAACTACCATCCTAGGCTGCCAAAACAACTCTTATCTGACAATTTAGAGATACCTGCAGAGTAAATTGTAAACATGAGTCTCGCCAATCTCTTTGCAGTAATTTTGAAAACGGATTAAACACTAGGGACATCTGAATACTCCAATGGAGGGAATGAGTGACATGAAAACAACTGGTTTTTTTTTTCACCCTTTTCTTCTTGAGCTCCATTTAAGTACAAGTAAACAGAAACATGAGTTCAGACATAAATAACAGCACACGCACATTCACATCCACATTGTTTTGGAACAGTTACAAAAATGAGATGCCATATGAACGCTGCACTATGCTTTGTTTATTTTCTGTTGCGACAATAAATGAAGCAAGAGGGTTCACCATAATCTTTGGAACAGCTTAGCAAAGATCAGTTGCTGATAACATTTCACCATAATGAATGAACATGGCTCATCATAACCAAAAATCTGGGTATCTGCTAACCTCTCAAGTACCGTTATCACCATGTTTTCACACTCTGAACTTTAAATTTGTAATAATAAATCGCTCAGGTGAATTAAAAACTAGTGTTACTCAATAGAATTGGCAGCTGGTAGACATATGCACCAAATAGTACTTATTTTTCCAAAAACAAACTGCTAACATTGCAAGAGAAATGGACTGTGATGGATAATACATGAAGATAGGTTATGACAAAGTACCAACACAGGAATTAGCTGGTACACTTCACTTCATCGGCTCTACTTCTACACGCAAAATCTCCTTTTTGATCATGTCAGGCGATGTCTCCCTTTTCGCAGCGGTCTTCTTGCTCCAATCTTCAACCATGCAAACAAGAATCAACAGTCAATTACAATGTATACATTTCTCTGAACAGTCCTTGGATGTACACAGCCGAGCAGTCACAAAAAAAATGGAAATGGACCAAGTTAGCTAGCTAGCTAGCTAATAAATCGATGACAGAAATAAGAACCAATCTGCGTGATACCGTCAATACAAGACCAAGTTAGCTAGCTAGCTAGAGAAAATAACACTCCTGTGTTCAGCTCCTTCTAGTCTGATTTTAACACAGATTACCAAATAAGTAGTATATACACTACTGAAATATTCTTATATGCTACTCCCTCCATTCCTAAATATAAGTCTTTAGGAACGGAGGAAGTTCATACTATCCGGTATGAAAGATACTACCTAAAATGTACAAAACACATGTTCAACATGTGGTATTATCATGTTAGTGTGATGAATCATCGGTGTTATTATGAAGGGATTTTTCCATCCTAAATATTGATCTAAAAAGGGCATATGAATTTTGATAGATGCACCTGCATGATTAACAACATCCAATCCATTTTTTGTACAGTTGGTTAAAAACATATCTGTCAAGCCTGGACTGGCATCGCAAGACGTGACATGAGACGACAGGGTGATTAGCGCCAAGTAGCATATCAGGAAAGACTGCACGCTGGACTGGCTAATTTTAGACTTGCAAGTGAGATAGAGTAAGGGAATGGCTATACAGCCAAGGCACTGCTGTGATGTGACAGATTATCACTGGAGAAAATAAAAGTGAATGCTCTCCAATTATCTGCTTCCTCTCCCATTCTTCTTCCCACCTCACATCACTTTTTCTTGTTCTGTGTCCTATTCCAATCACATCATAGGCAGGTTTTTTACAGTATTGAACAAGGCAATACAACCTTTTCCCTCATGTGCAAACAAGATGTCAGCAAGAACTAGTCTATGTATGATAACTTGGCACAATTTCTATATGGTAGTGAGCTTTCCTCTCCTGCCAAGTAGGTCAGTTGTGATTCTCATCTCCTAACATGCATCATATCAATTTTTTTATCATATGTATAGAAAGGCAAATCAAACTATCGACCCCTCGCGTGAAAGAACTATTGACCTCGGGACCAGAAGTAGTAATACAATGCAACAAAGTTAAGCTACCAAATTCAATCAAATTCAATGGGGTGACACATTCATGCAGTGAACCAATAGCTGAAGGTTGAAGAGAAATGACGAACCCCTGAGGCCGAATTTGGTTTAGAATCTGCCAATTTATCCTCCTAGATGCATCAGACCATCACCAACACAAATTTATGGCAATCTCATGGGCTAGGGTTAGGGTATAAGAGGGGCTAGAAGAGGACGGTGTCCTTGGCGAGCTAGCCAGAAAGGGTTAGGGTAGGATACGCCGTTCTTGGCGTGCTCGCCAGTGAGGACGAGGCGGACGGAGGGCGTGCGGGAGGTGGCGGCCATGCTAAAGACTTCTCCCGGGAGAGGAGGGGGGAGGGAAGGGGAGGGGCGACAATGACTTACGCCGGAGGAGATCGCCGGCGTCGAGCGGCGCGTAGTCTTGGGGAGGCGGCGGCGGCGGCGTCTTGGGGAGGCGTCGGTGGCGGAGTCTTGGCGAGTGTCGGGCGGCCAAATCCTCGAGCCCCCCCTCGAGGGTTCTGAACCGCGTGGGGAGGAGTGGATCGAAGGGGAATCGAGGGGGTTTGGCCCCTCTAACCTCGCGTGCCAAACGGGCTGACGGGGCTTTGCGAGGATTTTGGGCCTCGCGAGGTTAATCCTCTGAAATCCCCTCAGACCCACGCGAAACAAACGAGGCCTAAAGGACCTTAACGACTCCGGTTTCTTCAGTAGCTAACCTGCCCAATGGAATTGACACACACACGGCTGTACTCTCAGAACAAAATGCCAGAAGTGTCACAGTGCTCGAAGCTTTGTAAACTGACATGTATGCAATGCACTGGACATTTCCCTCCGCATCCCTCTGGAGACGGTGCTACAGAAGTGAAGCCTGTCGCCGTGCGTGCACCAGGTCATAAGGAAAATCAAGATCAAGATAGCGCTTTTGAGTCGCCAGGAAAACCAAGAGGAGGAGAGCTACGGCGAGTGGAACTTTTATCTTCCTGTAAGAAAAGCTAGTGTGTATCCACAGTCAAGATGGTGCTGGCGTGTTGTATGTCATTATCACATTATATTCCCAACAAAACGGAGAACAACTTTTTTCTTAAACACAGTCCAGACATAGAGACTCATACGCACATACATATACTTATCCTTATAAATGCACACACAATTGCTTTTGATCGATAGCTTGAGGTCATTAATGTTTATGATGTTTCGTTGTTGCAACCTACCTATCTGCCAGAACCAGGGCCATGTAATGCCGTATAGATGATTACAGTTCAGGAAACGAGTAAAATCAGAGAAAATCCAAATATATTTCGGCACCAATTAAACAATTCAAAAAAGCATTCTGTTCCACGGCAAGGCTAAGTTCTCAGGAAGTAAAACACAAATGCAAAAATAGAAAAAGGAAACAGGCTCAACACATCGAGGAGGTCCAATCCCATACTCCGAGTCGGACAATTAGACGAAAACCTCCTACCACCGTCCCCTTTGGTGGCAAGTTTCACACGAACCCACCATATAATTAAGTTCACAACACAAGGTGGAAATAGCTTCGCAATGGCAGTGTTTCTTTTATTGTTTATGCGAGGAAAATGCTACCATTGATCACTCTGGTTTTCCTCACTGATTTTCTCGAATTTTTCTCTTGGCCTCGGTTGATTCCTAGCAGCCTAGCCTGTGAGCAGATCATTGCCTCGTCGGCTTCGGTGCTTGTAGTCTTAGGCTTCTTTTGTTTCGGCTCATGTTGACCGTCTAAGTCTTCTTCATCTGCAATTGTAACTGTAAAAAAGTCAAATAGGTAGGATGGAAATAATAATGAAATCCCCCACACAAAAAAAGAGGGGAAAGAATAATGGAATGGAGGCAATTTTGTCAAAAGAAGGGTGAACTATGAGCTTATTAGTGCTTTAGTGCACCTCCTAGGTGCACCCAAAAAATCATTACTTTTTTTAGATTGTTCCTCCTTGACGGTATTTCTTCACTATTTACCTAAGAACAAACACACAATCAAAAAGGAATTTTTGTATGTAAAAAAGACAACCTTGAGACATGGTTCATTAGCCACGATACATAATTTGAAGACCAAATTTGATTATCGAAAGGACTACGATTAGTCCCCTATACTTGTGGGTCATCAATGCTGCACCACAAAGGTTTTACATTGCAACACACACACACACACACACACACACACACACACACACACACACACACACACACACACACACACACACACACACAATGGTTTTGTAGCCAAACAACTCATTTTTTAATTCACACATACGCATTGAAAGACTTACATAGTGAAATTTTCTTTACAAAGAAGGGTGAACTATGAGCTTATTAGTGCTTTAGTGCACCTCCTATGTGCACCCAAAAAATCATTATTTTTTCTGATGGTTCCTCCTTGATTCTCCACTATTTACCTAAGAACAAATGCACAATCTAAAAGAAATTCAAAATTTTTGTTTGTAAAAAAGACAACCTTGAGACATGGTTCCTTAGCCACGATACATAATTTGAAGACCAAATTTGATTATCGAAAGGACTATGATTAATCTCCTATACTTGTGGGTCATCAATGCTGCACCACAACGGTTTTACATTGCTACACACACACACACAATGTTTTTTAGCCAAAACAACTCATTTTTTAATTCACACATACGCATTGCAAGACTTACATAGTGAAATTTTCTTTACAAAGAAGGGTAAACTATGAGCTTATTAGTGCTTTAGTGCACCTCCTATGTGCACCCAAAAAATCATCATTTTTTCTGGTGGTTCCTCGTTGATGGTATTTCTCCACTATTTACCTAAGAACAAACACACAATCTAAAAGAAATAAAGAAAATTTTTCAATGTCATACCATGTCTCTTTACATATAAACAATAGCAATAGGAACAAATTGCAATGCCATACAATGTTTCTTGACATAGCAAAATTAGCAATGGCATATGATGTTTTCACATATACAAAATTTACATAGAAAATTTGCAATATTCTCAATCTCGTATTTGTTTTTCTCTCTTCCTTCTTTTCTCTCTTTTCTCTTCCCTTTATCTCTTATGTTTTCCCTCATCACCCTTCTCATTTATAACATCACATTTCGAACGAACATGTAAATTTGCAACCAATAGCAAAAAATTACAACCACTTCATATATTTGATGTTCGTCACAATCATACAACCATTCATAACCATCACAAATCACAAAAGGCATAAAAATTAGAAATAAAAAGTGGCAGCCTACCTTGGGGCGGTAACGATAGTGGGAGTGGCTGGAGTAGCTGGGAAGGAGGGTGGATCACAAATGGAGGTGGAGCTCGGCGACATGGAGGTCATGTCGGAGAAGATTAGAGGATCTTGGAAAGTGTCGGCGGCGGAACTCAGATGGGGCGAAGTGAGGAGGAGATGGGAGAGGAGGCACGCTGGGGGGAAGGAGGGGCAGATGGCTGGCAGGGCGGCGAATGGGAGGCGGCGATGGAAGGTAGGGTCGGGTCTAGTGGCAGAGGTGGAGAAAAGGTATAGAGGATAGCTAGGGTTATGTGTGGCGTGTTCAAAATTGGTCACTGATTTGGGTTGCCTAGAATTGAAAAAAATTATTTGCAATAAAAGTTTGCACTACTTGAACATTTATAGTTAAGTGGAAAAAGTGCAACTTACATTTTCTGTAAACTAAAGTTGCCCTTTTCTAAATCAATTGGTATCTACAAAACAATCAGTCAATTATGAGTTATAGCATGAAGATCAACGTGCAACGGGCTGAGAAATAAGTGGTCGAAAAATGACATTTACACTAGATATTAGTTCAATCACGATTGCATGAATAAGGGCGCATCTTAGTGTTACGGCTCGGGCCCTCGTATATAAGAAATAACCATGATCCTGGTCATAGGGTTCCTCCCCCTTCTGCTGTTATTATCCCTTCACCTACCTCATATGTGTGTTTGCCCCCCTTTGTCCAACTCTGCTGTCCCTCTCTACCTCTCCTTTGTCCCGGTGTTCTCCCCCTTCTGCCCGACTCTGTAGCGCAATATCTCCCATGATTGAAGTTATGTATTTATGGTTGATCCATTGTATTTGTGTGCATGGCATGGGCGCTTCCATAAAAGGCATTTTTTTAGTATACACAATGTGCGAAACCTAAGGTACATTTGAGGATATTAAAAATAAACTATATTACTAGGTTACATTAAATTATGTAATGCGGAGCACAAATGAATATTTGCATGCCTTACATTTGATCCTTTCAGAATTTTCAAGCTCAAACTACTTTTCTTTTAGAGGATACTTTGAGATAATAGAAGCTTCTTACACACATACTTTCCTTCCTGAGTCCTTGGTCAAACAATCGAGGCCACTGGCAACATTACTTTGACCACCGGTCGGCTTGTCGAGTAACAAAGGAGAAAATAGGAGAAAACATTGAGGGTAATGCTATTCATTGATAAATGTTGGTGCATGCGACCTTAACTAAAGATGGGCTATGTAGGTGGACAATTGACTTTGCTTTGTTTTTGCTATGTAGCAGATAGTGTAAATCATAAATAACGACACTTCATAGAAAAAGGTATAGTGGATATCAACTGTATTGCTACTGTAGTTTTGTACCATCAATCCAAATATCAACATTTTGGTTTTCCTACAAATTGGAGTATTGTGTATTGCATATGACTTGCAATCATTTTCCTGTTTTTCTACCTTTCTTGTAAGTAGGACCCAAAGTAGTCAAGCAGAAGGATTATAGTGGGAGGATGGATTTTGTGGTAAAGATGTATCTTTTCGTAAATAACTCTTTAGACTACATATTATGAATTTAATGGGCACAAGCTAGAAATAAAATGTTTTGCCTCTTACCTTGTGTTTCCCAACCATATATATGGCACAATTCCTTCTTGTAAATTGGTATCTCATTCAAATGGCTAATCAAAACGATATGATTTTATTCGTTTTTCAAATGAGATAATATGCAAGGACGCAATCAATCGCTCAATTGGTATGTTGGCAAATGGCAAACATATTTTGGTTGGTCAACAGATTGGCTTTAGAATATTTACAAATTTGTACATAACGAACTTTCCTAATGAATTCACTAACAATGACTTGCAGCAAGAGTTTGCTCCACTTGCCTAGTAGGGTGTAATAGAGTGTGAAATAGTGCAACTTACACTTTTAAAGAAACTTAAGTTGTCCTTTTGTGCCTCAATTGGTATCTATAGCAATCTTTCTATTAGGACATTGATGACCTGCATGAATACTACGATACCGGCACTATGAGCTCTAGCATGAAGATGAAAATTGCAATGGGGTGACAAATGGTGGTCTAGAATGGAATTTACACCAGATGTTTGTTCAAGTACTATTGTATGATTAAGGTTCCATCTTGTTGATAGGTCATTGGTGATATGTGAGAACCAGCCCCTGTCCTAGGGTTCCTTATCTTTCACCGCCATGATCTACCACACAAAGCAATTTTTCCTAGTACATGTTGTGCTAAACCTAGAGTTCACTTGAGGATAGTAAAAAATAATGTGTATTAATAGGTTAAATTAAATTATTTAACAAAGCACAAATGTATATTTGCATGCCCTCCCTTTCATCCTTCTGACCTTGTCAAGCTCAATCGTCTTTTCTTTTGAAAGCAGCCTTGAGATAATAGGGGCATTTTGCACATCCATGCCTTCTTGATTGTTTGGTCAATCAATCGAGGTCGTCCTTCATCTGCTCGATCGTGTGGATGTATGGTGGTCGGTTGAGACTGGAACCGGTCGACCGGCACCTACCATCGCCCAAGTAAAATACATTATAGTTGTAAACATATTGTGTTTGTGGAAACAAGCTAGATGTCGTGGAACTAATTTGCATGGCTAAGAATCAGATCGAAAATATTTTGGGGATGATTATTGACCTTGCTTTATTAGCTAAATTTTTTATTAGAAAAAAAACATAAGTAAAGAAAATTATATTTCTCTTGGGCCATCAATGCTCTATGTATGTACCAAATCACACGAACCTTAATTGGCATGGAATACAACATGATTATGTTGTGCAGTTGATTTTTTAGTCAACCTATAACATGAAAAATTTGTACTAATCGAGTGAGCCAAACACATCTCCTATGTGCGTAAATAAATCATCTAGTCCAATGAAGCAACCTTTAATCTAGCCGCCTCCGATTCCATTCCTTTGCCAGCCGCACAAGGGCACGAGCCATAACCTTGGCCCTCTCATTTTCTTTCATGGCGGCGCACTAGAATCCTCAGCCCCTACCTCCCTTCTCTAGGTCTAGTTGACGACGGCGGTGCTTGCGTGAGGTGACAACACAGGCTAGGAAGAAGGAGATAATCGGACATGTCTACCACCCGTGATGGCCTGGCGAAACAAATCCAACCTCCTCCACTCTTATCTAGCTACATGGAGCATGTCGATGACGTGGATCCGATGTCTCCTTAACCCGTTGCATCTTGAGGGAGCGGACCCAACTTCCTCCAACTTGGATCTTGGGACATATAATCTGTCACTTCAATCCTTCAAATTCCTGATTACTTTTGATATCTTTTTCTGACTGTTCTACCCCCCCTCCCCCGGATTATTTGGAGAAAAAATTTCTACAGGGTTTCGGTGGGTCAGCGACAGACAGGAGCTAACACGGGGTTAGGCGGAATCTTTGTGATGGCAGAGAAAGCCAATACCAAATATAGCGGCTCCTTCAGCAAGAAGGGGCCTGCCGAGAAGCTAAATAAACTAAACGGCTACACGGCGACCATCCAGAGCATCCTTGACTCCATTGGTTAATTCCATGTGCATGTGCATATGATATCCTAGCGTGCTCTTGTTACTTGGATTGAAGTGGTATTGGGCATGTGAAGCCCAAAATTACAATGTGGATGAGTAGGACTGACCCATGGGACCCCATATGGAAATATTTGGCTTATCCACCTTGTTTCTTACTCACAAGATGCTTATTGGCATTAGTTTGTTGATAACCTGGTTCATACAAGTAGTCCCTGTAGATTGCAATTCTTTTACACATAAATGCAGACATTTTCTTGCTTTAATACCTTTGTTGTAAGCACAAACCAAGGAAATTATGGAGAACGATTATAATGTCAGGACAAGTTTTGTGGTAAAATGTCTTTTTTAGTAAATAACACTTTCACATGATAAATTACAATTTTTTCGGGTACATGCGAGATAGAAAATCTTTAGCCTCTTATCTTTTATTCCCAGAACAATGACACTATAATTTCTTGTAAATTGATCACTCATTTGGTTTGCCTAAAGAATTGACTAACACTAATTTGCAACAAGAGTTTGCTCCACTTTCACATTTCTATCTAAGTGGAAAAAGTGCAACTTACACTTTTCACATATACAAAATTTACATACAAAATTTGCAATATTCTCAATCTAATATTTGTTTTTCTCTCTTCCTTCTTTTCTCTCTTTCTCTTCCCTTTATCTCTTCTATTTTCCCTCATCTCTCTTCTCATTTATAACATCACATTTCATACGAACATGTAAATTTGCAACCAATAGCAAAGCATTACAACCACTTCATATATTTGATGTTTGTGACAATCATACAACCATTCATCACCATCACAAATCACAAAAGGCATTAAAATTAGAAATAAAAAGTGGCAGCCTACCTTGGGGCGGTAACGATAGTGGGAGTGGCTGGAGTAGCTGGGAAGGAGGGTGGATCACAAATGGAGGTGGATCGGCGACATGGAGGTCATGTCGGAGAAGATAAGAGGATCTTGGAAAGTGTCGGCGGCGGAACTTAGATGGGGCGAAGTGAGGAGGAGATGGGAGAGGAGGCACGCTGGGGGAAGGAGGGACATATGGCTGGCAGGGCGGCGAATGGGAGGCGGCGATGGAAGGTAGGGTCGGGGCCAGTGGCAGAGGCAGAGAAAAGGTATAGAGGGTAGCTAGGGTTATGTGGGGCATGTTCAAAATTGGTCACTAATTTTCCTAGAATTGAAAAAATTGATTTGCAATAAATGTTTACACTACTTGAACATTTCTAGTTATGTGGAAAAAGTGTAACTTACATTTTCTATAAACTAAAGTTGCCCTTTTCTAAATCAATTGGTATCTACAAAACAATCAGTCAATTATGAGTTATAGCATGAAGATCAACATGCAACGGGCTGAGAAATAAGTGGTCTAAAAATGACATTTACACTAGATATTAGTTCAATCATGATTGCATGAATAATGGCGCATCTTAGTGTTGCAGCTCGGGCCCTGGTATATAAGAAATAACGATGATCCTGGTCATAGGGTTCCTCCCCATTCTGCTGTTATTATCCCTTCACCAACCTCATGTGTGTGTTTGCCCCACTTTGTCCAACTCTGCTCTTCCTCTCTACCTCTCATTTGTCCCCGCATTCTCCCGCTCCTGCCCGACTCTGTAGTGCAATATCTCCCTTGATTGAAGGTATGTATTTAAGGTTGATCCATTGTATTGGTGTGCATGGCCTGGGCACTGCCATAAAAGGCATTTTTTTAGTATACACATTGTGTGAAACCTAAGGTACATTTGAGGATAGTAAAAATAAAGTATATTACTATGTTACATTAAATTATGTAATGCAGAGCACAAATGAATATTTGCATGCCTTACATTTCATCCTTTCAGAATTTTCAAGCTCAAACTACTTTTCTTTTGGAGGATACTTTGAGATAATAGAAGCTTCTTGCACACAGACTTGCCTTCCTGAGTCCTTGGTCAAACAATCGAGGCCACTGGCAACATTACTTTGACCATCGGCCCGCTTGTCGAGTAACATAGGAGAAAATAGGAGCAAGCATTATTGAGGGTAATGCTATATAAGAGTTCACTGATGAATGTTGGTGCATGTGACCTTAACTAAAGATGGGCTATGTAGGTGGACAGTTGACTTTGCTTTTGTTTTTGCTAAGTAGCAGATAGTGTAAATGATAAATAACGACACTTCATAGAAAAAGGTATAGTGTATATCAACTGTATTGCTACTGTATTTTTGTACCATGAATCCAAATATCAACATTTTGGTTTTCCTATAAATTGGAGTTTTGTGTATTGCATATGACTTGCAATCATTTTCTTGTTTTTATTCCATTCTTGTAAGTAGGAACCCAAGTAGTCATGCAGAAGGATTACAGCGGGAGGATGGTTTTTGTGGTAAAGATGTATCTTTTCATAAATAACTCTTGAGACTACATATTATGAATTTAATGGGCACAAGCTAGAAATAAAATGTTTTGCCTCTTACCTTGTGTTTCCGAACCATATATATGGCACAATTCCTTCTTGTAAATTGGTATCTCATTCAAATGGTAATCAAAATGATATGATTTTACTCATTTTTCAAATGAGATAATATGCAAGGATGCTATCATTTTCTTAACTGGTATGTTGGCAAATGGCAAACATATTTTGGTTGGTCAATAGATTGGCTTTAGAATATTTACAAATTTGTACATAATGAACTTTCCTAATGAATTCACTAACAATGACTTGCAGCAAGAGTTTGCTCCACTTGCCTAGTAGGGTGTAATAGCGTGCAAAATAGTGCAACTTTCACTTTTCAAAAAACTTAAGTTGTTCTTTTGTGCCTCAATTGGTATCTATAGCAATTTGTCTATTAAATCATGGATGACTTGCATGAATACTACGATACCGGCACTATGAGCTCTAGCATGAAGATGAAAATTGCAATGGGGTGACAAATGGTGGTCTAGAATGGAATTTACACCATATATTTGTTCAAGTACTATTGTATGATTAAGGTCCCATCTTGTTGCTAGGTCATTGGTCAACAATATGTGAGAACCAGCCCCTATCCTAGGGTTCCTTATCTTTCACCGCCATGATCTACCACACAAAGCAATTTTTTCTAGTACATGTTGTGCTAAACCTAGAGTTCACTTGAGGATAGTAAGAAAATAATGTGTATTAATAGGTTAAATTAAATTATTTAACAAAACACAAATGTATATTTGCATGCCTCCCTTTCATCCTTCTAACCTTGTCAAGCTCAATCGTCTTTTCTTTTGAAAGAAGCCTTAAGATAATAGGGGCATTTTGCACATCCATGCCCTCTTGAGTGTTTGGTCAATCAATCGAGGTCTTCCTTCATCTGCTCGATCATGTGGATGTACGGCGGTCGGTTGAGACTGGAACCGGTCGACCGGCACCTACTATCGCCCAAGTAAAATACATTATAGTTGTAAACATATTGTGTTTGTGGAAACAAGCTGGATGTCATGGAACTAATTTGCACGGCTAAGAATCAGATCGACAATATTTTGGGGATGATTATTGACCTTGCTTTATTAGCTAAATTTGTTATTAGGAAATAAAAACCATAACTAAAGCAAATTATATTTCCCTTGGGCCATCAATGCTCTATGGAAGTACCAAATCACACGAAACCTTAATTGGCATGGAATACAACATGATTATGTTGTGAAGTTGCTTATTTTAGTCAAATTTTAACATGAAAAATTCGTACTAATCGAGTGAGCCAAACACATCTCCTATGTGCGTAAATATATCATCTAGTCCAATGAAGCAACCTTTAATCTAGCCGCCTCCGATTCAATTCCTTTGCCAGCCGCACAAGGGCACGAGCCATAACCTTGCCCCTCTCATTTTCTTTCATGGCGGCACACTCGAATCCTCATTCCCTACCTCCCTTCTCTAGGTCTAGATGACGACAGCGGTGCTTGCATGAGGTGACAACGCAGGCTAGGACGAAGGAGATAATCGAACGTGTCTACCACCTATGATGGCATGGCGAAACAAATCCAACCTCCTCCACTCTTATCTAGCTACATGGAGCATGTCGATGACGTGGATCCGATGTCTCCTCAACCTGTTGCGTCTTGAGGGAGCGGATCCAACTTCCTCCCACTTGGATCCTGGGACATAAAATCTGTCACTTCAATCCTTCAAATTCCTGATTACTTTTGATATCTTTTTCTGATTGTTCTACCCCCCCCCCCTCCCCACCCCTGATTATTTGGAGCAAACATTTCTATAGGTTTCGGTGGGTCAACGACAAACAGGAGCCAACACGGGAGTAGGCGGAATCTTTGTGATGGCAGCAAAAGCCAATACCAACTATAGCGGCTCCTCCAACAAGAAGGGGCGTGCCGAGAAGCTAAATAAACTAAACGGCTACATGGCGACCATCCAGAGCATCTTGTCTCCATTGGTTAATTCCAAGTGCATGTGCATATGATACCCTAGCATGCTCTTGTTACTTGGATTGAAGTGGTATTGGGCATGTGAAGCCCAAAATTACAATGTGGATGAGTAGGACTGACCCATGGGACCCCATTTGGAAATATTTGGCTTATCCACCTTGTTTCTTACTCACAAGATGCTTATTGGCATTAGTTTGTTGATAACCTGGTTCATACAAGTTGTCCTTGTATATTGCAATTCTTTTACACATAAATGCAAACATTTTCTTGCTTTAATACCTTTGTTGTAAGCACAAACCGAGGAAATTATGGAGAAAGATTATAATGTCAGGACAATTTTTGTGGTAAAATGTATTTTTTAGTAAATAATACTTTCACATGATGAACTACGAATTTTTTGGGTACATGCGAGATAGAAATTCTTTAGCCTCTTATCTTTTATGCCTAGAACAATGACACTATAATTTCTTGTAAATTGATCACTCATTTGGTTTGCCTAAAGAATTGACTAACACTAATTTGCAACAAGAGTTTGCTCCACTTTCACATTTCTATCTAAGTGGAAAAAGTGCAACTTACACTTTTCAACAAATATTAGGTTGCCCATTTTTAAATTAATTGGTATCTGCAAAACAATCAGTCCATTATGAGTCCTAGCATGAAGATGAATGTGCAGCAGGATGACAAATAGGTGGTCTAAAAATGACATTTACACTAAATATTAGTTCAATCACTATTGTATGAATAAGGCCCTATCTTGTTGTTGTGGCTTGGGCCGCTAATATTCCAGGACCAGCCTAATCCTGGTCGTACGGTTCCTCCCCCTTTTACTGTCATTATCCCTTCACCTAACTCCGATGTCTGTTTCCCCTCCCTCTGTCCAACTATGTTCTCCCTCTCTACCTATCACTTCGTCCTTACCTTCTCCCCCTCCTTCCCAACTCTGTATCGTGATATCTCTCACGATCAAAGGTATGCATTTAAGGTTAATCCATTTTATTTGTGTGCATGGCCTAGGAGCTGCCATAAAAGGCATTTTTTTAGTATACACGTTGTGCTAAACCTAAAGTTCATTTGAGGATAGTAAAAATAAAGTATATATCAATTATACATTAAATTATGTAATGCCGAGCACAAATGAATATTTGCATGCCTTACCCTTCATCATGTCAGACTTTTCAGCTCAGTCTACTCTTTTGGACACTACCTTGAAATAACGTCAGCTTCTTGCACATAGACTTTCTTTCTTGAGTACTTGGTCAGACAATCGAGGCCACTGCCAACATTACTTTTACCACCGGTTGGCTTGTTGAGTAACACAGGAGAAAATAGGAGCAAACAATGAAGTTAATGGTATATAAGAATTCATTGATAATTGCCGGTGCGCGCGAACTTTATTGAAGATGGGCTATGTAGGTGAACATTTTTCTTTGTTTTGCTAGGCCTCGGGTCAGCGATATGTGAGAACCAACCCTGGTCCTAGGGTTTGTTCCCTGTCACCTCCATGATCTACCATACAGAGAAAATTTTCCTTCTACATGTTGTGCTAAACCCAGCTTCACTTGAGGATAGTAAAAATAAAGTGTATTCATAGGTTAAATTAAATTATTTAACAAAACACAAATGTATATTTGCAATCCTTCCCTTCCATCCTATTAACGTTCTCATGCTCAATCTTGTTTTCTTTTGGAGGCATCCTTGAGATAATAGGGACATTTTGTACAACCATGCCTTCTTGAGTGCTTGCTAAACAATCGAGGTCATCCTTCATATGTTCGATCATGCCGCTATACGGTTGTTGGTTGAGGATGGCACCGATCGGCCGGGGCCTAGCTTCGCCCAAGTAAAATATATTAAAATGGTAAACATATTGTCTTTTTAGAAGAAATTGCATTCCATGGAAATAATTTGCATGGCTAAGAATCAGATCTACAATATTTTGGGGATTACAAATCGTGCTTCATTAGCTAAAGTTATTTAGTATATGTTGCTCACAATAACCTGGAAACAAAGTAGACCTAACCAAAACAACGTTGGAGAAAAGAGACGCACCTCGATTTTGTAATTGCCAAGGTGATGTTCCTTGATCATGGGTTTCTTTGCAGCCATCAACCTCCTTGCTAGCTTTTCTCTGTCGGACATCACCATCAACATATCTCAGGTTATCCTCTCTCTCACTCTCTCTCTCCCTCCCTCCCCTCTCTCTCTCTCTCTCTCTCTCTCGTGAAACCAAGGTGCATTTCTGAAGAGTTGATCATTACATGGAAGTTGTCAATGTCATTGTGGCACAAAATTTAATTTATGGGGCATCTTCATCCGAGGTGATATGCAACCTCTAAAGTTAGAATACAATCTCCCGATTCCATACAATATCTGATACATGTCTGGTGTATGGCGTCGCTGATTCGGTCCTCAAGATGGATTTAAAAGGGAAACTACCCAACTTGAAAGTTCCTCTCCTCACCAAATTGAGCAACTTTGTTTTTTTGGTTCATCTTAATTCAATGTACATATGAGACCTCTAGAGCCGATGCAATATGACAATCTCTTAACTCTTGTCAAATTTATGATGTAAAGAGTGATGTCACTTTTATGATCTGTCAAACTTATAAATTGGAACCGCCATATCACTTGTATGCTCATTTGGTTTTACACAATGTCGACATGTGCACATAATTCATTCATTTTAACTTTGTTATTTAACTTGACATTAATTAACTTTCTATTATTTTTAGTTGAGCATTTGAATTTTTAAGTCCATGATCACAGGTTTACATGGCGTTTTGAACCTTCTAGAGCGTGTGAAGACATGAATAACTGATGGTCACATGCATCGGCGGTTGTGCAGGGCACATTGAGAAGTAGCTTATGACTTAGTGATATTTTTGTTTGTCACGCTTCTAATGTTCGTGTTTGAACTCTATGTTAGTGATGTTCCTGTTGTGCTTCATAGTCTTCCTAGTTGTATGTTTGATTACAAGTGTGTGTGTGTGTGTGTGTGTGTGTGTATGTGGCTCAGCTATTCGTATGTGCTGCTATTTTTTGGGGTGTTTTCCTAAAGATATCATTGACAGATCAATTGTGAAGTACTGGTTAGTGATGATGTCCTATAATTTTTTACTAATGGTCCGAGCATCAGCTATGAGTCATCACAGACCAGTTTTTGGCTGGTCAGTTATGCGAGTTCTGATCAATGACCCAGATGCACTAAACAACCATTTTGTCTGTTGAGGAGCATTTTAGTAGTGTACACATCTTGACAATAAGACAAGAGAATGTGTATTCTGATAACAATAGGGGGATCCTACATAAACTTTGTTTTAGAATCGAGGGGAGGATGGAAACAAACCCAATCTAAACATCATCGGGATGTCCAAAAATCGTAAACAATTTGAAAGAGTATTTTTATAAATATGCAAAGACTTGCATATTTATAGATATAACCCTCGAGAAACGGGATACGACTATGCCACTTTACAAGCTGATGTAACAAAGGTTGACAAGTCAGACAAAAAATGAAGATCACACTTTAACAAAAACTAATTTGAACAAACAAACAAACACACCCACCCACCCACCCACCCACACACACACACACATAGTGGTTTTTAGACGAACAACTTATTTTTCATAACTCACACACATAAACATTTATATAGAAAAATTGTATAGTGAAATTTTCTTTAAAAATTTTGCAATGTCATACCATGTCGCTTTACTGTCATACAATGATTCTAGACATAGCAAAATTAGCATGGCATATGAAGTTTTCACATATATACAGAATTTACATAGAAAAACTGAAATATTCTCAATAACTCTTCTCATATTTATTATTTCTTCCATCTTCTCTCTTCACTTTTCTCTCCTCTCTCTTCCCTTTATATCTTCTCTTTTCCCTCATCTCTCTTCTCATTTATAACATCACAATTCATACAATCATGCAAATTTCCAACCAATAGCAAAAAATTGCAGCCACTTCACATATTCGATGTACATCACAATCATACAACCATTAATAAGAACACAACAGGCATTAAAATTAGAAATAAATAATGGCATGTTACATTGGGGCGGTGATGATGGTGGGAGCGGCGGGTGCAGCGGGGTTGGATGGCGGATCTCAAATGGCGGTGGAGCTCGATGACAGGGAGGACGTATCGAGGAACATGGGAGGATCTTTGAAGGAGTCGATGGTGGAGCTCATATGGGGTAAAGTGAGGAGGAGATGGGGAGGGAAGGCACGCTGGAGGAAGGAGGGGCCGATGGCTGGCAGGATGGCGAATGGGAGGCAGCAATTGGAAGGCATTGTCAGGGTTGGTGGTAGTGATCGAGCCGAAGGATAGAGGGGAGCTAGGATTATGTGCGGCGTGTTCAAATCTTGGGATGAAATGGGTGTGGCTAGAGTTTTGGCTATGTCCCGGGTCCAAATGTTTGCTTAGTTGCCAAGTAAACACAAGGAAAAATTCCTTTTATTTATATTCTTCCTTTTCTTTTATTTCTTTTGTTCTCTTTATTTCTTTCTTTCTTTGCCTTTTCTTTCCTTTCTTTCTTTTCCTATCTTTAGTCTCTTTTTCTCTTTCTTTCTTAGTTTTGCTTTCCTTTGCATTTATTTATTTATTTATTTATTTTCTTTCTATCATTTTCTTCCCTTCATTTTTTCTCTTCTTTTTCTTTCCATGACTCAAACTAATAAGCTCCATATTGGCGGTCAAGTATTTCCACCCAGATGTTGGGAATTCCTATTCTTTTCTTAGATAAGCCTAGTAATAGATTCAAACGCAAATAAGATTTTTCCACCCACTTCTACCTCTTTAGTCGTCACTTGAGCAGAAGTAGATGCATTCATTTCCACTCCCTCGATGCAGAGAGCCGGTGCCAACACTATAGATTACAATTTTTATGTACACGCTAGAAAGAAAATCTTTAGCCTCTTCTCTTGTGCATCCCTAAACCATGACACTATAATTTCTTGTAAATTGGTCACTGATTTGGGTTACCTAGAACTGACAAAAAATGATTTGCAACAAAAGTTTGCTCCACTTGCACATTTCTAGTAAAGTAGAAAAAGTGGAACTTACACTTCCTATAAAACTAAAGTTTCCTTTTCTAAATCAATTGGTATCTAAAAAATAATCAGTCAATTATGAGTTGTAGCATGAAAATCAACATGTAATGGGCTAACAAATGGGCCGCCTAAAAATTACATTTACACTAGATATAGTTCAATCACTATTGTATGAATATGGGCCCATCTTGTTGTTGCGGCCCAGGCTTCCAATATACAAGGACCAGCCCTGATCCTGGTCATAGGGTTACTTCCTCTTCTGCTGTCAAATTTATAAACTAAATAGTCATGTCACATGTATGTTCTGTCAAACTTATAAATTGTAACAACCATATCACTTGTTTGTTCATTTGGTTTTACACAATGTCGACAAGTGCACACAATTCATTCATTTTAACTTCAGTATTTAACTTGCTATTGATTAACTTCCTATTCTTTGTAGTTGAGTATTTGAATTTTGAAGTCAATGATCAAAGCTTTGCATGGCGTTCTTAACCTTCTAGATCGTGTGAAGACATGGATAACTGATGGTCACATGCATAGGTGGTATGCAGGGCACATTGAGATGTAGCATAGGAATTAGTGATATGTTTGTTTGTCACGGTTCATAAAGTTTGAGTTCGAATTGTATGTTAGTGATGTCTCTATTGTGCTTCATAGTTTTCCTATTTGTAGTTTTGATTACAAGTGTGTGTATATGTGACTCAGCTATTCGAATGTGTCTTGAGATTTTTCTATTTTTGGGGTGTTTTCCTAAAGATATCATTGACCCTCAATTGTGAAGTGCTGGTTAGTGATGATGTCCCCTAAATTAAAATATTAATGGTCAAGCCATCAACTATGAGTCATCATAGACTAGTTTATGGCTGGTCAGTGATGCGAGGTTGTGATCACTGACCCGGATGCACCGAACGACCATTTGGCCCGTTTAGCAGCATTGTAGTACTGTACACATCTAGAAAATAAGACAAGGGAATGTGTATTCTGAGAGCAATAGGGGGATGCTATTAAAACTTTATCTCATAATGAAGGAGAGCATTGAAACAAACCCAATCTACACATCCTAGGGTTGTCGAAAAATTGTAATCAATTTGAAAGAGTACTTTATATATATGCAAAGACTTGCATATTTATAAATATAATTGCAATGTCATACCTTGTCTCTCTAAATATAAAAAATAGCAATAGGAAAAACTTGCAATGTCATGTTTCTTGACTTGCAATGTCAAACGAACATGTAAATTTGCAACCAATAGCAAAAAATTGCAACCACTTCATATATTTGATGTACACCACAATCATACAACCATTCATCACCATCACAAATCACAAAAGGCATTAAATTAGAAATAAAAAATGACAGCTTACCTTGTGGTGGTGACGATGGTGGGAGTGGCGGGTGCAGCCGGTATGGAGGGTGGATCTCAAACGGAGGTGGAGCATGGTGACAGGGAGGACGTGTCAGAGAAGACGGGAGGATCTTTGAAGCTGTCGGCAGCGGAGCACGGATGGGGGGAAGTGAGAAGGAGATGGGGAGAGGAGGTGCCCTGGGGGGAAGGAGGGGCAGATGGCTGGCAGAGTGGCGAATGGGAGGCGGCAATGGAAGGCAGGGTCGGGGCCAGTGGTAGAGGTAGAGGAAAGGTATAGAGGGGAGCTATGGATATGTGCGGCTCTCAAAACTGGTCATTGATTTGGGTTGCCTAGAATTGAAAAAAAATGATTTGCAACAAAAGTTTGCTCCACTTGCACATTTCTAGCTAAGTGGAGAAAGTGCAACTTACACTTCCTATAAAACTAAAGTTGCCCTTTTCTAAATCAATTGGTAGCTACAAAACAATTAGTCAGTTATGAGTTGTAGCATGAAGATCAACATGCAATGGGGTGACAAATAAGTGGTCCAAAACTGACATTTACACTAGATATTATTACACTCACTACTCTATGAATAAGGGCCCATCTTGTTGTTGCGGCCTGATATGTCTCCAACATGTCTACTATTTTTGATTGTTTTATGCTATTATATTATCTGCTTTGGATCCTTCCAGCTAATTCTTGAGATTGCGTTGATTTTTCCCTTGAAGAGGAAAGAGTGATGCAGCAACGTAGAGATAAGTGTTTCCCTCAGTTAAGAACCAAGCCATCAATCCAGTAGGAGGCACAAGCAAGTCCCCAATATATGCACCTGCACAAACTAACAAACACTTGCACACAACGCGAAAAAGGGCTTGTCAATCCCTTCATGGTCACTTGCAAGGGTGAGATCTAATATAAATAGATATAAAAGATACGAAAAAGGAAAATTAAAGTAAATATAAATAAATTGCAGCGAGGTATTTTTGGGTTTTTGATTTTATAGATCTGAAAATAATATGATGGAAAATAGACGGGGGGGCCATAGGTTTCACTAGAGGCGTCTCTCTTGAAGAAAGCATACGGTGGGTAAACAAATTACTGTTGAGCAATTGATAGAAAAGCGCAAAGTTATGACGATATCTAAGGCAATGATCATAAATATAGGCATAACATCCGCGACAATTAGACCGACTACCTTCATCTACTACTATTACTCCACACATTGACCGCTATTCAGCATGCATCTACAGTATTAAGTTCATAAGAACGGAGTAACGCCTTAAGCAAGATGACATGATGTAGAGGGATAGATCCAATCAATATGGTAAAAAAACCCATCTTTTTATCCTTAATGGCAACAATACAAATACGTGCCTCGCTACCCTACTGTCACTAGGTGAGGACACCGTAGGACTGAACCCATCACAAAGCACCTCTCCCATTGCAAGAAAAACCAATCTAGTTGGCTAAACCAAATCGATAGATCTGAGAGAAATACAAAGCTATCTTAATCATGCATAAAAGAGTTCAGAGAACACTCAAATAATATTCATAGATAATCTGATCATAAATCCACAATTCATCGGATCTCAACAAACGCACCGCAAAAGAAGATTACATCGAATAGATCTCCAAGAACATCGAGGAGAACATTGTATTGAAGATCAAAGAGAGAGAAGAAGCCATATAGCTACTAGCTATGGACCTGTAGGTCTGTGGTAAACTACTCACACATCATCGGAAGGGTGGCAAGGTTGGTGTAGAGGCCCTCCGTGATCGAATCCCCCTCTGGCAGAGTGCCAAAAAATTCCCCAAGATGGGATATCACGAGAACAGAAGCCTGCGGCGGCGGAAAAGTACTTTTGGTGTGCCTTCTGACGTAATGGGAATATTTGGCTATTTATAGAGCTGAGATTAGGGTTAGGAGGGCTACAAGGGGCCCACAAGCCCTGAGGGCGCCCCCTGGGGCGCGGCCAGGAGGCTTGTGGCCTCCTCCCGAAGCTTTATAGGTGTCTTGTTCTCCAAGAAAAATCATCAAAAAGTTTCGTTCCATTTGGTATTGATTTTCTGTAAAAGACAAAAACAAGGAAAAAATAGCAACTGACACTGGGCACTAGGTTAATACGTTAGTCTCAAAAATGATATAAATAGCATATTAATGCATATAAAACATCCAAGAATGATAATATAATAGCATGGAACAATCAAAAATTATAGATGCGTTAGAGATGTATCACCCTCCGATTCCATTCCTTTGCTAACCACACAAGGGCACAAGCCACAACTTTGCCCCTCTCATTTCTTTTCATGGCGGTGCAGTCGAATCATCATCCCCTACCTCCCTTCACTAGGTCTAGATGATGGCGTCTTCTTGGTGCTTGCGGGAGGTGACAACACATGCTAGGACGAAGGCGCTAATCCAATATGTCCGCCACCCATGATGGCCTGGCAAAACGAATCCAACCTCCTCCCACTCGGATCTGGCGACATGGAGCATGTCGATGATGTGGATTCAATATCTCCTCAGCCCGTTGCATCTTGAGGGAGCGGACCTGACTTCCTCCCACTTGGATCCTAGGACATATAATCTGTCACTGCAATCCTTCAAATTCCTGATTACTTTTGACATCTTTTTCTGATGGTTCTTCCCTGAGTTTGTTTGGAGAAAAAAAATTCTATAGGGTTTTGGTGGTTCAGTGATGGACAGGACCTCATACGAGGTTAGGCGAAATCTTCGTGACGGCAACGAAAGCTAAGACCAACGATAGCCGCTCCTTCAGCAGGAAGAGGCCTACCGAGGAGCTAAATAAACTAAATGGCTACATGGCGAGCATCCAGGGCATCCTTGTGCATGTGCATATGATAGCCTAGCGTGCTCTTGTTACTTGGATTAGAGTGGTATTGGGTAGGTAAAGCCCAAAATTACAATGTGGATGAGTAGGTCTGAACCCTGAGGCCCCATTTGGAAATATTTGGCTTATCCACCTTGTTTCTTACTCACATGATCCTTATTGGCATAAGTTTGTTGACGACCTGGTTTATACAAGTAGTCTGCTTCATATAGATTGCAATTCTATGTTCAAATCCCAACCTTTTGTTGTTTTTATTCCTTTGTTGTAAGCACAAACTGAATAAACTATGGAGAACGATTATATTGTCAGGACGGGTTTTGTGGTAAAATGTCTCTTTTAGTAAATAACACTTTCACATGATAAATTACGAACTTTTTCGGTACATGTCATGAAGAAAATCTTTAGCCTCTTATCTTTTGTTTCCCAAAACCATGACACTATAATTTCTTGTAAATTGGTCACTGATTTGGTTTGTTGAAAGAATTGACTAACGCTGATTTGCAACAAGAGTTTGCTCCACATGCACATTTCTAGTTAAGTGGAAAAAGTGCAACTTACACTTTTCAAGAAAACTTAAGTCGCCCTATTATAAATCAATTGTTATCTGCAAAACAATCAGACAATTATGAGTTCTATCATGACGATGAATGTGCAATGGGGAGACAACATGGAGATGACATTTACACTAGATATTTGTTCAATCACTATTGTATGAATAAGGGCCCATCTTCTTGTTGTGGCCAGGGCCCCAGTATACAAGGACCAACCCTGATCCTAGTCATAGGGTTCCTCCCCCTGTCATTGTCATTATCCCTTCACCTACCTCATGTGTCTGTTTGCCCTCCCTTTGTCCAACTCTGCTCTCCCTCTATACCTCTCATTTCGTCCCCGCCTTCTCTCCTTCCTGCCCGACATTGTAGTGTGATATCTCCCACGATTAAAGCTATGCATTTAAGGTTGATCCATTCTATTATTGTACAAGGCCTAGGTGATGCCATAAAAGGCATTTTTTAGTATACACATTATTCTAACCCTAAGGTACATTTGAGGATAGTAAAAATAAAGTATATTACTAAAGGAAATATGCCCTAAAGGCAATAATAAAGTTGTTATTTCATATTTCATTATATCATGATAAATGTTTATTATTCATGCTAGAATTGTATTAACCTGAAACTTGATACTTGTGTAGATACGTAGACAAAACACTGTGTCCCTAGTAAGCCTCTACTAGAGTAGCTCGTTAATCAAAGATGGTTAAGTTTCCTAACCATAGACATGTGTTGTCATTTGATGAACGAGACCACATCATTAGGAGAATGATGTGATGGACAAGACCCATCTGTTAGCTTAGCATGTTGATCGTTCAGTTTTATTGCTATTGCTTTCTTCATGTCAAATACATATTCCTTCAACTATGAGATTATGCAACTCCCGGATACCGGAGGAATACCTTGTGTGCTATCAAACGTCACAACGTAACTAGGTGATTATAAATATGCTCTACAAGTATATCCGAAGGTGTTTGTTGGGTTGGCATAGATCGAGATTAGGATTTGTCACTACGAGTATCGGAGAGGTATCTCTAGGCCCTCTTGGTAATGCACATCATAATAAGCCTTGCAAGCAATGTGACTAATGAGTTAGTTGCAGGATGATGCATTACAGAACGAGTAAAGAGACTTTCCAGTAACGAGCTTGAACTAGGTATGAAGATACTGACAACCGAATCTCTGGCAAGTAACATATACCGATGACAAAGGGAATAACGCATGTTGTCATAACGGTTTGACCGATAATGATCTTCGTAGAATATGTAGGAACCAATATGAGAATCCAGGTTCCTCTATTGGTTATTGACCGGAGAGGTGTGTCGGTCATGTCTACATAGTTCTCGAACCCGTAGGGTCCGCACGCTTAACGTTCGATGACGATTTTGTATTATATGAGTTATATGATTTGGTGACCGAATGTTGTTCGGAGTCCCGGATGAGATCATGGACATGACGAGGAGTCTTGAAATGGTCGAGAGGTAAAGATCGATATATAGGACACTGGTATTTGGACACCGAAAGTGTTTCGGGATGCACCGGGTACTTATCGAGTCACCAGAAGGGGTTCCCGGCACCCCGGGCAAAAGATATGGGCCTTATGGGCCAAGAGGGGGAACACACCAGCCACAAAGGGGCTGGTGCGCCCCCCCATATGGGCTGGCCAAATTGGAGAATGAAAGGGGAAGAAGGAAAGGAAAAAGGGAATAGGATTCCCCCTTCCCCCTCTTCCCTTCCTACTCCGAATAGGAATAGGAAATGGGGGAGGCCGAATTGGGAGGACCCCAAGTAGGATTCCTCATACTTGGGGCGCCCCCTTGGCTGCCTCTCCTCCCCTCCAACCTATATATATGAGGGGGGGGGGGGGCACCGCTAGAACGTAGACCAACAATTGTTAGCCGTGTGCGGCGCCCCCCTCCACAGTTTACGCCACCGATCATATCTTTGTAGTGCTTAGGCGAAGCCCTGCACGGATCACTTCACCATCACCATCACCACGCCATCGTGCTAATTGAACTCATCTACTTCCTGATACTTTGCTGGATCAAGAGTTCGAGGGACGTCATCGAGCTGAACGTGTGCAGTACTCGTAGGTGCCGTACGTTCGGTGCTTGCTCGGTCGGAATGAGAAGAAGTTCGACTACATGAACCACGTTATCAAATGCTTTCGCTTTCGGTCTACAAGGGTACGTAGACACACTCTCCCCTTCTTCTTGCTATGCATCTATAGATCTTGCGTGAGCGTAGGAAATTTTTGAAATTGCATGCTACGTTCCCCAACAATTACTATGTTACATTAAATTATGTAATGCCGAGCACAAATAAATGTTTGCATGCCTTACCTTTCATTCTTTGGAATTTTCAAGCTCAATCTAATTTTTCTTTTGGAGGATACCTAGACATAACAGAACCTTCTTGCACACAACTTGCCTTCCTGAGTCATTGGTCAAACAATCGAGGCAACTGGCAACATTACTGTTATCACCGGTCGGCTTGTCGAGTAACAACGAAGAAAATAGGAGCAGGCAATGAGGGTAATGCGACCGTTACTGAAGATGGGCTATGTAGGTGGATAGTTGACTTTGTTTTGTTTTTGCTAAGAAGTAATGTGTGTTGATTTTGTTTTTTCCGTCAACAATACCACAAAACTCATTTCTTCGTGAAAAAAAAAGTGCGAGTGTAATGCTTGACCAGGTTTGTTGTTAAAACAAATCATGATTTCGACCATATTTACAGTTACTTTTTTTTGGGAAAAAATGGGTGCACCTAACCTTCGTTCAATGCATGAAGCTAGAGGTCCTACTTGTCTCCGCAAAGGGCCTTGACGACTCCGATTTCTTCAGTAGCTAACCAGACACACACAAGCCTCTACTCTCATCAGAACAAGATGCCAGAAGTGTCATAGTCCTCGAAGCGTTCTGAACTGACATGTATCATGTATGTAATGCACTGAACATTTTCCTGAGCATCCCTCTGGAGACGGTGCTACAGGAGTGCGGCCTGCTGCCGGGCGTCAAGGAGGAGTACTGCGGCAAGATCAAGATCGCGCTCACCTTCATTCTGGCAGAGATAATCACACACGCACACATGCCCTTGACGTGTGGTCATCGTCATGATTGCGGTCGGCAGGAAAATGCGGAGAGCTGTGGCGGCTGGAACTTTTATCTGCCTGAAAAGCTAGTGCGCATCCACAACCAAGATAGTGCTGGCCTGTTGTATGTCATAATCACACCCGACGAAATGGATAACTACTTTTCTCTTAAACGAAATACATACATATACACTCATACACACGTACATACACTCATCCATATAAATTATAGGTGCACACACAATTCCTTTTGATCGACAGCTTGAGATCCTTATAATGCTTAAATGCTTATGATGTTTCGTTGTTGCAACCTACCTGTCTGCTAGAACCAGAGCCATGTAGTGCCGTATAGACGATTACAGTTCAGGAAACGAGTAAAATCATAGAAAATCCAAATATATTTCGGCACCAATTAAACAATTTACAATTCTGTTCCACGGCACGGCTAAGTTCTCAGGAAGTAAAACACAAAAGCAAAAATAGAAAAAAGGAAACAGGTTCAACACACCGAGGAGGTCCAATCCCAAACTCAGAGTCGGACAATGGGATGAAAACCTCCTACAACGTCCCCTTTGGTTGCAAGTTTCACGACAAACCCACCATACAATTAAGTTCACAACACAAGGTGGAAATAGCTTCGCAATGACAATGTTCCTTTTTCTTTTTGTTTAAGCGGGAAAAATGCTGCCATTGATCACTCTAGTTTTCTTCACTGATTTTCTTCAATTTTTCTCTTGGCCTTGATTGATTCCTAGCAGCCTAGCCTGTGAGCAGGTCATTGCCTCGTCGGCTTCGGTGCTTGTGGTCTTAGGCTTCTTTTCCTTGGGCTCATGTTGACCATCTAGGTCTTTTTCATCTGCATCTGTAACTGTAAAAAAAAGTCAAATTAATAGGTAGGATGGAAAGAATAATGAAATCCCCCGCAAAAAAAAGAGGGGAAAGAATAATGAAATGGAAGCAATTTTGTAAAAAGAAGGATGAGCTATGAGCTTATTAGTGCCTGAGTGCACGTCCTATACGTGCTCCCAAAAAATCATCCTTTTTTCCTGATGCTTCCTCCTTGACGGTATTTCTCCACTATCTACTAAGAACAAACACACAATCTAAAAGAAAGTTTTTGTATGTAAAAAAGACAACCTTGAGACATGGTGCAACAGCCATGATACATAATTTGAAAACCAAATTTGATTCACAACTCAAGAACAGAAAGAAAGATAAAAGTACACAGTTCAGATTTGTTGTGAATATTTGATGTTTGCCACTATTCACACCATTTTTATTTTTGTTTATTTATATATGGATCAAGTTTTGAAATTAAATACTGTGGGAACTTTAGATACATCTTGTCTCAACTTTGTCAGAAAATTCAGAAATGTAGGTTTGCATGGAAGCACCGTAAAAAAGATAAGAGAACCCACTAGATATCTCGTCTCATTATATGAAACTTTGGCGAGAACAATATTCCCTCTGTAAGTGATCTAAATGCTCTTATATTACTTTACGGAGGGAATACTACTCAACGAGTTGTGAAAAAACAGGAGCAACAATTACCAAGCAAGTCTTTGTACTTCTTGGTGACATTCTCTGTTGGTTTCCTGGAATCTTTAGGACGTTCTCCAGTCCAGAAGTATTTCGTTGCATCCTTCTTTGTACGGAACACGAGATACTCAGAACTAGAAGGGTCGGTAAAAAACTGCAGGAGACCAAAAGGATAATTAAAGAATAGAAAACTGAAACCAATGAAGAAAAATGGGTAAGCACAGCGTGTGTTTGCAATTTGCATGCATATTTAACAAAAAAATAGGCCAATATGACATGTTCATATATACCGTGTCTTTCTTTTTTTTGTCGTCTGGTCTGAAGTAGGTTTCCTTCACCCATCCAGCGGACAAACGCTCTGTGTAGAAGTCAAGCTGTGCAATCATCTATAATACATAAGACTGAATGTTAGCCAGTTCTTCAGAATTTAAAGCATTAAGATCACACTACAAGTATATGTGTGTGTTATGTAGAGATGTACATACGTTATCCTGAGAGCTGGTGTCGCATTCTAGTGCGTCTGGGTCTTCGCAGGCTCTAGGGCTCTTCCTCTTTTTTATTGGGTCTTCAAAGAGCTAGACGTCTTGTTTAGACACATCTTGTTTAGACCCATCTTCTTTGGATGGCAGTGGCATCTTTGGTACTCGTACTATTTTATGAAATAACTCTACATCGTCTTTGTTTGTCAATCGCACCCCGGAGGACTTATGGACAAAGAACTGCATGAGGGTATGTTCAAGTTTAGTGAGTTGCTTAGATGAACAAGTATCTTTGCTTGGTTCTCATCTGACCAATGGTGCATTCCAAGATTAAAAAAAATCAGTTATGTTAGCCATTTAATTTCTCACACATATATAACTAAATACAATGATCCATCTATACCAAATCATTTTTAGAAAAAGAAAAGAGGTGTATGTGTGCAATGTCGCCGTCGTGGTTGTAACCATTACTACATCTTGGATGAATGTATAAATAAGGCTCTACACAATGAAATATGAAATGTCGGACATTTTCTGTTGCAAAAAGTGTCCAAACAATATAGTTTGCCAAGGCTAGCCACATAATCTAGTTATTCACCACCTGCTGGGAACTTATTAAACAAGTGATTTTTTTGTTCTACATACCTTGAATATTTTTTAGTTCACCCCCTCCCCTTCAGCCCTTATCTCCATTGCCCAACCCTCTGGGATCCAGCTATAGTTTCCCTGAACATAGAACACAACCGTGGTTCACACCTCAGATCTCAAGACCATCGACAACATCTATGTAAGTCTGTATCACACATAATTCATCGCTCACCTGTAGTGTCTTCACATCACCACACGTTGACCTCCCCTTGATCACGCGCTTCTCGAACCTGTGGTATTGCGTGACCTTGTTCTTCATCATGGACATCATGCTCGTAATAGGACATGTGTAGTACTACAAAAGCGTGCAAGAACGAAGAGGTCATTCAGTATATGTTGCTCATACTAACCTGGAAAAAAAGTAGACCTGAACAAAACAACATGGGAGAACAAAGACGCACCTCGATGTTGTCATTGCCAAGGTGATGTGCCTTGATGATGGGTTTCTCTGCAGCCATCAACCTCTCTCCTCGCTTTTCTCTGTCGGACATCATCATCGACATATCTCAGTTAGTCTCTCTCTCTCTCTCTCTCTCTCACACACACACACACACACACACACACACACACACACACAATATCATTGGTGAAACCGAAGGTCCATTTCTGAAGGGTTGATCAATACATTAGTTTATAGGCCATCTCCATCCGAGGTGATATTGAACCTCCAAAGTTAGAATACAATCGCCTGATTCCATACAATCGCATACCACCAAAGTTAGAATACAACATTGTTGAGGCACAAAACATTAGTCTGGTGTATGGCGTCGCTTATTCGGCCCTCAAGATGGATTTAAAAGAAAAATTGCCCAACAAGAAAAAAGTTGTTCTCCTCACCAAATTGAACAACTTCGGTTTTTGTTTCATCTTAATTCAATGTACGTATGCGACCTCTAGAGGCAATGCAATATGACAATCTTTTGACCCTTGTTAAATTTTGTAAACTAAACAATCATGTCACTTGTACTCCATCCGTCCGAAAAAGCTTGTCCCTCAAATGGATGTATCTAGCACCAAGTGCTAGATACATCCATTTGAGGAACAAGCTTGGGACAAGTTTTTTCGGACGGATACATCCATTTGAGGGACAAGCTTGGTGCTAGATACATCCATTTGAGGGATAAGTTTTTTCGGACGGAGGGAGTATGTTCTATCAAACTTATAAATTTTAACAACCATATCACTTGTATGTTCATTTGGTTTTACACAATGTCAACATGTGCACATAATTCATTCATTTTAACTTGGTTATTTAACTTTCTATTGATTAACATTATATTCTCTATAGTTCATCATTTCAATTTTGAAGTTGACGACTAGAGGTTTACATGGTTGTATGAACCTTTTAGATCGTGTGAAGGCATGGGTAACTGATGGTCACATGCATCGACGGTGATGCAGAGCACATTGCGAGTTAGTTACGACTTAGTGATATTTTTGTTTGTCACGCTTCATAATGTTCGAGTTTGAGTTGTATGTTAGTGATGTTCTTGTTGTGCTTCATATAGTCTTCCTAGTTGTATGTTTGATTACAAGCATGTGTATATGTGGCTCAACTATTCGTATTTGAATTGAGATTCTGCTATTTTTGGGGTGTTTTTCTAAAGATATCACTGACTGGTCAATTGTGAAGTACTAGTTAGTGATGATGCCCTCTAAATTACATTACTAATGGTCCAGCCATCAGTTGTGAGTCAACACAGACCAGTTTTTGGCTGGCCAGTGATGCGGGTTGTGATCACTGACTCGGGTGCACTGAATAACCATTTGGCTGATTTAGCAGCATTGTAGTAGTGTACACATCTTGATAACAAGACAAGAGAATGAGTATTCTGATAACAACAGGGGGATGCTATTGAAACTTTGTCTTGGAGTGGAGGAGATCATGGAAACACAAGCCCAATCTATACATCCTCTTTGTCCAAAAATCATAAACAATTCGAAAGGGTATTTTTATAAATATGCGAAGACTTGCATATTTATAAATATAACTCCCGAGAAATGGGATACGTCTATGTTACTTGACTAGGTGATGTAAAAAATAAATGAACATACACATGAACAAAGATATTACCCTTGAAGCATGGTCGGGGACAAAGACCGGTGTGTCTCCTGAAAGGCCTGCAAGAACAATCAATCCCTAAAGATTCATCACCACAAAGGTTTTACATTGCTACAAAGTTTGACATGTCATACAAGAAAAAGATCACACTTAAACACACATTGTTTTGAACCACACACACACACACACACACACACACACACAAACACACACACAGTAGTTTTTAGCCAAACAACTCATTTTTCGTAACTCACACATACACACATAAACACTTGCATATCAAAACTGTACACTGAAATTTTCTTTATAGGACAATTTTGTAATGTCATACCATGTCTCTTTACATATAAAAATAGCAATAGGAAACAATTGCAACGTCATACAATGTTTCTTGACATAGCAAAATTAGCAATGGCATATGCAGTTTTCAAATATACAAAATTTGCATAGCAAATCTCAATCTCTCTTCTTATATTTATTCTCTCCTCCCTATTTCCTCTTCCCTTTTCTCTCTTCTCTCTTCCCTTTTATCTCTTCTCTTTTCCCTCATCTCTCTTCTCATTTATGACATCACATTTCATACGAACATGCAATTGCAACCAAGCAAAAAATTGCAACCACTTCGCATATACGATGTACGTCACAACCATACAACCATTCATCACCATTACAAATCACAAAAGGCATTAAAATTTGATATAAAATGGTGGCTTACCTTGGGGCGGTGACGACGATGAAAGTGGCGGATGCAACCGGGGTGGAAGGCGGATCTCAAACGGCGGTGGACCTCGGCGATGGGGAGGACGTGTCGAAGGAGGTGGGAGTATCTTGGAAGGCTTCGGCGAGGAAGCTCGGATGGGGCGAAGATAGGAGGATAAGGGGAGAGGAGGTGCGCCGGAGGAAGGAGGGGCTGATGGTTCGCAGGGTTGAGAATTGGAGGCGGCGATGGAAGGTAAGGTCGGGATCGGCGGCGGCGGCGGCAGAGGCAAGTTATAAAGGGGAGCTAGGGTTATATGCGGCGGGTTCAAAATTTGGGGATGAAATGGGGGTGGCTAGAGTTTGGGCCAAGTCCCGGGCCCAAATGTTTGCTTAGTGGCCAAGTAGAAACACTAGGGGAAAATTCCTTTTATTCCTTTTATTTTTTTCTTTCTTTCGTTTTATTTCTTTTGTTCTCTTTCTTTTCCTTCTTTCTTTGCTTTGTTTTTCTCTCCTTTCTTTCTTTTCCTATCTTTAGTCTCCTCTTTTCTTTCTTTCTGAGTTTATTTCTTTACTTTGCTTTTCTTTCCTTTTATTTATTTATTTATTTATTTATTTTATTTCTTCCATTTTCTTTCTTTTCTTCTCTTCTTTTTCTTTCCATGACTCAGACCAATAAACTCCATATTGGCGGTAAAGTATTGCCACCTAGATGTTGGAATTCATTTTCCTTTCTTAGATAAGCTTAATACAATATGATTTTTCACCCATTTCTACGTCTTTAGTCATCGCCTTGAGTAGAAGCAGATGCATTCATTTCCACTCCCTCAGTGCAGACAGACGGTGCCAACACCAAGTCACTACTGCAAGAATGCCTAGCAGTGGCAGGCAAGGCTCTCAAGGGCGCCCGCTATGGACCTCCCGCACTGCTAAGATGGCATCAGTGGCGGGCGAGGGCCTGCCACGGGTTGCACTACTGTAGTGGCGGGCGGCTGGTACCGCCTGCCACAACTATTGTAGCTACCGAGTGATGCATTTGTCTCTGCTCGCCACTGCCGTGCATAGTAGCATTGGCATGCACCTTTGCCACTCGCTACTGGTAGTGATCTAGGCATATATAACAATTGTTGCCGCGACAACGTTATTCTGCTGTCGTGGCAAAATTTAATGGCATTCTTGCAATAATTTGCACACGATCATCCCATTGCATTACATATATAGAATATTGTCTTAGCATTCAAACAATCATATTACAATGGTGATACAATAATTAAGAGCATTAATGAAGCAAACATATAGTATAAGAAGTGGAGGGCAACAAATAAACATGCATGTCTCAACTCATATAATGAACAATGAATCACGCTGTTTTGAAGAGGTGTATGTATCAACTTGACTATTCGCTCACAATCGATGACCGCAATATTGTTGGGGAACGTAGTAATTCAAAAAAAATCATACGATCACGCAAGGTCTATCTAGGAGATGCATAGCAACGATACGGGAAAGTGTGTACACGTATCCTCATAGACCGAAAGCGGAAGCGTTTAGTAACGCGGTTGATGTAGTCGAACGTCTTCACGATCCAACCGATCCAAGTACCGAACGTACGGCACCTCCGTGTTCAGCAAACGTTCAGCACGAGATGTCCCTTGTGCTCTTGATCCATTTGAGGAAGAGGGAGAGTTCCATCAGCACGACGACGTGGCGACGGTGATGATGAAGTTACCGGTGCAGGGCTTCGCCTAAGCACTACGACAATATAACCGAGGTGTTAAACTACGGAGGAGGGCACCGCACATGGCTAAGAGATTGTCTGTTGTCCTTTGGGGTGCCCCCTTGGCCACGTATATAAAGGAGGGAGGGGGAGAGGCCGGTGGCCAGGAGGGGCACGCCAAGGGGGGAGTCCTAATTGGACTCCCAGTCCAAGTAGGATTCGCCCCCCCCCCCCCCCTTTCCTTTCTTCCACCGGAGGGAAAAGAAGGAGGGGAGAAGGAGAATGAAGGAGGGGCCCGCGCCCCCACCCCTTGTCCAATTCGGTTTGGGTAGGGGGGAGGCCCGCGCCACCTCGTGGCCCTTGTTCCCTCTCTCCACTAAAGCCCACTAAGGCCCATTAACTTCCTCAGGGGTTCCAGTACCACTCCGTACTCCGGAAAAATCCCCGGATCACTCGGAACCATTCCGATGTCTGAATATAACCTTCCAATATATGAATCTTTACCTCTTGACCATTTCGAGACTCCTCGTCATGTCCTTGATCTCATTCGGGACTCCGAAAAATCTTTGGTCATCAAATCACATAACTCATAATACAAATCATCATCGAACGTTAAGCGTGCGGACCCTACGGGTTCGAGAACTGTGTAGACATGATCGAGACACATCTCCAATCAATAACCAATAGTGGAACCTGGATGCTCATATTGGCTCCTACATATTCTACGAAGATCTTTATTGGTCAACCCGCACAACAACATACATTGTTCACTTTGTCATCAGTATGTTACTTGCTCGAGATTCGATCGTCAGTATCATCATACCTAGTTCAATCTCGTTACTGGCAAGTCGCTTTACTCATTTTGTAATGCTTCATTCCGCAACTAACTCATTAGTCAAATTGCTTGCAAGGCTTATAGTGATGAGCATTACCAAGAGGGCCCAGAGATACCTCTCCGATAAACGGAGTGACAAATCCTAATCTTGATCTATGCCAAACCAACAAACACCTTCGGAGACACCTGTAGAGCATCTTTATAATCATCCAGTTACGTTGTGATGTTTGATAGCACACAAAATGTTCTCCCTGTATTTGGTAGTTGCATAATCTCATAGTCAGAGGAACATGTATAAGTCATGAAGAAAGCAATAGCAATAAAACTGTAACGATCATAATGCTAAGCTAACGGATGGGTCTTGTCCATCACATCATTCTCTAATGGCGTGATCTCGTTTATCAAATGATAACACATGTCTATGGTTAGGAAACATAACCATCTTTGATTAACGAGCTAGTCAAGTAGAGGCATACTAGGGACACTCTGTTTTGCCTATGTATTCACACATGTACTAAGTTTCCGGTTAATACAATTCTAGCATGAATAATAAATATTTATCATGATATAAGGAAATATAAATAACAACTTTATTATTGCCTCTAGAGCATATTTCATTCAAATACGTCTTCGACTCGGTGAAGTCATTTCTCATCTCGCTCTGGCTCATAGTTGAACTTTCCGAGCATAATTGGTTTGATGCCAACATTCTGCATATATTGCCAATATTTGGCAACGCAACATTTGGCAAAATCAAAAGTCACCAAAATTTGGCAACCTTTTATGAGATTGAAAAGAAAAGTTGGTATCCAACATTTGACATTTGCCAAATATTAGCATGCCAACTTTTGGCATCGAACCAATTATGCTCTCTGCCCTCATTTAGAACCTCTTTGTTAATGATTTTGGCCAACACCTTTTGGGCGCGCTCATACTCCGTTAATAATTCCCCTATGTCTATGTCTCTCTCCATCTCTTCGGACCACTTGACGATCTGGCTATGTTTTTGCAAATATTTGCTTTCCTTCAAAAAGTCGTCTATGATGGCCATGGCACAATAGCAAGACCTATGACAGGATTTGACATTTGATTTTTTTATAGCAACAAGCGCTAGTGAAGAGCTTAAATTCCGAATGCTTTGTTATCGTCTCGTGGTAGTTCTTACACTTGGCTAGAGCATCATTTATAACCTTCTTCAATCTGGTCCATTGCTTTATTGGCTAAAGTAATATTAGGAAATAAAAAACTATAACTGAAGCATATTCTGTTTCTATTGGGCCATCAATGCTCTATGTATGTACCAAATCACATGAGACCTTAACTGACATGGAATACAACGTGATTATATTGTGTGGTTTACTTTTTTTAGAAAAATATAACATCAAAAATTGGTACGAAATGAGTGAGCCAAACACACATCTAGTATGTGCTTAAATAAATCGTCTACTCCAACGAAGATGTTGTTAATCTAGCCGCCTCCGATTTCATTCCTTTGCCAGACACACAAGGGCACGAGCCACAACCTTTCCCCTCTCATTCCCTTTCTTGGGGAGCACTCGAATCCTCATCCCTACGACCATTCACCAGATGTAGATGTTGATGATATGTTGGTGCTTGCGCGAGGTGACAGTGCATGCGAGGAAGATGCAACTAATCCAACGTGTCCGCCACCCGTAATGGCCTGGTGGAAAGAATTCAGCCTCCTCCCACTCGGATCTGGCGACATCGAGCATGTCGATGACATGGATCCAGCGTCTCCTCATCCCGTTGCGTTTGGAAGGAGCGAACCCGATCGACTTCCACCCGCTTGGATCTACGGACATATAACCAGTCACCGCAATCCTTCAAATTCCTGATTACTTTGAGATCTTTATCTGATTGTTCTGCCCCCAGATTGTTTGAAGCAAAAAGTTTCATAGTGTTTCGGTGGGTCAGCGAAGGACATAACCTTACACAGGGTTAGGAAGAATCTTTTTGATGGCAGCTAAAGCTAGGACTAATGATATCGGCTCCTTCAGCAAGAAGGGGGCTACCTAGAAGTTAAATAAACTAAATGATTACATGGCGAGTATCCAGAGCATCCTTGTTTCCATTGGTTAATTTCATGTGCATGCACATATGATAGCCTAGCATGCTCTTGTTACTTGGATTGAAATGGTATTGGTCATGTGAAGCCTGAAATTACAATGTGGATGAGTAGGAATGACACATGAGACCCCATTTGGAAATATTTGGCTTATCCACCTTGTTTCCCACTCGCAGGATGCTCATTGTCATTAGTTTGTCGATGACCTGGTTCATACAAGTAGTCTCCTTCCTATAGATTGCAATTCTATGTTTTGCACATAAATCCCAATCTTTTCTTGTTTTTATTCCTTTTTTGTAAGCACAAACCAAAGAAAATATGGAGAAGCATTATAATGTAAGGACGGGTTTTGTGGTAAAATGTCTCTTTGAGTAAATAACACTTCCACATGATAAATTATGATTTTTTTGGGTGCATGCGAGAAAGAAAATCTTCAGCCTCTTATCTTTTGTTTCCTTAAACCATGCCACTATAATATCCTGTACATTGTCACTAATTTGGTACACGCTAGAATGAAAAGGCTTAGCCTCTTACCTTGTGTTTGTTGGGTACAAGCTAGAAATAATATGTTTATCATCTTACCTTGTGTATCCCAACCATATGGCATAATTTCTTCTTGTAAATTGGTCACTCGTTCAAATTTCTAATCAAAATGATATGATTTTGGTCATTTTTTAAATGAGATAATATGGAAGGACGCTATCATTGACTTAATTGGTATGTTGGCAAATGGCAAACATATTTTGGTTGGTCAACACATTAGCTTTAGAATATTTACAAATTTGTACATAATGAACTTTCCTAATGAATTTACTAACAATGACTTGCAATAAGAGTTTGTTCCACTTTCACATTTCTAGGAGGGTCCAATAGAGTGCAAAAAAGTGCAACTTACACTTTAAAAAAACGTAAGTTATCCTTTTGTAACTCAACTAGTATCTATAGTAATCTGTCTATTAAGACATGGATGACCTGCATGCATACTATGATCACTATGAGCTCTAGCACGAAGATGAAAAGTGCAATGGGGTGAAAAATGGTGTTCTAGAATGGAATATACACGAGATACTTGTTCAAGTACTATTGTATGAATAAGGTTCCATCTTGTTTCCAGTTCATGGGTCAGCGATATGTGAGAATTACCAAACCCGCTCCTAGGGTTCGTTGTCTTTCACCGCCATGATTTACTCCACAAAGCAATTTTTTCTAGTACATGTTGTGCTAAACCTAGTATATTTGCATGCCTCCCTTTCGTCCTTTTGACCTTCTCAATCCCAATCGCCTTTTCTTTTGGAAGCAGCCTTGAGATAATAGGTGCATTTTGCACATCCATGTTTCTTGAGTGCTTGGTCAATCAATCAAGGTCGTCCTTCATCTGTTCGATCGTGCGCATGTATGGCGGTTGGTTGAGACTTGCACCGGTCTATCTACACCTAGCGTCGCCTATGTAAAATACATTATAATTGTAAGTATATTGCATTTGTTGAAACAAACTGGATGTCATGAAACTAATTTGCATGACTAAGAATCAGATCGACAATATTTTGGGGATTATTGATCTTGCTTCATTTCCTACATTTATTATAAGGAAATAAAAACCATAACTAAAGAAAATTATATTTCTATTGGGCCATCAATACTCTATGTATGTACCAAATCACACGAAACCTAAATTGACGTGGAATACAACATGATTATGTTGTGTGTTTAATTTTTTAGACAAATTATAACATGAAAATTGGTACTAATCTAGTGAGCCAAAGTATGTGCGTAAATAAGTCATCTAGTCCAATGAAGCGGCCTTTAATCTAGCTGCCTCCGATTCCATTCCTTTGTCAGTCCCACAACGGCATGAGCCACACCCTTGCCCCTCTCATTTCCTTTCATGGTGATGCACTCAAATCCTCATCCCCTACCTCCCTTTACTAGGTTTAGAAGACGACGCCATCCTGGTGCTTGCGTGAGGTGACAGCGCAAACTAGGACAAAGGCGCTAATCCAACGTATCTACCAACTATGATGGCCTGGCGGAACGAATCCAGCCTCCTCCTACTCGAATCTGGTGACATGGAGCATGTAGATGACATGGATCCAATGTCTCGTCAGCCCACTGCGTCTTGAGGGAGCGGACCCGACTTCCTCCCACTTTTTTTTCCTGGGACATTAATATGTCACCTCTATCCTTCAAATTCCTGATTACTTTTCAGATGTTTTTTCTGATTGTTCTGCCCCCAGATTGTTTGAAGTAAAATTTCTATAGGGTTTCGGTTGGTCAACGATGGACAAGGCCTGACACAGGGTTAGGCAGAATCTTCGTTATGGCAGAGAAAGCTAAGACCAACGGTAGCAGCTCCTTCAGCAAGCAGGGGCCCACCATGAAGCTAAATAAACTAAACGGCTACATGGCAAGCATCCAGAGCATCCTTGTTTCCATTGGTTAATTCCAAGAGCGTGTGCATATGATAGTCTAGCATGTTCTTGTTACTTGGAATGAAGTGGTATTGGGCATGTGAAACCTAAAATTACAATGTGGATGAGTAGGACAAACCGATGAGACCCCATTTGGAAATATTTGGCTTATCCACCTTGTTTCTTACTCACAGGATTGTTATTGGTATTAGTTTGCTGATGACCTTGTTCAAACAAGTCGTCTGCTTCCTATGGATTGTAATTCTATGATTTACACATAAATTCCAATCTTTTCTTGTTTTCATTCCTTTGTTGTAAGCCCTAGTCGTAGAAATTATGGAGAAGGATTATAATGTCAAGATGGGTTTTGTACTAAAATGTCTGTTTAGTAAATAACACTTTCACATGATAAATTATGATTTTTTTGGTACATGCGACATAGAAAATTGTTAGCCTCTTATCTTTTGTTCCCCGAAACCATGACACTATATTTTTTTGTAAATTGGTCACTAGTTTGGCTTACCTAAAGAATTGAATAACACTATCTTGCAACAAGAGTTTGCTCCACTTGCAAACTTCTAGTTAACTAGAGAAAGTGCAACTTACGCTTTGCAATAAAACTTAAGTTGCCCTTTTCTAATCAATTGGTATCCGCAAAACAATCAGCCAATTATTAGTTCTAGCATGAAGATGTACGTGCAACGGGGTGAAAAATAGGTGGTCTAAAAATGATATTTACACTAGATATTAGTTTAATCACTATTGTATGAATAAGGGCCCATATTTTGTTGTGGCCCGGGCCTCTAATATACGAGGACGAGCCTGGTCCTGGTCATAGGGTTCCTCCCCCTTCACTGTCATTATCCCTTCACCTACCTCTGGTGTCTGTTTCCCCTCCCTTTGTCCAACTATGTTCCCCTCTCTACCTCTCATTTCGTCCCTAACTTCTCCCCCTCCTGCCCAATTCTATAGCGTGATGTCTCCCACGATCAAAGGTATGCATTTAAGGTTAATCCATTTTATTTGTACATAACCTGGAAGCTGTCATAAAAGGCATTTATTTAGGTATACACATTGTGCTAAATCTAAACATCATTTCGGGATAGTAAAAATATAGTATATAGCTATTTTACATGAAATTATGTAATGCCGAGTATGAATGAATATTTGCATGCCTTACCTTTCGTTCTTTAACTTTTCAAGCTCAATCTACTCTTTTGGAGGCTACCTTAAAATAACAAAAGCTTCTTGCACATAGACTTTCCTTCTTGAGTGCTTGGTCAAACAATCGAGGCCATCGCCAACATTATTTTACCACCTGTTGGCTTGTTAAGTAACACGGGAGAAAATAGGAAGAAATAATGAGCTTAATGTTATATAAAAAATCAATGATGATTTCCGGTGCGTGTAAACTTTATTGAAGATGGGCTATGTAGACGAATAGATCCCTTTGTTTTGCTAGGCCCCGGGCCAGCGATAGGTGAGAACCAACCTTGATGGTTCATTACCTTTCACCTCCATGATCTACCATACAAATAATTTGTTCTTGTACATGTTGTGCTAAACCCAGCCTTCACTTGGGGATAGTAAAAATAAAGTGTATTCATGGGTTATATTAAATTATTTAACAAAGCACAACTGTATATTTGCATGCCTTCCCTATCATCCCCTTAACCTTCTGATGCTCAATCTTCCTTTCTTTTGGAGGCAATCTTGACATAATAGGGACATTTTGCACAAACATGCCTTCTTGTTTGCTTGGTTAAACAATCGAGGTCATCCTTCATTTGATCATGTCATTGTACGATAGTGGGTTCACGCAGGCACTGATCTGCCGACGCCTAGCGTCCCCCAAGTAAAGTATATAATAAGTGTAATCATATTGTCTTTGTGGAAGAAATTGCATGTCGTGGTAATAATTTGCATGGCTAAGAATCAGGTCTACAATATTTTCGGGATTACTGATCTTGCTTCATTAGCTAAAGTTATTCCATATATGTTGCTCATACTAACCTGGAAACAACATGTGCAAAAAGAGACACACCTCGATGATGTAATCACCAAGGTGATGTTCCTTCATGATGGGTTTCTCTGCAGCCATCAACCTATTTGCTCGCTTATCTCTGTCGTACATTACTATCAACATGTCTCTCTCTCTCTCTCTCTCTCTCTCTCTGTGTGTGTGTGTGTGTGTGTGTGTGTGTGGTGAAACCAAGGTGCATTTCTGAATAATCAGGAGATATGCAACCTCCAAAGTTAGAATACAATCGCTTGATTCAATACATTGTCTGATACGTGTCTACTGTATGGCGTCGCTGATTCGGTCCTCAAGATCGATTTAAAAAGAAACTGCCCAACATGAAAATTCCTCTCCTCACCAAATTTAACAACTCTGGTTTTTGTTTCATCTTAGTTCAATGTATGTATGCAAGAGCCGATGCAATATGACAATCTTTTGACTCTTGTCAAATTTATAAACTTAAGAGTGATGTCACTTGTATGATCTATCAAACTTATTAATTGGAACATCCATATCACTAGTATGTCCATTTGGTTTCACATAATGTCGACATGTGCACACAACTCATCCATTTTCACTTGGTAATGTAACTTGCTATTAATTAACTTTCTATTATCTTTAGTTGAGAATTTGAATTTTGAAGTCGATGATCAGAGGTTTACATGGCATTCTGAACCTCTAGATCATGTAAAGACATGGATAACTTATGGTCACATGCATAAGCAGCTATGCAGGGCACATTGACGGGTATCCTACGACTTAGTGATATTTTTGTTTGTACCGCTTCATACTGTTCATGTTCGAGTTGTATGTTAGTGATCTTCCTATTATGCTTAATAGTCTTCCTAGTTGTATGTTTGATTACAAGTGTGTGTATATGTGGCTCAGCAATTCGTATGTGAATTGACATTCTGCTATTTTTGGGGGTGTTTTCCTAAAGATATCATTGACTGGTCAATTGTGAAGTACTAGTTAGTATGATGTCCTCTAAATTACATTACTATTGGCTTGACCATCAGCTATGAGTCATCACAGACCAGTTTTTGGCTGGTCAGTGATGCAAGTTGTGATCACTATCCCAGATGCACTGAACGACCATTTGGCCCGTTTAGGAGCATTGTAGTAGTGTACACATCTTGACAATAAGACAAGAGAATGTATATTTCTGATAACAACAGGGGGATGCAATTGGAACTTTGTCTTAGAATGCAGGAGAGCGTGGAAACAAACCCAATCTACACATCCTCGGGTTGTCCAACAATCGTAAACAATTCGAAAGAGTATTTTTATAAGTATGAAAAGACTTCCATATTTATAAATATAACTATCGAGAAATGGGATACATGTCACTTTACTAGCTGATGTAACAAAAGTTGACAAGTCATACAAAAAATTGAAGATCACACTTTAACAAAAACATATTTGAACACACACACACACACACACACACACACACACACACACACACACACACACACACACACACACACACATAGTAGTTTTTCACCAAACAACTCATTTTTCATAACTGACACACAGAAACATTTACATAGAAAAACTATATAGCAAAATTTTCTTAACAAAATTTTTTTTACATGTCATATCATGTCTCTTTACATATAAAAATATCAATAGGAAAAAATTGCAATTTCATACAATGTTTCTTGACATAGAAAAACTAGCAATGGCATATGATATTTTAACATATACAGAATTTACATAGCAAATTTGCAATATTCTCAATCTCTCTTCTCATATCTATTCTTTCTTCCGTATGCCCTCTTCCCTTTTCTCTCCTTTCTCTTCCCTTTATCTCTCTTATTTTCTCTCAACTCTCTTCTCAACATCACAATTCGTACAAACATGCAAATTTGCAACCAGTAGCCGAAAAATTGCAACCACTTCAAATATTCTATGTACGTAAAAATTATACAACCATGCCTAACCATCATAAAAGCACTAAAATTAGAAATAAAAATGGCAGCTTACCTTGAGGTGGTGACGAAGGTGGGAGTTGTGGGTGCAGCCGGGGTGGATGGCGGATCTGAAACAGTGGTGGAGCTCGAGGACAGCGAGGACGTGTCCAGATAGATTGGAGGATGTTGAAAGGTGTCGGTGGTGGAGCTCGGCGAAGTGAGGATGAGGTGGGGAGAGGAGGCATACTTGTGGAAGGAGGGGCTGATGGCCGGCAACATGGAAAATGGGAGGTAGCGATGGAAGGCAGGGTCATGGTCGGTGGCAGTAACTGAGGCGAGGTATAGATGGGAGCTAGGGTTATGTGTGGCTGGTTCAAAATTGGCAATGAAATGGGTGTGCTGGAATTTTGGCTATGTCTCGGGTCCAAATGTTTGCTTAGTCGCCAAGTAGAAATGCAAGTAAAAAAATCCTTCTATCTATTTTCTTTCTTTTCTTATTTCAATTATTCCCATTCTTTTCTTTATTTATTTATTTGCTTTGCTTTTCTTTCCTTTGTTTTTCCTATCTTTAGACTCTTATTTCTTTCTTTCTTCATTTTTCTTTTCATTCCTCTTATTTATTTACTTTCTTTTCTTTCTTTCATTTTCTTTCTTTCTTTTGATGCCTTCATTTTCGTATCTACCTTTTCTTTCTCAGGTGATTTTCCTTCCTAGGCTGATAACACACAAGTGTAGGGGATCAATTGTAGATCTTTTAGATAAGTACAAGTGTCGAAACTAGTGGCATGTAAGTGCACGTGGTTTAGTTATAGCCTTATTAAAGTAAGTGTATTGATCCACAGGGCGCGCAGAATTGGACTTTGTCCTTGTAGAGGCTTATGGACATATGCTTGCAAGTTAGTTGTAGATGTAGAGAAAAATGATGACGGAAGGTTCTAATGATTTTGAGTGAAGTGTGAGCAAAAGTACTAACGCGACATAACTAAAAGAATGCAACAGAGTGAGTAAGGTGTTCACATCCACGAAGGATTGAAGAGTTCTCGAAAAGTCCAAAAATTCTCGAAAAGTTCCAAGTGGGATACTTGAGGCTCTCTTGATATTTGTGATTGGGTGGATCCGTGTTCAAAATACGTTCTACTCTACGTAGACTTGGTACCGCACACACCACTACCTTAGTTTTCCCTTCTCTAGCTCTCTCTCTCCCTCTCCCTCTCCCTCTAAGGAATGAGAGTTCCTCCTGATCCTCCACGATGCCGGTAGTGAAAAAAAATCCTTTTGTTGTCGTGATGATCCTGACACAATGATTTGTCGTGGTGGAGACACCAAAGTTATATTGTCACACATGTTAGAGTAGGGCATGATATTCATTTGTTAGGGCAGCCCTCCATTAGTTTATCAGTCTATTGTTCCTAACCATGGCTACCTAGAAGATGTAGCAAGTCTGATGGCATTTACTAGATTACTAGATGAGATTTTTACTAATGTTTGTATTGGATAATATGTAATGAGAGACAAAGTATTCTTTCTTCTTGATTTTTCACACATATGTGCGGTTTTGAAGTTATAATTTATGTATCATGATTTTTTTATAGAGGACGCTTTGTATTGACTCATAATGTCGCATTACGTCATAATATCACATTAACAGGATGCAAACCTCGTAATACATCCAACAAACTAATGGCAACCCACTCATGCAAAACATTCAAAACTATCACCTCTTTCCCGAACAATGATGACATCAACAAAGAAATGGTGCATTGATGTCGCCATTGCTGGATCCCACTACATAGGTCATATCATGTGTTTTCACCAATGAAAAAAGTAGGGTCCTGTCACAAAATGGTGAGGCCCTCATTTCCGCCTCACGGGATTCTTATTGCCCTTAGTTTGTTGGTGACCTATTTCGCATGAGTATTCTTCTTCTAGTAGATTGCAATTATATGTTTTGCACATAAATTCCAATCTTTTCTTGTTTTATATTGCATTGTGTTAAGCAAGAACCGAAGGAGTGATGGAGAAGGATTATAGCATGAGGATGAGTTTTGTGGTAAAATGTCTCTTTTGTATATAACACTTTCAAATGATAGATTACAACTTTTTGTGTACATGCTAGAAAGAAAATATTTAGCCTCTTCTCTTGGGCTTCCCTAAACCATGACACTATAATTTCTAAATTGGTCACTTATTTGGCTTACCTAGAATTGACAATAAATGATTTGCATCAAAAGTTTGCTCCACTTGCACATTACTAGTTATGTGGAAAAAGTGCAACTTACACTTTCTATAAAATTAAAGTTCCCTTTCTCATATCTATTCTCTCTTTTCTCTCCTTTCTCTTCCCTTTATCTCTTCTCTTTTCCCTATCTTTCTACTCATTTATAACATCACATTTCATACAAACATGTAAATTTTCATCCAATAGCAAAAAATAGGAACCACTTCATATATTTTATGTATGTCACAATCATACAACCATTCATCACCATCACAAATCACAAAAGGCATTAAAATTAGAAATAAAAAAATGACAGCTTACCTTGGGGCGATGTCAATAGTGGGAGTGGTGGGCGCAGCCGTGATGGAGGGTGGATCTCAAATGGAGGTGGAGCTCGATGACATGGAGGATATGTCAGAGAAGGTGGGAGGATCTTGGAAGGTGCCGGCGGCAGAGCTCAGAAGGGGCAAAGTGATGAGGAGATGGGGAGAGGAGGCGTGTCGGGGGAAGGAGGGGCAGATGGATGGTAGGGTGTTTAATGACACGCAGTGATGGAAGGCAGGGTGGCTAACAACAGGCGGTAACAGAAGGCAGGGTCGGGGCCGGTGGAAGAGACAGAGGAAAGGTATAGAAGGCAGCTAGGTTTATGTGCGGCGCGTTCAAAATTGGTCACTGATTTGGGTTGCGTAGAATTGAAAAGGAATGATTTGCAACAAAAGTTTGCTCCACTAGCAAATTCTAGTTAAGTGGAAAAAGTGCAACTTACACTTTCTATAAAACTAAAGTTGCCCTTTTCTAAATCAATTGGTATCTACAAAACAACGGGTCAATTATGAGTAGTAGCATGACGTTCAACGTTCAACGGATTGACAAATAATTGGTCTAAAACTGGCATTTACACTAGATATTAGTTCAGTCACTATTGTATGAATAAGGGACAATCTTGTTATTGCAACCCGGCCCTAGTATACAACGACCAGCCCTGATCCTGGTCAAAGGGTTCCTCCCCCTTCCGCTGTCATTATCCCTTCGCCTACCTCACGTGTCTGCTGCCCCTTGCTTTGTCAAACTCTTCTCTCCCTCTCTACTTCTCATTTCATCCCAGCCTTCTCCCCCTCCTTCCCGACTTTGTAGCGTGATATCTCCCACAATTGAAGTTATGCATTTAAGGTCGATCCATTTTATTTGTGTACATGGCATGGGCACTGCCATAAAAGGCACTTTTTCGAGTATACACATTGTGCTAAACCTAGCGTATATTTGAGGATAGTAAAAGTAAAGTATATTACTGTGTTACATTAAATTATGTAATACATAGCACAAATGAACATTTGCATGCCTTACCTTTCATCCTTTCAGAATTTTCAAGCACAATCTACTTTTCTTTTGGAGGATACCTTGAGAAAATAGAAGCTTCTTGCACACAGACTTGCCTTCATGATCCCTTGATTAAACAATCGAAGCCACTGGCAGCATTACTTTTACCACCGGTCTGCTTGTCAAGTAACAAAGGAGAAAATATGAGCAAATAATGAGGGTAATGTTATATAAGAGTTCATTGATGATTGTTGGTGTGTGCGACCTTTACTGAAGATGGGCTATGTAGGTGGATAGTTGACTTTGCATTCTTTTTGCTATGCAATAGATAGTGTACATGATCAATAACCACACTTCTTAGAAAAAGTTATAGTGGATATCAACTCTATTGCTACCATATTTCTATACCATGAATTCAAATATCAACTTTTCGGTTTTCCTATAAATTGGACTTTGTGTATTGCAGATGACTTGCAATCATTTTTCAAATTCTGTTCCTTTCTTGTAAGTAGGACACGAGGCAGTCATGGAGAAGCATTATTGCAGGAGGATGGGTTTTGTGGTAAAGATGTCTCTTTTCGTAAATAACTCTTTTAGACTACAGATTATGAATTTATTGGGAACATTCTAGAAGAAAATGTTTAGCCTCTTACCTTGTGTTTCCCAGCCATATGGAAATGTTCCGTTCTGTAAATTGGTCGCTCATTAAAATGAGATGAATGCAAGGATGATGTCATTGGCTAATTGGTATGTTGGTAAATGGCAAACATATTTTGGTTTGTCAAAACATTAGCTTTAGAATATTTCGGAATTTGTACATAATGAACTTGCCTAATGAATTACCAAACTCCAGTTGTCAAGGATCATTAACTACAAGCACGTAGGGTTGGATACCCGGGCCTTGCGAAGTATTTTTCTACGTAGAGAGGCGATCTCCAGGCGGCTAGGTTTTTCGCTGGTCCGCCGTCGGCCGCCTCCTCGGCGGCGGTGCGGCGGCCGGTGTCCTACTATCCCAGGTCGATGCCGTGAGGCGTCGTCGCTGGTTCTCCATCGACACTATGGGTGTGTGGTCTCTTTAGGTCACTAGGTCACCAGTAGTAGGATCAGTTGTCCTGCCTGATCGTCTTGATCGAATCAGTTTGTTGTGCAAGAAAGTCTGAGATTTTGTGGGGAATTCGTGGTCTAGCCCTGTTTACAGTATTTGTGACAAAATAGGAAGGCCTTATAGCAAGTTCTATTGGTGGAGTCTGCTCAGCCATGAAAATATTAAGCTACAACTTTTGCGGCCTTGCTGGGGCTGCGGCGATCCGGGCTCTGCAAAATCTTGTGAAGCGGAGTTGCCCGGATAGCTTGTTACTATCGAAAACTCACCTATAGGAGGACCCAACAGATTGTTTGCGTTGTAAAATTAAGATGGATTCCAAAGATGTGGTGGCTAGTAATGGCGGCAAAGGTGGACTGGTACTTTTGTGGAGGAAAGAAATCAATGTTTCTCTTAGATTCAAGATGGATAATTTTATTGATGTTTTTGTTGGGGTAGACCATGTGAATGCCTAGCGCTTCACTGGTTTTTATGGAGAGCCGAGATGGCAAGATATGCATTTGACATGGCAACGACTGAGAGATCTGCATGCTCAAGTTAATATGACGTGGCTGGTTATGAGGGACATCAATGAGATACTATATCCATTTGAAAAAGATGGTGGAAACCCGAGACCCCCTCACTTTATGAGAGCTTTTAGGGATGCATTGGATGATTGTAACTTGTCAGATTTTGGATACGTGGGTGAAATATTTACATGGCACAGAGGAAGGATTAGAGAAAGGCTTGATCGAGCTTTGACAAATGAAGCATGGAACCAACAATTTGGTGATGCGGTCTTAAGAAACCTGGAGTACGATAGGTCAGATCATCGACCAATTCTGATGTGCTTACAGGAAGCGGAAAATCAGTACATACATGGGCTGGTTGTCTTGCACTTCGAGGCAAAGTGGTTGCGGGAAGCCAATTTCATTAGGATGCCGTATAGGCTTGGGAACAGGCAGGAGTTCGCAGTCCTAATACAAGCCTGGCGGCCAAGCTAGCTATGGTCCATGACCATCTTCATAAATGGGACAATAATGTGCTCCAGAATACAAAGAAGAGGATCAGGTCTGTACAATGAGAGTTAGAAAAAATGGTCAATGGACCAATAAACAACTCAAGCCTTTTTAAGGAGAAGGAGTTAGTGAAGGAGATTGAGTGGCTACTAGAGCAAGAGGAAATACACCATGCGCAGAGAAGTAGGGTGGACTGGCTAAAGTTCTGAGACAGGAACACCTCCTATTTCCAAAATTTTGCATCAGCCAGACAGAAGAAAAATATGATTAAAAAACTGAAGGAAGAGAATGGTGTTAGGTTGGAAGGAAATACCTCACTGAACCCACATGTCTCACAATATTTTGCGGGCTTATTTTCTACAGAGATTGATGAGCCAGACCCAGAGTTACTTAACAAGGTTGTCCCATGAGTTTCAGAGACAATGAATGATAACTTACTAAAACCATATTCTGCTGAGGAAGTGAAGAAGGCATTCTTTTCTATAGGTGATATGAAAGCACCTGGCTGTGATGGATCCATGCAATTTTCTTCAAAAAATGCTGGAATATATTGGGTGACTCTTTGACTTCGGAAGTCCTTCAAGCAATTACCAACAAGGTTATACTAGCAGGATGGAATGACACGATCATTGTGCTAATTCTGAAGGTGGAAAATCCAGAATTAATTACACAGTACAAACCCATTAGCTTATGCAATGTCCTTTATAAGGTAATATCCAAAATGATTGCCATTCATTTAAAATTTGTTCTAGATGATATTATCTCTCCAGTACATAGTGCCTTTGTACCGGGTAGGCTCATTACCGATAATATTTTGTTGGCTTATGAGAGTATACATGCAATAAATAATAAAAAGAAGGGTAGATGGGGTTACTATGCAATAAAATTAGATATGTATAAAGCCTATGATCGTGTTGAATGGAGGTTCTTGAGCAGTATGATGACTCGATTGGGTTTTCATGTTGATTTTGTTAATCTTTTAATGGCATGTGTTCGATCAGTTCAGTACAAGGTCAGGTTCAATAATCAAGAGACATAATCTTTTATTCCTGTAAGAGGGATCCGCCAGGGAGACCCCTTATCACCCTACTTGTTCTTGATATGTGCAGAAGGATTGTCTAGTTTTCTGGCTCATAGAGAGGAGGTTCGTGGCGTTGAAGGTGACAGGGTCTGCAGGAATGCGCCATCAGTCTCGCACTTATTATTTGTTGATGATTCCCTTATCCTTATGAAAGCTGATATGAAAAATGCAATCTCATTGAGACAGGTTCTAGATCAATATTGTGCAAGTTCAGGGCCGTTGGTAAGAGAAGCAGAGTGTAGCATTTATTTTAGTCCTAATGTGAGTGTTGAAACAAAAGCAGATATTTGTACTGAGTTTAATATCATGTCTGAAGCACTATCAGATAAATATTTAGGACTACCGGCTATGGTAGGGGTGGATAGAAATGATGGTTTTGTGCACTTGTTAGAGAGAATTATTTTTAGACTGAAAACCTGGAAGGAGAAGCTTCTGTCATTGGGAGGGAAGGAAATTCTCCTAAAAGCAGTCATACAACCTATTCCTGTTTTTGTTATGTCTGTATTCAATATCCCCAAAAAACTATGTAAGGAAATGACAGATGCAATGGCCGAGTTCTGGTGGGGAGATATAGAGGAAATTAAGCGTATGCACTGGATGGCACCGTGGAGAATGTGTATTCCTAAGAAGGATGGAGGTATGGGCTTTCGGGACCTACACTCTTTTGATTTTGCAATGCTTGCAAATCAATCCTGGAGACTCATTTCAAATCCGGATTCCCTGTGCGCTCAAGTTCTAAAAGCTAAGTATTACCCAAGCTGCAATTTACTTAAAGCTGGCCCAGAAAAGGTTCATCTTTTACATGGCAAAGCATTGTGGCTAGTCTTAATACTTTTAGAAGAGGGCACATCTGGCATGTTGGCACCTGTGAAACAATCAATATATGGGAGGATCATTGGATTCCAGGGAGCCCCACTCGCATGATATTTACTCGAAAGGGGATGTTCTTCTTCAAACAGTAAATGAGCTAATTGGTCCGACTATAGGTAATTGGGATGAGGACTTAATACGAGACATTTTTACCCTATTGATGTTGATAGGATTCTTCAGATACCATTAGTGATCATATGGATGAAGATTTCTTGGCATGGCACTACACAAAATCTTATACATTTTCGGTCAGGTCAGCATATTATGTTGAATGGGATCATTCTCACCGGCATAGACTTACCTGTAGTGATGGTCAAAGTATGTCATCACGAAACCCAGTTTGGGAAATTCTATGGAAGTTGCAGGTACCGAGTAAAGTCAAGATTTTTGTGTGGAAGGCCCTCCATGGGATAGTTCCGGGACTATCAGTGCTTGCTAATAGGCACATCCCTACTTCTCCACAATGTCTAGTATGTTCTATGGGTCCAGAGGACATTTCACACTTAATGTTCACTTGTGGACGAGCGAAGCAAGTTTGGGCTTCTCTGGGTCTTCTGGAAATTATTGAAGAAGCATCACGTATAGATAGATCTGGGTCTGTTGTGTTGGAAGAGCTGATGCGTCGAACTAGTAACAAATCACCAATTCTTGGTCATGTTGGTCTTAAAGAGCTCGTCGTAGTTGGGGCATGGTATGTATGGTGGCAGTGGCGGGAGTTTGTTAAGGGGGGTCTGTAGCCCCGCCGCCTCGCACATCTTTTATGGTTCAAGCTCTAGCAAGCAATTTTGCTAGCGCACATTCAGGGACCAAGCAAGGAGAAATCACTTGGATAAAACTACCAAATGATGTATACAAGCTGAATGTAGATGTTGCTCTTAAGAATGATTGTGGAGGAGGTGCAGGAGCGGTTATTCAAAATTGTAAGGGTGAGGCCATAGCTGCTGCATGTTGGCCTCTTCACCACCTGTTGGACTTAGCAACAGCAGAAGCTAAAGCACTACAACATGGCTTAAACCTCATTGAAGACTTGGGTTGTATTCCAGTCATTGTAGAATCAGATTCCTTGGAACTTGTCCAAGCTTTCAATGGCACAATCTAGATTTGGAGTCCTTACGCGGCTATACTTGCAGATTGTTTTCAAATAGCTCAAAGGATTGGTGATATTTCTTTGCAACACTGCAACCGGGAAGCAAATCATGTGGCACACAATTTAGCTAGGCATCCTAGTATTTCAAACTTTACTGTCTTTTGGGATGATGCCCCACCTAGTTTTATTGTTTCTGATGTAATAAGCGATATATCTCCTTTTAAAGTGAAATAAAGTGTGCCATGAAGGCTTTCCCTCAAAAAAAAACTTACCTAATGAATACACTAACAATGAATTGTAGCAAGAGTTTTGCTCCACTTGCACATTTCTAGAAGGGTGTAATACAGTGCAAAAAAGTGCAACTTGCACTTTCAAAAAATTGAAGTTGTCCTTTTGTGACTCAATTGGTATGATAGCAATATGTTTCTTAAGACATGGATGATGGGCATAAATACTATGATGCCGACACTATGAGCTCTAGCTTGAAGATGAAAAGTGCAACGGGGATGAGGTATTTTTTCAAGTACTATTGTATGAATAAGGTCCCACCTTCTTGCTAGGTCTTGGGTCAGCGATAAGCGCGAACCAAATCCGGTCCTAGGGCTCGTTACCTTTCACCGCCATAATCTACCACGCAAAGCATTTTTTTAGTACACGTTGTGCTAAACCTAAAGTTCACTTGAGGATACTAAAAAAATAATGTGTATTAATAGGTTCAACTAAATTATTTAACAAAGCACAAATGTATATTTGCATGCCCTCCCTTTCATCGTTTTGACCTTATCAAGCTCAATGGTCTTTTCTTTTGGAGGCGGCCTTAAGATAATAGGGGCATTTTACACATCCAAGCCATCTTGAGTGCTTGGTCAATCAATCAAGGGCATCCTTCATCTGCTCGATCGTGTGGATGTACGGCAGTTGGTTGAGACAGGCGCCGGTCCACGGGCACCTAGCGTCGCCCAAGTAAAATACATTATAATTGCAAACATACTATGTTTATGGAAATAAATTGTATGTCATGGAAATAACTTTCACGGCTAAGAATCAGATCGACAATAGTTTGGGGATTATTGATCTTGCTTCATTAGCTAAAGTTATAATTAGGAAATAAAAACCATAACTAAAGCAAATTCTATTTCCATTGGTCCATCCATGCTCTATGTATGTACCAAATCACACGAGACATTAATTGACATGGAATACAACATGATTTTTTTGTGCGGTTGATGTTTTTTAGAAAAACTATAACAAGAAAAAATGGTACTAACCGAGTGAGCCAAACACACATCTAGTATGTGCGTAAATAAATCATCTAGTCCAATGAATCTGCCTTTAATCTAGCCGCCTCCAATTCCATTCCTTTGCCGGTCACACAAGGGCATGAGCCACAACCCTGGCCATCACGTTTCCTCTCTTGGGGACACACTCGAATCCTCATCCCCTATCTCCCTTCGCTAGGTCTAGATGTTGACAGCACAGGCTAGGACGAAGGCGTTAATCCAACATGCCCGCCACCCATGATGGCCTGGCGAAACGAATCCAACCTCCTCCAACTCGGATCTGGTGACAAGGAGCATGTCGATGACTTGGATCCAACGTCTCCTCATCCCATTGCATCTTGAGGGAGTGAACCCGACTTACTCCCACCTGGATCGTGGGACATATAATCTGTCACCGCAGTCCTTCAAATTCCTTGTTACTTTTGAGATCTTTTTTTGATTTTTTTGCCACCAGATTGTTTGAAGCCAAAAAATTCTATACGGTTTCAGTAGGTCAACGACGGACAGGACGGATAGGATTTGACGGTTAGGCGAAATCTTCGTGATGGCAGCAAACGCTAAGATCAACGATATCGATGCCTTCAGCAAGAAGAGGGCTACCAAGAAGCTAAATAAACTAAATGGCTAGATGGAGAGCATCCTGAGCATTCTTGTTTCCATTGGTTAATTTCATGTGCATGTGCATATGATATCCTAGCATACTCTTGTTACTTGGATTGAAGTGGTATTTGACATGTGAAGCCCAAAATTACAATGCGGATGAGTAGGACTGACACATGAGACCCCATTTGGAAATATTTGGCTTACCCACCTTGTTTCTTACTCACATGATGCTTATTTTCATTAGTTTTTTGATGACCTGGTTCATACGAGTAGTCTTCTTCCTATAGATTGCAATTCTACTTTTTACACATAAATTCCAGTATTTTCTTGTTTGTATTCCTTTGTTGTATGCACAAACCGAAGAAATTATGGAGAAGCATTATAATGTCCGGACGGGTTTTGTTGTAAAATGTATCCTTTAGTAAATAACACATTCACATGATAAATTGTGATTTTTTGGGAACATGCGAGAAAGAAAATCTTCAATCTCTTTTGTTTCGCTAAGCCACGACACTATAATTTCTTGTACAATGGTCACTGATTTGGTGTGCCTAAAGAAATTACTAACGCTAATTTGCAACAAGATTTTGCTCCACTTGCACATTTCTAGTCAAGTGGAAAAAGTGCAACTTACACTTCTCAACAAAACTTCAGTTGCCCTATTCTAAATCAATCGGTATATGCAAAATAATCACTCAATTATGAGTTCTAGCATGAAGTTGAACGTGCAACGGGTGACAAATAGGTGCTCCAAAATGACATTTACAATAGTTATTAGTTAAATCACTATTGTATGAATAAGGGCCCATCTTGATGTTGTGGCCTGGGCCACCAATATACCAAGACCAGCCACGATCCTGATCGTAGGGTTCCTCCCCCTTTCACTGTCATTATCCCTTCACCTACCTCCGGTGTTTGTTCTCGTCCCTCTGTTCAACTATGGTCTCCCTCTCTACCTCTCATTTCGTCCCTTCCTTCTCCCCCTCCTGCCGATTCTGTAGCGTGATATATCCCACGATCCAATGTATGTATTTAAGGTTAATACATTTTATTTGTGTGCATGGACTGGGTGCTGCCATAAAAGGCATTTTTTTCTAGTACAGACATTGTGCTAAACCTAAGGTTCATTTGAGGACAGTAAAATAAAGTATATAATTATTTTAGATTAAATTATGTAATGCGGAGCACAAATGAATATATGCATCCCTTTTCAGACTTTTCAAGCTCAATCTACTCTTTTGGAGGCTACCTTGAAATAATAGAAGCTTCTTGCACATAGACTTGCCTTCTTGAGTACTTGGCCAAAAAATCAAGGCCACTGCCAATATTACTTTTACAACTGACTGGTTGTTGAGTAACACGAGAGAAAATAGGAGCAAACAATGAGGTTGATGCTATATAAGAATTCATTGATGATTGCCGGTGTGTGCGAACTTTATTGAATATAGGTGAACAGATCATTTTGTTTCGCTAGGCCCCAGGTCAGTGGTATGTGAGAACCAACCCTGGCCCTAGGGTTCTTACCTTTCACCACCATGATCTTCCATACAAAGCAATGTTTTCTAGTACACGTTGTGCTAAAACCAGTGTTCACTTGAGGATAGTAAAAATAAAGTGTATTCATAGGTTAAATTAAATTATTTAACAAATAACGAATGTATATTTGCATGCCTTCCCTTTCATCCTCTTGACCTTCTCACGCTCAATTGTCTTTTTCTTTTGGAGGCATCCTTCAGATAATAGGGACATTATGCATACCATGCCTTCTTGATTTCTTGGTCAAACAATCGAGGACATCCTCCATTTGTTCGATCATGCGGCTGTACAACAGTTAGTTGACGATGGCGTTGGTCGGCCGGCGCCTAGCATCGCCCAAGTAAAATATATTATAATTATAAAAATATTGTCTTTGCAGAAGAAATTGCATGTCATGGAAGTAATTTGCATGGCTAAGAATCAGATCTACAATATTTTGGGGGTTACTGATCTTGAGTACTTGGTCAAACAATCGAGGTCATCCACCATTATAATTAGCTAAAGTTATTATTAGGAAATAAAAAGCATAATGAAGGCAAATTCTATTTTTTTTATTGGGCATCAATGCTCTATGTATGTACCAAATCCAAAGGGGCAGATGGAAGCAACAAAGCACATGCAACCTTACTTGACATCGAATACAACGTGATTATCTTGTGTGGTGGATTTTTTAAACAAATTACTACATGAAAAAATAGTACTAATCCAACGAGCCAAATGCATCTAGTATGTGCATACAGAAATAATCTAGTCCAATAAAGCTGGCTTTAGCCTAGTCGCCTCCGATTCCATTTGTTTGCTAGCTGCACAAGGGCATGAGCCACAATCTGGGGGAGAGATCCCTCCCCCTCCCTCGAGGGCTAAGGAAGAATAAGAAGGAGGGTCCCCTGCCCCTCTCCTCCGGTGGCGCCAGAATGCCGTCGGGGACATCTCCTCCATCACCATCACTACCAACTTCTCATCTGTTCTCATGCTGATGTGTGAGTAGTCACCCGGAGGCTAAGGGTGTGTACAAGTAGCTATGTGTTTGCTCTCTCTCTCTCTCTCTCTCTCTCTCTGTCTCTCTCTCTCTCTCTCTCTCTCTCTCTCTCTCGTGTTCTTGATTTGGCACAATCTTGATGTACCGCGAGCTTTGTTAATATAGTTGGATCATCTGATTTTTCTCCATCTTTATCTTGTTGTGATGAATTGAGTATTTACCTCTGAGGTTTCACTATTATCGGATTGAATACTTTTATGGATTTGAGAACCCTTGATGTATGTCTTGCATGTGGATACCTGTGGTGACAATGGGGTATTCTATTGATTCACTTGATATATGCTTTGGTACTCAACTTGGGGATTATCATGACATTGGGGTAATTTATGTATAGGGGTAGATACACGTTTTCATCCTACTTTCGCTCGTAGAAATCTTGGGGCACTCTTTGAAGTTCTTTGTGTTGGATTGAATATTATGAATCTGAAGTTGTTTGATGCATATCGAATAATCACTCACGGATACTTGTGATGACATTGGAGTATCAAGGTGACATTAGAGTTAGTTGATGTGTATCATATGGTGTTATTTTAGTATGAACTAGAACTACGGGGTTGTTTGTGACACTTATAGGAAAAGCTCAATAATGATCAGAAAGGATAACTTTGAGGTGGTTTCGTACCCTACAAACAATTCCATCTTATGCTCTCCGCTTGATAAGAACTATGAAGTGATTCTTTGTCGCAGGTTGAGCGATGGCTATAAGATTCAATTATGTTAGCACTGTTGAGAGATTGCACTAGTGAAAGTATGAACTCTAGGACTTGTTTTTAACCATTGATATAATGTTTTGTTCGTTGTTTGTTACTTGCTACCTTGCTGTTTTTATATTTTTCATATTACAAAAACCTATTCTACTATCCATACTACACTTGTATCACCATCTCTTCGCCGAACTAGTGCACCTATACAATTTGCAATTGTATTGGGTGTGTTGGGGGCACAAGAGATTTCTTGTATTTCATTGCAAGTTTGTTTGAGAGAGATCATCTTCATCCTATGCCTCCCACAGATTGATAAACATTAGGTTATCCACTTGAGGGAAATTTGCTGATGTCCTACAAAATTCTGCGCTTGGAGGCCCAACACGAGTCTACAAGAATAAGTTGTGTAGTATACGTCACAAGCGTGATAGCCACTCCAGAAGGGCACGACGTGGAAGGTCAACACCTCGGACCGACAGTTCTCGGGAGTGTCGAAGACCACATCAAGGGTGATCTTTCCCTTGCATTGTGCTTCCTTGTCGGCGATGATTCCTTTGAATGTAATTGAGCTATGCTGAATGTGAGTTGTATCAAATTGCATTTTTTCCAACGTGCCCTCGTAAATGAGGTTTAAGCTATTGCCGTCGTCCAATAGTACCTTATGTAATCGACAACCGTCCACTATGGGGCCGAGGACCAGGGCGGCTGGGCATCGGCTCAGGTCTACCACCGGGTGGGCGTGCTGCTTGAATGTGATCATTGTGTCCAACCACGCCGTCGGGGGTTCCCGTATCGGTGTGTGGACGAGCTCCTGTAGGGCCCCTTTCTTTGCTTTCCTAACTTATATGTTTTGTAAATCATCAGGACCTCGTCTTCTTCCGAGGACTTTGTGGGATGACCGATAGTATGCTTACTTGCGATGAGGGCCTCGCCACCCTTAGCAACTTATTTCACAACCCAACAGGCTTGAAGGCTGTGGGTTGGATTGGTGTTTAGAAAAGTAGAGTGTATAGGGATGGTCGGTCCAGCAGTCCATCTTGGGCGGTCTGGGGTCCTTTTTTTCTTTTACAACGTGACTCTGCTAGCGTGGGATGCCTGAATGACTCCCGTTGTGTGAGGTCATGCGCCTTTGATCCGTCAGAGTATACTGATTACTGGGCCAACCAAGCTTCTTCAATGCTACATAATTTTAACACCAATTCTGAGAGTTCGGAGAAGTTCTGAAGTCGGCACCAAGCGAGGGTGTTTAACAATCTCTCGTCGTGATAGTTGTGGCTAAAGGCACCTAGTGCGTCCACGTCGAGACAATTGACTATTCTATTCTTAACAAACAGGAATCATAACCAAAATTGCCAAATTGTCACTTTGGAACATTGTTTTATATACAGCAGATCCCAGACGTCGAAAGGCCCCAAGTTACTTGGACAGCATTCGATTTGGCGGTGGGTGGGATAAAGAAATCCAAATACGGTAGGGGGGCTTTGAAGCACCCTCGCGTCCTTTGTAGGACGAGTGCGAGGGGAGGTGTCTAAGTATTGTTCGACATCTGACACACCAACCTCGCATAGCTGATTAGCTCTGTGCTTATTCTCCATAGGAGAGTTCAGATCCAATGTTCCCTTGAATGAGGTTTTGTCGGTTTCATGGGAATTTCCTATTTACCGCACGTTGCGGCAAATTGTCGCCACAACACACAGGCATAGCAAGATATCGAGCTATTCGGGCCGGCCCATTTCGTGACTGCACACAAAACTTTCTGTTTCCGGTTTTGGGAATGTTCCAGGGGTTTTCAGTCAGTTTATTCCGGTTTCAGGAACCTTCTAGAAGACCCAGAACCGAGTTTTATTTTTTTCCTTTTTTATGTTCGTTTTTTCCTATTTCTTTTTTCTTTCCTTTGTATTGTTTTTCAGATTCCTCTTTTATTTTTCATTCCTATTTCATTTTCGTTTTTCTTGTTCAAAAAATGTTTGAGAATTCAAAACATTTCGCCTTTTCAAAATTTGTTCGTTTTTTCATAAAATGTTCCAGTATTGTAAAATTCAGAAATTCGTAAAAGTTCAGAAAGTTCAAAAAAAAAATCACCTCTTTCAAAAATGTTCTAAAATTTCAAAAAACAAATAGTGCTATTAGAAAATGATCCAAATTAAAAAAAGGTTATGTTTCAAATTTTGTTCATAAATTAATAAAATGTTCGCACTTTTAAAAATTGTTCATGTACTATTTGTTTTTATAATTTTCGAAATTATTTTATTTAGAAAAATGTTTAGAAATTTCAAACAGTTTTCTAAATATCAATCAAATTGCAAAAGAGGTTGTGTTTTCAAATTTTGTTCATGAATACAAAAAATGTTCGCATATTAAAAAAATGTTTGTATTTTTTAAAAAATGCTCGGAATGTTTCTACCCAAAAATTTCAGAACTTTCTATAAATATTCAGCATTTCTAAAAATGTTCCCATTTTAGAAAAAAATTCACATTTAAAAATGTTTATTTTTTCAATTTTTTGGAGTATCAAAATATGTTCCCTCTTTAAAAATTGTTCAAAACTTTCCAAAAAGTGTTTGTGTTTTCAATTGTTGGTCAAGAATTTAAAAAATGTTCGTGTTTGCTTAATTTTCATTTGGAATTTCAAAAAATGTTCCCGAATTCAGAGAAAGCGTTCATGATTTTGAAAAATGTGATTTAGAATAAATGTGTCCATTTTGTAAAACAATTAGCAAATTTGAACAGTGTTTGCGTTTCTGAAAACACTCAGTTTTCTTTAAAAAATGCTTTGAAATTTTTGAAAATAATTCAGATCTGCGCTGCCTATTATTTCTTTAATTCTTGACGCTGTTGCCTAATCAGATAAACTCGGTAGGTCAGTTGGTTGAGGTTCGTGCTCTGTAGGACGAGATTGCTGGTTCGATTCCATGCAATGTCGAAATATTTTTTGGAGCTAGAGAGATTCGCTTGCGGTCATGGGCCGGCCCAGTGGGAGACCGCCTGTGAGAAACTGCGTCGATTTTCCGCAAAGAGCGGTGAGTAGGAGCTCCCGGTTTCATGGTCATGCTCTATCACCTCAAAGGGGGAGCGCGATTCAGGATCCAGTGGGCCTTCAGGTGGCCCATTGGCAAAAGCTATTGATGCGCCTATGGCGTTTTGGGAATTCCGATCACTGGTTGGTGAGGCCATCAGTCCTTTGCGATCACATAGCGATCTCTCAATAAAAGCACCAGTGTCGGTATCAAAACCGGCAGATCTCAGGTAGGAGGGGCGAGTTGTTAGATGGGATCAATGCATGGGTAATAAGAAAGAACACACACGAAATTTACCCAGGTTCGGGCTCTCTCTATGGAGGTGAAACCCTACGTCCTGCTCTTGCTTATATTATCAAGGTACAAAGTTGATCTACCTCGAGATCATGATTTGTGGTCTAAACCCTGGGGGCATGATGAATGGGTGTATCCTCGATATCTACGGACTAAACCCTCTCATTTATGTAGGCACAAGGGGTATATAGGGTTACACATGGTCGATTGCCATCTACGAAGTTACATGCCGAATTTAATCAGATATTTGAAGTACACGCCAAGTCTTAGGCCGCCGCACTTTGAAGGCCTTCGGAGTCCTCCTTCGTTAACGGGCCGGTGGTCCTGCCCGCACATTAATCTGGCTGGGCTAGGACCCCCTAGTGCAAGACACCGTCATGCCGCAAGATCAAGATGATGCTCACCTTCACTCCAGCAGATAATCACACACGCATGCGCGCACGCGCACACATGCCCTTGACGTGTGGTCGTCGCATGGTGGTGGTCACCAGGAAAATGAGGAGGAGAGCCGTGGTGGCTGGAACTTTTATCTGCCTGAAAAGCTAGTTGGCATCCACGACCAAGATAGTGCTGGCGTGTTGTATGTCATAATCACACCCGACAAAATGGGGAACTATTGTTTTCTTAAACGCAGTACAGACATAGACACTCATACACACATACATACACTCATCCACATAAATTATAAATGCACACACAATTCCTTTTGATCGACAGCTTGAGCTCCTTAATGCCTAAATGCTTATGATGTTTCGTTGTTGCAATGTAATGCCGTATAGACGATTACAGTTCAGGAAACGAGTAAAATCAGAGAAAGTCCAAATATATTTCGGCACCAATTAAACAATTCACAAAATCATTCTGTTCCACGGCAAGGCTAAGTTCTCAGGAAGTAAAACACAAAAGCAAAATTACAAAAAAAGGAAACAGGTTCAACAAACCGAGGAGATCCAATCCCATACTCGGAGTCGGGCAATGGGACAAAATCCTCCTACGACGGTCCCCTTTGGTTTCAAGTTCCACGGCAAACCCACCATATAATTAAGTTCACAACATAAGGTGGAAATAGCTTCGCAACGACAGTGTTCCCTTTTCTTTTTGTTTAAGCGGGAAAAATGCTGCCATTGATCACTCTGGTTTTCTTCACTGATTTTCTTCAATTTTTCTCTTGGCCTTGATTGATTCCTAGCAGCCCAGCCTGTGAGCAGGTCATTGCCTCGTCGGATTCGATGCTTGTAGTCTTAGGCTTCTTTTCCTTGGCTTCATGTTGACCGTCTAAGTCTTTTTCATCTGCAACTGTAACTGTAAAAAAAATCAAATTAATAGGTAGGACGGAAAGAATAATGAAATCCCCCGCAAAAACAAAGAGAGGAAAGAATAATGTAATGGAAGAAATTTTGTAAAAAGAAGGATGAGCTATGAGCTTATTAGTGCCTGAGTGCACGTCCTATACGTGCTCCCAAAAAATCTTCATTTTTCCTGATGCTTCCTCCTGGACGGTATTTCACCACTATCTACTAAGAACAAACGCACAATCTAAAAGAAAGTTTTTGTATGTAAAAAAGACAACCTTGAGACATGGTGCAACAGCCATGATACATAATTTGAAAACCAAATTTGATTCACAACTCAAGAAAAGAAAGAAAGATAAAAGTACACAGTTCAGATTTGTTGTGAATATTTGATGTTTGACACTATTCACACCATTTTTATTTTTGTTTATTTATATATGGATCAAGTTTTGAAATAAATACTGTGGGAACTTTAGATACATCTTGTCTCAACTTTGTCAGAAAATTCAGAAATGTAGGTTTGCATGGAAGCACCGTAAAAAAGATAAGAGAACCCACTAGATATCTCGTCTCATTATATGAAACTTTGGCGAGAACAATATTCCCTCTGTAAGTGATCTAAACGCTCTTATATTACTTTACGGAGGGAATACTACTCAACGAGTTGTGAAAAAACAGGAGCAACAATTACCAAGCAAGTCTTTGTACTTCTTGGTGACACTCTCTGTTGGTTTCCTGGAATCTTTAGGACGTTCTCCAGTCCAGAATTATTTCGTTGCATCCTTCTTAGTACGGAACATGAGATACTCAGAACTAGAAGGGTCGGTAAAATACTGCAGAAGACCAAAAGGATAATTAAAGAATAGAAAACTGAAACCAATGAAGAAAAATTGGTATGCACAGCGTGTGTTTGCAATTTGCATGCATATTTAACAAAAAATAGGCCAGTATGACATGTTCATATATACCGTGTCTTTCTTTTTTTTGTCGTCTGGTCTGAAGTAGGTTTCCTTCACCCATCCAGCGGACAAACGCTCTGTGTAGAAGTCAAGCTGTGCAATCATCTATAATACATAAGACTGAATGTTAGCCAGTTCTTCAGAATTTAAAGCATTAAGATCACACTACAAGTATATGTGTGTGTTATGTAGAGATGTACATACGTTATCCTGAGAGCTGGTGTCGCATTCTAGTGCATCTGGGTCTTCGCAGGCTCTAGGGCTCTTCCTCTTTTTTATTGGGTCTTCAAAGAGCAAGACGTCTTGTTTAGACACATCTTGTTTAGATCCATCTTCCTTGGATGGCAGTGGCATCTTTGGTACTCGTACTATTTTATCAAATAACTTTACATCGTCTTTGTTTGTCAATCGCAACCCGGAGGACTTATGGACAAAGAACTGCATGAGGGTATGTTCAAGTTTAGTGAGTTGCTTAGATGAACAAGTATCTTTGCTTGGTTCTCATCTGACCAATGGTGCATTCCAAGATTTAAAAAAAATCAGTTATACTATTAGCCATTTAATTTCTCACACATATATAACTAAATACAATGATCCATCTATACCAAATCATTTTTAGAAAAAGAAAAGAGGCGTATGTGTGCAATGTCGCCGTCGTGGTTGTAACCATTACTACATCTTGGATGAATGTATAACTTAGGCTCTACACAATGAAATATGAAATGTCGGACATTTTCTGTTGCAAAAAGTGTCCAAACAATATAGTTTTCCAAGGCTAGCCACATAATCTAGCTATTCACCACCTGCTGGGAACTTATTAAACAAGTGCATTTCTTTGTTTTACATACCTTGAATATTTTTTTGTTCATCCCCTCCCCTTCAGCCCTTATCTCCATTGCCCAACCCTCTGGGATCCAGCTATAGTTGCCCTGAACATAGAACACAACCGTGGTTCACACCTCAGATCTCAACACCATCAACAACATCTATGTAAGTCTGTATCACACATAATTCATCGCTCACCTGTAGTGTCTTCACATCACCACACGTTGACCTCCCCTTGATCATGCGCTTCTCGAACCTGCGGTATTGTGTGACCTTGTTCTTCATCATGGACATCATGCTCGTAATAGGGCATGTGTAGTACTACAAAAGCGTGCAAGAACAAAGATGTCATTCAGTATATGTTGCTCATACTAACCTTGAAACAAAGTAGACCTGAACAAAACAACATGGGAGAACAGAGACGCACCTCGATGTTGTCATTGCCAAGGTGATGTGCCTTGATGATGGGTTTCTCTGCAGCCATCAACCTCTCTCCTCGCTTTTCTCTGTCGGACATCACCATCGACATATCTCAATTAGTATCTCTCTCTCTCTCTCTCTCTCTCTCTCACACACACACACACACACACACAATATCATTGGTGAAACTGAAGGTCCATTTCTGAAGGGTTGATCAATACATGAAAGTTGTCAACATTGTTGAGGCTCAAAACATTAGTTTATAGGCCATCTCCATCCGAGGTGATATTGAACCTCCAAAGTTAGAATACAATCACCTGATTCCATACAATCGCATACCTCCAAAGTTAGAATACAACATTGTTGAGGCACAAAACATTAGTCTGGTGTATGGCGTCGCTTATTCGGCCCTCAAGATGGATTTAAAAGAAAAATTGCCCAACAAGAAGTTGTTCTCCTCACCAAATTGAACAACTTCGGTTTTTGTTTCATCTTAATTCAATGTACGTATGCGACCTCTAGAGGCAATGCAATATGACAATCTTTTGACCCTTGTTAAATTTTGTAAACTAAACAATCATGTCACTTGTACTCCCTCTGTCCGAAAAAGCTTGTCCCTCAAATGGATGTATCTAGCACCAAGTGCTAGATACATCCATTTGAGGAACAAGTTTGGGACAAGTTTTTTCAGACGGATACATCCATTTGAGGGACAAGCTTGGTGCTAGATACATCCATTTGAGGGATAAGTTTTTTCGGACGGAGGGAGTATGTTCTATCAAACTTATAAATTGTAACAACCATATCACTGGTATGTTCATTTGGTTTTACACAATGTCAACATGTGCATACAATTCATTCATTTTAACTTGGTTATTTAACTTTCTATTGATTAACATTATATTCTCTATAGTTCATCATTTCAATTTTGAAGTTGATGACTAGAGGTTTACATGGTTGTATGAACCTTTTAGATCGTGTGAAGGCATGGGTAACTGATGGTCACATGCATCGACGGTGATGCAGAGCACATTGCGTGTTAGTTACGACTTGGTGATATTTTTGTTTGTCACGCTTCATAATGTTCGAGTTCGAGTTGTATGTTAGTGATGTTCTTGTTGTGCTTCATATAGTCTTCCTAGTTGTATGTTTGATTACAAGCATGTGTATATGTGGCTCAACTATTTGTATTTGAATTGAGATTCTGCTATTTTTGGGGTGTTTTCCTAAAGATATCACTGACTGGTCAATTGTGAAGTACTAGTTAGTGATGATGCCCTCTAAATTACATTACTAATGGTCCAGCCATCAGTTGTGAGTCAACACAGACCAGTTTTTGGCTGGCCAGTGATGCGGGTTGTGATCACTGACCCGGATGCACTGAATAACCATTTGGCTGATTTAGCAACATTGCAGTAGTGTACACATCTTGACAACAAGACAAGAGAATGAGTATTCTGATAACAACAGGGGGATGCTATTGAAACTTTGTCTTGGAGTGGAGGAGATTATGGAAACACAAGCCCAATCTATACATCCTCTTTGTCCAAAAATCGTAAACAATTCAAAAGGGTATTTTTGTAAATATGCAAAGGCTTGCATATTTATAAATATAACTCCCGAGAAATGGGATACGTCTATGTTACTTGACTAGGTGATGTAAAAAATAAATGAACATGTGCATGAACAGAGATATTACCCTTGAAGCATGGTCTGGGACAAAGACCAGTGTCTCTCCTGTTGAAAGGCCTGCAAGAACGATCAATCCCTAAAGATTCACCACCACAAAGGTTTTACATTGCAACAAAGTTTGACATGTCATACAAGAAAAAGATCACACTTAAACACAATTTTTTTTGAATGATACACACACACAGTGGTTTTTAGCCAAACAACTCATTTTTCGTAACTCACACATACACACATAAACACTTACATATCAAAATTGTACACTGAAATTTTCTTTATAGGACAATTTTGTAATGTCATACCATGTCTCTTTACATATAAAAATACCAATAGGAAACAATTGCAACGCCATACAATGTTTCTTGACATAGCAAAATTAGCAATGGCATATGCAGTTTTCAAATATACAAAATTTGCATAGCAAATCTCAATCTCTCTTCTTATATTTATTCTCTCCTCCCTATTTCCTCTTCCCTTTTCTCTCTTCTCTCTTCCCTTTTATCTCTTCTCTTTTCCCTCATCTCTCTTCTCATTTATGACATCACATTTCATATGAACATCCAATTGCAACCAAGCAAAAAATTGCAACCACTTCGCATATATGATGTACGTCACAACCATACAACCATTCATCACCATTACAAATCACAAAAGGCATTAAAATTTGATATAAAAATGGTGGCTTACCTTGGGGCGGTGATGACGATGAAAGTGGCGGATGCAACCGGGGTGGAAGGCGGATCTCAAACGGCGGTGGACCTCGGCGATGGGGCGGATGTGTCGAAGGAGGTGGGAGTATCTTGAAAGGCTTCGGCGAGGAAGCTTGGATGGGGCGAAGATAGGAGGATAATGGGAGAGGAGGTGTGCCGGGGGAAGAAGGGGTTGATGGTTCGCAGGGTTGAGAATTGGAGGCGGCGATGGAAGGTAAGGTCAGGGTCGGCGGCGGCGGCGGCGGCAGAGGCAAGTTATAAAGGGGAGCTAGGGTTATATGCGGCGGGTTCAAAATTTGGGGATGAAATGGGTGTGTCTAGAGTTTGGGCCAAGTCCCGGGCCCAAATGTTTGCTTAGTGGCCAAGTAGAAACACTAGGGGAAAATTCCTTTTATTTCTTTTCTTTCTTTCCTTTTATTTCTTTTGTTCTCTTTCTTTTCCTTCTTTATTTGCTTTGCTTTTCTTTCCTTTCTTTCTTTTCCTATCTTTAGTCTCCTCTTTTCTTTCTTTATGAGTTTCTTTCTTTACTTTGCTTTTCGTTCCTTTTATTAATTTATTTATTTTCTTTTCTTTCTTCCATTTTCTTTCTTTTCTTCTCTTCTTTTTCTTTCCATGACTCAGCCAATAAACTCCATACTGGCGTTCAAGTATTGCCACCTAGATGTTGGAATTCATTTTCGTTTCTTAGATAAGCTTAATAAAATATGATTTTTCACCCATTTCTACGTCTTTAGTCATCGCCTTGAGTAGAAGCAGATGCATTCATTTCCACTCCTCGGTGTAGACAAATGATGACCTGCAAGTATATGGGATCTATCGTAGTCCTTTCTATAAGTAAGAGTGTCGACCCCAACAAGGAGCAGAAGGAAATGACAAGCGGTTTTCAGTAAGGTTTTCTCTGCACGAAATTGTAGGTAACAGATAATTTTGTTATAAGACAAATTGTAACGGGTAACAAGCAATGAAAGTAAATAAAGTGCAGCAAGGTGGCCCAATCCTTTTTGTAGCAAAGGACAAGCCTGGACAATTTCTTATAATGAGAAAAGAGCTCCCGAGGACACATGGGAATTATCGTCAAGCTAGTTTTCATCACGCTCATATGATTCGCGTTCGGTACTTTGATAATTTGATATGTGGGTGGACCGGTTCTTGGGTACTGCCCTTACTTAGACAAGCATCCCACTTATGATTAACCCCTATTGCAAGGATCCGCAACTACAAAAGAAGTATTAAGGTAAACCTAACCACAGCATTAGACATACGGATCCAAATCAGCCCCTTACGAAGCAACGCATAAACTAGGGTTTAAGCTTCTGTCACTCTAGCAACCCATCATCTACTTATTACTTCCCAATGCCATCCTCTAGGCCCAAATAATGGTGAAGTGTCATGTAGTCAACGTTCACATAATACCACTAGACGAAAGACAACATACATCTCATCAAAATATCGGACGAATACCAAATTCACATGACTACTAATAGCAAGACTTCACCCATGTCCTCAGGAACAAACGTAACTACTCACAAAGCATGTTCATGTTCATAATCAGAGGAGTAATAATATGCATTAAGGATCTGAACATCTGATCTTCCACCAAGTAAACCAATTAGCATCAACAACAAGGAGTAATCAACACTACTAGCAACCCATAGGTACCAATTTGTGGTTTGGATACAAGATTGGATACAAGAGATGAACTAGGGTTTTGAGAGGAGATGGTGCTGGTGAAGATGTTGATGGAAATTGACCCCCTCCCGATGAGAGGATCGTTGGTGATGACAATGATGATGATTTCCCCCTCCCGGAGGGAAGTTTCCCCGGCAGAACAGCTCTGCCGGAGCTCTAGATTGGTTCCGCCAAGGTTCCGCCTCGTGGCGGCGGAGTTTCGTCCTGTAAGCTTGCCCATAATTTTTTCCAGGGTAAAAGCCTTCATATAGCAGAAGATGGACACCGGAGGGCCACCAGGGGGGCAGGAGACAGGGGGCGCGCCCCCACCCTCCTGGCCAGGGTGTGGACCCCCTCTGGTGTTTCTTTCGCTCAATAAATCTTATTAATTCCAAAACTGACTTCCGTGGAGTTTCGGGATTTTTGGAGCTGTGTATAATAGGTTTTCAATATTTGCTCCTTTTCCAGCCAGAATTCCAGCTGCCGGCATTCCCCCTCTTCATGGTAAACCTTGTAAAATAAGAGAGAATAGCCATAAGTATTGAGATATAATGTGTAATAACAGCCCATAATGCAATAAATATTGATATAAAAGCATGATGCAAAATGGACGTATCAACAGACGGTGCCAACACCAAGTCACTACTGCAAGAATGCCTAGCAGTGGCAGCCAAGGCTCTCAAGGGCGCCCTCTACGGACCTCCCGCCACTGCTAAGATGGCATCAGTGGCGGGCGAGGGCCTGCCACGGGTTGCACTACTGTAATGGCGGACGGCTGGTACCGCCTGCCACAACTATTTGTAGCTATTGAGTGATGCATTTGTCTCTGCTCGCCACTGCCATGCGTAGTAGGATTGGCATGCACCTTTGCCACTCGCTACTGGTAGTGATCTAGGCATATATAAGGATTGTTGTCGCGACAACGTTATTCTGCTGTCGTGGCAGCACTTTAATGGCATTCTTGCAGTAATTTGCACATGATCATCCCATTGCATTACATATATAGAATATTGTCTTAGCATTCAAACAATCATATTACAATGGTGATACAATAATTAAGAGCATTAATGAAGCAAACATATAGTATATGAAGTGGAGGGCAACAAATAAACATGCATGTCTCAACTCATATAATGAACAACGAATCACGCTGTTTTGAAGAGGTGTATGTATTCCAGTCATTGTAGAATCAGATTCCTTGGAACTTGTCCAAGCTTTCAATGGCACAATCCAGATTTGGAGTCCTTACGCAGCTATACTTGCGGATTGTTTTCAAATAGCTCAAAGGATTGGTGATATTTCTTTGCAACACTCCAACCGAGAAGCAAATCATGTGGCACACAATTTAGCTAGGCATGCTAGTATTTCAAATTTTACTGTCTTTTGGGATGATGCCCCACCTAGTTTTATTGTTTCTGATGTAATAAGCGATATATCTCCTTTTAAAGTGAAATAAAGTGCGCCATGAAGGCTTTCCCTCAAAAAACTTACCTAATGAATACACTAACAATGACTTGTAGCAAGAGTTTTGCTCCACTTGCACATTTCTAGAAGGGTGTAATACAGTGCAAAAAAGTGCAACTTGCACTTTCAAAAAATTGAAGTTGTCCTTTTGTGACTCAATTGGTATGATAGCAATATGTTTCTTAAGACATGGATGATGGGCATAAATACTATGATGCCGACACTATGAGCTCTAGCTTGAAGATGAAAAGTGCAACGGGGATGAGGTATTTGTTCAAGTACTATTGTATGAATAAGGTCCCACCTTCTTGCTAGGTCTTGGGTCAGCGATAAGCGAGAACCAAATCCGGTCCTAGGGCTTGTTACCTTTCACCGCCATAATCTACCACGCAAAGCATTTTTTTAGTACACGTTGTGCTAAACCTAAAGTTCACTTGAGGATACTAAAAAAATAATGTGTATTAATAGGTTCAATTAAATTATTTAACAAAGCACAAACGCATATTTGCATGCCCTCCCTTTCATCGTTTTGACCTTCTCAAGCTCAATGGTCTTTTCTTTTGGAGGCGGCCTTAAGATAATAGGGGCATTTTACACATCCAAGCCGTCTTGAGTGCTTGGTCAATCAATCAAGGGCATCCTTCATCTGCTCGATTGTGTGGATGTACGGCAGTTGGTTGAGACAGGCGCCGGTCCACTGGCACCTAGCGTCGCCCAAGTAAAATACATTATAATTGCAAACATACTATGTTTCTGGAAATAAATTGTATGTCATGGAAATAACTTTCACGGCTAAGAATCAGATCGACAAAGTTTGGGGATTATTGATCTTGCTTCATTAGCTAAAGTTATTATTAGGAAATAAAAACCATAACTAAAGCAAATTCTATTTCCATTGGTCCATCCATGCTCTATGTATGTACCAAATCACACGGGACATAATTGACATGGAATACAACATGATTTTTTTTGTGCGGTTGATGTTTTTTAGAAAAACTATAACAAGAAAAAATGGTACTAACCGAGTGAGCCAAACACACATCTAGTATGTGCGTAAATAAATCATCTAGTCCAATGAATCTGCCTTAATCTAGCCGCCTCCAATTCCATTCCTTTGCCGGTCACACAAGGGCACGAGCCACAACCCTGGCCGTCACGTTTCCTCTCTTGGGGACACACTCGAATCCTCATCCCCTATCTCCCTTCGCTAGGTCTAGATGTTGACGGCACACGCTAGGACGAAGGCGTTAATCCAACATGCCCGCCACCCATGATGGCCTGGTGGAACGAATCCAGCCTCCTCCAACTCGGATCTGGTGACAAGGAGCATGTCGATGACTTGGATCCAACGTCTCCTCATCCCATTGCATCTTGAGGGAGTGAACCCGACTTACTCCCACTTGGATCGTGGGACATATAATCTGTCACCGCAATCCTTCAAATTCCTTGTTACTTTTGAGATCTTTTTTTTTTATTTTTTTGCCACCAGATTGTTTGAAGCCAAAAAATTCTATACGGTTTCAGTAGGTCAACGACGGACAGGACGGACAGGACTTGACGGTTAGGCAAAATCTTCGTGATGGCAGCGAAAGCTAAGATCAACGATATCGACGCCTTCAGCAAGAAGGGGGCTACCAAGAAGCTAAATAAACTAAATGGCTAGATGGAGAGCATCCTGAGCATTCTTGTTTCCATTGGTTAATTTCATGTGCATGTGCATATGATATCCTAGCATACTCTTGTTACTTGGATTGAAGTGGTATTTGACATGTGAAGCCCAAAATTACAATGTGGATGAGTAGGACTGACACATGAGACCCCATTTGGATATATTTGGCTTATCCACCTTGTTTCTTACTCACATGATGCTTATTGTCATTAGTTTTTTGATGACCTGGTTCATACGAGTAGTCTTCTTCCTATAGATTGCAATTCTACATTTTACACATAAATTCCAGTCTTTTCTTGTTTGTATTCCTTTGTTGTATGCACAAACTGAAGAAATTATGGATAAGCATTATAATGTCCTGACGGGTTTTGTTGTAAAATGTATCCTTTAGTAAATAACACATTCACATGATAAATTGTGATTTTTTTGGGAACATGCGAGAAAGAAAATCTTCAGCCTCTTTTGTTTCGCTAAGCCACGACACTATAATTTCTTGTACAATGGTCACTGATTTGGTGTGCCTAAATAAATTACTAACGCTAATTTGCAACAAGATTTTGCTCCACTTGCACATTTCTAGTCAAGTGGAAAAAGTGCAACTTACACTTCTCAACAAAACTTAAGTTGCCCTATTCTAAATCAATTGGTATATGCAAAACAACCACTCAATTATGAGTTCTAGCATGAAGTTGAACGTGCAACGGGGTGACAAATAGATGGTCTAAAATGACATTTACACTAGTTATTAGTTAAATCACTATTGTATGAATAAGGGCCCATCTTGATGTTGTGGCCTGGGCCACCAATATACCAAGACCAGCCACGATCCTGATCATAGGGTTCCTCCCCCTTTCACTGTCGTTATCCCTTCACCTACCTTCGGTGTTTGTTCTCGTCCCTCTGTTCAACTATGGTCTCCCTCTCTACCTCTCATTTCATCCCTTCCTTCTCCCCCTCCTGCCGATTCTGTAGCGTGATATCTCCCACGATCCAAGGTATGTATTTAAGGTTAATACATTTTATTTGTGTGCATGGACTGGGAGCTGCCATAAATGGCATTTATTTTCTAGTATAGACATCGTGCTAAACCTAAAGTTCATTTGAGGATAGTAAAAATAAAGTATATAATTATTTTAGATTAAATTATGTAATGCGGAGCACAAATGAATATATGCATCCCTTTTCAGACTTTTCAAGCTCAATCTACTCTTTTGGAGGCTACCTTGAAATAATAGAAGCTTCTTGCACATAGACTTGCCTTGTTGAGTACTTGGCCAAAAAATCAAGGCCACTGCCAACATTACTTTTACAACTGACTGGTTGTTGAGTAACACGAGAGAAAATAGGAGCAGACAATGAGGTTGATGCTATATAAGAATTCATTGATGATTGCCGGTGTGAGCGAACTTTGTTGAATATAGGTGAACAGATCATTTTGTTTCGCTAGGCCCCGGGTCAGTGGTATGTGAGAACCAACCCTGGCCCTAGGGTTCTTACCTTTCACCGCCATGATCTTCCATACAAAGCAATGTTTTCTAGTACACGTTGTGCTAAAACCAATGTTCACTTGAGGATAGTAAAAATAAAGTGTGTTCATAGGTTAAATTAAATTATTTTACAAATAACTAATGTATATTTGCATGCCTTCCCTTTCATCCTCTTGACCTTCTCACGCTCAATCGTCTTTTTCTATTGGAGGCATCCTTCAGATAATAGGGACATTATGCATACCATGCCTTCTTGATTTCTTGGTCAAACAATCGGGGGCATCCTCCATTTGTTCGATCATGCGGCTGTACAACAGTTAGTTGAGGATGGCGTTGGTCGGCCGGCACCTAGCATCGCCCAAGTAAAATATATTATAATTATAAAAATATTGTCTTTGCAGAAGAAATTGCATGTCATGGAAGTAATTTGCATGGCTAAGAATCAGATCTACAATATTTTGGGGGTTACTTATCTTGAGTACTTGGTCAAACAATCGAGGTCATCCTCCATTATCATTAGCTAAAGTTATTATTAGGAAATAAAAAGCATAATGAAGGCAAATTCTATTTTTATTGGGCATCAATGCTCTATGTATGTACCAAATCCAAAGGGGCAGATGGAAGCAACAAAGCACATGCAACCTTACTTGACATCGAATACAACGTGATTATCTTGTGTGGTGGATTTTTTAAACAAATTACTACATGAAAAATTAGTACTAATCCAACGAGCCAAATACATCTAGTATGTGCATACAGAAATAATCTAGTCCAATAAAGCTGGCTTTAGCCTAGCCGCATCCGATTCCATTTGTTTGCTAGCTGAACAAGGGCATGAGCCACAATCTTGGGGAGAGATCCCTCCCCCTCCCTCGAGGGCTAAGGAAGAATAAGAAGGAGGGCCCCCTGCCCCTCTCCTCCGGTGGCGCCAGAACGCCGTCAGGGACATCTCCTCCATCACCATCACTACCAACTTCTCCTCTGTTCTCATGCTGATGTGTGAGTAGTCACCCGGAGGCTAAGGGTGTGTGCAAGTAGCTATGTGTTTGCTCTCTCTCTCTCTCTCTCTCTCTCTCTCTCTCTCTCTCTCTCTCTCTCTCTCGTGTTCTTGATCTGGCACAATCTTGATGTACCGCGAGCTTTGTTAATATAGTTGGATCATATGATGTTTCTCCATCTTTATCTTGTTGTGATGAATTGAGTATTTACCTCTGATGTTTCACTATTATCGGATTGAATACTTCTATGGATTTGTGAACCCTTGATGTATGTCTTGCATGTGGATACCCGTGGTGACAATGGGGTATTCTATTGATTCACTTGATATATGCTTTGGTACTCAACTTGGGAATTATCATGACATTGGGGTAATCTATGTATAGGCGTAGATACACGTTTTCGTCCTACTTTCGCTCGTAGAAATCTTGGGGCACTCTTTGATGTTCTTTGTGTTGGATTGAATATTATGAATCTGAAGTTGTTTGATGCATATCGAATAATCACTCACGGATACTTGTGATGACATTGGAGTATCTAGGTGACATTAGAGTTAGTTGATGTGTATCATATGGTGTTATTTTAGAATGAACTAGAACTACGGGGCTGTTTGTGACACTTATAGGAAAAGCTCAATAGTGATCAGAAAGGATAACTTTGAGGTGGTTTCGTACCCTACAAACAATTCCATCTTATGCTCTCCGCTTGATAAGAACTATGAAGTGATTCTTTGTCGCACGTTGAGCGATGGCTATATGATTCAATTATGTTAGCACTGTTGAGAGATTGCACTAGTGAAAGTATGAACTCTAGGACTTGTTTTTAACCATTGATATAATGTTTTGTTCGTTGTTTGTTACTTGCTACCTTGCTGTTTTTATATTTTTCAGATTACAAAAACCTATATCTACTATCCATACTACACTTGTACCACCATCTCTTCGCCGAACTAGTGCACCTATACAATTTGCAATTGTATTGGGTGTGTTGGGGGCACAAGAGATTTCTTGTATTTCATTGCAAGTTTGTTTGAGAGAGATCATCTTCATCCTATGCCTCCCACAGATTGATAAACCTTAGGTTATCCACTTGAGGGAAATTTGCTGATGTCCTACAAAATTCTGCGCTTGGAGGCCCAACACGAGTCTACAAGAATAAGTTGTGTAGTATACATCACAAGCGTGATAGCCACTCCGGAAGGGCACGACGTGGAAGGTCAACACCTCGGACCGATAGTTCTCGGGAGTGCCGAAGACCACATCAAGGGTGATCTTTCCCTTGCATTGTGCTTCCTTGTCGGCGATGATTCCTTTGAATGTAATTGAGCTATGCTGAATGTGAGTTGTATCAAATTGCATTTTTTCCAACGTGCCCTCATAAATGAGGTTTAAGCTATTGCCGTCGTCCAATAGTACCTTATGTAATCGACAACCGTCCACTATGGGACCGAGGACCAGGGCGGCTGGGCATCGGCTCAGGTCTACCACCGGGTGGGCGTGCTGCTTGAATGTGATCATTGTGTCCAACCACGCCATCGGGGGTGCCCGTATCGGTGTGTGGACGAGCTCCTGTAGGGCCCCTTTCTTTGCTTTCCTGACTTATATGTTTGGTAAATCATCAGGACCTCGTCTTCTTCCGAGGACTTTGTGGGATGACTGATAGTATGCCTATTTGCGATGAGGGCCTCGCCACCCTTAGCAACTTATTTCACAACCCAACAGGCTTGAAGGCTGTGGGTTGGATTGGTGTTTAGAAAAGTAGAGTGTGTAGGGATGGTCGGTCCAGCAGTCCATCTTGGGCGGTCTGGGGTCCCTTTTTTTCTTTTGCAACGTGACTCTGCTAGCGTGGGATGCCTGAATGACTCTCGTTGTGTGAGGTCATGCGCCTTTGATCCGTCAGAGTATACTGATTCCTGGGCCAACCAGGCTTCTTCAATGCTACATAATTTTAACACCAATTCTGAGAGTTCAGAGAAGTTCTAAAGTCGGCACCAAGCGAGGGCGTTTAACAATCTCTCGTCGTGATAGTTGTGGCTAAAGGCAGCCAGTGCGTCCACGTCGAGACAATTGACTATTCTATTCTTAACAAGCAGGAATCATAACCAAAATTGCCAAATTGTCACTTTGGAACGTTGTTTTATATATAGCAGATCCCAGACGTCGAAAGGCCCCGAGTTACTTGGACAGTATTCGATGTGGGCGGTGGGTGGGATAAAGAAATCCAAATACGGTAGGGGGGCTTCGAAGTGCCCTCGCGTCCTTTGTAGGACGAGTGCGAGGGGAGGTTTCTAAGTATTGTTCGACATCTGACACACCAACCTCGCATAGCTGATTAGCTCTGTGCTTATTCCCCATAGGAGAGTTCAGATCTGATGTTCCCTTGAATGAGGTTCCATCGGTTTCATGGGAATTTCCTATTTACCGCACGTTGCGGCAAATTGTCGCCGCAACACACAGGCATAGCAAGATATCGAGCTATTCGGGCCGGCCCATTTCGTGACTGTACACAAAACTTTCTGTTTCCGGTTTTGGGAATTTTCCAGGGGTTTTCAGTCAGTTTATTCCGGTTTTGGGAACCTTCTAGAAGACCAAGAACCGAGTTTTATTTTTTTTCCTTTTTTATGTTCGTTTTTTCCCGTTTCTTTTTTCTTTCCTTTGTATGTCTTTTCAGATTCCTCTTTTATTTTTCATTCCTATTTCATTTTTGTTTTTCTTGTTCAAAAAATGTTCGAGAATTCAAAACATTTCGCCTTTTCAAAATTTGTTCGTTTTTTCATAAAATGTTCCAGTATTGTAAAATTCAGAAATTCGTAAAAGTTCAGAAAGTTCAAAAAGAATTCACCTCTTTCAAAAAATGTTCTAAAATTTCAAAAGAAATAGTGCTTTTAGAAAATGATCCAAATTAAAAAAGGTTATGTTTCAAATTTTGTTCATAAATTCATAAAATGTTCGCACTTTTAAAAATTGTTCATGTACTATTTGTTTTTATAATTTTCGAAATTACTTTATTTAGAAAAATGTTTAGAAATTTCAAACAGTTCTCTAAATATCAATCAAATTGCAAAAGAGGTTGTGTTTTCAAATTTTGTTCATGAATACAAAAAATGTTCGCATATTAAAAAAATGTTTGTATTTTTTAAAAAATGCTCGGAATGTTTCTACCCAAAAATTTCAGAACTTTCTATAAATATTCAGTATTTCTAAAAATGTTCCCATTTTAGAAAATTGTTCACATTTAAAAATGTTTATTTTTTCAATTTTTTGGAGTATCAAAATATGTTCCCTCTTCAAAAATTGTTCAAAACTATCCAAAAAGTGTTTGTGTTTTCAATTTTTGGTCAAGAATTTGAAAAATGTTCGTGTTTGCTTAATTTTCATTTGGAATCTCAAAAAATGTTCCCGAATTCAGAGAAAGCGTTCATGATTTTGAAAAATGTGATTTAGAATAAATGTGTCTATTTTGTAAAACAATTAGCAAATTTGAACAGTGTTTGTGTTTCTGAAAACACTCAGTTTTCTTTAAAAAATGCTTTCAAATTTTTGAAAATAATTCAGATCTGCGCTGCCTATTATTTCTTTAATTCTTGACGCTGCTGCATAATCAGATAAACTCGGTAGGTCAGTTGGTTGAGGTTCGTGCTCTGTAGGACGAGATTGCTGGTTCGATTCCCTGCGATGTCGAAATATTTTTTGGAGCTAGAGAGATTCGCTTGCGGTCATGGGACGGCCCAGTGGGAGACCGCCTGTGCAACACTGTGTCGCTTTTCCGCAAAGAGCGGCGAGTAGGAGCTCCCGATTTCATGGTCACGCTCTATCACCTCAAAGGGGGAGCGCGATTCAGGATCCAGTGGGCCTTCAGGTAGCCCATTGGCAAAGCTATTGATGCGCCTATGGCGTTTTGGGAATTCCGATCACTGGTTGGTGAGGCCATCAGTCCTTTGCGATCACATAGCGATCTCTCAATAAAAGCACCAGTGTCGGCATCAAAACCGGCAGATCTCAGGTAGGAGGGGCGAGTTGTTAGATCGGATCAATGCATCGGTAATAAGAAAGAACACACACGAAATTTACCCTGGTTCGAGCTCTCTCTATGGAGGTGAAACCCTACGTCCTGCTCTTGCTTATATTATCAAGGTACAGAGTTGATCTACCTCGAGATCATGATTTGTGGTCTAAATCCTGGGGGTATGATGAATGGGTGTATCCTCGATCTCTACGGACTAAACCCTCTCATTTATGTAGGCACAAGGGGTATGTAGGGTTACACATGGTCGATTGCCATCTACGAAGTTACATGCCGAATTTAATCAGATATTTGAATTCACGCGAAGTCTTAGGCCGCTGCACTTTGAAGACCTCCGGAGTCCTCCTTCGTTAACGGGCCGGTGGTCCTGCCCGCACATTAATCCGGCTGGGCTAGGACCCCCTAGTGCAAGACACTGTCATGCCGCAAGATCAAGATGGCGCTCACCTTCACTCCAGCAGATAATCACACACGCATGCGCGCACGCGCACACATGCCCTTGACGTGTGGTCGTCGCATGGTGGTGGTCACCAGGAAAATGAGGAGGAGAGCCGTGGCGGCTGGAACTTTTATCTGCTTGAAAAGCTAGTTGGCATCCACAACCAAGATAGTGCTGGCGTGTTGTATGTCATAATCACACCCGACAAAATGGGGAACTATTGTTTTCTTAAACGCAGTACAGAGATAGACACTCATACACACATACATACACTCATCCACATAAATTATAAATGCACACACAGTTCCTTTTGATCGACAGCTTGAGCTCCTTAATGCCTAAATGCTTATGATGTTTCGTTGTTGCAATGTAATGCCGTATAGACGATTACAGTTCAGGAAACGAGTAAAATCAGAGAAAGTCCAAATATATTTCGGCACCAATTAAACAATTCACAAAATCATTCTGTTCCACGGCAAGGCTAAGTTCTCAGGAAGTAAAACACAAAAGCAAAATTACAAAAAAAAGGAAACAGGTTCAACACACCGAGGATGTCCAATCCCATACTCGGAGTCGGACAATGGGACAAAATCCTCCTACAACGGTCCCCTTTGGTTTCAAGTTCCACGGCAAACCCACCATATAATTAAGTTCACAACACAAGGTGGAAATAGCTTCGCAACGACAGTGTTCCCTTTTCTTTTTGTTTAAGCGGGAAAAATGCTGCCATTGATCACTCTGGTTTTCTTCACTGATTTTCTTCAATTTTTCTCTTGGCCTTGATTGATTCCTAGCAGCCCAGCCTGTGAGCAGGTCATTGCCTCGTCGGATTCGATGCTTGTAGTCTTAGGCTTCTTTTCCTTGGCTTCATGTTGACCGTCTAAGTCTTTTTCATCTGCAACTGTAACTGTAAAAAAAATCAAATTAATAGGTAGGACGGAAAGAATAATGAAATCCCCCGCAAAAACAAAGAGGGGAAAGAATAATGTAATGGAAGAAATTTTGTAAAAAGAAGGATGAGCTATGAGCTTATTAGTGCCTGAGTGCACGTCCTATACGTGCTCCCAAAAAATCTTCATTTTTCCTGATGCTTCCTCCTGGACGGTATTTCACCACTATCTACTAAGAACAAACGCACAATCTAAAAGAAAGTTTTTGTATGTAAAAAAGACAACCTTGAGACATGGTGCAACAGCCATGATACATAATTTGAAAACCAAATTTGATTCACAACTCAAGAACAGAAAGAAAGATAAAAGTACACAGTTCAGATTTGTTGTGAATATTTGATGTTTGGCACTATTCACACCATTTTTATTTTTGTTTATTTATATATGGATCAAGTTTTGAAATTAAATACTGTGGGAACTTTAGATACATCTTGTCTCAACTTTGTCAGAAAATTCAGAAATGTAGGTTTGCATGGAAGCACCGTAAAAAAGATAAGAGAACCCACTAGATATCTCTTCTCATTATATGAAACTTTGGCGAGAACAATATTCCCTCTGTAAGTGATCTAAACGCTCTTATATTACTTTACGGAGGGAATACTACTCAACGAGTTGTGAAAAAACAGGAGCAACAATTACCAAGCAAGTCTTTGTACTTCTTGGTGACACTCTCCGTTGGTTTCCTGGAATCTTTAGGACGTTCTCCAGTCCAGAAGTATTTCGTTGCATCCTTCTTCGTACGGAACACGAGATACTCAGAACTAGAAGGGTCAGTAAAATACTGCAGAAGACCAAAAGGATAATTAAAGAATAGAAAATTGAAACCAATGAAGAAAAATGGGTAAGCACAGCGTGGGTTTGCAATTTGCATGCATATTTAACAAAAAAAAATAGGCCAGTATGACATGTTCATATATACCGTGTCTTTCTTTTTGTTTGTCGTCTGGTCTGAAGTAGGTTTCCTTCACCCATCCAGCGGACAAACGCTCTGTGTAGAAGTCAAGCTGTGCAATCATCTATAATACATAAGACTGAATGTTAGCCAGTTCTTCAGAATTTAAAGCATTAAGATCACACTACAAGTATATGTGTGTGTTATGTAGAGATGTACATACGTTATCCTGAGAGCTGGTGTCGCATTCTAGTGCGTCTGGGTCTTCGCAGGCTCTAGGGCTCTTCCTCTTTTTTATTGGGTCTTCAAAGAGCAAGACGTCTTGTTTAGACACATCTTGTTTAGATCCATCTTCTTTGGATGGCAGTGGCATCTTTGGTACTCGTACTATTTTATCAAATAACTCTACATCGTCTTTGTTTGTCAATCGCACCCCGGAGGACTTATGGACAAAGAACTGCATGAGGGTATGTTCAAGTTTAGTGAGTTGCTTAGATGAACAAGTATCTTTGCTTGGTTCTCATCTGACCAATGGTGCATTCCAAGATTAAAAAAAATCAGTTATACTATTAGCCATTTAATTTCTCACACATATATAACTAAATACAATGATCCATCTATACCAAATCATTTTTAGAAAAAGAAAAGAGGCGTATGTGTGCAATGTCGCCGTCGAGGTTGTAACCATTACTACATCTTGGATGAATGTATAAATTAGGCTCTACACAATGAAATATGAAATGTCGGACATTTTCTGTTGCAAAAAGTGTCCAAACAATATAGTTTGCCAAGGCTAGCCACATAATCTAGCTATTCACCACCTCCTGGGAACTTATTAAACAAGTGCATTTCTTTGTTTTACATACCTTGAATATTTTTTTGTTCACCCCCTCCCCTTCAGCCCTTATCTCCATTGCCCAACCCTCTGGGATCCAGCTATAGTTGCCCTGAACATAGAACACAACCGTGGTTCGCACCTCAGATCTCAACACCATCAACAACATCTATGTAAGTCTGTATCACACATAATTGATCGCTCACCTGTAGTGTCTTCACATCACCACACGTTGACCTCCCCTTGATCACACGCTTCTCGAACCTGCGGTATTGCGTGACCTTGTTCTTCATCATGGACATCATGCTCGTAATAGGACATGTGTAGTACTACAAAAGCGTGCAGGAACAAAGAGGTCATTCAGTATATGTTGCTCATACTAACCTGGAAACAAAGTAGACCTGAACAAAACAACATGGGAGAACAGAGATGCACCTCAATGTTGTCATTGCCAAGGTGATGTGCCTTGATGATGGGTTTCTCTGCAGCCATCAACCTCTCTCCTCGCTTTTCTCTGTCGGACATCACCATCGACATATCTCAGTTAGTATCTCTCTCTCTCTCTCTCTCTCTCTCTCTCTCTCTCTCACACACACACACATACACACACACACACACACACACACACACACACACACACACACACACACACACACACACACACAATATCATTGGTGAAACTGAAGGTCCATTTCTGAAGGGTTGATCAATACATGAAAGTTGTCAATGTTGAGGCACAAAACATTAGTTTATAGGCCATCTCCATCCGAGGTGATATTGAACCTCCAAAGTTAGAATACAATCGCCTGATTCCATACAATCGCATACCTCCAAAGTTAGAATACAACATTGTTGAGGCACAAAACATTAGTCTGGTGTATGGCGTCGCTTATTCGGCCCTCAAGATGGATTTAAAAGAAAAATTGCCCAACAAGAAAGTTGTTCTCCTCACCAAATTGAACAACTTTGGTTTTTGTTTCATCTTAATTCAATGTACGTATGCGACCTCTAGAGGCAATGCAATATGACAATCTTTTGACCCTTGTTAAATTTTGTAAACTGAACAATCATGTCACTTGTACTCCCTCCATCCGAAAAAGTTTGTCCCTCAAATGGATGTATCTAGCACCAAGTGCTAGATACATCCATTTGAGGAACAAGTTTGGGACAAGTTTTTTCGGACGGATACATCCATTTGAGGGACAAGCTTGGTGCTAGATACATCCATTTGAGGGATAAGTTTTTTCGGACGGAGGGAGTATGTTCTATCAAACTTATAAATTGTAACAACCATATCACTTGTATGTTCATTTGGTTTTACACAATGTCAACATGTGCACACAATTCATTCATTTTAACTTGGTTATTTAACTTTCTATTGATTAACATTATATTCTCTATAGTTCATCATTTCAATTTTCAAGTTGATGACTAGAGATTTACATGGTTGTATGAACCTTTTAGATCGTGTGAAGGCATGGGTAACTGATGGTCACATGCATCGACGGTGATGCAGAGTACATTGCGAGTTAGTTACGACTTAGTGATATTTTTGTTTGTCACGCTTCATAATGTTCGAGTTCGAGTTGTATGTTAGTCATGTTCTTGTTGTGCTTCATATAGTCTTCCTAGTTGTATGTTTGATTACAAGCATGTGTATATGTGGCTCAACTATTCGTATTTGAATTGAGATTCTGCTATTTTTGGGGTGTTTTTCTAAAGATATCACTGACTGGTCAATTGTGAAGTACTAGTTAGTGATGATGCCCTCTAAATTACATTACTAATGGTCCAGCCATCAGTTGTGAGTCAACACAGACCAGTTTTTGGCTGGCCAGTGATGCGGGTTGTGATCACTGACCCGGATGCACTGAATAACCATTTGGCTGATTTAGCAACATTGCAGTAGTGTACACATCTTGACAACAAGACAAGAGAATGAGTATTCTGATAACAACAGGGGGATGCTATTGAAACTTTGTCCTGGAGTCGAGGAGATCATGGAAACACAAGCCCAATCTATACATCCTCTTTGTCCAAAAATCATAAACAATTCAAAAGGGTATTTTTGTAAATATGCAAACACTTGCATATTTATAAATATAACTCCCGAGAAATGGGATACGTCTATGTTACTTGACTAGGTGATGTAAAAAATAAATGAACATACGCATGAACAGAGATATTACCCTTGAAGCATGGTCGGGGACAAAGACCGGTGTCTCTCCTGTTGAAAGGCCTGCAAGAACGATCAATCCCTAAAGATTCACCACCACAAAGGTTTTACATTGCGAAAAAAGTTTGACATGTCATACAAGAAAAAGATCACACTTAAACACAAATTGTTTTGAATGATACACACACACAGTGGTTTTTAGCCAAACAACTCCTTTTTCGTAACTCACACATACACACATAAACACTTACATATCAAAATTGTACACTGAAAGTTTCTTTATAGGACAATTTTGTAATGTCATACCATGTCTCTTTACATATAAAAATAGCAATAGGAAACAATTGCAACGCCATACAATGTTTCTTGACATAGCAAAATTAGCAATGGCATATGCAGTTTTCAAATATACAAAATTTGCATAGAAAATCTCAATCTCTCTTCTTATATTTATTCTCTCCTCCCTATTTCCTCTTCCCTTTTCTCTCTTCTCTCTTCCCTTTTATCTCTTCTCTTTTCCCTCATCTCTCTTCTCATTTATGACATCACATTTCATACGAACATGCAATTGCAGCCAAGCAAAAAATTGCAACCACTTCGCATATATGATGTACGTCACAACCATACAACCATTCATCACCATTACAAATCACAAAAGGCATTAAAATTTGATATAAAAATGGTGGCTTACCTTGGGGCGGTGATAACGATGAAAGTGGCGGATGCAACCGGGGTGGAAGACGGATCTCAAACGGCGGTGGACCTCGGCGACGGGGAGGATGTGTCGAAGGAGGTGGGAGTATCTTGGAAGGCTTCGGCGAGGAAGCTCGTATGGGGCGAAGATAGGAGGATAATGGGAGAGGAGGTGTGCCGGGGGAAGGAGGGGTTGATGGTTCGCAGGGTTGAGAATTGGAGGCGGCAATGGAAGGTAAGGTCGGGGTCGGCGGCGGCGGCGGCGGCAGAGGCAATTTATAAAGGGGAGCTAGGGTTATATGCGGCGGGTTCAAAATTTGGGGATGAAATGGGTGTGTCTAGAGTTTGGGCCAACTCCCGGGCCCAAATGTTTGCTTAGTGGCCAAGTAGAAACACTAGGGGAAAATTCCTTTTATTTCTTTTCTTTCCTTCCTTTTATTTCTTTTGTTCTCTTTCTTTTCCTTCTTTCTTTGCTTTGCTTTTCTTTCCTTTCTTTCTTTTCCTATCTTTAGTCTCCTCTTTTCTTTCTTTCTGAGTTTCTTTCTTTACTTTGCTTTTCTTTCCTTTTATTTATTTATTTATTTTCTTTTCTTTCTTCCATTTTCTTTCTTTTCTTCTCTTCTTTTCCTTTACATGACTCAGACCAATAAACTCCATATTGGCGGTCAAGTATTGCCACCTAGATGTTGGAATTCATTTTCGTTTCTTAGATAAGCTTAATAAAATATGATTTTTCACCCATTTCTACGTCTTTAGTCATCACCTTGAGTAGAAGCAGATGCATTCATTTCCACTCATCGGTGCAGACAGATGATGACCCGCAAGTATACGGGATCTATCGTAGTCCTTTCGATAAGTAAGAGTGTCGAACCCAACGAGGAGCAGAAGGAAATGACAAGCGGTTTACAGTAAGGTTTTCTCTGCACAAAATTGTAGGTAACAGACAGTTTTGTGATAAGATAAATTGTAACGGGTAACAAGCAATGAAAGTAAATAAAGTGCAGCAAGGTGGCCCAATCCTTTTTGTAGCAAAGGACAAGCCTGGACAATCTCTTATAATGAGAAAAGAGCTCGCGAGGACACATGGGAATTATCGTCAAGCTAGTTTTTATCACGCTCACCGGTGCTTGGGTACTGCCCTTACTTGGAAAAGCATCCCACTTATGATTAACCCCTATTGCAAGCATCCGCAACTACAAAAGAAGTATTAAGGTAAACCTAACCACAGCATTAGACATATGGATCCAAATCAGCCCCTTACGAAGCAACGCATAAACTAGGGTTTAAGCTTCTGTCACTCTAGCAACCCATCATCTACTTATTACTTTCCAATGCCTTCCTCTAGGCCCAAATAATGGTGTAGTGTCATGTAGTCGACGTTCACATAACACCACTAGAGGAAAGACAACATACATCTCATCAAAATATCGGACGAATACCAAATTCACATGACTACTAATAGCAAGACTTCACCCATGTCCTCGGGAACAAACATAACTACTCACAAAGCATGTTCATGTTCATAATCAGAGGAGTAATAATATGCAGTAAGGATCTGAACATATGATCTTCCACCAACTAAACAAATTAGCATCAACTACAAGGAGTAATCAATACTACTAGCAACCCACAGGTACCAATTTGTGGTTTGGATACAAGATTGGATACAAGAGATGAACTAGGGCTTTGAGAGGAGATGGTGCTGGTGAAGATGTTGATGGAGATTGACCCCCTCCCGATGAGAGGATCGTTGATGATGACGATGGTGATGATTTCCCCCTCTCGGAGGGAAGTTTCCCCGACAGAACAGATCTGCCAGAGCTCTAGATTGGTTCCGCCAAGGTTCTGCCTCGTGGCGGCGGAGTTTCATCCTGTAAGCTTGCCCACGATTTTTCCAGGGTAAAAGCCTTCATATAGCAGAAGATGGACACCGGAGGGCCACCAGGGGGCCAGGAGACAGGGGGTGCGCCCAGTAGGGGTGCCCCCCCCCCCACCACCATCCTGGCCAGGGTGTGGGCCCCCTCTGGTGTTTCTTTCGCTCAATAATTCTTATTAATTCCAAAACTGACTTCCGTGGAGTTTCAGGATTTTTGGAGCTGTGCATAATAGGTTTCCAATATTTGCTCCTTTTCCAGCCAGAATTCCAGCTGTCGGCATTCTCCCTCTTCATGGTAAACCTTGTAAAATAAGAGAGAATGGCCATAAGTATTAAGATATAATGTGTAATAACAGCCCATAATACAATAAATATTGATATAAAAGCATGATGCAAAATGGATGTATCAACTCCCCCAAGCTTAGACCTCGCTTATCCTCAAGCTAGCGGAAGCCGATATCAAAAAATATGTCCACATGTTTAGAGATACAGGTGTCGACAAAAATAAAATACGGACATGAGAGCATCATGATCATTCTTATAACAGCAACATAAATAGATTTTATCATATGATTTCTTATGCTCAAGTAATGATCAATTCGCAATGTCAAGCATGGTTCAGAAACTTCATTGGGAACTAACAAACTGTAATCTCAGTCATTGGAGCAATTGCAATTTATTATAACATCAGAAAGAGTCAAGAATAGAGCTTTTCATCAAGTCCACATACTCAACTATCATGTAGTATTCTACAATTGCTAACACTCACACGGTACTTGTGTTTATAGAGTTTCAACCGGACACTGAGAAACATAGGGGCTTATTATGTTGCCTCCCAACGTATTCACCTTTAGGTGATGTCAACAATAATAGTTCATGCGAACTTACATCCAATTGGATATATATATATATATCAAGATCTTTCAAACACAAGGAGCTTGCCAAAGGATAAAATGAAGAAGGGAAAGGTGAAGATCACCTTGACTCAAGCATAAAGTAAAAACATAAAGTAAAAGATAGGCCCTTCGCAGAGGGAAGCAGAGGTTGTCATGTGCTTTTAGGGTTGGATGCATAAAATCTTAATGCAAAAGAACGTCACTTTATATTGCCACTTGTTGTGGACCTTTATTATGCAGTCCATCGCTTTTATTGCTTCCACAACAAGATCGTATAAAGCTTATTTTCTCTGCACTAATAAGTCATACATATTTAGAGAGAAATTTTTATTGCCTGTAGCATGACAACTTACTTGAAGGATCTTACTCAATCCATAGGTAGGTATGGTGGACTCTCATGACAAAACTGGGTTTAAGGATATTTGGAAGCACAAGTAGTATCTCTACTTGGTGCAAGGAATTTTGTCTAGCATGAGGGGGAAAGGCAAGCTCAACATGTTTGGAAGGTCAATGACAATATACTTTAACTGAGATGTGAGAAAACATAAACCATTATGTTGTCTTCCTTGTCCAACATCAACTCTTTTAGCATGTCATACTTAATGAGTGCTTCACAATCATAAAAGATGTCCAAGATAGTATATTTTTATGTGAAACCCCTCTTTCCTTATTACTTCCTATTAATTGCAACGATGACCAAAACTACGTTCATCAAATCTCAACAACTTTTATGCCTCATACTTTCTATGTGTGAAGTTATTACTATCCATAAGATCAATATGAACCCTTTTATTCTTTTTATTCTTTCTACTTCCTAAAGATCATGGCAAGAAAGCAAAGCCCTTGACTCAACACTAATCTTTATTATAGATAGCTCACGGACTACATAAAGAGATCACAAAGCAAACTCAAAACTACTTGATACCAAAACTTCAATCTACTAGATCAAGATACTAATAAAAGGATCGATAGGGTGTGATGGTGATACGATACCGGGGCACCTCCCCCAAGCTTGGCAGTTGCCAAGGGGAGTGCCCATACCCATGTGATTATGTCCTCGAAGGTGATGGAGGTGGTGATGATGATGGTGGATAATCGCACATTGAGCGTAAAAGCTCCTCCAACTTGCGGATAATGCCCTTGAGTCCGGCGATATGATCCTTCAACAAAATATTCTCCTGTGTGAGATACTTATTCTGAATGCGAGCCAACTCAATCATCTTTAAAGCTTCAATCTCAGCTGGAGTAAAGAGGTTAGGTAAGGGTTGGGGATGTATTCTTCTTCCACCGCCGGAGCTTGAACCTCCGTGGCCTTCTTGATCCCTTCCTCCTTGTTGATCTCTTCCGGTTCTTCTCTTTTCAGCTCTATCTTCAATAGCCAAGCATCCTTGTCTTCATTGTTGAAGGAGGGCGACGTCATGGTGCTCTAGATCTGCAACAGAAACAGCTCGAAACGAAAACAGAGGATATTTGCGTGATACGGTGGTCAAAACCTTCGGGAGATTATATAATGAATTTTTACTGACCAAAACATGTAACGTGCAAGAAAACGGAGTCTGGGAGGAACACGAGGTGGCCACAAGACAGGGGGCGCCCAGGAAGGGTGGGCGCGCCCTCCACCCTCGTGGAGGCCTCGTGTCCTTCCCGGACTACTTCTTTCTTCCTAAAATTCTTAAATATTCCAAAACTGATAAAAATTGCCATTATAATTGTTTTGGAGTCGGTTTACTTACCGTACCACATACCTATTCCTTTTCGGAGTCTAGAACGTTCTGGAAAGTATCCATTATGTATTCCTTCGGGGTTACGGTCTCAACAATATTAGTTTCAACATTGATAGGGTTACCTGAGATATAATGTTCAATTCTTTGACCGTTCACCACCCTCGAACTTGTGCCTTCAAAGTTGTTGATTTTTATGGCACCAGAACGATAGACCTCCTCGATAACGTAAGGACCTTCCAATTTAGAGAGAAGTTTTCCTGCAAAAAATCTTAAACGAGAGTTGAATAATAACACTTAATCACCTACGTTAAACTCACGCTTTTGTATCCTTTTGTCATGCCAGTGTTTGACTTTTTCATTGAATAGCTTGGCATTCTCATAGGTTTGGGTTCTCCATTCATCAATTGAGCTAATATCAAATAACCTCTTCTCACCGGCAAGTTTGAAGTCATAGTTGAGCTCTTTAACAGCCCAATATGATTTATGTTCAAGTTCTAGAGGTAAATGACATGCTTTTCCATAAACCATCTTATACGGAGACATACCCATAGGATTTTTGTATGCGGTTCTATAGGCCCATAATGCATCATCAAGTTTTTTGGACCAATTCTTTCTAGATCTATTGACAGTCTTTTGCAAAATTAATTTGAGCTCTCTATTGCTCAACTCTACTTGACCACTAGACTGCGGATGATAAGGAGATGCGATTCTATGATTAACATCATACTTAGCAAGCATCTTACAGAAAGCACCATGAATAAAATGTGAACCACCATCAGTCATAAGATATCTAGGGACTCCAAACCTCGGAAAAATAACTTCTTTAAGCATTTTAATAGAAGTGTTATGATCAGCACTACTAGTTGGAATAGCTTCTACCCACTTAGTAACGTAATCAACAGCAACTAAAATATGTGTGTAACCATTAGAGGCAGGAAAAGGTCCCATATAATCAAAGCCCCAAACATCAAACGGTTCAATAACAAAAGAATAATTCATAGGCATTTCTTGACGTCTACTAATATTACCAATTCTTTGACATTCATCACAAGATAAGACAAACTTACGAGCATCTTTGAAGAGAGTAGGCCAATAAAAACCGGATTGCAGTACCTTGTGTGCAGTTCTATCTCCAGCGTGGTGTCCTCCATATGATTCAGAGTGACACTTGCGTAGGATATGTTCCTGTTCATGCTCAGGTACACAACATCTAATAACACCATCTACTTCTTCTTTATAAAGGTGTGGGTCATCCCAGAAGTAATGTCTTAAATCATAAAAGAACTTTTTCTTTTGCTGGTATGTGAAACTAGGTGGTATAAATTTAGCAACAATGTAATTAGCATAATCAGCATACCAAGGAGCAGTACGAGAAGCATTGATGACCGCTAATTGTTCATCAGGAAAGCTATCATTAATAGGCAGTGGGTCATCAAGAACATTCTCTAACCTAGACAAGTTGTCTGCAACGGGGTTCTCAGCTCTCTTTCTATCAATAATATGCAAATCAAATTCTTGGAGCAAGAGAACCCATCTAATGAGCCTAGGTTTAGCATCTTTCTTTTCCATAAGATATTTAATAGCAGCAATATAAGGTCTAAACTTATCACATGCAAACACAACTGCTAAAAACTCTTTTTCAGTAGTAGCATAATTTCTCTGGGCAGTATCAAGAGTCTTACTAGCATACTGGATAACATTCAATTTCTTATCAACTCTTTGCCCTAGAACAGCACCTACAGCATAATCACTAGCATCACACATAATTTCAAAGGGTAAATTCCAATCAGGTGGCTGAACAATAGGTGCAGTGATCAAAGCTTTCTTAAGTATTTCAAATGCTTCTACACAATCATCATCAAAGACAAAAGGAATATCTTTTTGCAATAAATTAGTCAGAGGCCTAAAGATTTTAGAAAAGTCCTTAATGAACCTCCTATAAAAACCGGGATGACCAAGGAAACTTCTTATACCTTTTATGTCCTTGGGACATGGCATCTTTTCAATAGCATCAACTTTAGCTTTATCAACTTCAATACCTCTCTCGGAGATCTTCTGCCCCAAGACAATGCCTTCATTAACCATAAAGTGGCACTTTTCCCAATTCAAGATGAGGCTAGTGTCTTCGCATCACTGCAAAACTCGATCAAGGTTGCTCAAGCAATCATCAAAAGAGGATCCATAGACGGAGAAATCATCCATGAATACCTCACAAATCTTTTAACAGAAGTCAAAGAATATAGCCATCATGCATCTTTGAAAGGTAGCAGGTGCATTACATAAACCAAAAGGCATACGTCTATAAGCAAAAGTACCGAAAGGGCAAGTAAAAGTAGTTTTAGATTGATCCTTCGCTGATACAGGTATTTGAGAGAAACCAGAATAACCATCTAGAAATCAGAAATGTGTGTGTTTGGATAGTATTTCTAGCATTTGATCAATGAAAGGTAAAGGGTAATGATCTTTCTTAGTAGCTTTATTTAATTTATGAAAATCAATTACCATCCTATAACCTGTAATAATTATTTGCAGGATCAATTCATCTTTATCATTAGGGACAACAGTAATACCTCCCTTTTTAGGAACACAATGGACAGGGCTTACCCAATCACTATCAGCAACGGGATAAATTATACCTGCCTCAAGGAGCTTTAGTATCTCCTTTCTTACCACTTCTTTCATCTTAGGATTCAATTGTCGTTGAGGATCTCTAACTGGTTTGGCATCGTCCTCCAAATTAATTTTGTGTTGGCATAATGTGGGACTAATGCCCTTAAGATCATCCAGAGTATATCCAATAGCAGCACGGTGCTTCTTTAGAGTTTTCAATAATCTTTCTTCTTCTTGCTCTAAAAGGTTAGCACTAGTAATAACAGGATATATTTTCTTTTCATCAAGATAAGCATACTTAAGATTATCAGGTAATGGTTTGAGTTCAAACACGAGATCACCCTTGGGTGGAGGGGGATCCCCTAGACTTTCAATGGGTAGGTTGTGTTTCAGCATAGGTTCCTGTTGAAGGAACACTTCATCTATTTCCCTTCTTTCCTTCATAAACATATCATTTTCATGGTCTAGCAAATATTGTTCTAACGGATCAGTAGGAGGCACGGCAATAGAAGCAAGACCAATAATCTCATCCTTACTAGGTGATTCTCTATCACGAGGTTGTCTACGAAACTTAGCAAAATTAAACTCATGAGACATACCCTCTAAGCCAATTGTAACATTATCCTTTTCACAAGCAATCTTAGCATTAACTGTATTCAAGAAGGGTCTACCAAAAATAATGGGACAAAAGTCATCCTATGGGGAACTAAGAACAAGAAAATCAGCAGGATATTTAACCTTCCCACACAAGACTTCAACATCTCTAACAACCCCAATTGGTGAAATAGTATCTCTATTGGCAAGCTTGATAGTAACATCAATACCTTCCAATTCAATGGGTGCAATATCATGCATAATTTCTTTATATAAGTCATAGGGTATTGCACTAGCACTAGCACCCATGTCACATAAACCATGATAACAATGATCTCCTATTTTAACAGAAATAACAGGCATGCCTACAATAGGTCTATGTGTATTAGTATCTGGTCTAACAATATTAGTAGTCTCACCACAGAAATAAATAACATGCCCATCTAAATAATCATCCAAGAGATCTTTAACCATAGCAATACTAGGTTCAACTTTGATTTGCACAGGAGGTGTATAAGTCCTAGTATTACTCTTACGAACAACAGTTGAAGTTTTAGCATGATCCTTTATCCTAACAGGAAAAGGAGGTTTCTCAACATAAGTAGTAGGAACGATAGGGTCACTATAAGTGACAGTCTTTTCTTCAACTGTAATAGGTGTAGCTACTTTTACTTCAATGGGAGGATTATATTTAAACCACTTCTCCTTCGGGAGATCAACGTGAGTAGCAAAAGATTCACAAAAAGAAGCTACTATCTCAGAGTCAAGTCCATACTTAGCACTAAATCCACGAAAAGCATCGGTATCCATAAAAGATTTAACACAATCAAACTTAGGTGTCATACCTGACTCCTTACCATCGTCAGAATCCCAATCTTCAGAGTTGCGTTTAATTCTTTCCAATAAATCCCATTTGAATTCAATAGTCTTCAGCATATAAGAACCAGCACAGGAAGTATCGAGCATGTTGCGATCATTGGGAGAAAGACGAGCATAAATTTTTTGAATAATCATTTCTCTGGAGAGCTCATGATTGGGGCATGAATATAACATTGACTTAATCCTCCCCCAAGCTTGAGTGATGCTTTCTCCTTCGCGAGGCCAGAAAGTATATATGTAATTACGATCACGATGAACAAGATGCATAGGATAGAACTTTTGGTGAAATTCCAACTTCAATCGTTTATAATTCCAAGATCCCGTATCATCACATAGCCTATACCATGTCAATGCATCCCACTTCAAAGATAAAGGGAATACCTTCCTTTTGACAACATCATCGGGAATACCTGCAAGCTTAAATAATCCACAAACTTCATCCACAAAGATAAGGTGTAAATCGGGATGCAATGTTCCATCTCCTGCAAAGGGATTAGCTAGCAGTTTCTCTATCATACCCGGAGGAATCTCAAAGTAAATATTTTCAGTAGGTTTAGTAGGTTGAGGAGCAACTATTTTCCCTTCTGGTCGGGGTGAAGATACCCCTAACAAGCCCCTCAAAGGATTAGTTTCCATAGTAACAAGTGACAGAAAATTTCAGCACACTATATAAATGTTTCCTTACCAAGTTCCACTCACCAAAAGCGCTATGCTCCCCGGCAACGGCGCCATAAAAGAGTCTTGATGATCCGCAAGTATACGGGATCTATCGTAGTCCTTTTAATAAGTAAGAGTGTCGAACCCAACGAGGAGCAGAAGGAAATGACAAGCGGTTTTCAGTAAGGTTTTCTCTGCACGAAATTGTAGGTAACAGACAGTTTTGTGATAAGATAAATTGTAACGGGTAACAAGCAATGAAAGTAAATAAAGTGCAGCAAGGTGGCCCAATCCTTTTTGTAGCAAAGGACAAGCCTGGACAATTTCTTATAATGAGAAAAGAGCTCCCGAGGACACATGGGAATTATCTTCAAGCTAGTTTTCATCTCGCTCATATGATTCGTGTTCGGTACTTTGATAATTTGATATGTGGGTGGACTGGTGCTTGGGTACTGCCCTTACTTGAACAAGCATCCCACTTATGATTAACCCCTATTGCAAGCATCCGCAACTACAAAAGAAGTATTAAGGTAAACCTAACCACAGCATTAGACATATGGATCCAAATCAGCCCCTTACGAAGCAACGCATAAACTAGGGTTTAAGCTTCTGTCACTCTAGCAACCCATCATCTACTTATTACTTCCGAATGCCTTCCTCTAGGCCCAAATAATGGTGAAGTGTCATGTAGTCGACGTTCACATAACACCACTAGAGGAAAGATGATAACCCATAAGTGTAGGGGATCGCAACAGCTTTCAAGGGTAAAGTATTCAACCCAAATTTATAGATTCGACACAAGGAGAGCCAAAGAATATTCTTGAGTATTAGCAGTTGAGTTGTCAATTCAACCACACCTGGATAACTTAGTATCTGCAGCAAAGTATTTAGTAGCAAAAGTGGTATGATAATAAAAGTAACGGTAGCAAAAGTAAAGATAAATGTTTTTGGGTTTTGTAGTAGTTGTAACAGTAGCAACGGAAAAGTAAATAAGCGAAGAACAATATGTGAAAAGCTCGTAGGCAATGGATCAGTGATGGATAATTATGCCGGATGCGATTCCTCATGCAATAGTTATAACATAGGGTGATATAGAACTAGCTCTAGTTCATCAATGTAATGTAGGCATGTATTCCGTAAATAGTCACACGTGCTTATGGGAAAGAACTTGCATGACATCTTTTGTCCTACCCTCCCGTGGAAGCGGGGTCCTAGCGGAAACTAAGGGATATTAAGGCCTCCTTTTAATAGAGAACCGGAACAAAGCATTAGCACTCCTCAAACTACGGTCATCACCGAGAAGTATCCCGATTATTGTCACTTCGGGGTTGTCGGATCATAACACATAATAGGTGACTATAGACTTGCAAGATAGGATCAAGAACACACATATATTCATGAAAGCATAATAGGTTCAGATCTGAAATCATGGTACGCGGGCCCTAGTGACAAGCATTAAGCATAGCAAAGTCATAGCAACATCAATCTCAGAACATAGTGGATACTAGGGATCAAACCCTAACAAAACTAACATTATTACATGGTAAATCTCATCCAACCCATCACCGTCCAGCAAGCCTACGATGGAATTACTCATGCACGGTGGTGAGCATCATGAAATTGGTGATGGAGGATGGTTGATGATGATGAGGCGACGAAATCCACTCTCCGGAGCCCCGAACGGACTCCAGATCAGCCCTCCCGAGAGAGATTAGGGCTTGGCGGCGGCTCCGTGTCATAAAACGCGATGAAACTTTCTCTCTGATTTTTTTCTCTCCGAACGTGAATATATGGAGTTGGAGTTGACGTCGGTGGAGGTCCAGGGGCCCACGAGATAGGAGGCCGCGCCCTAGGGGGAGGGGCGCGCCCCCCTGTCTCGTGGACAGCCTGTGGGCCCCTGGCATTAATTCTTTCGCCAAAAATTCTTATTAATTCCAAAAAGTGCCTCCGTGGATTTCCAGGACATTCCGAGAACTTTTTTTTCTACACATAAAACAACATCATGGTAGTTCTGCTGAAAACAGCGTCAGTCTGGGTTAGTTTCATTCAAATCATGCAAGTTAGAGTCCAAAACAAGGGAAAAAGTGTTTGGAAAAGTAGATACGTTGGAGATGTATCAACTCCCCCAAGCTTAAACCTTTGCTTGTCCTCAAGCAATTCAGTTGATAAACTGAAAGTGATAAAGAAAAACTTTTACAAACTCTGTTTGCTCTTGTTATTGTAACATGAAAAGCCAGCATTCAAGTTTCAGCAAATATTATGAACTACCCATACTGACAATAACACATAGGTCTCACAATTACTCATATCAATAACATAATCAGCTAGCGAGCCATAATAATAAAACTCGGATGACAACACTTTCTCAAAATAATCATAACATGATATAACAAAATGGTATCTCGCTAGCCCTTTCTGAGACTGCAAAACATAAATGCAGAGCACCTTTAAAGATCAAGGACTGACTAAACATTGTAATTCATGGTAAAAGAGATCCAGTCAAGTCATACCCAATATAAACCAATAGTAATGAATGCAAATGACAGTGTGCTCTCCAGCGGGTGCTTTTAATAAGAAGGGTGATGACTCAACATAAAAAATAAATAGATAGGCCCTTCGCAGAGGGAAGCAGGGATTTGTAGAGCTGCCAGAGCTCGATTTTAAAATAGAGATTGAATAACATTTTGAGCGGCATACTTTTGCTGTCAACGCAACAACTATGAGATGGCTGTATCTTCCATACTACATGCATTATAGGCAGTTCCCAAACAGAATGGTAAAGGTTTATACTCCCCGAACCACCAACAAGCATCAATCCATGGCTTGCTCGAAACAACGAGTGCCTCCAACATACAACAACCCTGGGGGAGTTCTTTTTAATTATTTTGATTTGCTTTGATCTTTTTGGATCATGGGACTGGTGTCGGTGTCAAAACCGGCGGATCTCGGGTAGGGGGTCCCGAACTGTGCGTCTAGGCGGATGGTAACAGGAGACAAGGGACACGATGTTTTTACCCAGGTTCGGGCCCTCTCGATGGAGGTAAAACCCTACTCCTGCTTGATTGATATTGATGATATGGGTAGTACAAGAGTAGATCTACCACGAGATCAAGGAGGCTAAACCCTAGAAGCTAGCCTATGGTATGATTGTTGTTCGTCCTACGGAATAAAACGCTCCGGTTTATATAGACACCGGAGAGGGCTAGGGTTACACAGAGTCGGTTACAAGGGTAGGAGATCTACATATCCGTATTGCCAAGCTTGCCTTCCACGCCAAGCAAAGTCCCATCCGGACACGGGACGAAGTCTTCAATCTTGTATCTTCATAGTCTTGGAGTCCGGCCAATGATGATAGTTCGGCTATCCGGACACCCCCTAGTCCAGGACTCCCTCAGTAGCCCCTGAACCAGGCTTCAATGACGATGAGTCTGGCGCGCATATTGTCTTCGGCATTGCAAGGCGGGTTCCTCCTCTGAATAATTCATAGAAGATTGCGAACACCAGGATAGTGTCCGGCTCTGCAAAATAAATTCCACATACCACCGTAGAGAGAATAATATTTACACAAGTTCAATCTGCTGACGTATTTCATGGCATGAGGTCACACCACGGCCAAGCCTTTACTCGAATCGTTTTTATTGTTCCACCTCGGCGCATTTAGCGAAGTGATTTCCTTGGCACGTCTTGTCAAAGCAGAGATCGTGTCCCCTTATTCCGGGATTCTCATCAATACGGACGTGGGTAACCCAACCGCGCCATTAATCGCGGCGCTTGGGAGATAAGCGAGTTTACCGGGCTGGTGGGGACGCACAGTTTCGTCCGCCCATATATAAGGGGATAAGGATCCACCTTTTTAACTGCGCCTTCTTCCTCCTTTGCTTATCCATCCCCGCGCACTCAAGCTCCAGTGCCCAAGTCCGCACATCTCACCTCAACGTTCTCCAACCATGTCCGGAGCGGGAGGCAAGTGGATGGCCTCCTCCGTTACGGAGGGGCACATCAAGAAGCTGCACAAGGCCGGATATTTGTCCAGGGATATCGCGCACCGGATCCCCGACGAGGGGCAGCTCATCCCCACCCCCAGGCCCCATGAGAGGGTGGTATTCCTTCCCCATTTCCTCCGCGGACTGGGCTTTCCACTCCACCCCTTTGTCCGGGGGCTCATGTTCTACTACGGCCTGGATTTCCATGATCTGGCCCCGAATTTTATCCTCAACATCTCGGTGTTTATCGTCGTGTGCGAGGCCTTCCTCTGCATCCAGCCCCACTTCGGCTTATGGCTAAAGACCTTCAATGTCAAGCCGAAGGTAGTGGGCGGCAGTCAAGCGGAGTGCGGAGGCGCCATGGTGGGCAAGATGCCCAACGTCACCTGGCTCGAGGGAGCCTTCATGGAAACCATCAAAGGGTGGCAATCGGGGTGGTTCTACATCACCGAGCCGCGTGACCCTGAATGGGCAGCGGCCCCCGAATTCAGATCTGGCATCCCCACGCGGCTCACCTCCTGGAAAGAGAAGGGCCTGTTGTGGGGCGATTCGGAGGAGCTGACCGGACTCCAATCCTGTCTCCAAACTCTGGTGAACAAGAAGCTCAAGCTTGTCAATGTGGTCCAGGTCATGCTCATCCGCCGGATTCTCCCGTGCCAACAGCGGGATTTCAACCTGAGGGAGTTCGATCCGGCACAGCACCAGACCTTGAGTAGGCTCTTCGACACTACGTACGAAGAGGTCTGGAGGGTGCTGTTCAAGGGTGCCGAGGCGCCCGCATCCGCTATCGAAGATCGCGGGTTCAGTTGCAGCGTCCGGCTGGCGAGGTAAGCAATATTATCCTTTACGGGACACTTGCTTTCCATAGTTTGACTCTATGTGGGATTTAAACTCCCAATACCTTTAACAGGCCTGGCAGAAGACGTCCGGACAGGCTAACTATCCGGCTCCCCTTCCAGAAGACCCAGCGGATGCCTGTTTGACAGGGCTTCTGGTCCCGGCGCCTTATGTGGTGCCGGAGAAGAAGGCCAAGAAGAAGGCCACGAGAGCTCGGAGGAGTTCCCGGCGCCAGGTGTTATCGGACTCATCGTCCGACGACTCCGAAGCGGACTCCTCCCACGAAGATGGGGAGGAGAAGAAAGAGGCCTCTCCCCCAGCGGGGGGAGAGAGGAAGAGGAAGGCTTCCCCAACGGGGGAGGCCGAAGGGTCCAAGAAAGGAAGGACCCTTCCCCCGGACTGTTCCACCAACGCCGACGACGGCGACGAGGAGTGGCCCTCAAGGGCCAAGCCCCTGGCAAGATCGTAAGTGTCCGGACTCCTGAATATCTCAGAATTTTTCTTTTTGTCGCATAGCGTCTTCTAACGCCGCATACAACCCTGTAGTCCGCCAAAGGATGATCTCCCCGCTTCGTCGAGCGGGTCCTTGGGTTCGTCGGATGTGAACAGCACTTCACTTCCGACCGCCTCCTCCCCCCGTGAGGCAGACGACGCCGAGGTAGGGTCCCAGAAGGGGACCCGCCAGGAGGAGGAGGTCCCGGAGGTGCCGCAGGGCAGCCTCCCGGACTTTGGACCGGACTCCGCACCGGAACCTTCGGTGGTTCCGGAGTCCGGCAGGCGGCCCCTTCTTCAGAAGGGCAAGACAGTGACGCCGGCGGCCTCCGTCCAACCGGAGGCGCCGGATAATTTGTTGGAGGCGCTCGACGGCACTTCCATCGACGAGGAACACCGCACTGTCATGAGTGCGGTGATTCAGAAGGTTCAGCTCACCAAGAGCAGGCTGACCGAAGCCTGCACCAGCCTTCTAACAGGCTTTGAGGTAAGAATTTTTAAGATATGTAAAATAGTACTGCATAGACAGTAGCCCCTGATGCTTAGTTCGGTGTTCGGAAAGAAAGCCGAACTAAGGATCTAAAAAGATATATGCAGGAGTCTAACAAAAATATGTCAATATGGGAATGCAGGCTGCGCTGCTGACCTCTGCCACACTAACTGCGGAGGTCAATTCCTTGAAGCAGAGCCTCGAGCGGTCCGAGGTCGAGCTCGGCCGTGCCAAGAAGCAGCTCGAGGACAAGGAAGGTGAGTAACACCTTATTAAAGTTGTACCTTATAGAAAAGGATGTGGTTGCAAGAAAAAATGACAAGAATAATGTGGGTACTCCAGGGGCTACGAACGAGGTGGCAAACCTGAAGGAGGCGGTGTCCGCGGCCGAATGCGATGCGGCCGCAGAACGCGCCGAGCGAGAGAAGCAGGAGGCGCGGGTAGCGGAGGTACGGCAAGAGCTCCAGGCTCTCGTGGAAAAACACGAGGGTTTGGAGCGTGACTCGAAGACTCGGGAGTCCGAGCTTGCGTCGGCTCTTGATAGTGCCAAAGCCGCTAAGGCCGAAGCCGAAAAGGCCCTCCAAGAAATTGAGGCAGTAAAAAAGATAGCGGCGGGTAAGGCATTCTTCATGCAAAGCAAGCATGTAAAAGTGAATTACCTGTTACTTACCCGAATTCGGAGCTCTCCAGGAGCGTTTGCAGATCTGCCCCGTAGCGTGTCCGATGCTGCCGCGTTCTATAGAGCCGAGGAGGGGAGCTCGACGAAGAAGGTGTTTTGGTCTCAGTATGCTGAGGCCGGACATCCGGTGCCCCTGAGCGACTAGCTGAAGCAGCTGGTCGAGCTCCACAAGGTGGCCGAACAGGCCATGAAGGGCCTCATAGTTCGGCTATGGCCTAATGAAGCCATGCCTGGGAGCTACTTTGGTCTGGTGCGGTGGCTGGTGGACGCCTGTCCGTGGGTTGATGTCATCAAGCACTCCGCCTGCATTGAAGGCGCCCGTCGGGCCCTTGCCCGCGCTAAGGTGCACTGGGGCAAGATGGACGCCGAGAAGCTTGTGATGGACGCGCCACCGGCGGGCAAGGAGTATCGCACGCCCAAGATGTATTATAAGGGTGTCCTGAAGGGTGCCCGCATTATTGCGGGTGAATGCTCCAAAGGTGTAATTTTTTAGTAGACTCGCATTTTGTTATCCTGTGCGCTGAAAACTTTGTTCATATGCGCTAAGCAACGCTTGTTAATTTAAAATATTATCTTCTGTGCGGCCGTTTATCAAATCTGAGAGATGGCAAGTCGTTGGCTTCGGCCCCCGTGCCACGAGTGCTGGGGTGTTCGGGATAAACTTGAGTGCTCTTGTTCCCATTTTTGGGTCCATCTAGGGAGGCGCTCAACACAACCAACGAGGCAACCGGACTTATAATGCTTGAACACTCTCACTTAGCCATAGAATTCTATAATTTTAAATTTCGGCGAAGCCCCTAGTGTTCGGAAGGCCAAATTCGGGGCGCTATCCACACCTGGGCCAGACAAAGCCGGTTCCTCGCTCTAAGCGGCATAAGTCTTTAGGGACTCAAAAAAACCTCTCGAACAGCGACCGGCTCTCGCCCCATCATGACGGTTAGTTTTAGCTTTCTCCATTGAGGTGCTCGCCCAGCTCAATTGGGGCACAATCGCAGTGGTTCTCCCAGCGCTACCTTAGCCGATATAACGGAACGTAAGGTACCAAAACATGGGAGCCGGGCAAACACTACAAGAAATATGTCAACTTGTGACCACTACTATTGGTCACTGAAAGGTCACAAATTTCCATTTACGACCTTTTTGTGACCAAAAACAGAAGGTCAAAAGCTGGCCGTCGTAAACTGACTATAGCGACCTTTCTTCTGGAATGGTCAAAGACGTTTACGACCAAAATATTCCTACTGTGGCGTTTTGGTCACTAGCAACCTCCCCCAGGCCACATAGGCATCCAGCGTGGCAAGCTGATGTGGCACAAGATTCAGCCCGGTCCAATTCGATTTTCTACATGGGCCGAGCCCAACAATTCGGCCTTTTTACTGTATATTTTCTCTATTAATTTTCTCTAGCTACATGGGCTTGGCCCAACAATTTGGCCTTTTTATTTTCAAGAAATTGCGGTCCATTTCTTTTTAATTTTGTTTTTCAGCTCCAGTAATGGGTCCCAATTGTCAGATTTTTCCTGGCAGTGGTTCCAAATCGCTTTTTCACAGCTTATTAATGAGCAATATATATCAAACAGAAAGAAGAGAGAAGCATATGAAAATCTTCAAATAACAACCAAAATAGGTTTATTACAATATATTCTATACAGAACAGAACATGTGAAACTCCATACACTCGTTCACATCACAACAACCAGTTTAACTGTCAAATATTGCATGCCCAGGAACTTCAAACATCACATAGATAACCATACAATATTCCACACAATCACAAATGTTGCAATTGACAAATAAAACGCTCTGCCAGTGTAGTGCTAGCTACTATTGGATACCACGAAACATGCTCTTCAACATAGGAAGAAGCCATCAACGGAGTTCTACCAACAACACAAGCTCCATTCACCTACAAGAACAGAATGGAATATCAAGTACTGGATCATTCAAGCAGATTACAACCAGCATATATATGTAGAAGTACATCAGGAAATATGATAGAGAAACCGGACAATAGATACACTTATACAGCCCAACAAATGGGTGATGACGACAAGATAAAAATATAGAATAGGAAATTTATGAGATTACATATTTGCCAACAAATGGGTGATGACAACAGATACACTTATCGGGAAAATATATATTTAACGAAATTTGACATGAGAAAGTAGTTTCTGCTTCAAGTTTTAAAACTCAACCATTCATCATTAATAGTAGCAATTCAAACTAGAACTTAAATTCTCTAGTAAGATATTCAATACAACATTGTTCTTTCAAAAAATTGAACAGTTGCAAGTAACAGCTTAATAGACATCAAACTCACTAGGAAGATTAAATTACTATAGTACACTAGTGCAGAATGAATCAGTGATGTTATTATATGTCCTGAATTCACAACGCGGGCACGGCATTTGCAAATTTGCAGCAACCAAAGGTTGTGCACCAAGTAAACGTAATTCCCAGCAAAGGTTATTCACAAGAGAGCAAAGCAAAGCATACGGGTACAACGGTATGATGCAGCAGACATACATAGACACATAACAGGATTAGACGCCACTTGATTCGCTGATCCATTACCAACAGTATAGTTAGTTTACCCTTTACTTTACTGTCAGGTCATTTCATTTCAATGCAACTCTTGGTTGCAGATGTATTATTATTGCTCTAGTACGTACTAATCAGCAGCAGCAATAGTACTATATAGTAGTGTCAACCAATAAGCATCAGAACCAACCAACATATATTTATTCCTCATGACTTATTAGGAGAAAACAGAGTGAGTTTTTCTGTGCGTATTTGCAACACAGTTTTGGTCTAAAACAGAGCTGGTCTACGAAAAATAGGGGTAGGGAAGTTGTTACCTGGGTGTGGCTGTGGTCGCCGAATTCAGGAATAGGGCCGCTGAGGTGGAGGTGGTCCTCCTGAATCTGCAGTTTGCCGGTGACGAAGATGATGCGGAAGGCGAGGAGGGGCTGTGCCGGTATTCCCATTCCCATCTTGACGCGTCTTCTCCCACCACGCCTGAGACTGAGCAGCATTGCAACTTCTGCAAGGGACGACTCCGCCGGAAGCAGGAGCAGCCACCGGCACCGTGGTGGCAGGAGCAGGCAGTGAAGCAGAATCGTCAGCAGCAGTGGCATCTGAGCCTGCAGCTGCAGTCGCGTTAGGAAGAGAGCAGATCACCGTGGTGGTTTGCTGCACTTCATCCCCTCCTCCTCCTTCCAGCTGCAGATCATCCCCTCCTCCTCGCCCCCAATTTTGCTTTGTCCATGCTTCTCCAGCATTGTTCATAGGGATTGGGACATCAGGGGCCTTGCCTTTCCCTCTACAAATCCACAAGATTTCGCCAAAAACATCAAAAGTGGCAGCAAAATTAGGTCATATAGGACTTCAGCTAGTACAGATTACAAACAACTATGTATCATAAGTACACTAGAGCTAGCAAGGAATGAAATTTTTTAGAAAACTGTAAAACCAGAAGATAGGTACAGTAAGTCGTGATCAAACAGAACTGTAATTACATAAAATGGGTGCTTTGATCTTGCTGATGTGGATATAGAGTACAACTAGTGCAGATTACAAGCTACTTAGTACATATCAGACTTACACTAACTTTAAATTTTCAGAAAACTGCAAGACATGAGCAGAAGAACTGTAATTACATGAAAATGGTGCTCTGATCTTGAAGATCAGAGAACATAGGCTAGAGAAACAGCAGAGGCTGATATCTCAGTACTCTAATCATTACCAATTACTGACTTACAGTCCTCAAAACCCAAATTTACACTGCACTATATTGGCAACAAAACAAACCGACTATCGGATACAGTAAATACTGGCATACATGGACAGAGTAAATGGACTGTCAAAAAATATTCACATAACAGTAAATTGTGAAAAAATATCTTTAATACTAAGGGAAAAAAACTTAAAACAGCGATCAACAGTAGCATGTAACTATTTCCTCCGTTCCTAAATATATGTAACTACTCCCACCATTCCTAAATAAAGGCAAGTTCTAATATTACTAGTCAAAGCACGCATACTAACATCACAAACATGCATCATAGAGTAATTCAACATTGTATCTTGCAAGTCAACAGTTATCACGGAGGACAAAATAGCATAAGATGAATGATGGCACTCAATTTCTAATCTCACACAGATAAAATTCACTGCCATAGTAACAGTACATCTCACTTGGATATATCTAACAAATCCAGTTGGTTCTCATAAGCAAATCCACGCGGTAAGCACTCAATCAAAAAGAAAACTTGGGTGCTTGCTTCTAGTACACAAGCTCAGGTAGTGCAACATGTATAGCAGAACAATAGCAGCAAAATGTCAGCAGCAAGCAGTAAGGTCAGACCATTGAGATGGTGATTCCTGTGGCTTTGTCCTCCACATATCAGCAGCAAGCACCAAGGTTGATCTCGTCAAACACCACCGCCTTGGCGCTCCCGGCCTCCACCAGTACCTACCACAAGACCCATTCAGAATTCCAATAACCTCATTTCCAATTGGCTTTGCACTGAGGAATAAAAGCAGACAAAAGAATTAGTTAGATATGCATGCTGCAAGGATCTTCCCCAAATTTTATACTGCATAAACCAAGATATATAAGATGGTTGTTACCTGAAAGTTCTTGCAAAAGTACCCCATTTGGAGCACACATTTGCAGCAGCATATGTTGATTGGACGTTGGTCGTCAGCTGGTATGTAAACAATCAATAGTCAGAAAGTCACATTCAATAGTCAGAAAGTCACATCAGGACAGTATTAAGCCCTAAAACATTTTGGTTTCCTGGTGGGCAGATCAATTCTCTGCACAAACAACAAAAGGGAACACATTCCAAACAGAAGCAAGATGCATATTAGTCACTACTGGGCAGTAGCTATAAAGGACATGCTTTTTCGGAGGGTTAATCACATCATTGACAATAGTCAATATTAAGCTTGTGTAAGGTAAACAATCAATATTCAAAAAATTTACATGATTGGCAATATTCAGGCCAAAAACATTTTAGTGGCTTAGTGGGTAGACGTATGCACAAAATTGGGGACATTTTTCAAACTGAAGAAAACACACATATCATTCAGTAGCCAGTACCAAACTACCAATCCATGTAAGTGCATAAATAATACTACCAAACTACCATTCCCTGTAGCGGATCTGGGCAGAAAGGGTAGGGAAGGGGGCACTCACGTGCGGATGAAGGTGGCCATGGACCTCGCCCGGAGGCCCGCGGACGGCGGCGACGGCTGGGGGCACGTCGGGGAGCGCGGCGATGCAGTAGATCACGGTGGCACGGAGGGCAGGGTAGGCGAGGACGTGACGGGAGCTGCCTCAGAGCATTGCGGCCAGTCGAGGTTGAGAGGAGCAGCCCCGGAGCACTGCGGCCAATCGAGGTCGAGGACGTGGATCAGGTCGACAACGGCAGTGTGGATCTGGGGCTCTACCGAACTCCTTGTTGGCCTTCCCTCCCTTCGTTCTGTTCCCTCGCTTCCCTTCCCTTGGGAGAGGAAGGAGAAGGTGGGGGCTACGGCGACCCGGCACCGCCTCGCCGGCAATCTCACCCTTCCATTCCCTTGGGTCGTCGACGGTCGTGTGACAGCGGATCGAGGTGGGAGGGATATGGTTTGGGTTGGGGCGGCAGCGGTTGTGGGGAAGGAGGGGGCGGCGACGGGGGGGCCGTCATCGTCGATCTGGATCAGGCAGAGAGGGAGAGAAAGGTGGTGGCGGGTGTGTTCTGGGGGCGGGTGAGGAGGTGCGGATCCGGCGATGTGGGGCGGTGAGGAGGAAGGGTTGCCGCGCAGGAAAGGACTGGATCGGGAGGGGGCGGCGGCGGCGCAGAGATGGGAGGAAGGGTGCGACGGGGGGTCGATCTAAGCTAGGGTTTGGGCTGCAGGTGGGGGATCTCTTTTTGTTTTCTTTTTTCTTTTTTCTGTAGAAAGATGGATGGATGGATGTGGGATGCAGAGATGGATGGATGGATGGATGGACGCCATGTCATCAATCCGTGGGAAGTGTTCTGATTGGTTCAGAAAATCAATGGTTTAAAATAGTTTTTAAGTACTAAAAATAAAGGGATTTTGTGAAGTAGCTATCAAAAATATTTTTCAAAAGGGCAACACACAAATTTTCACTAGAGTTAGACCACATTTTATGGATAAGGACCAATTTGTATGCATTTCTGATCTTTCTAGCTATTTTTACTCATTTTCTGAGTGGCAAAACTGGGTTTTTTTGTGAAGAACCTACCAAATATTTGTTGCAAAATTGGACTCCATCAATTTTATAAAATACTACTTCCTATTTAATATACAATTGACCAAATGGTTGGGTGCCAAAAGTTTTGATTCACCTCTGGTGAAAAAGACAAATTCACGCCGATTCAGCTGGAAGCGGGTCAAATTTGAACTGCAGCTGCCTCATAGTTTGCTCTTTATTTTTTCCAAAAATCATTTCTAGGTAAATAAGTATCTATTTAATCAGAGAAACATCAAAAGTTTTCCAAGATTCAACCACTAGCTAGGAACGGTCAAGCCCGCCGTTTTGACCGCATTTTGAAACGGGCATAAAAAATTCAAAAAAATCAAAAAATTGGGAAACCTTCTCATTGTGTCATTATATGTGACCAAGTTTCCAAGAAAAATAATAAACTTGTAATACGATAATTATTTTAGAAAAGTGTTCTCATAAATGAGCTATCATGTGTGAAGATTCATGGATTTCAACCCAAACGCTCAATCTCATGGCCACATTCATGGCATAGTTTGTTCAAATGATCTCATATTGTGCACAAGGGTGCATCTTGGAATTCCAAACAATGTTGCCAAAGGGAGTTTTCATTTTCTTTGCACGGAAAATTCATTTTCCATTTTTTGAGTGCCCGAAATGAGGTTTTTTTGTGAAGGACCTACCATATATTTGTTGCAAAATTGTACCAAATCATTTTTATAAAATACTAGGACATATTTAATGCACAATTGACAAAATGGTTGGGTGCCAAAAGTTTTGATCCACCTCTGGTGAAAAAGACAAATTCCCGCCGATTCAGTTGGAAGCGGGTCAAATTTGAACTGTAGCTGCCTCATAGTTTGCTCTTTATTTTTTCAAAAAATCATTTCTAGGTAAATAAATATCTATTTAATCAGAGAAACATCAAAATTTTTCCAAGATTCAACCACTAGCTAGGAACGGTCAAGCCCGCCGTTTTGACCGCATTTTGAAACGGGCATAAAAAATTCAAAAAAAAATCAAAAAATTGGAAAACCTTCGCATTGTGTCATTATATGTGACCAAGTTTCCAGGAAAAATAATAAACTTGTAATACGGTAATTATTTTAGAAAAGTGTTCTCATAAATGAGCTATCATGTGTGAAGATTCATGGATTTCAACCCAAACGCTCAATCTCATGGCCACATTCATGGCATAGTTTGTTCAAATGATCTCATATTGTGCACAAGGGTGAATCTTGGAATTCCAAACAATGTTGCCAAAGGGAGTTTTCATTTTCTTTGGACGAAAAAACCATTTTCCATTTTTCGAGTGCCCGAAAGGAGGTTTTTTTTGTGAAGGAACTACCAAATAATTGTTGGAAAATTGGACCAGATCATTTTTATAAAATACTAGGCCATATTTAATGCACAATTGACAAAATGGTTTGGTGTAAATTGTTTTGATCCACCGCTCGTGAAAAAGACAAATTTCCGCCGATTCAGTTGGAAGCGGGGCAAATTTGAACTGCAGCTGCCTCATAGTTTGCTCTTTATTTTTTTCAAAAATCATTTCTAGGTAAATAAGTATCTATTTAATCAGAAATACATGGTTTGATGGAGAGACATCGAGGTTTGGACGGTGGCCGAGGGCCCGAACTCTAGAGCGCGTAAGCTCGCATGCCCGCCACGTGGTCACCGCGTGACCGTGGCGTTGCCATGTGTTCTGGGTGGCCTAGACATGTCTAGTGGGTTGGGCACTCCACATGTAGGTGCTAGGAAGAAAATTACAACATAAGATTCTCACGAGGAGACCGATCGGTGCTCAAACATGAATTAGCAGCCAAGTGTTTGATTAGCGGTACGGGAAATGTACATGGCTAATGGACGTGAGTTTTTGCTGAGGATGATCAGTTACTAAGAAGACCGTCTTCACAAATTTTCAGCTCAAAAGGAGGAGCCTAGATGGTACTTGCTTTGCAAACCACCACACTGGACATAAATACGAATGTTGAAGCTCGGCTCAAAATAATGAATGGATTGAGCTGGCATTTGGTGGAGGATGGTTATTTGGGCATAGGAAAGCACTGTAGAAAATGGATACTATTTGGACATGCCAAAGTGGTACTTCCTTCACAAACTGTTACTCTGAACAGAATAGGAAAATGAATATTTTTGAATTATTTTTGAACTAGGCAAGGAAGTTTTTTACATATTTGACGAAGATATGACCCAAAGAATTTATGAGATTTTTTTGGAATTTTGGGAATGACAGAAATATAGGTTGCTTCACAACCTAGGGCAAAAACTGCCACATGGACATGCCACATAGGCAAAACTGATGAGGTGGCGCCTAGTCATAGCAACCCACCACAATTTACAAGGCTATGACCATCTATATTGGTCGTTAACAACTAGAAATAAGGCAGCGGACTAGCGCTGTTTGCTTTATGACCTTTTCGTGTGAGGAAATTACGACCTTTCTGACCAAAATGGTCGCAATGGTTTAGGGTTTGGAGCCCCCCGAACAGCTTTTGACCAATTGGTCTGAAATGGTCATAAATTTATGACCAATTCTTCGAGGGTCACTGACAGAAGGTCATAAGTTGACATATTTCTTGTAGTGAAACCCAACTATTGACCCAAGACATGATTTGAAGCCGATGCATATAATGCTATAAGTTCGGGGTGCCGCACTTGTGAAAGTGTTCGGGCTTACCACACCATAGTTTGGGGAACTTAAGCCCCTGGTGTACTTAGCCGTACCAAAGAGTACGGACGCAACATGTCATAAGTGAACATATGTAGAAAAAAGGAATGCAACGATAGGCAAAAAGCGATGCATTGTTTATTCAAAGAATACTGCCATGAATGCAGAACGATACAAATAGTGCGGTAAGCAAGGGGTGGGACTATTTAACATGTCCCCCGCCAGGGGTAGGCTGCGGAATGGTGCATAAAACAGGTATAATGCTCATAATGGAGACCACCTGGATACTCGTCGTAGCTTTTCTGCTTCCCTGGCTGTTGCATCGTGAGTTCGGCAGGTCTACTGCCGGACAGGGCTTCTGGGAAACGTTGTCCTGAGGATAAGAAGAAAAAGAAAGGAAAAGGATGACACATTTGGGAGCCCCTGGTGTGGTTGAGCCGCAATCTAGGCCTGCCGTGGTCGTGCCCCTCCCCATATGCCCATGGTATCTCTAGAGCGTAGTGATGTACGCGTGGTACTGGTCTCGCGATTTTGCGAGGGCTAGGGTTGGGGACGCATTGCTATGCGTGCTCGGAACATGCCAGGTGGTCTTGTTGTAGGTTACTCCGGGCACGCTTGACGGTGTCCGGTCGCTTAACAGCCGGACTCGAGAATTGCCTTAAGAGGCTACTCTGAACTTCCGCCGCGAGAGCCGCTGTATGCTCCTCCATTCGGAGAGAGCGTTCGATGTTTCCGTTGACCGTGATGACTCCTTGAGGGCCTGGCATCTTGAGCTTGAGGTATGCATAGTGCGGCACCGCATTGAACTTTGCAAACGCGGTTCGTCCGAGCAGTGCATGATAGCCGCTGCGGAACGGTACTATGTCGAAGATTAACTCCTCGCTTCGGAAGTTATCCGGGGATCCGAACACCACTTCAAGTGTAATTGAGCCTGTACAATTGGCCTCTACACCTGGTATGACGCCTTTGAAGGTCATCTTTGTGGGTTTAATCCTTGAGGGGTCTATGCCCATCTTGCGCACTGTATCCTGATAAAGCAGGTTCAGGCTGCTGTCGCCGTCCATCAGGACTCTAGTGAGGTGAAATCTGTCGACGATTGGATCTAGAACCAATGCGGCGAAACCGCCGTGGCAGATGCTGGTGGGGTGGTACCTTCGATCAAAAGTGATCGGGCAGGAGGACCATGGATTGAACTTTGGGGCGACTGGTTCCATCACGTATACGTCCCTGAGCGCACGCTTCCGCTCCCTTTTGGGTATGTGGGTTGCGTATATCATGTTCATCGTCCGCACTTGTGGGGGGGGGGGGAACCCTTCTGTCCTCTGTTGTTCGGCGGCCGGGTCTCTTCCTCGTCATCGCTATGCAGCCCCTTGTCATTGTTTTCGGCGATTAACTTGCCTGCCTACTTGAATACCCAACAATCCCTGTTGGTGTGATTAGCTGGCTTTTTGGGGGTGCTGTCAGGACCCCGACTCAATGTCACATCGATCTAGCCCTGTAACACCTCATATCACTTTGCGGCCTCACGCACGGTATTTCCACGGGTGTCGCCTTACCTTTGCCCGGGACCGTTTGCGCCTTTTGGCACACGTATATGATAGTGTCGCTAGCATCCATATGATAAGGAGCCCGGGCTGACATGGCTAGTCGTAAACCCAAAGTGGCACAGACTTATAGGGACAGGCATCCATGACCCAGCATCGAACATGTCGGTCATCAGCGAGTGAGTTCCGGGCTGTAGCACTGGGCTAGCAGGACTCCGGTAAACCGGGCTGTAGCGGGCTAACAGGACTCCGGTACTCAATGCGTGACATTTCCCCGAAGGGACAGACACAGGAACGAAGAAGGACACATGCCGGCCAGCCTAAGTGTTCCGGAGCAGTAGCAAGCTACCATGGCTCAGTGGAAACACTAGGAGACATTTCCCGGTAAGAGAGGCTACTAAAGATAAACAACTAGATAGTCAGATCCCACACATACCAAGCATTTCAATAACATACACACAATATGCTCGATATGTGCAAATACAACATGGCATCACAACATGACTCTATGACTCAAGTATTTTATTCAATAGGCTCCGAGGAGCGAGATATTACAAACATGGGTCTCATGACCCAACATTCAGAGCATACAAATCAAACACAAGCGGAAGCTAATATGTCTGAGTACAGACATCTAAAAATGAAAAAGGCTTAGAAGCCTGACTATCTACCAGATCCTGCCGAGGCACAAGATCGTAGCTGAGGTAACAAGCTAAACGTCGAAGTCCACGCGGAACTACTAGCGAGACCGAAGTCTCTCTGCAAAACATAAAATAGGCAAACGTGAGTACAAATGTACCCAGCAAGACTTACATCAGAACTAACTACATATGCATCATTATCAACAAAGGGGATGGTGGAGTTTAACAGCAGCAAGCCAGCTTTGACTCGGTGGCTATCCTAAACTACGACTGCAAGTAACTCTCTGAGGTGGCGCACACGAGTCCACATATTCACCAACCAATACACCACTATGGATCCGCTCTCGTCTCCCTACGAGAACGCCATCCATAGCACTCACGCTTATCTTGCGTATTTTAGAGTATCCACTTTCACTTGTCTATGAACTGTTATAGGCAACCCAGAAGTCCTTTACCGCGGACACGGCTATTCAAATAGATCATATTAACCCTGCAGGGGTGTACTTCTTCATACATGTTTCCACCACTTAGCGTCTGCACACGACATGTGCTCGGCAGACTTCAAGCGAAAGCCGACGTGGGTGTAGACCACGACCTACCTAAACACTCAAGTCTCTAGTCCAGGTTTATCGCCTATTCGGGTTCCATCCATGAGGAGATCCGGCCGAAGTTTCGCTCACAGCCCCAAACGATGTGAACAGGGTTCCGTGACACCAAACGGGCGCCCGGTTTACCCGGCCACGTGCCTACCGCATCACAGCCCACCCCTACGGTCAGCACTGCGCACGGCCTCCAGCATACTACAAACACCAGAAACTACTTGCAACTCCTGGACAGAGGACAAGGGTGAATAAGAAGTCGAGCGGGGTCATATTTCAGGGCCCAATGCATGGTAGTAGCTGAATCATGGATCACAAACACAGAACTCAGTTCCTAAGGACGGCTTCAATGAGACAACCCACCATGTACTCCTACATGGCCTCTCACCGATACCTTTACCAAATCGTGTTCACACACTTAGCTCACACGCAGTAGGACATGTTCACACACCTCTGATTCATTCCCGATGAATCAGACCTGACACAACTTAGCAGGCATGACAAACAAGCATGAATGAGTAGGCACATCAGGGCTCAAACAACTCCTACTCATGCTAGTGGGTTTCATCTATTTACTGTGGCAATGACAGGTCATGCAGAGGATAAGGGGTTCAACTACCGCAGCAAGTAACAGATAAATCGTTGTTGTCCTAATGCAGTAAAAGAGAGCAGGGCGAGAGAGTGGGATTATATCGGAATGAACAAGGGGATTTTGCTTGCCTGGCACTTCTGAAGATATAATAGTTCTTCATCGGTGTCATCTAACTCGTCGTCGAAACCACGTCTATCGAGAGGGGACAATTACCGGCAAACAAAGAGGGACATAATCAATGCAATGCAACAAATATGATGCATGATAATGTCATGGCAATATGATGTTGATTGAGCTAATGCAACTAGCAATCATATTAAATGAAGTTGGTTTGAATCCAAGATTCAAATTCAAACTCCATATGTGGATACTTAAATGCCATTTATATGATTTGTGCTAAACAGCAGATATAAGTTGTTCTAACATGCATGAAAATGGTACAGATGGATAGATTGGATTTTTCTGATCATTTTTCATATATAATTTATTTCATTTGAAGTTACGGTTGAATTTCTATGAATTTTAGAAGTTTTAGTTATTTTCTGGAATTTCCTGAATAAGAATAATTCCAGTAAATGCTTTATTGCGTCAGCAGTGCATCAGGGTGACGTCAGCGGTCAACTGACCGGGTCCAGGTCAAACCTGACCAGTGGGGTCCACTGGTCAGTGACCCAGGGCTGGTTAGTGTCGCTGACAGGTGGGCCTGGTCAACGGCCACGTTAGCAGGGTCAATCTGATGCGTGGGTCCATCGGGATTAAGTTAAATCCACTAATTTGGTTAGTGGTTTAACTAAGCCGGTGGGGCCCGACTGTCAGTGGCATAGGGCTTAGTTAGTGGGGTGATTAACTGCTAACGACGGTGCCACGTCAGCTGCCGGCGTTTAACCGCCGGCGACCTTAGATCGCAGCAGCGTCCGCGTCGGGATTGCGTTACAGGCCACGGTTTGGGGCGGGGGGGCATCTACGGGGAGCTGGCGAAGTGGCGCTTCCAGTGGTGGAGGCGGCTGGAGCGAGGGTGGCCGGAGTTGTCGCCGGCGACGACCTTGGTGGTCGCCGGAGTTCGGACGAGGTCGGCTCTGATGCTAGGGGGCACTGCGAGGCGTGTGAGGAGTGCTACGGGCTCGTGCGAGTGCGGCAGAGACGATGACGTGCTCAGAATCGATCCAACATGGCTGTGGCCACGACGGCGACGTGCGGTGGCGGCTGCGGGTGCGGCCGAGCTCGGTGCTGTTGCTGTGGTGCTCGAGAGCGAGAACGGGGAGGGGGAGGAGGAAGAGGATCTCACAGCAGGGTCGGAGATGGTCTCAGCGAGCTCGAGGAGGCGGAGACGGCGGCAAATCGACGGCGGCAGTCCTCGGTGGCCGAGGAGGGGAACGGCGGAGCTAGCGGCATCCAGGGGCTTCCGGCGCCTTTCGTCTGGGTGAGTATGAAGAGGGAGGCGAGACGGAGCTTCCTGGGGCGTCGGAGAGGCGGGGCGGTGGCTGTGGCCGCGGCGAACGAGTTGCAGAGCGAGAGGGAGAGCAGCAGGGAAAGGAATGAGCACGGGAGGGAGTCGAGAGGGGCCTGAGGTGGTGCGTGGCGCTGCGGGAGACGTCCAGGGGGGAGGAGGCAGGCAGGCAGGGTGGAGGTGGCCGGGGCGCGTGCCGGCGTGCTGCGGCCACACGCTCTGCCTACTGGCACGAGGAGGAAGGCGACAGGGAGCCAGGCGGTGGTGGGCTGGGCCGAAACAGGAGCTGGGCCGGTGGGCTGAGAGGTGAGCGCCAGGTAAGTCAGGTGGGTCTCTCTCTCTCTCTATTTATGTTTTTTTTCTATTATGCTATTTTGTTCTGGGCTTTATAAAAATACTAATGCTATCCCAAAAATCATGAAACTTGCTCAAGCCCACTGTTTGGAAAATATCCAACAGCAAACATTTAAGTTTACGATTATTTGAGCATTTAAATTATTTTATAGTATTTAAATGCCCAAATGCAAATAGTGTTTGATTTAATTCAGAGCCCAATATGTCCTGCAAAAATATAAACCATTTTTGGTAGATGCTTTCACCTCAAACCAGAAATGCTGAACATTTTTAGAGGGCATTTTGAGTTCAATGAAAAAGATTTTATTTTGACCCTAGTTGAATTCATTTGGTGCTAGGGTTTAAACATCCCCATTTCAAATTTCTGATGAAAGGTAAACATGATGCAACACTCTAATGCATGGACTAGCTAGGATGTGACAGGTGCCGTGTATCTGGCACGAGCGATCGAGTATCCTGTCCAAATTGGACGGGCCCGGAGTAGTTGTTTTGAATGGATTTTTCCGCTGACCTGGTTTAGAGCCTCTGAATCCGGCATTGACTGTCGTTTCTTCAGTATTATCACCGTTAATGCGGCGTTTGTGCTTATTGCGACGTGACCTGCCATTGATGTCCTTGGTATCCGGACTACCGGAATTTTTGGTGAGGTTGTTACTGCAGGCTAGCCAGCTGTCCTCTCCCGCACAGAAGCGGGTCATGAGTGATGTGAGGGCTGCCATGGATTTCGGCTTTTCCTGTCACAGGTGCCGGGCAAGCCACTCGTTGCGGATGTTATGTTTGAACGCTGCAAGAGCCTCTGCATCCGGACAGTCGACGATTTGATTTTTCCTGGTTAAGAACCATGTCCAGAATTGTCTGGCCGACTCGTCTGGCTGCTGAATTATGCGGCTTAGGTCGTCAGCGTCTGGTGGTCGCACATATGTGCCCTGGAAGTTATCAAGGAATGCAGCTTCCAGGTCCTCCCAACACCCAATTGATTCTGTTGGCAAGCTGTTGAGCCAATGCCGAGCTGGTCCTTTAAGCTTGAGTGGGAGGTATTTGATGGCGTGAAGATCATCACCGTGGGCCATGTGGATATGAAGTAGATAGTCTTCGATCCAAACCGCGGGGTCTGTTGTGCCATCGTAGGATTCAATGTTCACGGGTTTGAACCCTTCGGGGATTTGATGATCCATTACTTCATCTGTGAAGTATAGTGGGTGTGAGGCGCCTCTGTATTGGGCTATATCACGACGTAGCTCAAGCGAGCTTTGTCTACTGTGTGCGGCCCGGCCGGAATTGTTGTATCCGGCGCGACGGTTGTCGTCGCGTATCGTGGGGCACCCACGCGATCCGTAGATCGATCTTGATTGTCTTGCCTTATCCTCCAATATTTCTCGCAAGTCTGGCGCATTCCCCCGTGGCTTTGCACTTTTCGAGCGATGTCGGGGTGCGGCTTTAGTGGAGGGCCTAGAGGCCTCTCTGTCGCGGCCACGAGGTGGCCGGTCGGCCGTATTGTGTGCTGGTGATGTAGGTTTATATGCTTCCTCCTCTAATCAGGGCAGCAGCTTGCATTTGGGGAGCTTTTGGAGGGGCGTTTGAGTTCGTACTCTTCGGCTGCGAGGACTTTAGTCCATCTGTCGGCTAGCAAATCTTGATCAGCTCTAAGCTGTTGCTGCTTTTTCTAGAGGCTGCTTGCCGTGGCCATAAGCCTGCGTTTGAGACGCTCTTGTTCGACGGGATCCTCAGGCACGACAAATTCGTTGTCGTCGAGGCTTGCCTCGTCTCCGGAGGGAGGCATGTAATTATCGTCCTCTACCTCTTTGTCTGCTGCTCTCTCACGAGGGCTGGCTTCTCCATCCTCCTATGCTGAATCTTGCTAGAAGGGGTTGTCTTCGGCACTGTCCGGGGTTTTATTGTCTCCGGAGCCGAAATCTCCATTTTTGCTGTGGCGGGATTTAGAGCGGCGCCGCTGACGCCGGCGCTTAGGCTGTTTCTTGGAGGGGTCGTCCTCCGCAGTTCCATCGCCATTCCCATCCTTTGGGATGTCCACCATGTATATGTCGTATGACGAGGTGGCTTTCCAGTGCCCCGTAGGCGCTGGTTCTTGGTCGTCTTCGCCATCGTCGTCCATACCATCGATGTCTTTGGAGTCAAAGTCTAGCATGTCGGTTAAGTCATCGACAGTGGCTACCAAGTGGGTGGTGGGTGGGCCTTGAATTTCTTTGTTGTCCGCATCCAACCGTCCTGACCGTAATCCGGCCAGGGCTCTCCTGATAAACAGAGATACTTTAGCGAATTCAGGATGTCGCCAAAAGGCGAGTGCTGAAAGATGTCCGCAGCGGTGAACTCCGTGATCGGCGCCCAAGCGGATTCGATTGGAAGGGGCGCGGGAGGTTCGGAGTCCGGCGAGGAGTCCGGCGCCTATGGGCCATCGAGCCTATGGGCGACGACACAGAGGAACTCTCAATGAAAGCACCAATGTCGGTGTCAAAACCGGCGGATCTCGGGTAGGGGGTCCTGAACTGTGCGCCTAGGCGGATGGTAACAGGAGACAAGGGACACGATGTTTTTACCCAGGTTCGGGCCCTCTCGATGGAGGTAAAACCCTACTCCTGCTTGATTGATATTGATGATATGGGTAGTACAAGTGTAGATCTACCACGAGATCAAGGAGGCTAAACCCTAGAAGCTAGCCTATGGTATGATTGTTGTTCGTCCTACGGACTAAAACCCTCCGGTTTATATAGACACCGGAGAGGGCTAGGGTTACACAAAGTCGGTTACAAGGGTAGGAGATCTACAACCCGTATTGCCAAGCTTGCCTTCCACGCCAAGGAAAGTCCCATCCGTTCACGGGACGAAGTCTTCAATCTTGTATCTTCATAGTCTTGGAGTCCGGCCAATGATGATAGTTCGGCTATCCGGACACCCCCTAGTCCAGGACTCCCTCAACTGGGCATCCCAGTTACCGGCCCTTTCTCATGAGTGAGGAGCGGAGTCCACTCCTTGTGAGAATAACCCACCTAGCATGGAAGATATAGGCAGCCCTAGTCGTAACATGAGCTGCTCGAGCATACAAAACAGAATTTCATTTGAAGGTTTGGAGTTTGGCACATACAAATTTACTTGGAAGGGCAGCTAAATACCGCGTATAGGTAGGTATGGTGGACTCATATGGAATAACTTTGGGGTTTAAGGAGTTTGGATGCACAAGCAGTATTCCTGCTTAGTACAGGTGAAGGCTAGCAAAAGACTGGGAAGCGACCAACTGAGAGAGCGACAACAGTCGTAAACATGCATTAAAATTAATTTACACCGAGTACAGGCATGAGTAGGATATAATCCACCATGAACATAAATATCATGAAGGCTATGTTGATTTGATTCAACTACATGCATGAACATGTGCCAAGTCGAGTCACTCAATCCATTCAAAGGAGGATACCATCCCATCATACCACATCATAATCATTCTAATAGCATGTTGGCACGCAAGGTAAACCATTATAACTCATAGCTAATCAAGCATGGCACAAGCAACTATAATCTCTAAATGTCATTGCAAATATGTTTACTTCATAATAGCTGACTCAGGAACGATGAACTCATCATATTTACAAAAACAAGAGAGGTCGAGTTCATACCAGCTTTTCTCATCCCAATAAGTCCATCATATATCGTCATTATTTCCTTTCACTTGCACGACCGAACGATGTGTATAACAATAAGAGTGCACGTGCATTGGACTAAGCTGGAATCTGCAAGCATTCAACTCAAGAGAGAAGACAAAGTAATATGGGCTCTAAGTTAAATAGACAATCATGCATATAAGAGCCACTAAGCATTTTCAATATGGTCTTCTCGACCCCCAAAGGAAAGAAAAGAAAAGAAAACTATTTACACGTGAAAGCTCCCAACAAGTAAAAGAAGAAGAAGAAATCTTTTTGGGTTTTCATTTTAATTTCTACTACAAGCATGGAAATTACACTAACTAATTTTTTTGGTTTTTCTTAAAGTTTATCAAACACACAAGAAGAAAACTAGAAAAAGAAATTTAAATTAGCATGGATAATACAATGAAATAGTATGAGCACCGACGACTAGTGTGTGAACATGAATGTAAAGTTGGTGAGAAATACGTACTCCCCCAAGCTTAGGCTTTTGGCCTAAGTTGGTCTAATACCAAGGACCGCCGCTACTCTCCCCGGTGTAGTGGGAGGTGTAATCAGGATACCACTGGCTGGTCATCTCCGGATCCCACTGGACAGATGATGCACGATAAGGGTCCAGCTCAGGTTCAGGTTCTGGAGTAAAAGCTTGAGCTCGATGATTGTTCACCGCTTCCGGCGTGACAAGACGATTTTCTGCAAGAAAATCAAACAACAGAGGCGCAGGCAAAATAATAATCTCAATGTGTTTCTAATTAAATCTAAGTTTATACAAGAACATCTTTTCTTTGTTGTCAACGATAAACTTGTGTGCTACCATGCTCTTGTAATCTAAAATGTGAGGAGGTAATTTTGTCTCCTCCTCCTCATGGTGCCTAATGAGTATCTGAAAATGTTTAGCAAGACGTGTAGCATAGATATCTCCAAATATGGGGCCTTTTGTACGATTCAGGGCTAGTCGTTTAGCAACGACGGCACCCAAAGTATTGTCCCCAAGCAAAGCATGTTGAAGAATGATAATATCAGGAACGCTCAAATTTCCACTATTTCCACGACCAATCAAACATCTACTAGCAAATATGGCAATGTAGCATAAAATAGGAAAGTGTATGCTAGAGACTTTTGCCTCAGAGCCCTTCTTTGGCTCTTCCACAGCAATAGTTTTAACGAAGCCACCCACATCTTCACGATGGGGTTCCTCTAGTTCTCCCTCATAAGGTATCCTACATACCGCACAAAAATGACGTAAAGACATTTCTTTGAATTCAACATATAAATGAAATGATACTGCAGGCGGTGACTTCTTAGGATAATAATAAAAATTTTGCACGAAAGTATTGGTAAGTAAGAGATACTGATCGATTCGGTCGTTGATGAAACCGGTGAGGCCTGTAGTCTCGATTAAAGCATAAAAGTCTTCATGAATTCCAGCTTCTTTTAAGAAATCCTCGCATGGCCATTCACACGACCGTACTTCCGCTAAGCGAGGAAGATTATACTTGGCTTTTTCCTTCTCTTTGTCTTGTTTTTCCTTAGAGCTTTGGCTAGAAGAGCCCCTCAAAAGTTTCCTCAACATTTTCTGAAAATTTCTGAAATTTTAGTAACTTCAAAATAAAAGTGAATAAAACAAAACAAGATTGGTAGCAACTACTCCTACAAGTGCCTAGAGCCTATATCATGTATTGGAATTGCTTGGGACCTCAAAAATTTAACATGCAAGCTCAAGAACAAGGTCACCTATGCAGCAAAAATTTGCAATGAATAAAGCACTAGAAAAAAAACTATTTGGACCAATGGAGGAGTCACATACCAAGCAACAATCTCCCAAAGCAGTTTTGTGAATGGAGCTTTGAGCTAAGAGATCAAAAATTACAGCAAAATGAGCTAGAACTCGTGCTTGAGCTGGATAGTTTTTTTTGGGTATAAGATGAAGTGTGTGGGTGCTGGCATAAGTGGAGGGGAGCCACCAAGGGCCCACGAGACAGGGGGCGCGCCCTATAGGGGGGGCGCGCCCTCCTCTCCCATGGCCTGGTGCTTGCCCCTCCTGCAGTGATTTCAGTGCCTAAAATCCTCAAATATTCCAGAAAAAATCATACTAAATTTTCAGGGCATTTGGAGCAATTTCATTTTCGGACTATTTTTTAATGCATGCATAATTCAGAAAACAGACGGATAATATTATTTTTGCTTTATTTACTCTAAATAACAGAAAGTAAAAAGAGGGTACAGAAGGTTGTGCCTTCTAGTTTCATCCATCTCGTGATCATCAAAATGAACCCACTAACAAGGTTGATCAAGTCTTGTTAACAAACTCATTCCGAATAACACGGAACCGAAGAAATTTTGAATAACACTAAGTTACCTCAACGGGGATATGAAAATCCCCAACAATAAGAATATCATACTTTTTCCTGACAGTAGGAAGAGGAAATTCAAAACCTCCAAAAATGATAGTTGGAACTTTTTCAATAGAATTGATGCTATGAACTTGAGATTGTTTCCTCGGAAAGTGTACCGTATGCTCATTACCATTAACATGAAAAGTGACATTGCCTTTGTTGCAATCAATAACGGCCCCTGCAGTATTAAGAAAGGTCTACCAAGGATAATAGACATACTATCGTCCTCGGGAATATCAAGAATAACAAAGTCCGTTAAGATAGTGACATTTGCAACACAACAGGCACATCCTCACAAATACCGACAGGTATAGCATTTGATTTATCAGCCATTTGCAAAGATATTTCAGTAGGTGTCAACTTATTCAATTCAAGTCTACGATATAAAGAGAGAGGCATAACACTAACACCGGCTCCAAGATCACATAAAGCAGTTCTAACATAATTTCTTTTAATGGAACATGGTATAGTTGGTACACCCGGATCTCCAAGTTTCTTTGGTATTCCACCCTTAAAAGTGTAATTAGCAAGCATGGTGGAAATTTCAGCTTCCGGTATCTTTCTTTTATTTGTAATGATATCCTTCATGTACTTAGCATAAGGATTTACTTTCAGTATATCAGTTAAGCGCATACGTAACAAAATAGGTCTAATCATTTCAGCAAAACGCTCAAAATCCTCATCATCCTTTGACTTGGATGGTTTAGGAGGAAAGGGCATGGGTTTCTGAACCCATGGTTCTCTTTCTTTACCATGCTTCCTAGCAACAAAATCTCTCTTATCATAACGTTGATTCTTTGATTGTGGGTTATCAAGATCAACAGCAGGTTCAATCTCTACATCATTGTTTTTGCTAGGTTGAGCATCAACATGAACATTATCATTAACATTATCACTAGGTTCATGTTCATCACCTGATTGAGTTTCAGCATCAGAAATATAAATATCATTGGGATTCTCAGGTGTGTCTACAGTAGGTTCACTAGAAGCATGCAAAGTTCTATCATTTTTCTTTTTCTTCTTTTTAGAAGAACTAGGCGCCTCTAAATTATTTCTCTGAGAATCTTGCTCGATTCTCTTAGGGTGGCCTTCAGGATACAAAGGTTCCTAAGTCATTCTACCAGTTCTAGTAGCCACTCTAACAGCAAAGTCATTTTTATTATTTAATTCATCAAGCAAATCATTTTGAGCTTTAAGTACTTGCTCAGCTTGAGTAGCAACCATAGAAGCATATTTGCTAACGCAGTGAAGTTCATCTTTAACTCTAGCCAGATTATCGCTTACACGTCCTATCTCGAAAGCATTATTCTTTAACTCTCTACCAACATAAGCATTAAAACTTTCTTATTTAGCCATAAAGTCATCAAATTCATCTAAGCATGGGCTATGAAATTTAGTAGAGGGTATTTCAGCTTTATCATATCCATAGAGAGAATTTACCTTTACTACCTGTGTCGGGTTATCAAGACAATGTAGTTCTTCAAGCGGTATATTAAGACCATGTATTTCTTCAATAGGGGGTAAATTCTTAACATCTTCAGCTTTAATACCTTTTTATTTCATTGATTTCTTTGCCTCTTGCATATCTTCAAGACTGAGAAATAAAACATCTCTCTTCTTCGGAGTGGGTTTAGGAATAGGCTCAGGAGTTGGCTCAATTGGTTCAGGAATTGCTTCAGGAATTGGCTCAAGAAGAGTCCAATTATTTTCATTAGTCAGCATATTATTCAATAGTATTTCAGCTTCGTCGACTATTCTTTCCCTGAAAACACAACCAGCACAACTATCCAAGTAGTCCTTGGAAACATCGGTTAGTCCATTATAAAACATATCAAGTATTTCATTTTTATTAATAGGATGATCAGGCAAAGCATTAAGTAACCGGAGAAGCCTCCCCCAAGCTTGTGGGAGACTCTCTTCTTTGATTTGCACAAAATTATATATTTCCCGCAAGGCAGCTTGTTTCTTATGAGCAGGGAAATATTTAGCAGAGAAGTAATAAATCATATCCTGGGGACTACGCACACAACCAGGAGCAAGAGAATTATACCAAGTCTTAGCATCACCCTTTAATGAGAACGGAAATATCTTAAGGATATATAAATAGCGAGACTTCTCATCATTAGTAAACAGGGCGGCTATATCATTTAACTTGGTAAGATGTGCCACAACAGTTCAGATTCAAGGCCATAAAAAGGATCATATTCAACTAAAGTAATAATATCAGGATCAACAGAGAATTCATAATCCTTATCAGTAACACAGATAGGTGAAGTAGCAAAAGCAGGATCGGGTTTCATTCTAGCAATAAGAGACTGCTGCTTCCATTTAGCTAATAATTTCTTAAGATCATATCTATCATTGCAAGCAAAGATTTCCCTAGCAGCTTCTTTATTCATAACATAACCCTTAGGAACAATAGGCAATACATAATCATTGGGAGAACCTTCATCATCACTATCATCAATAATAGGTTCTTCAGTATTTTCATTCCCCCTAACTCTAGCAAGTTGTTCATCAAGAAATTCACCTAATGGCAAAGTAGTATCACGCACAGAAGTAGTTTCATCATGCATAGCAGAAGTGGCATCATCAATAACATGCGACATATCAGAATTCATAGCAGTAGCAGGTTTAGGTGTCGCAAGCTTGCTAATAACGGAAGGAGAATCTAGTGCAGAGCTAGATGGCAGTTCCTTACCTCCCCTCGTAGTTGAGGGCAAAATCTTGGTTTTAGCGTCTTTCAAGTTCTTCATAGTTATCAACAGATATAAATCCCAAGTGACTCAGAGAATAGAGCTATACTCCCCGGCAACGGCGCTAGAAATTAGTCTTGATAACCCACAAGTGTAGGGGATCGCAATAGCTTTCGAGGGTAAAGTATTCAACCCAAATTTATTGTTTCGACACAAGGAGAGCCAAAGAATATTCTTGAGTATTAGCAATTAAGTTGTCAATTCAACCACATCTGGATAACTTAGTATCTGCAGCAAAGTATTTAGTAGCAAAAGTGGTATGATAATAAAAGTAACAGTAGCAAAAGTAAAGATAAATGTCTTTGGGTTTTTGTAGTAGTTGTAACAGTAGCAACGGAAAAGTAAATAAGCGAAGAACAATATGTGAAAAGCTCGTGGGCAATGGATCAGTGATGGATAATTATGTCGGATGCGATTCCTCATGCAATAGTTATAACATAGGGTGATATAGAACTAGCTCCAGTTCATCAATGTAATGTAGGCATGTATTCCGTAAATAGTCACACGTGCTTATGGAAAAGAACTTGCATGACATCTTTTGTCCTACCCTCCCGTGGAAGCGGGGTCCTAGCGGAAACTAAGGGATATTAAGGCCTCCTTTTAATAGAGAACCGGAACAAAGCATTATCACATAGTGAATACATGAACTCCTCATACTACGATCATCACCGAGAAGTATTCCGATTATTGTCACTTCGGGGTTGTCGGATCATAACACATAATAGGTGACTATAGACTTGCAAGATAGAATCAAGAACACACATATATTCATGAAAACATAATAGGTTCAGATCTGAAATCATGGCACTCGGGCCCTAGTGACAAGCATTAAGCATAGCAAAGTCATAGCAACATCAATCTCAAAACATAGTGGATACTAGGGATCAAACCCTAACAAAACTAACTTGATTACATGGTAAATCTCATCCAACCCATCACCGTCCAGCAAGCCTACGATGGAATTACTCACGCACGGCGGTGAGCATCATGAAATTGGTGATGGAGGATGGTTGATGATGACGACAGCGACGAATCCCCCTCTCCGGAGCCCCGAACGGACTCCAGATCAGCCCTCCCGAGAGAGATTAGGGCTTGGCGGCGGCTCCGTGTCGTAAAACGCGATGAAACTTTCCCTCTGATTTTTTTCTCTTCGAACGTGAATACATGGAGTTGGAGTTGACGTCGGTGGAGGTCCGGGGGGCCCATGAGATAGGAGGCCGTGCCCTAGGGGGAGGGGCGCGCCCCCCTGTCTCATGGACAGCCTATGCGCCCCCTGGCATTAATTCTTTCGCCAAAAATTCTTATTAATTCCAAAAGTGCCTCCGTGGATTTCCAGGACATTCCGAGAACTTTTCTTTTCTACACATAAAACAACATCATGGTAGTTCTGCTAAAAACAGCGTCAGTCCGGGTTAGTTTCATTCAAATCATGCAAGTTAGAGTCCAAAACAAGGGCAAAAGTGTTTGGAAAAGTAGATACGTTGGAGACGTATCAAAAGACAACATACATCTCATCAAAATATTGAACGAATACCAAATTCACATGACTACTAATAGCAAGACTTCACCCATGTCCTCAGGAACAAACGTAACTACTCACAAAGCATGTTCATGTTCATAATCAGAGGAATAATAATATGCATTAAGGATCTGAACATATGATCTTCCACCAAGTAAACCAATTAGCATCAACTACAAGGAGTAATCAACACTACTAGCAACCCACAGGTACCAATTTGTGGTTTGGATACAAGATTGGATACAAGAGATGAACTAGGGTTTTGAGAGGAGATGGTGCTGGTGAAGATGTTGATGGAGATTGACCCCCTCCCGATGAGAGGATCGTTGGTGATGATGATGGTGATGATTTCCCCCTCCCGGAGGGAAGTTTCCCCGGCAGAACAGCTCTGTCGAAGCTCTAGATTGGTTCCGCCAAGGTTCCGCCTCGTGGCGACGGAGTTTCGTCCCGTAAGCTTGCCCATGATTTTTTCCAGGGTAAAAGCATTCATATAGCAGAAGATGGACACTGGAGGGCCACCAGGGGTCCAGGAGACAGGGGGCGCGCCCAGTAGGGGTGGGCGCGCCCCCACCCTCCTGGCCAGGGTGTGGGCCCCCTCTGGTGTTTCTTTCGCTCAATAATTCTTATTAATTCCAAAACTGACTTCCTGGAGTTTCGGGATTTTTGGAGCTGTGCATAATAGGTTTCCAATATTTGCTCCTTTTCTAGCCAGAATTCCAGCTGCCGGCATTCCCCCTCTTCATGGTAAACCTTGTAAAATAAGAGAGAATAGCCATAAGTACTGAGATATAATGTGTAATAACAGCCCATAATGCAATAAATATTGATATAAAAGAATGATGCAAAATGGACGTATCAACAGATGGTGCCAACACCAAGTCTCTACTGCAAGGATGCCTAGCAGTGGCAGGCAAGGCTCTTAAGGGTGCCCGCTACGGACCTCCCGCCACTGCTAAGATGGCATCAGTGGTGGGCGAGGGCCTGCCATGGGTTGCACTACTGTAATGGCGGGCGGCTGGTACCGCCTGCCACAACTATTTGTAGCTACCGAGTGATGCATTTGTCTCTGCTCGCCACTGCCGTGCGTAGTAGCATTGGCATGCACCTTTGCCACTCGCTACTGGTAGTGATCTAGGCATATATAAGAATTGCTGCCGCGACAGCGTTATTCTGCTGTCGTGGCAGCATTTTAATGGCATTCTTGCAGTAATTTGCACATGATCATCCCATTGCATTACATATATAGAATATTGTCTTAGCATTCAAACAATCATATTACAATGGTGATACAATAATTAAGAGCATTAATGAAGAAAACATATAGTATATGAAGTGGAGGGCAACAAATAAACATGCATGTCTCAACTCATATAATGAACAACGAATCACGCTGTTTTGAAGAGGTGTATGTATCAACTTGACTATTCGCTCGCAATAGATGACCGCAATATAGTTGGGGAATGTAGTAATTCAAAAAAAAAATCATACGATCACGCAAGATCTATCTAGGAGATGCATAGCAACGAGACGGGAAAGTGTGTACACGTGCCCTCGTAGACCGAAAGCGGAAGCGTTTAGTAACGCGGTTGATGTAGTTGAACGTCTTCACGATCCAACTGATCCAAGTACCGAACGTACGGCACCTTCGTGTTCAGCACACGTTCAGCAGGATGACGTCCCTCGTGCTCTTGATCCAGATGAGGAAGAGGGAGAGTTCCGTCAGCACGACGGCGTGGCGACGGTGGTGATGAAGTTACCGATGCAGGGCTTCGCTTAAGCACTACGATGATATGACCGAGGTGTTAAACTATGGAGGGGGGCACCGCACACGGCTAAGAGATTGTATGTTATCCTTTGGGGTGCCCCCTTGGCCCCGTATATAAAGGAGGGAGGGAGAGAGGCCGGCGGCCAGGAGGGGCGCGCCAAGGGGGGAGTCCTAATTGGACTCCTAGTCCAACTAGGATTCGCCCCCCCCCCCCCCCTTTCCTTTCTTCCACCGAAGGGAAAAGAAGGAGGGGAGAAGGAGAAGGAAGGAGGGGCCCACGCCCCCACCCCTTGTCCAATTCGGTTTGGGTGGGGGGAGGCACGCGCCACCTCGTGGCCCTTCTTCCCTCTCTCCACTAAAGCCCACTAAGGCCCATTAACTTCCCCGGGGGTTCCAGTAACCACTCGGTACTCCGGAAAAATACCCGGATCACTCGGAACCATTCTGAAGTCCGAATATAACCTTCCAATATATGAATCTTTACCTCTTGACCATTTCGAGACTCCTCGTCATGTCCTTGATCTCATTCAGGACTCCGAACAAACTTCGGTCATCAAATCACATAACTCATAATACAAATCGTCATCGAACATTAAGCGTGCGGACCCTACGGGTTCGAGAACTGTGTAGACATGATCGAGATACATCTCCAATCAATAACCAATAGCGGAACCTGGATGCTCATATTGGCTCCTACATATTCTACGAAGATCTTTATTGGTCAACCCGCACAACAACATACGTTGTTCACTTTGTCATCGGTATGTTACTTGCCCGAGATTCGATCGTCGGTATCATCATACCTAGTTTAATCTCATTACCGGCAAGTCGCTTTACTCATTTCGTAATGCTTCATTACGCAACTAACTCATTAGTCACATTGCTTGCAAGGCTTATAGTGATGAGCATTACCGAGAGGGCCTAGAGATAGAGGGCCCAGAGATACCTCTCCGATACACAGAGTGACAAATCCTAATCTTGATCTATGCCAACCCAACAAACACCTTCAGAGACACATGTAGAGCATCTTTATAATCATCCAGTTATGTTGTGATGTTTGATAGCACACAAAGTGTTCCCCCAGTATTCGGGAGTTGCATAATCTCATAGTCAGAGGAACATGTATAAGTCATAAAGAAAGCAATAGCAATAAAACTGTAACGATCATAATGCTAAGCTAATGGATGGGTCTTGTCAATCACATCATTCTCTAATGACGTGATCTCGTTTATCAAATGACAACACATGTCTATGGTTAGGAAACATAACCATCTTTGATTAACGAGCTAGTCAAGTAGAGGCATACTAGGGACACTCTGTTTTGTCTATGTATTCACACATGTACTAAGTTTCCGATTAATACAATTCTAGCATGAATAATAAACATTTATCATGATATAAGGAAATATAAATAACAACTTTATTATTGCCTCTAGAGCATATTTCATTCAAATACGTCTTCGACTCGGTGAAGTCATTTCTCATCTCGCTCTGGCTCATAGTGGAACTTTCCGAGCATAATTGGTTTGATGCCAACATTCTGCATATATTGCCAATATTTGGCAAGCCAACATTTGGCAAAATCAAAAGTCATCAAAATTTGGCAACCTTTTATGAGATTGAAAAGAAAAGTTGGTATCCAACATTTGACATTTGCCAAATATTGGCATGCCAACTTTTGGCATCGAACCAATTATGCTCTCTGCCCTCATTTAGAACCTCTTTGTTAATGATTTTGGCCAACACATTTTAGACACGCTCATACTCCGTTAATAATTCCCCTATGTCTATGTCTCTCTCCATCTCTTCGGACCACTTGACGATCTGGCTATGTTTTTGCAAATATTTGCTTTTCTTCAAAAAGCTGTCTATGATGGCCATGGCACAATAGCAAGACCTATGACAGGATTTGACATTTGGTTTTTGATAGCAACAAGCGCTAGTGAAGAACTTAAATTCCAAATGCTCTGTTATCGTCTCGTGGTAGTTCTTACACTTGGCTAGAGCATCATTTGGAACCTTCTTCAATCTAGTCCATTGCTTTTTAGGGTGTCTCTTCGAATCGAAGAGATAAGCCAAGCCCTGCATCGGCAGGAGCGTGATTACGATCCAATATCGGTCGCTGCGCAAAAAAAAAAGAAATTAGCATTGATGAGATCAAACCACAAGGTCATTTATATGTTTCAAAATAAATGAGTGAACGTTAACGACTTACTTGTCGCGGTATGGCACTAGTAAGGTGTCCTTACATGGATGATTCGCAAGCACGCACAGGAACAGTAGTTCGAGATTAGCTCCTAGCTATTTCTGGTTTCTAGGTTGTGGCAGTGCATGTAAAAAGATCAAGTAAGGACACTCTAGTATGCTGGAGTAGGCGATCTGAAGCTCCATGAAGTACCAAAGCCTCATTAACTCTAGGGAGACTGCGCTGACCGAGAAGATATTCGCATGGATCACCTCATTAAAGACTAGATTAAATTTGTTGGCTGAAAACTCTTGGATGAAATTGTAACCTTCTATGACTTTGGTCGTGTATCCATGTTGACCTTCTTTTGATTTATCTACAACATCGGTGTGTAGAAGTTGAAGATCGGGCGACCTTGCTGGGTGGCATCGGGCATGCACAAGCCCACATGCCCGAGCCTAGCCAAGCCCGCCTGTCGGTGTGTACGCCCCACACCAGGCTCGCCCGGTCACGACAAGCGGGTCATGCATTGCGATCGCTCCACTGGCCGTGTGTGGGGCCGTGTGTTGTGTGTGTCTTAGATGGCTCGTACATGGGGCCAGGCATCCAGGACACGTACCTTGGCAACCCGGCTCGGCGGTCCATGTTGGGTAGCTTTGGTCGGACAAGCGGGGCATAGTGCGTGTGCCTGGCTCTGTGGGTGTTGTTTCGTCCGCGCAAGCATAGTTCTCCGCGAGCTAGACACGCGCACTCGCCTGGTGCGCCCAACCGGCTATGCGGAGGGATGTCCAGCCGTCTGTGCGGCTGGGGGAGCTTGTCTGGGTCTTCTGGCTACCTAGTTGTGCAGATGGCCATTTAGCCGGTTGTGCTGCCTGTGGGAGGCGTTTGCATGGTCCTTTCGGCTACCCAGTTGTTTGGCTGGGGCATTATGTCGGTTTGTGATGGCCCTGGTGTGTCTTGGCATTTTGGTCTCTTTGAGGCGGTTACATTTTCTTATAAGTTTGTTGTTTTACGGGAAATTCAGACGCGGTGTTCATGGCACATCCTCTCCCTTTGATTTGTATGTCTCGCTCCAGAGGGCTTTGCTCCTTGTAGCCGGCGATGTTTTGCTACATCATCGACGGGAGATGGCCGAGTTCGTGGAAGGGGAGATGGAGGGGCATGAGTCCATGGAGGACGACAGGCTAGCGGGGAGGAGCTTGTGGACATGTTTGCACCGGCTGAGTAATCGGTGTTGTGGTTCAGCATGCTTCAGGAAGAACAAGCGTTGCAAGCACTGTTGTTCCTATCAATAATCAATCGGTGTCTCTTGGGCGCGTGAGAGGCTTTCATGTGAACTATGTTCGTTATGCATCGGATGAAACTGGTCGGGAACGATCTGTCCGGCTGGGGCTGGCTAACACATTTTTCACATGCGGGCTATGACATTGCGTTTGACTGCGAGGATGCTCAAAGGACTTAGGGCCTGTTCGGTAGCTCGCCAGCTCCCAGCTTCCGCGAATGTGCGAGCGAAGCTGGCCCGAACGACCCAGCTCCAGGAAGCTGGCTTCCCAGATCGAAGCAGTATCCACGTACAAAAAATGGGAGCAGCGATTCTGGCGATCCAGGAAAAGCGGGAGCGGGAGTTAGCCTAAATTACGGATCAATGCCGCCGCCAAGTGAGTTGAGGATCACGTATTGGTTCGCCAGACACGTTACTACCTCCAGAGTCTCCTTAACTGGGCCAAGCCCAGCCATTCTCCTCCTGTGTCCGACTGGGGCTAAAACCACCTTACTTGTTGGCCTGCTGACACATACGAGAAGCTGGAGCCAGCCAGCCGAACGGTTTTCAATTTGTGGAAGAAGCTGACTTTGGGAAATAGAAGCGAGATTTGCGGATCCAGTGAAGCTAGAGGACCACCGAACAAGCCTTTGTCATGTTTTCTACGTGCGGTTCGCTCTATAATGTTTTGTGAACATATGTCGTTTTTTCATCTTTCTGCTAGTTTTATGTGCAGTTGTATTCTGTTTTTTTAGTATCCCTCTGTAAAGAAATATAAGAGCGTCTAGATCAGTATTTCTTTACCGGGGGAGTATTAATTAATTCAATTAATATAATGTGTGCGGTGAAAAAAATGGCCATAGTGATTTTAGCCCCAGCGTGTCTCCTACGTGGGGGGTGTGGATACGAACTTGCGTGCAGTGCGCCACTCCGGGACCGCCACGTCGCCGGAAGCACGTCGAGGCGGCTGACGTGGCGCCCGGTCGTCGGCCCGCGCCGACCCGCGTGGGCCGACGTCATCCCCGTCGTCGCCGTCGCCGCCTCGTGGCCTCGTGGGGGGAGCGAGAAGAGATAGAGGAGCAGCTCCGGCGCATCTGGATCCGCGCCGTAAAGCTGACTTCTTTCTCCGCCGCACGCATCCTCCTCCCGGCGACCACCCCGGGGGCGCTATATCACGCGGCCGCCTCGAGGAGGTGCGCCCCGTCCCTCCTTCTTCTTCTTCGTAGCAGCTTCAGCAGTAGGAGGAAGATGGCGGCGGCGAGGAAGAACGCCGGCGTGCTCGCGCTCTTCGACGTCGACGGCACCCTCACCGCGGCCCGCAAGGAGGTGACGCCGGAGATGCTCGACTTCATGAAGCGCCTGCGCGAGGTGAGGCCGAATGTGACCCTGTCTGTCGTTCTCTCGTTTCAGTTTCTTTTCCGTGCAATTCTCAGGCGAGATTGCTCACTGTGTGTACGGGTTTGGCACTCTGGTTTTCTTCCTGGGAACAGAATGTGACCGTCGGCGTGGTGGGCGGATCCGATCTGGTCAAGATCTCCGAGCAGCTCGGCAAATCAGGTACCCACCCTGCTTGGATTCAGCAGGACACTCTGCTTGGATTCAGAGCTCCCCGTAACCGCACTGTTTGCTCACCTTGTCTGTAACTGTAACTGCAAGAACTGAGCTTGATATTTGTTCTCCCCACTGCAGTCATCACCGACTACGACTACGTCTTCTCCGAGAACGGCCTTGTCGCGCACAAGGACGGCAAGCTCATCGGGACGCAAGTAAGTGCCCATGCCACATAATGCACAAGAACGTACTGATTTTACCAGAGATATTGCATAATGATGTACAGCTGAATTTTGCCTGGTGTTCTTCACTCTGCAGAGCTTGAAAACGTATCTTGGAGATGACCAGCTTAAGGTGAGACTATGTTGCGTGGCCTTCTTTCTTGCGCTATTGTTGCCGGTGAGTTTTGAGGCCTTGGTAGTGATGTTATGTGTTCTTTGCAGGAATTCATTAACTTCACTCTTCATTACATTGCGGACTTGGATATCCCAATTAAAAGGTCAGTGCGGAATCCTGTTCGAGAATTCCCTCAGGCGCTAGCCATTTACTGACCGGGTAAAGTAAATGTTTGCTCAGGGGTACATTCATAGAGTTCAGGAGTGGAATGATCAATGTGTCGCCTATAGGGAGGAACTGTAGTCAGGAAGAACGTGATGATTTTGAGAAGTATGATAAGGTACAGATTGTCTTATAAGAACAAGTAGTTGGTTATTATCAGAAAGGGAAAATAGCTATTAGAAAAACATGAAACTGAACCGACTCGTTTTGTTTAGGTACATAACGTTCGGCCTAAAATGGTGTCAGTACTTTGCGAAAAGTTTGCACACCTGAACCTGACATTTTCTATTGGAGGGCAGATCAGTTTTGATGTAAGTGTTCTAAACTCAAAAAAATCTGCTAGAAAAGTCTTCGGTTTGGTATTTACTACTGCATCACTGAATTCAGGTATTCCCACAAGGCTGGGACAAAACCTACTGCTTGAGATATCTGGAAGAATTCAAGGAAATCCATTTCTTTGGGGACAAAACCTACAAGGTAAGAGATATATACTTTAGTTGTGCAGTGCTTCCAAGTAAAGAAATCTCATTTTCTTTTCGTGAAGTACCTTTTGCGCACACAAGATGTTGTTTGATAAACTTTTCAAGCCACTGTTAACGACATCCCATTCAATTACTACAAACTTAGCTGTACTGTATACTACAAACTGAAACTGACATTCTTTTTTCCCTTTCATTATATTTAATAGGGTGGCAATGATCATGAGATATTTGAATCTGACAGAACAGTTGGTCATACAGGTATGCTCGTTGTATGTTAAAAGCTATTCTTCTGATGGTTATGAAATCTAGGAGGCATTTATATTTATATATAGGACATCCCTGAACGAGCAATTTTGCATGATAAGAAATATCGTAGCTTAACAGGAGATTTCTCGAATGGCTGGTTAATAAATAAACAGGAGAGACAGAGAGAACCTCTTTGTAGCAAATGAAATTATTAGTTGCTAACTGATTTCATATTTGGCATTGTGCTCAAGCATGAGGGCAGTATCATTCATATCCAACCACTCTGAATTGTTGATGATCGAGCTGTAGTGGCTGTCAGAAACTACCTTTTCACCATCATATTTTTGACATAAAGACTGTAAGGGAACCTCCTACAGTATATTTGGTCCAACAAACCCAAATTGCAAGTATCGTGCCTTGAACCTGGGTGGGTGGGAAGGCATCAGCCCCTTCCCACCACTAGGATATGCCTTAGTCTGCTTTTCACCATCATATTTAATCATCCTGAGTAGCACCTTTTCAAGTCATATTCGTCCCTGAAGAGTGCACCTTGGGCTGTAACCAAGCAAATAATAGCGCATCAATACTCCTTCATAAACGTTACACAACTCCCATTGTGATTTAGTTGCGAAACATTACTCTGTTACTCCACTTTTTTAGCGAGACTAGAGCTGGTGTCTGGCCCAGTTTTTTAGCCGAGTCCAACCCATGATTTATTTATCGGGATTCGGTGCTGACTGACCGTTTACATGTGCAGTTACCAGCCCCAATGACACGGTGCAGCAGTGCAAATCCATCTTCCTCTCGGAGTGATCGCCAGACCGCCATGCCATTTACACTCATTTGTTCACCCCGCACCCCTCGAACGCTCCCCATTTCGGAATAATTCCTCTGTAGATCTCCCTTTGAACTCAGTACGTTTTTTGCGTTCCTCCCCGTTGGGAGTAATTTATCGCTATTGTTGTTGTAAACAGAACTGTACTGGTATACATACATTCACAAACAGCGGATTTTGTATACGCGCATTTGGCGCAAATGTATGAGGGCATGTTTGATCTAAGATATTTCCTGCTCAGCCCACTTTTCGTTGTTTGGAGTGGTGCGTAAGGTCTACATTTTTTTCAAGGAAAGTCTTCTAGCGCATTCTATTGATTATCAAACGGAGTTGCATCGTTCAGAAGCAAAGGCAAGAGGGAAACTAGGGGCTTGATTCACAAAAAACTGTTCACTAATTCGGAAAATTATCCCAGCAAGCCGAAGTTTTATTTTATTTTGACTTTTTCCCCATACTGTCTTTCTATTTTGTGGGTTTTATTTGAATATAAAGTGTTCACTAATTTGCAAAAGGAATCGTGAATTTAAAAAATGTTAATGAATTCACAAAAATGTTCATGAATTCAAAAAAATTGGTGAATAAAAAAGATGGTCAAGGATCCAAAAAATGTTTTATAATTCAAAAACTATTGTCACTACAAAAAGTTGTCCATGAATTCAAAAATATGTTTGTGAGTTCAAAAATTGAGAAAGTCCGTGAATTCAAAAAATACTAATGAACTTGAGAATGTTTGCCGATTTAAAAAATGTCTGCGAAATTGAAAAAATGTCCGCATATTAAAAAAAGTTCTTCAATTCAAAAAAATCACTGTTTTGGAAACGTTCGTAAATTCAAAAATGATCACGGGTTTTTAAAATTTTCTATAATTTTGAGAATGTCCACGAATTAAAAAACGTTCGTGAATTCAAAAATTGTTCACAAAATTGAGAGAGTTAGCAAATTCAAAAAAATGTTCGTGTCATATTTTGCAGACTTCGTGGCCCAAACACGAGAGCCCGTCGGCCTGGGCCTAGCAAGGCAGCAGCCCACTCCCATCAGTTCCTCTCCTCTCGCTCAAAAAAAAAAGAAAAAAAAACAGTTCCTCTCCTGGCGCCAGAGAGAGGCGAGGCGCCGCCACACGGCCGCTCCCCTGCCAGACGTCGCCGATCGGCCCTATCAGGTGTCGCGGCGACGCCGACGCCAGCTAGCCCGATCCCATCACGGCGCCGGCCGGCTCACCTCCAACCTGCAGGGTGCCGTAGCAAGTTAAGCAAGGTACAGTTGACCTTCCTGCGGATCTGGGAAGATGAAGCTGAACAAAACTGATGCATACAGTGCTTCTGTTTATACTGCCATACATGTCAATTCATGTTTTTGTCAGCCATACAATACAATTGATGCCAATTCATGTTCATGTCATATCGCCATTAATTGATGCAAATCATGCAATTGAATAATTTGCTGCCATTGCATCCAAATTTGCGCATGTGCAATATATATCCTCAACTGCAATGCTGCGAGACTTGATTGAGCCATATATGTTATTCTTTTGCCGAAAACTGAGCTTAAACTTTCCACCATTTTTTGCTGGCTGCATATGTACGTATTTCCCTTTCCTGAACTGCATGCGTTTGCATAAGGTTGCATTGTGTGATTGCCAACACCGTTGCTTCATGATTGAAATAGTTTCATTTCTTCGTGTGCTTTCTGCAATGTTTATACATACCTGTGATTTTGATTATTTTGCATTGACCTTGCCCTTTGTGGATTCATGCAGCCATCCTGTTTGTTGAAATGTCGGCACCAACACCTACTCCCTGTGGTTCCAAGAGTGCGAGAGGCAACGGGAATGGTGTCGACAGGCTCAGCAGCCTGTCCGACGATATGCTCCACCTTGTGATGTCCTTCCTGCCGATGCCAGAGGTCGTGCGCACAAGCCTTCTCTCACCAAGATGGCGCTTTCTTTGGTGCTCTACACCGTTCATCCGCGTCGACGGCAAAGACTTCGTGGATAATAGCAAGTTGGAGAATTTCATTGATTGCTTGCTGCTCTTGCGTGACTATACCGCTTCCTTGGATGAAGCCCGAATCTCTGCCCGTTGCGTTAATTGTACCAAATGTTCCGTGTGGATTCGTCATGCCATCATGCACAAAGTTCGTGTCCTTCATATTTCTGGACCTCTCAGTTTGGATAAGACAGCAATCTTTCCTTCTCAGCACCTCAAAACAATCAGGCTCCAAGCTGCCATGTTGAGACATGGGTTTTTTAGGCCGTTGAACTACGACTGCCCTGTGCTTGAACATTTAGAGCTGGAGTTGTGCAGTTTCTGTGGCCATGAGGAGATCTCATCAAGGTCACTCAAGGTTCTGCATATCAGTCAGTGCTACCTCAGCCCCAGTCTCCTTATTTGTGCTAGGAACCTTACCAATCTCTCTATCCTTGGCACAAACATTGTTGGTATAGTAACTAGGGATCTGTCTTTTGTGGTAACAGCTTCGATTAGTCTAGTATCCAAACATTTTTATCATGACACACTAGTAGTGCATCATCATCTACTTGATGGCCTTTCATATGCCACAACATTGGAGCTGCATGTGCCATTACATGAGGTAAGAATGGGTTCTTTTCTTTTCTTACCCATATGATGAAACATGCCCAATGTTGCTATTAGTCTAGGAATGCTTCGTATATGTTGGTATTATGTTTTCTTTGCAACCTTGTAACATGTTGCTTTCGTGTGTGGTGAATGAATTTGAAGCGCACATTTGAGGGAGGTCTGCCAACATGCCCAATTTTCAGCAACCTGACAAGCTTGGTGCTGGGCGATTGGGTCATGACTGCTGACTTCTACCCATTGCACCGCATTCTCCAGCGCTCGGACAAGCTGAAGGAGCTAACTGTGAAGCTCAAAATGGTACTTGCTCAGAAGTATGTCCAAGTACCTGTTGGTCTGCTAGAACTTTTACTGATACTACCTTCATGTTGATATTCTGCAGGAGGAATGCAGAAGATGCAAAGCCTTGCCGTCAACAAGGAGAGCGCTGCCATCGGGCTCAGGCAGCTACCCTTGCATCGAGAGGATCAAGATCTACTGCCAGAAAGACCATCCAAGGGTCGGTGAGTTGGTGCAGGCGTTGCTACCGGTTGCCAGCAATGCGAAGATCAGCATCGAGCGGCCCTGATCCATGCTAATCAAGACCTCGTTCGCAAATTTGATTTAGTAGATACAGAGTGTTTTGGAGACGCCGACATTGCCCATGGGTGTGATGGTTGTTGGATCTGAGCTGCTTCGTCAATATAGGCTGGTTGGATATTGACACTAGGTGCGTTGATGGATTCTGGAGAATTGCCTTCTCTGTACAATGGCTGAGAAAAATCTTTGGAATGCGTATATGAGCTTCTGAATTATTAGCAAATTTGTGGTTCCCTGATTATATTAATTAGCCATCAACTTCCAAAAGATAAACTAGCTAGCTTTTGACTAACAATCTTTCAACTTACATGTGCTGGGGGGAAAAAGAATATGGATATGGGCATCTGTAGAAAACAATTTGGGCTTTCACCATGTACATTAAAGGATTCTCTCTTCTTTCAGAAAATGACGCTTTTTGCTAATACATTACTGATCACAGATGTTTAGATAATTTTATAGCTTAACAATTACAAATATCAGGTGGTTTGTTCTTAAAAAAAAGTGTTTTCTCAGATTTGCTTAACAAAAACCAAAATGACACTATTCGCATTAGAATTTGTCTTTTTTGTTGTTGATGTGCATTTTGAATTTTGGCTTGAAATTCTTACAGATAGTAGACATGTGTCTTGCTAACACTCATAATTGTTTGAATTTTTTGAAGCATTTAAAAGTGGTTTTGAAGAAAATGGTAGCACCTAATGTGTGGTAGTACAGGGAGCCATGCACCCTGTGTGAATTTAACTATCCAGTGCTAGCTAAGCCTCCTGTGCCAGTGCATGCCAACTTTTTGGAAGGATAGAAAGATATTGCCACCCATGATTACAAATTCATTGTCACAAATTACTCATAAGAAGAACTATAGTAAATTAAGAAGAGTATAAACATCATTAAACACTAACAAAAAAAATTGTAGGCTGTGAAAGAAATGAAAAGGGGACTGAATGGCTCGCTGCAAGAAAACAGAGCTCTGCAGCTTCAACCAGCTTTGCCCTGAGAATAAGATTCACAAGGCATTTTCAATTGTGGACTACAGTAGGAGAGCTAGAATGGCAGTGCTGAATGGGCAATGCAAATACCAACACATGGAAGAAAAGATGTTTGAAACTTAAGTTGAGAAATTAGAGTTGTGGTACTACAGACTATGAAACACGATCACTATTTTCTTAATTAATTGAAGAATAAATGACATAATTTCTGTGCAAAGATCTAGATCTCCAGCCGAGAGCACATAGATTCCCGACACAAAACCAGTATCTTATGTCTAGATCTAACTGAAACCTGATGTTCCCTCCTTTCCTGAAAACAGAACAGAACAGAAGTGAACAAATACACTTGTACAGTGTATTTTTGACGGATGGTGCACCCGTAGCACCATAAGGGTTGGCGCAGGCAGTCGGGATAAGTTCAAGTGAATTGCAAAAAACTGCCACATTTCAAGTTCAATTCTGGATTTGCCACCACATTCCTTGGGCGCCCCAAAAATCTACCAGTTTCCTGACTAATTTTCTCAATGAACTCTCATGACTTGTTTCGAGAGGTTTAAACTGATTTCTGACAGAAAAGGCGCACCTGTAAGCGCTTGAACTCTTTTTTGAAATCTAGTTTGATGACCGAACTGAACACAGATTTCTTTTAGAAGGGATAGCCAGAAGACCCAATTGAACTTTGTTTTGAAATCTAGTTTGATCACAAGTGCGGGAGCTTTGGTATGGGTGCAACCGTAGAGAATGTCCGTTGCGTAGAGAAAATTTTCATAGATATTTCTGCCGGAGAGAAAACATGTTTCGTTGGCGTGCACTAGCAGCAGGACGAGTGGCTTTAGCTTGTTCGTTAGAAGCTTTGCTACTCCTTCGGTTGGGTAATTTTGAAGCGAAATGGTTCGAAATGCGTTTGGAGATCTGGCCTGTGAATTTTTCGAAATTAGGACAATGAGGGCTCGGTTTAAGCAGGAGAAGCCCGCAAAATGCTGATAGAAGTCGAGAAAGAACGCACGTAGTTTGTCTTGGATTAGTCATTAATTAGTGGCTGAAAGTTCCAGTAGAAACCTGGCAAAAGCCATGAGACCCTGAACTAACAGCAGAGTTCATGGAAAAGAGCGTGTCGAAGGTTTCCTGATCTAGAAAGGGCGAGTCGATAGTTCGAAGTTGTAGGACATGGTTTGGATAATAGCCCATGAGGTTTGAATAAAAATTTGGTAGGACTGAGATTTTGGCGTCATTGGAGAAAAAGTCAGACTCCGTTGATACTGAGTACCGACATCTTGCTTCGTCGTAAACGTGCTGACATAGAGGCATGGAAATATCATGTGTTTTCCTCCGTGTCAAGTGCAGAGCGAACCTTGCCATGTTGGACCAACTATGCTACATTTTCTCTCACCTTTTGTTGGATGGTCTTGATAACGATTTTTCGGAGAGAAAGCTCCACGGCCCCGAGCAAGGGGCTGCCTCTACGGTGAGGCGGTCCTTTCCGGAGTTGGCTTGGTGTGTTCGGTACCATGGTGACCAGTGGTTTCTTCAAGCGGCTCGGCTCCGATCCTGTCTAGTAGTAGTGGGTGTTATGTGTTAGGGATGGTGTCTCCTGGTTTCGTGTTTGGTGTTGGGTTAGTGGTATATGTGTTCCACTAGATCAGTGCCATTTTATTTTTCTTTGACCTGCTTGTATGAGGGTCTTCTCACCACTATGTATCAGTTTGGTTGTTCGTGCCTTTATTTATAAAGGGGGGCGAAGGCCTGTTTCGAGAGTTCAGGGCCTGAGAGAGGTCGGTCTTTCTCTAACACATCAAGAACGTTGATGAAAAACTTACAATTGTTGTCTCTAGTGCTTAGTGGGATAGATAGTTTCTTCATCATTTGAGGTGGGTTAGAGATAGAGGGTTGTTTGAACGCTGAAGGGCCAAAGCCCAAGTGCTCTGGATTGCGGCTCAGCATCCTGGCCACTAGTGCAGAACCGGGCAATAGCACCAGTTCGTAAGGCCCTTTAGTGCCGGTTACATAACCGGCACTAAATTGTGGTCACTAAAGCCCCCCCCCCCCTTTAGCACGAACCGGTGCTAAAGGGCAACCACGTGGCACGAGCCAGCTTCGGGGGCCTGGAGCCCTTTAGTACCGGTTGGTAAGACCAACCGGTACTATAAGGTTTGGGGGGGTTTTAGTTTTATGATTTCTTTTTCATTTAATTTTGTGTTTCCATTTTAATTCTTTTTCGTTTGCTGGTATTTTACGATACTACACATTGTACACATTATGCATATATATATAAATAGAATTTCTAGTAGAACCAATCATCGAGTTCAACATGATTGTCATGATATTATAAGCGTTCATATATAACACCACAAAAGCAAATCACTTAAGTTCAGAACGAAGAACATGGACATGAAAGGACAAGTACTAATTAAGAGCAGCATGAAGAACTAGCTGAATCACTCCTGCTAGCTACTCTCTCTCTCTCTCTCTGGTAAAATAGCATAGAACATGTATAGCTCTCCTGATTGATCATACTGGAGCATGCCGATGAACCTGTCTCCTAATCGTGGGCTGCGCTTCTCATTGCTGCCCCCTAGTACTTCTCTGCGATCATTAACAATTTTCCTCCAATCTTTCACTATTAAGCATTCATCGCTTCTAGGAATCCTGAATGCATTCATGTGCAATGCAGGATATCTTGGCCGTAAGCTAACAATTGACATCTGACCTTTAGTCTCGATCCCCTGAGGCACAACTGTCATCGGGAGTCCCTGTTGAAGAACATCGTATAGTACTTAATTAATATACTTAGCAATGAAAGTTTAGCAAAAGAAATATGTATGCAAAATATGCACTGAGGACAAATAGTAAATATCTTACCATCATTCCTAAATAGATATGACCGTAGTTCAATACCATCACTATTGGTCGCACGTTTTGAGTACTAACATTTCTAAGTGCAGGAAGAAAATTTGTCTTGACAGTATGAAGATCCTCAAGCCATGAAACATAATGACTTATCTCCTCGCGGTTTAGTTCAGCTCCGGGACAGTAGTAGGTCCTGTCTACCAAGCGCCGGACATGTTTGGTTGAATGGAGATAAGCTGTCAATAGAAATTAGTTGTCAGTTATTTTTGAAATAAGCAATATCAAAGACAAAAATATAGTTGAGAAGAACTCACATAATGGTAGAACTGGAGGCGTCTGCACATCGACCCATATGTCTCTATTACCTTCAATATCATCTTCCGGACGAATATCAAAGGTGATAACCATACCAGGCTCAAATGCATAAGCCTTGCATAGTGCTTGCCAAGTTTTGCATTCAAAATAGGTGTACGTGTGTGTATTGTATACTTTGACGTTGAAAGTATAACCATCATGCTCAGTTTTCAGGTAAGCTCTTTTTACCTCCATAGTTTCCATATCTTTGACACCTATCTTATCCAAGACAAAAATTCTTGCATGGCAGGGGATGCGCTAGTAGAATAGTGAAAATTAAAAATTATAAGTCAGGCAAATGAAGCATATATAAGTCATGCTTAATTACGAAAACAGACTTGTCATTGTGACTTACTGTATCGAATTCGAAAGTCTCATCCAGCTTGATGCTGAATCGCCTACCATCAACAAGGAAATTTCTGTCGCACTGGCCGCGCTGGTCTTCACAGTATTGGCACATAATGAAATTTCTTCCTCTTCTTCTTCTTCTTCTTCTTCTTCTTCTTCTTCTTCTTCTTCTTCTCCTTCTTCTTCTCCTTCCTCTTCTCCTTCTTCTCCTTCTTCTTCTTCTCCTTCTTCTTCCTCTCCTTCTTCTTCTCCTTCTTCTTCCTCTTCTCCTTCTTCTTCTCCTTCTTCTTCTTCTTCTTCTTCTCCTTCTTCTCCCTCTTCTTCTTCTTCTTCCTCTTCTTCTTCTTCTTCCTCTTCTTATTCTTCTTCTCCTTCTTCTTCCTCTTCTTATTCTTCTTCTCCTTCTTCTTCCTCTTCTCCTTCTTCTCCTTCTTCTTCTTCTTCTTCTTCTTCTTCTTCTTCTTCTTCTTCTTCTTACTCTTCTTCTTCTTCTTCTTCCTCCTCCTCCTCCTCCTCCTCTTCTTCTTCTTCTTCTTCTTCTTCTTCTTCCTCTTCTTCTTCTTCCTCCTCCTCTTCTTCTTCTTCTTCTTCTTCTTCTTCTTCTTCTTCTTCTTCTTCTTCTTCTCCTTCTTCTTCTTCTTCTCCTTCTTCTTCTTCTTCCTCTTCTTCTTCTTCCTCTTCTTCTTCTTCTTCTTCTTCTTCTTCTTCTTCTTCTTCTCCTTCTTCTACCTCTTCTTCTCCTTCTTCTTCTTCTTCCTCTTCAGAGTTCATTTTTTGAGTAGTTTTTCATCTAGTTTGCCAAAATTCAACATTTTCAGAGTTCATTTTGTAGTGATTTTCAATTTCATGGTCATTTTGTAAACGATTGAAAAATAGCAAATATAATTTTTTTTCTTTTCTGCTTTATTTTTTCTTCTATTTATTTTTGAGTAGTTTTTTCTTTTCTGCTATATTTATTTTCTTCTATTTATTTCTGAGTAGTTTTTTATTTTGTTTTTTTCTTTTTTGCTATAGTTTTTCTTCTTTTCTGCTATTTTTTCTTTTCTGCAAAACTTGATGGTCAAAGTCTGGAGTTATAACTTAAAAAAAAGAAATGTCGATGTGCAATTAGTTTTTGCCATAACAGAAGAAGTCCGGAGTTGTAATAAGTTATTAAAAATAAAAAAGAGGTGCAATGCTCGTTAATTTGCTTCAAGCCTTTTGGAATAGTGTAAACTGCACTGCGCATAGCTCCATGCAGTCTACCGTATTCCTGAAGACTTGAAGCTAAGCAACGTGAGCATTGAGCCTCTTCTTCATCGTCTCTGCACTCAGGGCTTATAAACCGCTCCTAGTCCCTCTCACTTCGCGAGGTGGGACTAAAAAACAGCTTCCCATAACCTCATTAGTACCGGTTCGTGGTACGAACCAGCACTAAATGGTGATGGTGGGGCCATAGCCTAACCGCAGGCTAACACAGCCTCTTTAGTACCGGTTCGTGGCATGAACCGGTACTAAAGGTTCGCATTTGACCATTTTTCTACTAGTCGGCCTTTTGGCCCAGGAGTTTTCAAATTGGAGAAGGGCGGGACGTGGAATCACCGTGTCAACGGAGAATAACAGAGGTATGTGATAGGAGGTATATCGTGTGAGAGATGAGAGGGATGAGTTTGGGAACAGTTGATACCATGGGAATTTTATAAAAACTCGATCAATATGTTCTAGGGTAGGAAAGACACATTAGGATATCATAACGACTCCATGGCATTGCCACAACACAAAAGGCTAACTAGTCATTACCATTGGGATCCCGCCATCTGTCCCTGGGCCACGAGGGCCACCTCTATGCCGACGGCCTAACTATGCCTACGGCTGCCGTAGGCATAGATCGATATATGCCGACGGCTTTTCTATGCCGACGGTATTCCCCAGGCCGTCGGCATAGCTCCATCTATACCTACGGCAGTCGTCGGCATAGATAAGGCCGTAGGCATATAAGGTTATTCCCGTAGTGAGCCTCGGCCGAGTGAAATATAACAAAAATTGCACCTCTAAAATAAAAGAGAGAGAAAATGCATTATAGCTGCACCCATGCTTCGCAGTTATGGTACTCGTTCTTGTGCGCATTAAATTCCGAAACACTAGTTTTTATTTTTCTAGTGATCGACAAAGTTGAACAACAAGGATGATAAACAAGAAGAAAACCATAGTTGTTATCTTACAACTGCAATATATACGCCATAACATAAGAGTTGAGTCATGGATCATCGCTGTTATCTATATCAGGAGGTATCATAAAAGAATTGTATGGCCGCACTAGCATATCTATCTTGCGGAAGAACTCTTTTTTGTGATCAGGCTTTCCACAGACAAATTCTGCATCGCTTGGGTGCAAGATATTGGATTCCTCTGGAAAAAATGCGCATGACCTGCTAAAGCGGCACGGCGGCTTTTCTGTTGACATTATAGAGAGAGATAGAGAGAGAATTAGCTGCAAATTGCATAATAATATGCATATATATACTTAAGTGGCTAGCAAACATAGTATGTCTGAATGTAAAGATAAATTTAGGTAGTACCTAAGATGGTGCATGTTTGAACGGCTAGTTGGTGGAACTGTCTATGATGATATAGCTCGGCGAAGAAGTGCTGCTTCTCGGCGGTGGCGTCCACCGGGCGAGCCGAAAAGCTGAGGTGGTACCAGAAAGTTCCTCTAAAACCGACACAGGCGGCCTTCATCTCCGATGTCGACTGGGGAGGATACTCAGGATACTCGAACTTGGCACCCTGCATCGCAGCGATCGATCTCAAATTCTCAATCATAAGTATTAAGCACCCGCCTGGATGTCTATGAGAGAGAGAGAGTATCATACCGGGTTGTTGGAGTTGTAATGATGGAGGGCGATGTCGACAAGCGTAGAAATTCGAAAGGCAATGTCCTCTCTGTGGCCAAATAAACATGGGTACACCAAATAAATAACGGAAATGTTAACGCCCACACGTGTGGGCATTAGCCAACTCACCCACACGTTTCCATCACCGTCCAGTAACTTCTGCACGAATCTTGGCACGAATTAGCTGATTTTGTATGCCACTAGAACAACTCGCGTGTGTGATGTGTGAGAGAGATCGCCCACACATCCGTTTTACCACACGGAGGGGCCGGTGTGTGGAATTCAGCAGTTCACGCCACATGCCACTTTGCACGCACACACAAGGGCTAGTGTGTGAGCATTTGCCATCTCGCCCACACGCCCATCTCCTCTCCCACACCCAAACTGCTAGTTGCCATGTGTTTTCGCAGCGCACATGGCAACTGCCCCTAGTGTGCTTTATAAGCAGGTGGCAACTCTCTTTTTTTACCCGAGTTGCCATGTGTTTTTGCAGGGTACACAGCAACTGCCTAGTGTGCACGTAAGCAGATGGCAACTCTCTTTTACCGAGTTGCCATGTGTTTTTGCATGGTACATGGCAACTGCCCCAATGTGCACGTACATGGCAACTGCCCTAACGTGCACGTAAGCAGATGGCAACTCTTCCTTTTTACATGGCAACTGCCCTAGCATGCTTGTGTGCACATGGCAACTGCCTAGTGTTAGTATGTGGCAACTCCTAAAATTATGAAATCATGGCAACTACATTAGATCAGACCATACATGGCAACTGCAGTTGAGCAACCATGGCAACTGCAGTTGTCTGACATGGCAACCGTAGTTCAGCGACATAGCAACTGCAGTTAAACGAACATGGACGAGGGTCTGGACCATGGCAACTGCGGGCGCGCGGTGGGCGTCACGCGTGGCGTGCGGGACCAGAAGGGTACGAGACCTGACATACGGGCGTGTGGGCGTTATCAACTTTGCCCACACGCACGCGTGTGAGAGGGTTTGGGGAAAAAAAGAGAGGTGTGTGGGCATTAGTTGTTTTGCCCACACGTAGAGGTATGGGATGGTTGTTGTCCATGTCACACGAGGCATGTGGCACAACTACTCGATACACCATACGTGTGTCAGTTATCGGGACCCATAAATAAACATGATCCTTTTTCTAAAAAAATAAACATAATGGATGGATGTTTCGTTTGATGGTTGGTTATTCAGGGCAATCAGACCAGTCGTTCATCCCGGAAATGAATCTGATATAGCAAGAATATAAGAATAGATCCCATGCAACTATGCAAGCAGTTATGCAAATTTTGTAAGAAAATTGTCCGGTACGAAGCTAGGAATTACATACTCTTTTTTCGCAATGGAGCGGCTGATGTACTCGTCGGAGTCCCGGAGAGCGTTGGCGTAATCGTCGCCGCCGGCTGGGGAAGAGAATAAGGAACCCATGGATCAATCGATAGGAGACGTTTTTTTTAGAATCGATAGGACAGGAGACGGAGATAAATAAATAGCCTGCGTTCGCTCGAGTAGGCAGGCCGGCTGGTTGGATCTGGGCCGTCCGCAGGCCGCTTGTCCAGCGTGGTTACGCTCCAATAGCCTAAGTTTATTGTGTGCCTTGATTTTCTTGTCTTTATTTATTTCTGAATTGTCTAAAAAATATATTTCTGAAAATTCTCAAAAAAAAGGTATTTCTGAAAACCTCTGCAAACCGTAGAATTGCGCAGATATGAGACGCAGTTTTTTTTTTTGAGAATTGATTTTTTTTAGTCATTTTTTTTGAGTCGATTTTGAGAATTGATAGGAGACGGAGATAAATAAATAGCCTGCATTCACTCGTGTAGGCAGGCCGGCTGGTTGGATCTGAGCCGTCCGCAGGCCGCTTGTCCAGCGTGGTTACGTTCCAATAGCCTTTGTTTATTGTGTGCCTTGATTATCTTGTCTTTATTTATTTCCGAAGATTCTCAAAAAAAAAAAATCTCAAAACCTCTGGAAACCGTAGAATGCCACACGCAGATAGGAGTTACAAAAACCGACTCACAAGGAACCTCCACACCGACTTAAGTTGAGCTTTCCTATATTCTACTTGCACCCGTAGGCTACTAGCAGAAAGGCATCCGACAGTTTTTTAGACTACTTCCTCGGTAAAGAAATACTAGTAATCTAAACGCTCTTATATTTCTTTACGGAGGGAGTAATAATCAACAGGCAATGCTGATCACAGTAGTACTAATCCTAACTGAACACTCTTCGGCGACCTCTTTGATTCCTGATTTTATTTATCCCCTAGTCTTATGACTAGGGTTTAGACTTCCTCCGGCGGTGAACCTGCTGTGAGTTTCAATCTTCAGTCTCCGATGATCCCTCTAGACCTTGACAGCTTGGCCGGATGCGCGTGATGCATCTGGTCGGTGACCTTGGTTTGCTAGGGGTCTCTTTCTCCCTCCCTGAAACATTGGGTTTCGAGGGATCGCGAGCCATCATGAAGCATCTGGATCGAGTAACGGGAAAGAACCAGCGGAGGAATTGTTGGGCGTGGATCCATTGGGACGGAACTAGAATCAAATGGCGAGCTGGCGCCATAACGCCTTGTGGGCATGGACATTGAGAATAACCAGGGAAACAATAACATTTCTTCTCGGGATGCTAGGATGGGTAATCTACTTGGAAAGAGAGGTGTGTATGATTTAGTATGTGGGAATGCTGCAGAAATAAATAAACCTTGCTCTTGTCCCTATGAAAAATGTAACATCTTCAAATGTTGCTAAGATAGTTGAAAGATTTGAGGGTGATGGTGAACCCAGCACGTCAATCTGACCGACACTCCTCAAAAGAATGCACACACAAAAAAGCAAAAAGGATAGAATGGGAAAGCAACGAACAATGGGGTGGAGTTGGAAAAAAGATGGGATCGGCGGCCTCCCTCAAGGATAGAGCCGTAAGAATGGTGGGGGTGCCGGTGCTTAGGCAGTGCCCCATCATTCATGATGTTGCAATGAATCCGGTGGATCATCCTCTGGAGGAGGTGCGGGGCGCACAAAAGGAGGTAGACGTTCGGTGTCACCTTGGGGAAAGCACACCAAAGCAGGATTTGGGGCAGTAGTAGGGGTGGTGAAACTTTAGATGTCAAATGACACCAATTTTCTGCTCAAGTTAGAATGTAGTTTTCCAAAGTTAATTGGCTAGTTCCTTTTAAAAGTTTTTTTAAGCAAAAACAACCAGGCTTTATTAATCAATTAAGTGCTAACATTGATCACTAAAGGATCGTGGGGATTATACAACCAAACATGTATCCCTGGAGTGCGATAGACACCAAATCTAACTAACCTATGAGCATCGACATTCAAGTCTCTAGATTCATGAATAAAGTTACAAGAAATAAAAGTCTTTTCCTAATCTGTTTAATAATTTCTTAACAGCTTCCTCCCCCACCCTTCTGAATGTAATCGACAACCAGTTTGCAGTCTGAAGCCACAAAAGGGTGACGGATTCCCGGATCGTCCACCAATGCCAGTGCTTCTCGGCACGCTATTTCTTCTACTGTCGTCGGGTCTAGAAGGCCCTGAATAACCAACAGTGATGATACAAGATAGGTGCCATCACGGTCGCGACATATTGCAGCAGCTGCACCAACATACATCATGATCGTGAGAGATTCCTGCATCGACATTGAATTTAGAGCACCCTTTAGGAGGTGTTCCCCATCTGTGGCACAACTACACTCATCGGACGGGCTGGTCTTGCTTGTGGCACTGTTGGGACGTGAATCTGTTCCAGCTCGGCGATGTGTCTAGTCATGAACAAATGGGGTTTTTTTTTCGAGCCAAACGAACAAATGAGTTGACAATGGACTCTGGTTAGAGTGGATATAATTGATATGAGGATTTTTTTTTATCATGTCATAATATTTGGCAGATTTCGAGGCCCAAAATAACAATCCATCAGCCTGAGCCCAGTGAAGCAGCAGCCCGCTCCCATTACTATATCTCCTTCGCCTAAAGAAAAAATCACTTCCTCTCCTAACCGCATAGGGGGACGCGGACGCCAGCTAGCCCACTCCCACGCCGCCGGCCGGCCGGCCGCGCAGTCCCCTCCCCTCACCGGCTCGCCTGTTGGGCGTCCGTAGTACGCACCATCGCTGGCTCCTCCGCGGGCCAGACCGGCACTGCCGACCTGCCGTAGCAAGTTAAGCAAGGTACAATTGACCTTCCTTCCTGCAGATCTGGGAAGATGAAGCTGAATAAAATCGATGCATACACTGCTCCTGCTTATACTGCCATTGATGCCAATTCATGTTCATGCTAGCCATACAATTGATGTCAATTCATGTTCGTGTCACATCGCCATTGATGCAAATCATGCAATTCTGCTTACTGCTTATATGCAATTGAATAATTGATGCCATTGCTTCCAAATTCGCACATTCGGAACATATTTCCTCAACTGATATGTTGTGAGATTTGATTGAGCTGTTTATGTTATTCTTTTGCCAAATATTGAGGTTATGTCAAGGATGGTGGTATTTACAGCTTAAACTTTCCACAATTTTTCACTCAAGGCTGCATATGTGTTTCCCTTTCCTGATCTGTATGCTTTTACATATAAGGTTTCATTGTGTGATTGCCAACATGGTTGCTTCAATAGAAATCGCTTCATGTCTTTCTGTGTATCAAGGATTTTTTGAAATGTGTATATCTGTGATTTTGATTATTTGCATTGCCCTTGCCCTTTGTGGACTCATGCAGCCGTACTGTTTGTTGAAATGTCGGCACCAACACCTACTCCCTGTGGTTCCAAGAGTGTGAGAGGCAACGGGAATGGTGTCGACAGGCTCAGCAGCCTGTCCGACGATATGCTCCACCTTGTGATGTCCTTCCTGCCGATGCCAGAGGTCGTGCGCACAAGCCTTCTCTCACCAAGATGGCGCTTTCTTTGGTGCTCTACACCGTTCATCCGCGTCGACGGCAAAGACTTCGTGGATAATAGCAAGTTGGAGAATTTCATTGATTGCTTGCTGCTCTTGCGTGACTATACCGCTTCCTTGGATGAAGCCCGAATCTCTGCCCGTTGCATTAATTGTACCAAATGTTCCGTGTGGATTCGTCATGCCATCATGCACAAAGTTCGTGTCCTTCATATTTCTGGACCTCTCAGTTTGGATAAGACAGCAATATTTCCTTCTCGGCACCTCAAAACAATCAGGCTCGAAGCTGCCATGTTGAGACATGGGTTTTTTAGGCCGTTGAACTACGACTGCCCTGTGCTTGAACATTTAGAGCTGGAGTTGTGCAGTTTCTGTGGCCATGAGGAGATCTCATCAAGGTCACTCAAGGTTCTGCATATCAGTCAGTGCTACCTTACCCCCAGTCTCCTGATTTGTGCTAGGAACCTTACCCATCTCTCTATCATTCACCCATATGCTGGTGCTATAGCAACTAGGGATCTGTCTTCTCTGGTGACAGCTTTGATTAATCTAAGGCCTAAATCTTTTCATCATATGGGCACAGTAATGGATCATCATCTACTTGACGGCCTTCTGCATGCCACAACGTTGGAGCTGCATGCGCCATTACATGAGGTAAGGATGTTTTTTCTTTTCTTTTCTTACCCATACAAGTGTAGGTGAATGTATTATTTGCTTTGCTGCACTTGAACTTGTTGTAAGGACGTGGTGGTTGCTTTCTTTATTTACAAAACGGGGTAAAAGCCTATTTCGAGAGAGAATGTATTTGCTTGCCTAGTTAGTCTGCTTCTGGGTTCAAAGTTAAGGGACGGTCTTCTTTTTTAAAATTGACAGTTTCCCCTTGTATATATGTTAGTATTATATTTTCTTTGCAACACCGTAACATGTTCCTTTCGTGTCTGATGGATGAATTTCAAGCGCGCATTTGAAGGAGGTATGCTAACATGCCCAACATTTAGCAACCTGACAAGCTTGGTGCTGGGCGATTGGGTCATGACTGCTGACTTCTACCCATTGCACCGCATTCTCCAGCTCTCAGACAAGCTGAAGGACCTAACTTTGAAGCTCGAAATGGTACTTACTCAAAAGTATACATGTCCAAGTACCAATTGGTCTGCTAGAACTCTTACTAACACGACCACCTTCGTGTTGATATTCTGCAGGAGGAATGCAGCACATGCAAAGCCTTGCCGCCAACAAGGAGAGCGCCACGGTCGGCCTCGGGCAGCTACCCTTGCATCGAGAGGATCAAAATCTACTGCCGAAAAGAACATCCGAGGGTCGATGAGTTGGTGCAGGCGTTGCTGCCCATTGCCGGCAATGCGAAGATCAGCATCGAGCATCGGCCCTGAGCCATGCTAAGCAAGACCTCGTTCGCAAAATCGGCGCAGTATATGTACCGTTCGCTGAAACATATTATAGATTTTTTTAGCCAAATATTTTATTGTTCTTCTCATGTTGTGCCTGTGTGCATCACTCTTGTGAAGTTCAGTCCATGCCTTTGCAGCAACGATGCCCAGACCTGGAGCGTTGCCTCGTCTGGACAACGGCTGAGAAAGGCTTTTGGAATGCGAACATGAGCTTCCGAATTATTAGCGAATTTGCGGTTCCCCGGTTATATTAGCTATCAACTCCCAGTCTTCCACAAAATAAATTATCTAGCGTTTGACTAGCTATCTTTCAACTTTGATGTGATGGGGGCAAAAATGAGCAGTTGGCCTCTGTAAAAAAATATTATGGGCTTTCACTTTGTACATTAAAGAGTTCCCTTGTGCTTTTGGAAAATGTCGCTTTTTGCTAATGCATTACTGATGTATGGGTAATATTTGTACCTTAACAGTTACAAACATCTAGATGGTTGACACATGCAAGACCTCATTGTGAATTTAGCTATCCAGTGGCTAAGACCATCTATTTATACATCATTATAGGTTATAAGGGAAGAAAACAGGGACTGAATAGCTCACTGAAAGGAAACAGAGCTCTACTTCAACCACCTAAAGCAAAATTCACAAGATATTTTTCAAGAGAGATGAACTACAGGGAGAGAAATGCCAGTGAAACTTAGGAGAGCTAGAATTGCAATGCTGATTGGGCAATGCAAACATAAACACCTGGAAGAAAAACTATTTGAAACTCAGTTGAAAAATTAGAAGCGCAAATTACTTTTCAAAATGAATAATAATGGCATGATTTCTGTTCAAATATCTTCACTCAAACACAAAACTGGCGAAATTCAGCAGGCGCATGATCATGAGTAAATTTAACTGAAACCAAAACAGAAGAGAACTGAACTTATACTTGACTGAACAAATACAGGCATAGTTGAAAGTTCAGAATACATCACACCAGCAAAGCATTGATAGCATGGGAATGGAACCTTAACCGTCTTGCTTAACTGAAATGGTGATCATCAGTTGGCATCACAAATAACCATGCAATGCAGGTTAATTAACAATACGATTACACTGACAATTAATTTTCTTCATTTTACCAGCAGCTCGAGCTCGGCCTAACTACCAAAGTCTACTACTACAGTACTAGTTAAGTACATGGCTAAACCAAATGATGCTAATTAACACATGGGTCTTTCTTTCTGCCAGAAGCAATGCAAGAGATCCACTGAGCACAAAAGAACATCATCTGGGGGCGATTGAGGGCGCCATGGACCACAAGTGTGCCCTGAAGGAAGCAGATGGTGCTAGACGATGGAACGCCTTTTCTGGCTGCCTCCTGACTGTGCCAGATGGACCTTGGAGCAAGGTTGGGAAGGTTTAGTCGTGGTGGCGCCATCTTTCTTCTTGGGGACGGAATGGGGCTCGAAGCCTGGCGGGCCAGCCCAGGGTACCACTGGCGGAGGAGGAGAGACTGCCGCATGCGCATGGAGGGGCTCGAAGCCAGGCGGACCGGCCCAGCCTGCTGAAGGCTGCTGCTGAGAGCTGTCGGCGACATGGCTTGACACAGGAGACCAATCCCTTTCAGCAGCAAATGATGAACTGGCTGACACAGATTCAGGCAGCTGAGACGTTTGAGAAGCAGCAGCATCAGTTCCCTGCTCCCGATAATTCTCTGCGTAAGCTGATTCAGCAGAATAGCACGGAGGCCAATACGACGATGTTGGCACTCCAACCGCCATGGTAGAGGGGTCAGGGACTTTGAACTGGGAGTAGAGACGCGCCATGTAGCTGGCCATGTCACTCGGATGAACATTGGCTATTCTGACGGCCAAGATGTGCCCCTCCAGCGGGTAACCGTTCATGTAACTCAGAGCCGCAGCAGCAGCATAAGTATCGGCGAATTTGACGAATCCGAATCCCTTGCTCACTCCGGTGTGCCGGTCAACGACTACCTTTGCTTGAGTGATTTGGCCGCATGGCAGAAAGATCTCGGTCAGCCTTTCGGTGGTGATATAGAGCGGGAGATGGCCTACATATAGGTTGGTCAAGTCTGCCTCTTTCTGCTCATTGCCAGGAGGCGCCTGTGGTGCTGCTAGACAATCCACCCGAGGCATTATATTAGGAAGGCCTGCTACTCTCACAGCCAGGGTACTTGCTCCGATTCGGTAACCATCCATTTGATCAATTGCAGCAGCAGCAGATAAAGGATCGCTGTACCTGACCATGCCATACCCAAGAAACATCCTAGATTGCACAATCTGTCCAAATGGCCGGAAAAGCTCGACCAACTGATCGCCAGCTACCGTTGGTGGGAAGCCGCCAACATACAAGTTGGCCATGTCAATTTCTCTTGTGGGCTTGCCGCCAGCTGACTGTGATGATAAAGGAGCATGCCCTGCTGCAGCAGTTGGACAAGAGTCTGATCGCTTGACTACTAGACTCTTTCCACCAATCAGGTACCCATCCATGTGTTCAACAGCCTTGGTCACTGATGCTGCATCTGCATAGTACACTAGGCTATACTCCAGATTGATCACAACCTTGCTGATCTTACCAAAGGGCACGAAAAGCTCAACCAGCTTATCAGCGTTCATCGACCGCGGAAGGTTAGTGACATACAGTCTAGATTTCTTCATTTCTAGCGAGGGAATTGGTGAGCCTTGTACAACTGAGCTGGATGCAAGTGGTGAAAGGCCCGCGACTCTGACAATTAGAGTTTCTCCTTCAACCAGTGATCCATTCATTAGTGCAATAGCCTCGGCAGCACATTGAGAATCGGCAAATTTGACGAAGCCATAGCCTTGGTCCGCAGCCACTCTCGCATGGGTAATCTTACCAAATGGCGAGAAAAGCGCAACTAGCTTATCTGTGTCAATGGATGCAGGAATGTTGCAGACATATAGATTCGCCATGTCGATTTCCTTGATGGTTCTGGTTGAAGAGACCTCAGCCACTCGAACCTCTATCTTTTTACCCTCAACCAGAAACCCATTCAAATGGGTGATGGCCTGAGCTGCATGATGAGAATCAGAGTACTTCACAAAGCCATATCCTTTGCTTAAACCTGTGGCTTGGTCTCTGGGTACCTTTATATCAGTTACTTTCCCGAAACGAAGAAAATGCTCGAGTAGCTTCAGAGTGTCCATGGATAAGGGGATGTTGCTTACATACAGCCTACACGGGTCAACTTCCTTTGATGGCAGACTGCAAGTTTCTGACACAGGTTGCATGGATGGATAGAATACTGATGTTGGAGGCCCAGCTACTCTAACCTCTAATGTTTTCCCATCAACCAGGCGCCCATTCATGCGTTCAATAGCTGCTGTGGCACTACGAGGTTCAGCATACTTCACAAAGCCATATCCCTGGCTTAAACCAGTGAAACGATCATCCGCCACTTTTGATCGAACGATTCGTCCAAAAGGTAGAAATAGCTCGATGAGCTTGTGAGAAGTCACAGAAGTTGGCAGGTTACCCACATACAGGTTAGTGTCATCCACTTCTTTCAGCGTGACACCGTCCTGAGGCAAAGAAACTGTGTGTTCTTGCCTCTTACACACGTGGCTGTCGTGGTCATCAAACTGAGCTTTCCTTTTCTCCAACTTGGCAGCACCAAAACTTTCAGTACTGTATGTGTAACAAGACACATCAGTAGCAAACCTGACAGACAATCGTTTCTTGAACGGCTTCAATTCAATTTCACCAGTCACTGGTACCGCCTTGTGCTCGTGGCTGCTGCCCTTTCTCAGTGTCCATTTTAGGACCTCTTCCTCATTTTGTTCCTTCCTGATAGCCTGAACAGGACAGTACTTCCTCCCAAATTCCTCCTCGCGAGCCACCTCAACATCACATGGCTCCACTTCACAGAGCTGTTCTGTGAAAGGCTCCGCATAATACGAGTCCTGCTCGCCACTGTCTTCTTTCTCATAACAGAGTTCATCAACAAAAGGTTCATCGTAACTGGCATCCTCATCTTCAAGTGGGGTGACGCCATCGCAAGGTTCCTCTCCATTAGCCTCCTCTTCTTCTGCCAAAGGATCTTCACAAGGATCCACAGCTTGTGTTTCCGGCTCACCCTCATTGCTGTCATCATCATCATCATCACCATCATCGTAGAATTCACGTTCAAATGGTTCTTCTTCTTCTTCACTGCCTTCTTCATATTCTGCAGCAACAACACTCATGCCATCCTCCTGCAGTTGGTCAGCCAGGTCACTTTTGCGCCCCATTCTTGCACCAACAACTGGTTCACAGAGGAGAAGATTATTATTTAGCACAAGCGATACATGAAATCAGTTCATTATTAACACAAGTATCGAATTATAAGCAAACATATAGCACAAATATCAAATGACCAGCACACATATAGCACCAGCGCCTTGTAAAAAATGAAAAATGCGCCCCGGGTAGAGACCTCAAAATCTGGCGCAAGCCGCACGACGTGTTTTCTACACTCTTAGTTGGCACCAAGTCACACAATGCGCTGCCTACAGTAACAAGTAGTAAATCTCTTGACCCATACCAAGTTGCGTGATTTCATTAGTGACAGAACTAAAAGGAACACTCGTAAACAAGTGGCACTGCCGTGTACCGCAACCGCGACTCCACGGGAGGCCTCAGAAAAGTGTGGAGTACCCACTTTCCTCCCATGTTGGTCTTGTTTGATTTGGTACTGAAACTATTTCCCTTGTAGAGCTGCATTGTACTTACTTGCTAGTTTTCTACACTCAAGCGTAAGCCGCACAGCATGCATGGTGTCTACGCTCTTAAACCGCATCCGAGCCACGCAATGTGTTGCGTAAACTACAGTAGTAAGTAATTAGTATTATTTTTTTTTGAAAATAAAGAGGTAGCACGGGGCCTACCTTATATTTCAAAACAGGCACAAGCCTGGAGGAAAAGGTCAGTTACATGAAGCTTGTAAAATGCACCAAGGTGCAAAGCCACAAGCAGCCTAAAAGAAGAGCAACATTAGGAAGAAGAGTAAAGGAGCAGACATATACATTAATTAGCCGTCAATCAGAGTAATCCAAGTCTGCAAGTCATCCTTGGCCGATATCAAATTGCACAATTTGGCAGTCACAAAACTAAAAGGAACATCCAAATCAAATGCCAGTAGAGACCTCGAGATCTAGTGTAAGCCACATAACATGCATGTTTCCTACACTCTTAAGCCGAATCGAGCCACACAATGTGTTGCCCGCACTTTGGTATCCATCCAGAAAACTAAAAGGCGCACACATAAATCGAACAGCGTTATTCGATTTGGCACTGCAGCTAGTCCCCTCCCTCCCCTTGGGGTTTTAAGTGGTTTTAGAGGGGTGCCAGATATCTGCAGCACCGGAGTGACTGCCTCCCTGTCCCTGCTACCAGTGCAGATCAAGGGCTGCATCCTGCTTGCTGCCAATTATCCAACACAACGCACCAAATCTGCAGTTTTTTGGCAACACCAAGAACAATCCACGGCCGGACGGAACAATCCATTCCAGCACTTCCGTGGCAACCGCCCTACTTACTACTGCATCTGCACTTTATTTCTGTCATTCAGATGATGGTGATTTTGGTCCGCGCTAAAAGCCCCAGCGGAATCTCCGAATCGGGCCGCCCTGGGGCAGCGGAGATCGCCGCAGCAGCCCAGAATCTCCCCCTTTTGTTTTGGTGGCCCGAAACCCCCACCCGAAACAAGAAGAATCGGCCAAAACGAGGGGGCCAAAAACCCCATTCCTGCCGCAGGAGCAGACGAGGATCGGCCGCGGAAAGAACGCCCAATAAAGATGCGAGCGGGCTAATCTGCCGGGGAAGAAGCGGCCATCGGAGGGGAGAGGGAGGGAGAAGCAGTAGTGCTACCTTTCTTGCTCTGCCTCCGGGGACGGACGGCGACGGACGAAGACGGAGCCTGCCGTGCGCGCGCGAGGGGAGGGGAGGGGAGAGGAGGCGTGGGGAGGGGGAGGTGGTGCGGTGGATGGATAGGGGCGAGCGAGGGAGCAGTGCCGGAGGAGTCGGAGGCGTGATGGTGGTGGGTGCGTCGTGCGCCGTGCGGCGTGTGATGAAGAGCGGGGCAGAGCAGAGCGCAGAGCAGCTGAAAAGAAGGGGAGGAAAAAGCCTGTCTTTTTGCAGGTACAGCCGAGGGAGGGAGAGAGGGGAGAAGGTGGAGGGAAATGTCAGAGGGAAACGGTAATTTGCGACTATCCCAGGGGCTTCTGAGGGAGAAGGGACGGGGGATTTTTGCTGCCGCGCCTCGTCTCGTTCTGCAGGGCAGGGGCCTTGTCAGAAAACCTGCACAAAATGACATCACCATAGATTATTTCGCAAGATAACTCTTTTTGCAACGTCAGAGCTTGTGGCTTTTCTTACCCAGAGCGAAACGTCAAACCCTCGCGTGTTTCTTCCCTGGCCCACGGTCAAGCCACGCCGGCGTTTTTCACCCACGTGGCACGCTTGAAACGCCAAGGGTCATGTCGTTGCTGCCCTAGATTAAGTAGTTCACGCGGGGCTGTGGGTGGGACCCACGCAGCCCCCCGCTCGGTGTCGTCTTCCCCAGTCGCCAGAGACGAACACACGTTTCTCCCTCCCTCTCTCTCCTTCATCAAATCCCTTCCAAATCGAAGATTCTGCCCATCAAAACTCGTGGAACGAATCATTTCAAAGTTCTTTGAGATATTCTCCCTTTATTCCTTCAAAAAAAATCAATCAGTGCTTAAAACTTTGACAGCATTATAAAATACTCTCTAAATCTGCTTGCATTTTATACAATGCTTAAAACGTTTTCACCACATTCACATAAATACACATTTGGAATTCTATCTAAAGTCACAAGCATTTGAATACTTATATATATAAAGTCACGGGAATATCTAACAAAAAAAGACACTTCCATACACAATGCTAAATATTTGATCTCTAAATCAATTAATTACTACACATCCCCAACTACATTACCAATGCAAATGCTACTCAACCAAACTTATCCCAAAGAATTTAGTCAAACTAATTAGGAACAAATAATCTTAGGATTCAACCCGATACAATTTTTTTCTATCTCTAAATCCAATACTACACAATAGCAAGTACTTCAACAAAACTAGTATATCTTCCTTCTGTACGAAATCTAACATGAACATCTTCAAACAAATCACAAAGAACTAATCTTAAGGTTCCACCATAGCTCAAACATCGATAATGTATGATATAGGATGTTTGAGTCGGACAAAATGATCCGATGGACACTTGGCGAAGCATGCGAATGGTACCAAGGATTTGGGTTCGACATTGGAACCATATCTAGTTTCAGATGATGACGCCGATGATTGTGGTGTTGAGGATGAAGAGGAACAGCTGGGGTGGGGGCTAAGCGCCTAAGCCTGCGACGGAGGAGGATCGCTTCAGCCTCTTTAATGGATGAATTATCCATCCAGGCCTTTTTGTTGACATCAGAGAATGGAATAGGGTTCTACTTACTTGTACCTCCGGCCTTCACAACAAGGCCACATGAAGCCGCCTTGTTGTTAGAAAGCATGTCAATATGCGAAAATGCCAAACGGAGACCGAGCTCCATGAAGGCCTGTATTTAAAGACTTCAAAATTCAAAGTTTTCAGTTTTAAAAAATTCTGAAAATAAATTCACATATATCTAGATACATACTGTAAATGTGTGCAAATTTTCAGGTCAAAATACATTAAAATGTGAGCTACACAAAAAAGACAAATCTAGGGCTTTTTAGCATATGTACTATTCATTTTAAAAGTCCATGTTTGTTTTTTATGCAGCTCACAATTCAAGGTATTTCATTCTGAAAATTTTCACGCATACACTTTACATCCTTGCATACATGTGTTTTTTTAGATTTTTTTTGAAACTGAAATTTATGAATTTTGAATTTTTCAAAATAAAAGGCTCCATGGAGCTCGGTCTCCAAAATGCCTTACTCGGCAATATGGTTTTATTGTGGTGTCTAATGTTGTTCCTAATGGCTATGTAGGACTCCTAGATGGGATGAATCTTCACAGCTCTCCGCAACACAGCGGAATATTACAATCAATGTTTGATTTGATTCTGAGAATCGTCAATCAAATCATGCCTCGAATTTTGATTCTGCGGCCAGCTATATAAAGAACCGCAGGGAATGAAACTTAAAAGTTAACATCCTTACGCTTATGTAACCAAGAAAGTTTGTTTGATATGCTGAATAGGGGATTTCTTGGATAGCCCTCTAGTGAACAGGAGGCAGAGAACATCTTTGTCTAACTGTATAGTTTATTACTCTTAGATATGAAACAAATGAACATGCATATATTGGAATGGTGAAACAACCGTATTTCGGCTTTTCATCATCGTATTACTTGCATGACATTCTACTCTTTACTCATCTGGACTAGCATTTTTAGGTCATATTTCTTGACTGGAGCATTGAATTGAATATGTATCATGGCATCAATACTCCTTCAGAATAATAGCACAACTCCCGTTGTGAATTAGATGTGAAACACAATTCTGTTACTTGTTAGCGAGGTTAAAGTTGATGTCTGGTTCAGTCTTTTAGCCGAGTTCAACCCATGATTTTATTTATCTGACTTTGGTACTGATTGGCCGTTTAGATGTGCAGTTACCAGCCCCAATGACACGGTGCAGCAATGCAAATCCATCTTCCTGTCGGGGTGATTACCAGAGTACCATCCCATTTAGATTCATTAATTCACCCCACGCCCCTCAAACGCTCCCCATTTCGGAATAACTTCTTAGTAGATCTCCCTTTGAACTCATACATTTTTTCCATCCACCCATTTGGGAGTAATTTATCGCCGTTGTTGTTGTAAACAGAACTATAGCAGTGGCATGCATTCACAAATAGCGGATTTTGTATGCACACATCTGGCGCAAATGTATGAGGGTGTATTTGGTAGTTGCATGATCTAAGATATTTCCTGCTCAACCCATTATTCGTTGTTTGGTACGGTGCATAAGGTTTAATTAGTTTTTTTTAGGAAAAGTCTTCTAGCTCATTCTATTGATTACCAAACAGAGTTAAATTGCCCCCGCAAAAAAAACAGAGCTACATTGTTCAAAAGCAAAGGCAAGAGGAAACTAGGGGGGTCATCTACCCAAAAACAAGCTTCGTTGGAATTTCATGGAAACATTTCGCCCTCTAGCATAGTATGCGTAACTGTATCTATAATCAGACCGTAGGATGATTTTTTCTTTTTGGAATTCCAATTGCTTGGCAAACCATAGAACATCCCTTGAGTTTTTTTTTTCTTTTGAGTTTTTTTTTCTTTTTAGATTTTTTTTTTGAGAACTCGCCAACTTTATTAATTATCAGCAAAAGTCATAGGTACACGGTTTGGGTCGTGAGGAATGCCCAACCAAACATGTCTACCTACCTCTAGATTACAAGCAAACTTGGCGAGATTATGAGCCTCATAATTATGGTTCCTACGCTCATGGATGAAAAAACAAGAAGTAAAACTATTACAATGAACTTTGATCTCATGCACTATAGCAGCATTTATGCCTCCTGTTCCTTTCTCAATATCAGTCACGACTCCCTGGCAATCCGAGGCAACGCATATAGAAGACCATCCCTTGCGTTTTTTTTTTTTTGAGAAGAACTCGCCAAGCTTTTTATTCCAAAACAATGTTCATAGGTACAACTGTTGGGTTATGAGGAGTTCCCAACCACACATGTCTACCTAATTGCAGGCTACAAGAGAACTTGGCGAGCTTATGAGCCTCAAAGTTATAGTACCATCCCTTGCGTAGTAGCTAGTGTGAAGCACAAGTGGGCCGTAGCCCATCCAGAACTCTGAGAATTTATTATTTTATGATGTCATATTTGCAGATTTTGAGGCCCAAAACGGCAACCCAGCGAGGCAGCGGCCCACTCCTCCCATCACTTCCTCTCCCATCGGACGGACAGAGAGGGAAGCGAGACAGGCACACAGCCGCCGCCGGCGCCGCTCCCCTCCCTCGACCGTCGGCCGCCGGCCGCCCGCTCCCCTCCGGCCCTCTCCTTCCCCCCGCCGGCTCGCCGCTCCCATCACGGCGCCGGCCGGTCGCACGGCCCCCTCCCCTCGCCGGCTCTCCTCCAACCTGCAGAGCGCCCGCAGTCCACACCGTCGCTGTCGACCTGCAAGGTACAATTGATCTTCCCTTCCTGCAACTCTGCTAAGCAAATCTGGGAAGATAAAGATGCATAATTGATGCACACAGTGCTCCTGCTTGTATTGCCATTGATGTCAATTCATGTTCATGCCAACCATACAATTGAACTTACATACAATTGATGTCAATCATGCAATGATGCTTCCTGCTTATATATACTAAAGTGGGGAAAATATCTAGTGCTACCAAGGTTTAAGTGCTACTAAAGTGAGCACATGAACTGTTAACTTATTTTACAGATATTTGAGGAAGAACTTAATGGTCACCAAATTTCCTTTTTTTTTTGTAACCAAATAATGGCCCGAACTCTCTTCATCAAGAGTAGTTTTGTAAGTTTTGTAATGGGCACAAAATTCTTCCTGTGACTGATTACCAGTTTACCATGCTCTGCATCTAGCACCATCTTTGCTGCTACTGTTGACCTTATGTCAAGTGTTGTAATTTAAATTGGAATGCTTAGAAGAACACAAAATACTTTTTGAAGCAGTGATTATTGGATTATTTCGATATCTTAGACAACATAATTGCTCCTATTTAGTGTGTTAATAGAAAGGTGCTACCCGGTTCAGATTTGTTTTTTTCTTACCAGTTTGCTCTGAAGAGATGTCGTAAGCACAGCTCTCTAGAAGGGCGGTGGTATTTGCAGCTTAAACTTTCCACAGTTTTTCTCTTCCTGAACTGTGTTTTACATAAGGGTGGTGGTATATGCGTTTACATAAGATTGCATTGTGCGACCGCCAACACAGCTGCTTCATGATTGATATCGTTTCATGTCTTCGTGTGTATCTAGGATTTCTGCAATGTGTATACCAGTGATTTTGATTATTTAGCATTGCCCTTGCCCTTTGTGGATTCATGCAGCCATCCTGTTTGATGAAATGTCTGCACCAACATCCGTTTCCCGTGGTTCCAAGAGTGCGCGAGGCAGCATGAATGGTGTCGACAGGCTCAGCAGCCTGTCCGATGATCTGCTCCACCATGTGATGTCCTTCCTGCCAATGCCGGAGGTCGTGCGCACAAGTCTTCTCTCACCAAGATGGCGCAATCTTTGGTGCTCTACACCATTCATCCGCATCGACAGCCAAGATTTCGTGGATAAACTGAAGCTGGAGAATTTCGGGGACTGCTTGCTGCTCTTGCGTGACTGTACCACTTCCTTGTATGAAGCCCGAATCTCTGCCCAATGGGTTAATGATACCAAATGTTCCGTGTGGATTCGTCATGCCATCATGCACAAAGTTCGTCCCCTTCATATTTCTGGATCTCTCAGTTTGGTTAGGACAGTAATCTTTCCTTCTCCGCACCTCAAAACAATCAGGCTCCAATCTGTCGTGTTCAAACATGGGTTATTTAGGCTGCTGAACTACGACTGCCCTGTGCTTGAACATTTAGAGCTGGAGTTGTGCAGTTTCTGTGACCATGAGGAGATCTCATCAAGGTCACTCAAGGTTCTTCATATCAGTCAGTGTCACCTTACCTCCGGTCTCCTGATTTGTGCTAGGAACCTTACCCATCTCTTTATCCTTGACCCAGAAATTGGTGGTATAGTAACTAGGGATCTGTCTTGTCTGGTAACAGCTTCGATTAGTCTAATACCCAAATATTTTTGTCATAAGTACACAGTAGTGGATCATCATCTACATCTACTTGATGGCCTTTCAAATGCCACAACGTTGGAGCTGCATGCGCCATTACGTGAGGTAAGAATGCGTTATTTTCTGTTTCTTACCCATATGATGAAACATGCCCAATGTTGCTAGTCTAAGAATGTTTGCTTTCATATCTGATGGATGAATTTGAAGCGCGCATTTGAGGGAGCTATGCAAACATGCCCAATGTTCAGCAACCTGACAAGCTTGGTGCTAGGCGATTGGTGCATGACCGCTGACTTGTACCCACTGCACCGGATTCTCCGATGCTCGGACAAGCTGAAGGAGCTCACTTTGAAGCTCGAAATGGTACTTACTCAGAAGTATATATGTCCAAGTACCAATTGGTCTGCTACAATTCTTACTGACACCACTACTACCTTGATGTTGATATTCTGCAGGATGAATGCAACACATGCAAACTCTTGCTGCCAATAAGGAGAGCGCCGCTGTCGGGCCCAGGCAGCTACCCTTGCATCGAGAGGATCAAAATCTACTGCCGGGAAGATCATCCGAGGGTCGATGAGTTGGTGCAGGCGTTGGCACCGACTGCCTGCAATGCCAAGATCAGCATCGAGCGGCCCAGATCCATGATAACCAGGAACTCGTTGGCAAAGTTGATTTGTTGTTGAGACAGTTTTTTGGAGACGCCTTAGTTCCCTGGTCCATGCTTGTGATGGTTGTTGGATCTGAACTGCTTCGTCAATGTAGGCTGGTTGATGGATTCTGGTGGGTATTCAGTCTAGTTTCCCCAGCTTTCCTCTGCTTGAACAATTATACGGCTGAGAAAATCTTTTATGGAATGTGAGCTTCTGAATTATTAGCGAATTCATGCTTCCCCGGTTATATTAGCTATCAAGTTCCAGTCTTCCACAATATAAACTAGCCAGCTTTTGACTAACAATCGTTCAACTTTCATGTGCTGGGAAAAAGAAAAGAATGAGCAGTTGGCTTCTTTAAAAACTAATACAGTAAAGAATTCTCTTGTGCTTTCGGAAAATGGCGATTATCGCTAGTACATTATTGATCACAGATGTATGGGTCAGTTTTATACCTTAACAGTTACAAACATCTAATTAGTAAATTAAGAATAGTACAAAACCAACATCGTATGTGTCACCGTTAGCTACAGGTTTGCTGATTTGCTGACACATAATGCAAGGCCTTATTTTGAATCTAACTATCCAGTGCTAGCTAAGCCTCCTGTCCTGTGCCAGTGCATGCCAACTTTCAACAAATTACTTAAGAAATACTCGCCAAATTCATGGCCATCTCATAAGAAATTGATGATTTTGTGACATCCTTTCTGGGACGGAGGGAGTAGTAAATTAAGAATAGTGCAAACATCATTAAACACTGAGAGAATTATTTGAAAAAAAGGTTTAAAGGTTAAGAAAGGGGAAAAAGGAGACTGAACAGCTCGCTGCAAGAAAACAGGGCTCTGCTTCAACCAGCTCTGCCTTCAGAATAAGACCACCTGGAGCACAATTCCCAAGACATTTGGGGCAATGCAAACACCAACACATGGAGGAAAAACTAGCGGAAACTCAATTTGAAAAATAAGAGTTGCCGCACCACAGACTGTAAAACATAATCACTATTTTAATTAAATGAAGAGTAAATGACATTGTTTCTGCTCAAAGATCTCCGGCCTGAGAGCACACAGATCCCCAACACAAACCAACATCTTATGTGTGGATTTTTAACTGGAATCTGAGACTCTCCTTTTTCTGAAAACAGAACAAAACATAACTTATACTTGGGTGGACAAATACTAGCATATTTAAAGTTCAGAATGCATCACACCAGCATGGAAATGGAACCATTAATCGTCTCAGCTGAAATGGAGGCCATCAGCCGGCATCACAAATAACCATGCAGGTTAATTAACAATACGATTGTGCTGACAATTAATTGTCTTCATTTTACCAAAGTCTACTACTACTAGTTAAATACTTAGCTAAACCAGATGATGTTAATTAGCACATGGGTGTTTCCTTCTTCCAGAAGTAATATAAGAGGTCCACTGATGGTGCTAGACAATCGAACGCCTTTTCTGGCTGCCTCCTGACTGTGCCAGATGGACCTTGGAGCAAGGCTGGGAAGGTTTTGTCGCGGTGGCGGCATCTTTCTTCTTGGGGATGGAATGGGGCTCGAAGCCGGGTGGGCCAGCCCAGGGTACTTCTGCCGGCGGTGGCTGAGGGGGAGAGACCGCCGCATGCGCATGAGAGGGCTCGAAGCCAGGCGGACCGGCCCAGCCTGCTGAAGGTTGTTGCTGCTGCTGAGAACTAGTGTCGGCGACATGGCTTGACAAGTGTTGCTGCTGAGAACTAGTGTCGGCGAGATGGGTTGAGGACACAGGAGACCATTCCATGTCAGGAGCAAACGATGAACTGGCTGATACAGATTCAGGCGGCTGAGATGTTTGAGAAGCAGTGTCGGTTCCCTGGCCCTGGTTCTCTGCGGTGTATGCTACTGATTCGGCAGCACAATGGTATGGCCAACACGACGATGTTGGTACTCCAATCGCCGTCGTTGAGGGATCAGGGACTGTGAACTGGGAGTAGAGATGCGCCATGTAGCCGCCCATAGCACTTTGATGGACACCGGCTATCCTGACCTCCAAGATGTGCCCCTCCAGCCAGTAACCGTTCATGTAAGTGAGGGCCACGGTAGAAGCATAAGTATCAGCAAATTTGACAAACCCATATCCCTTGCACACACCAGTGCATAGGTCAACAACTGCCTTGGCTTGAGTGATTTGGCCGCATGGCAGAAAGAGTTCGATCAGCTTTGCAGTGGTGACGTAGGGCGGGAGATGGCAGACATATACGTTGGTCATGTCAATTTGTTTCTGCGGCCCATTGGCAGGCCACTGTGGTTGGAGTTGTAGTGTCGGAGGAGCAACATTCGTGGCAGAGTTGAGATCCATGGGATATGTTGCAGCAGCATTGGCATTGGCATTGGCAGTCCTCTGTTGCAGTTGCAGTGTTAGAGGAGGAGCGTTTGCTGCAGCGTTGAAATCAAGGGGATTAGGAAGGCCTGACACTCTCACGGCCAGGGTACTTCCTCCAATTAGATAACCATCCATATGATCAATTGCAGCAGCGGCAGACGAAGGGTTTTGGTACCTAACCATGCCATACCCACGAAACATCCGAGATTGCACGATTTGCCCGTATGGCCGGAAAAGCTCTACCAGCTGATCGCCGGTCATCGTCGGTGGGATGCCGGCAACACACAAGTTGGCCATATCAATTTCTCTCATGGGCTTGGCAGCTGACTGTGAGGAAGCATGCTGTGCTCCATCATCGGTTGGACAAGAGGAGTCTGATCGCCTGACCACTAGCCTCTTCCCACCAATTAGGTACCCATCCATGCGTTCGACAGCCTTGATCGCTGACGCTACATCTGCATAGAACACCAGGCTATACTCCAGATTGATCATGACTTTGCTGATCTGACCAAAGGGCACGAAAAGTTGAACCAGCTTATCGGCGTTCACGGTCCGCGGAAGGTTAGTGACGTACAGTCTAGATTTGTTGATTTCTGGAGAGGCAATCGGTGAGCCTTGTACAGCTGAGCTGGATGCTGATGATGAAAGGCCCGCAACTCTGACAATTAATGTCTCCCCTTCAACCAGTGATCCATTCATGAGCGCGATAGCCTCGGCAGCACAGTGAGAATCTGCAAACTTGACGAAGCCATATCCTTGGTCTGCTGCCACTCTAGCTTGGGTGATGTTACCAAATGGCGAGAAAAGCTCAACGAGCTTGTTTGTGTCAATGGATAGAGGAATGTTGCAGACATATAGATTGGCCATGTCGATTTCCTTGATGGGTCTGGGTGGAGAGGGGTCATACGCCCGGACGTCTATCTTTTTACCCTCAACCAGAAATCCATTCAAATGGGTGATGGCCTGAGCTGCATGATGAGAATCAGAGTACTTCACAAAGCCGTATCCTTTGCTTAAACCTGTGGTGTGATCCCTGGGCATCCTTATATCAGTTACTTTCCCGAAAGGCAGAAAATATTCGAGTAGCTTCAGCGTGTCCATGGCTGAGGGGAGGTTACAGACATACAAGTGGCTCGGGTCGATCTCCTTTGAGGGCAGACCGTAAGTTGCTGACACGGACTGCATGGATGGATTGGATACTGATGGTGGAACTGAAACTTCAGCTACTCTAACCTCTAATGTTTTCCCATCAACCAGGCGCCCATTCATGCGTTCAATAGCTGCTGCGGCACTACGAGGTTCAGCATACTTCACAAAGCCATATCCCCGGCTTACACCAGTGAAACGATCATCCGCCACTCTTGATTGAACGATTCGTCCGAAAGGTAGAAATAGCTCTTTGAGCTTGTTAGAAGTCACAGAAGCTGGCAGGTTACCCACATACAGGTTAGTGTCATCCACTTCTTTCAGCTTGACACCGTCCTGAGGCAAAGAAACTGTGTGTTCTTGCCTCTTACACAAGCGGCTGTCCAGGTAATCAAACTGAGCTTTCCTTTTCTCCAACTTGGCAGCACCAAAACTTTCAGCACTGTATGTGTAACAAGACACATCAGTAGCAAACCTGACAGACAATCGTTTCTTGAACGGCTTCAATTCAATTTCATCAGTCACTGGTACCACCTTGTGCTCATGGCTGCTGCCCTTTCCCAGTGCCCGTTTGAGGACCTCTTCCTCATTTTGTTCTTTCTTGATAGCCTGAACAGGACTGGACTTCTTCTTCACAAACTTTTCCTCATGAGCCACCTCAACATCACATGGCTCCATTTCACAGAGCTGATCCGTGAAAGGCTCCGCATAATATGGGTCCTGCTCGCCACTGTCCTCTTCCTCATAACAGAGTTCATCAACAAAAGGTTCATCGTAACTGGAATCCTCATCTTCAAGTGGAGTGGCGAAATCGCGAGGTTCGTCTCCATTAGCCTCCTCTTCTGCCACAGGATCTTCACAAGGATTCACAGCTTCTGTCTCTGGCTCACCCAAATTGTCTTCGTCGTCATCATCATCATCGTAGAATTCACGTTCAAATGGTTCTTCTTCTTCGCTGCCTTCTTCATATTCAGCAGCAACAGCATTCATTCCATCACTGCCATCCTCCTGCAGCTGGTCAGCCAGGTCACTTTTGCACCCCATTCTTGCGCCAGCAACTGGTTCACAGAGGAGAAGATTATTTAGCAAAAAACAATACAAGACATCGGTTCTTATAACACAATAATGAAATGACCAGCAAACATATAGCAGAAGAATCGAATGATCAGCACATACTACAGCATCAGCGCGTTGTAAAAAAAAAAGACAAATGTGCTCCTGTATAAACCTTGCAATCTAGCGTAAGCTGCACGATATGTTTCCTACACTCTTAATCCGGATCGAGTCACACAATCTGCTGCCTACAGTAACCAGTAAATCTCAGCCTACAGTAACCAGTAAATCGCATGAACCACACCAAGTTGCGCAGCTCGATAGTCACGAAACCAAAAGAAACACATGTAAACAAGTGGCACTCCTGTTTACCACAACCGCGACTCTACGGGAGACCTCAGAAAGTGTGGAGCACCCACTTCCTCCCATGCTGGTCTTGTGTGATTTGGTGCTGAAACCAGTTCCCTTCCCTTGTGGAGCTGCATTGTACTTGCCAGTTTTCTAGGCTCAAGCGTAAGCCGCACAACGTGCACGCTGCCTACGCTCTTAACCCTCATCGAGCCGCGCGATGTGTTTGGGTGCTCTACAGTAGTGAGTAATCACTTGGCCCATATCAAACAGCACAATTTGGCAGTCACAAACAAAGCTGAAATCCTTTTCGAAAAAAAAAACAAAGCTGAAATGAACACACATAAACCACTTCCCCAAATGGCAGTAGAGACGTTGAGATCTAGCTAGTGTAAGCCGCACAACATGCATGTGTTTCCTACACTCTTAAGCCGAATCGAGCGAGGCGATATGTTGCGCGAGCACGCACTTTGGCAGCCATCCACAAAACTAAAAGGAACACGCATAAATGAAACAGCCTTGTTTGATTCAGCACGGCAGCTAGTCCCCTCCCCTCCCCTTGGGTGTTCAAGTGGTTCTAGAGAGTTGCATATATCTGCAGCACTGTGTCTGTGAGTGACACCCCCTGGTACTAGTGCAGATAAAAATGTGCATCCTACTTAGTACCAAAATTATGTACCCCAAGGCAGTAAATCTGCGGTTTTTCGACACCAACGGCAGCAATCCATGGCGAGATGGAACCCACATCCCAGCATTTCCGTGGTACCGTCATATACTGTATCAAATACAGGATGTATGTGCAGTTTAGTTTTTTTCAGTTGGATCAATCAGGTGATGTTGATCTTGGTCCATGCTACTAGAAGCCCCAGCAGAATCTCCGAATCGGAGCGCTGTGGAGCAGCGGAAACCGCCGCAGCACAAAATCTCCCCCTTTTGTTTTGTGGACCGAAACCCCCACCCAAAATACTGTAGGAAGGATCGGCGAAAACGAGGCGGCCGAAAACCCCATTCCTGCCTGCCTGCCTGCCTGCACGCGCTGCGCCGGTGGCAGGAGGATCGGCCGCGGAAAGAGAGAGCTCAAGAACAACGCGCGCGGGTTGATCTGCCGGGGAAGAAGCGGCCGTCGGAGGAAAAGAGAGGGAGAAGTAGTGGTACTACCTTTTCTTTCTCTGTCTCCGGGGACGGACGGACGGACGGAGACGGAGGCTGCTGTGCGCGCGCGAGGAGGGAGGGGAGGGGAGGGGAGGGCTTCCGTCGGCAATGCGGCAGCGGAGGCGGAGGGCGATGGGGGAGGTGGGAGGTGGATGGATAGGGGCAAGCGAGCGCAGAGCAGTGCCGGAGGAGTAGGAGGTGTGATGGTGGTGGGTGGGTGCGCGCGGCGTGTGATGAAGAGCATTGGCGCAGCGCAGCGGAAAAGGAGGGAGGAAAAGCCTGTCGCTGCAGCAGCCGAGCGGAGAGGCAGAGAGAGAGAGCAGGTGGAGGAAATTGCGGGGAGGCCCCTGGCCGAGGCAGGGGAGGGGCGAACGGCAGTTTGCCAGCATTCCAGGGGCTTCGGGGCGAGAATGCACGGGGGATTTTTGCTGCCGCGCCTTGTCTCGTTCTGCGGCCGCACGACCCGACCCGACCGAGGGGGCGGCCGCTGGAACGAACGTGTGTTCTCCGGGTCCGCGCGTCAGGAAGGGGCCGAGAAAGAGCGTGTGAGTCGCGCTTGGCGGCGTACCCGTCGTTTTCATTTACTTCGTGGATTACCTTTGGTCAAAGTCAAGCTTTGTAACTTTGACAAAGGCCCGCGACGGAGCAGGTCCGTCGGGCGATGATGTCGGCGCGAGGAGGCCGACGATGAGGCCTGCGGTGGTGAAGGTTCGTCGGGCGATGAGGCCGACGACGAAGCTCGCGGCGGAGCAGGTCCGCCGGGCGATGAGGCCGCCGCGATGAGGCCGCCGCGAGGAGGCCGATGATGAGACCCGCGACGGTGAAGGTTCACGGTGAATCGCCCGATGCGAGGAGGCCGACAATGAGGCCCGTGATTATTATTATTTGTAAATAAACAATTATTATTTATAAAAACAGTGTGCTGCATGTCAAGAAATCAACAACGGGGTATTAGAATTTGTGCCATTATTCGTCACACGAAACGAAACACAGACAAAACAAAACATAGACTAAACGAAATGTAGCAGCATGCAATCCCCCGTTCCATCTTGGGCACTGGTTGCCTGTTACGCGGCTGCAGCCACCTGGGCACGTGGCGGCAGGTGCCACGCGTCGGCTAGGGTGGTCCCTTTTGTCAATTTTATCTGAAGGTAGTCTTTTTTGCCATTTTCGTTGGGCAGGTAGTCTTTTTGAAAAAAAAAAATCAAATGAACCTAGCTGCATGCCGGACACACAAAGAGCCCGAAAGAGTTTCTCTTGCCAATAACCCATTCAAGTCAGCGCGGGAGGCATACGCTGAGGATTCGGGATGTGGTCGTCATGTTTAAGGCATGATTGATCGTGTGTGACAACACCTCCGTTTTAGGCTAGCTATCTGACAGAGAAATTTGGCCGGATAATAGATGCCAAGCAACCGACGAAACTTCACGCACATTTAGTTAGAATCATTATAATTGTGCAACTTTCGAGCCCTCCCAGACTATCAACGTTAACAGCCGTTCGATCGTCACATTGTACCATTTTCGGCCGTCGGACTGGCCGGGAATCGTTCACAAACAACGCATGTTCGTTCTGCTAGGTTAGCTCATTATGCTGGATTAAACGGTTTAGGCATTACCCATTTGGAATGTGCTGCGCTGATTTTAGATTCAATGTTTTTTTTTCGAATTGTTGCTACAATAGTTTAGAGACATCTACAGATTAACCCTTGCTGCTCGTATTATTCTTTGACCAAGTGCACAGTGCACTTCTGGTAATAACATGAGTTTTTGCAATCTGCTGCAATGTTATCCCTTTTACGGATGTGTTCTTTGGCTAATAATGCAAAATGATTGCACGTTCTCTAGAAGGATGGATTTCTTTCTTTCTTGCAGCTGAATCTACCAATATCCAGTGGTCGACTGACAGGTTAGTATCAGTATGCTCCTATGCTGTCATGCCTCATTTAACTTGTGCCCCATCTTACTATCTATGTGTATTATATTTACTTTTCTATTCGTACAATATGATGCCGCTCTCTATGGTTGATTGAAATTATTGTAGTATCGCCTGTTGTTCTTGCCCGATGTAGCAGGTTGGTTAGCAAGTTAAAATTGCACAAACGAAATAGGAATGTTCTTCAAGGTACTGATGCCTCCGCATCACATTCAGGATATGAACTTGTGCTTATTAGATCACTTTCACGAAACTTCCGCTGGAGCAGAATAAGCCAAACCAGTGAAACCGAAGTTCAGTCGATTGATCCAGAGAACCTGCTGTAATTTGGGGGGGTGCAAAGAATAGCATCAATAAAAAAATTATAACTAAATGCAGAATTGGGGAAAGAGTGTACGTACGAATGAGGAAAGAGAACTGGACAATGGATCCCACGCTGCCTGTATGTGCAATTCTACTGGTTTTAGTGCATCTGACATATTCTTTATGCTGTCATTCATCTAACAAATTGCGCAGCGCACAAAAATGAGGTCCTGATCTCAGCCTACAATGTTCTTTTCCAGCAATTTGATGTCATTAGATCTATTTTGATGCTTGCCCTGCTGAAAGTTAGACCATGAAAAATACAGGATTAGTTCTGTCAGTGAGTTATCAGATTATTAAACTTACAAAAAAAAATCTGTTATTACATATCTATATATAGGTACCTTGTGAAATTATGGTCGGAGCTCAGAGGAAGCTGAAAAGTAGTAAACAAGTAAGCACAGGTTGATTTTGTTGCATCGCTTGCCTATTTGATACATATCGACATACAGTTCCATGTTTGCTATATCACACTGACGGCCGAGCTCGGCCATGGATGCCCGATGACAGTGACAATGGGTAAGAATTTTTTTGGTTAGTCAGCCCTTCTTTGATTTATTCTATGTGATAATATCAGTCCGTACTAGGATTTAGGCTGCAACAATTTCATGATATAGATGGAATTAATTAGGGGCAACAATCTCTTGTTTTGTCCTCATCAAAATGATACCACAAATTACACATGACATGCTGATTCTATCATTTCGATTAAATTTGTCACCGCCTGTGTTTTGTGTTTGTGTAGTTATGAAGAATAAAAAAAATGTATAGATTTTAAGATAGTTGGGTCAAGCAAACAATGAAGGACCACAACAACTATCAAAAGCATTCAACATATTTGCTATGTATAAGAAATCATTATCTCATAACAGTCCCTTTGGTTACTACATACTTGTCCATAGGACTATAGCAGGTATTTGTTTCATAGTATTGCACCATTGGCGTCCTCTACAACAAGAAAAGAAAGTTTTCTATGAGGTCTGGCTCTTCCTATACGAAAATTACTATATAACTATGCATACTGAAGAAGTAAAATACAAGGACCCTAATAAGTGCCGCACGTGTGGCACAAAGACATGACAACTCCGAACGTTTTTATGGCAAGTTTAGTGACGCGAGGATGTCAACTTTAGTTGTCAAGCATGACATTTTTTTCGGATGGCAAGTTTTAGTTTTCCTTTTTGCATTTGTTTTTTTTTCTTTTTTATGACAACTTTAATTGTAAAAATGTCAGGACCGGAGTGCTTCGTGCCACACGTGTGCCACTTATCATTTGAGAAATATAAATTTGTTTATCTAGACCCATATGCTTTACTATTGGGACTTGTATGTTACTAAGATGATGCACACTTACCTTATTTTGTCTGATTTGTTCTTTTCATTGTGAATGTCTCATAATCGATTTATAGTTTTTGTAGTGTATTAGCATATAAGATGGCATCAAAATAAATTAAACTAAAAAAATATTTTCTCAGTCTCGTGTGCTATATTCCCTAACTCTCTCACCCATTCAGGTGGACTTCACAACTTTTCATTCTGCTTGCTGACACGGCAGTGCCATAATTTGAGACAGGCATAGAAGCCCATGTCTTCTTAGATGGACTATATGTATAACTATATATGCTCATAGTTAGTGTAATGTATTGTAGCGATCCGCATGATTTGTCACGTTTATGCAAATTCGAGTCAATATTCAAGGATACATTCACTTTTTTCTAACTTGAAAAGTGAAATACTGATATGACTGTTACTCTGTTAAAGTCTCTCCTGATATATGCTATTAGGAGGTATATATCAATCCTCACATGTTTTTTTTGATTCAATAAAATTATTACTTCCATTTAAGTTATTTGCTTTTCCTTCGTGCGCTCAGCTATGTATAATATATATGTAATTTTAACACATCTGATGCATGCTTGCAACACGTAGCAACAATTACAACATGCTATGTGCTTCTGTGTTGCTAAGCTATTTTGTTTCCAGAAATTTTCACGATGATGCGAATTAGCGAGATCATGAAGTAACCATAAGTTCCAGATCTTCAGAAAGGATTGTCTCTACAAGATGATCCATTAGATTTTCGTAGTTAACTAACTAATATAGCTGTTATGTTAGTTTACCGCTCTGAAATCAAGAGTGTATATACTCATAATTGTGATTGGTAAAAACAAGTGACCCTTCTACTTAAGATATGTGGTTACTTTCGATACACACATAATAACATACATTTCTATGTCTCCATATGTTTTTGAATTCACTATCATTCTATTGTAAAAATGGACGGGCGCGGCAACGCACGCCATCATGGATTCATGGTCTAGTACGTACGTATAAAAAGGGACATGAAATCGCCGAGGTTATGCGGCGGCTTCAGTCGAGGGACAATGCCCCGTCTCCAGTTCATCGAAAAAATGATGGTGGAGACGCTTGTCCTTTGGCTCGTATGACTACGATCCTATCATCGTGACTTGCGGTGATGGGAGGAGATTGGGAGGGGGTAGGATGGGGGCGGCACTGTGGTGAGTTAAGACTTAACTAGTAGGGTTCAGGAAGGGATTACACAAAGAAATTTTACTATGCCTAGTGGGCTAATTTTTGTTGTGTTGTTGTTGAGATGCGTGTGTGAGAAATGACCCATTTCAAACTATTGTGTTGTTGTTCCGAGGAGAGTGTGAGAAAAACCCATCTGAGATGGCGACAGATCAGTGCCAGGCAATTTTTTTGGCCTTCCTCAGATGTCTGTATCAGAAATGGCCTGTCTTGGACAGTTCTTTTTACCCATTTCGGATCTTGCTTCTGATATAACTGGTGTTGTGGGAGTACCGGATATAGTGGATCTGAGCAATTTACTCATGACAAATTCCTTTTCCAATCAAGTTACCGAACAACATAGAGTTAATGTGTCATAAGTTTGAACAACCTATATGAACCAATAGAACATAAAAAAAGCCCAAAAGACCTTCTCTTAGAAATGACACTTGTGGCAACGCGAGGGGCATCGATGGATTTAAGAGTGTACTATTACAATGTGGGAATCGCATAGCATTTGACCTGATGGGGAAAAATGGCTTCCTCTCAAGCACATGTGTGCTTTTGGCACTGATTCAGTGAACTCAATTCTTTTTACTGAAAAATGATATTGACAAAAGTTTTATGCAATGGTCAATAATCTTCCCTATACATGTGTGATGATTGAATCACCAATGAAAATTATCTCTTCCTTGTGAGGCTCTCAGGCTCGATGTACAGACCGTTAATTTATTCCGATGAACTCTAAAGAGGTGCTTGTTCCAATGTCTAAGGCCCTGTTTGTTCGGGCTATGACTGACTGAGAAGCGGCTGGAGTTGATAGAAGTCGAGAAGCGGGCTGGAGCTGGTAGTAGCTGAGAAGCCAAACAAACATGCTTGGTAACTTTTTAGGGCGGCTCGTGAGGCTGTAGTTGGTGGTGAAAGTCTATAATGCCCATGAATGCCGAAGATGTTATTTAAACACTGATTTATCAAGCTATGCTGCATAGTAGCTCAAAAAACATGCTTAGCGGCTATTTTAGCCAAAAATATTTTTATTGTTAAGTAATTATCACTTTTCATTAACATATGTAGACATGCACACACAGTGGCGGAGCCAGGAAATCCGGATGAGGAGGGCCGAGTGTTCTTAAGTCTTGCTGGGGAGGGCCATTCCATCAAAAGACACCATTTTAGTAGCAAAAAGATCAGTGTTTACATTAGTGCTAGGCCTAAATCAGTAACATTAGGGGGGCCAGGGCCCTTGCTGGTCCCCCCTGGCTCCGTCACTGTGCACACATTCACTTTAATACCTCATGATAGATTAGTAACATAAATGACCACAAGCTATAAGCAGTTCCCAATATTATAATTAAGTTAGGACCAAAATATAAGCCAAGTCTTTGTGCACACTAGTCATCATCTTCGTCATCCTCCTCTTTAACGTCTTGTCCCATCAAAGCATTTGCAATATGTTCACAAATGCCATTCATGTTGGCATGCTCATCTCCCACATAAAGGCTATGAAGTGGTGTAGATTGCTCAGATTGAATGTTACCCGACACATAGTTGTCATCCTAATCACACAAGTAAACTCCTTGTCACTGAGATTACTCTCTCTCTCTCTCTCTTATCCAATTATGGCGCGCCATACATGCAACTATTATCCAGGTTTGGTTCACAACCAGGTAACTTGTGACATATTTTAGAAGATGTCATTTCATCTTGAACATACCAAAAGAGTGCTCAATGACATTCTGAAGTGAAAAATGAGCATGGTTAAAGAATTCCATTTTTCCACTTGGTTTATGGCTTTGTGGAAACTCCAACAGATAGTACTTTGTTCCCTTGTGTGGAGATAGATATCCGGTCTCATTGGGATAACCCAAATCAGCAAGATAGTATTTTCCTAAAAAGTACTATTGTTGATGCAAGGCAATGGAAATAAGATAGCATTATTTAGGGGACAATAATGCACAAGCCATCAAGGGGAAATTCTGTGACAGGTGGACGAGAAGGTGCGGGGTGGGCTCAAAGCTGGTCCAGAAGTGCTTCTCCATCGGCGAGTACTGGGCGCCGGTGCGCCGGCCCAATAGTTGGGCCGGTCTTGCCCCAGCCACCCGATTGAACTACGCACAGCCGTCTGATTTCGTTCCCCACGTCGTTTTCTTTCTTCCCTCGTCTTCATACTGGTCAATGGCAGTGTCTTCAGAAGCGCATCGTCCCCGCCGCAGCTTGTTGCAGGAACAGAAGCTGCCGTTCATGGCGCGCTCGGTCGCGACGGCCAGGCCGCGCGTCGTCTCCGAGGACAGTGCTCGGTGAAGAACCTCCCCGCTCTCGATTTATGTTGCAGATCAGTCATTGATTCGGTTGCTACTTCCCCGTCGACCGGATGAAATTCCCGTCGTTGATGGTCCATGGTTGCAGCGCTCCGGTTTGCCGCCCGCTGCCCCTGTTTTCGCCGCTCGCCGCATGAGTTTCCAGGAACGACGACCACCAGTCACACCATTGAAGGAACGTAGCAAAATATCTCGCTAGTTGTAGCAAAAAGCGACCACGGTTCCAGCAAAAACATCATCGCTGCCGTCGGCAATCACAGCTCCGCCATGAATGGATGTAGCAAAATATCCCGCCGGTCATAGCAAATAGTGATAACGGTTGCAGCAAAAATCAGCGGCGCCGCCGTCGCGAATTGCACCACCGCCCAGCTTCCGTCGCCGCCGCTCGCCATCATCGGTTCGCCGTTCCTCGGTTGAAACTTTTCAAAAGACCTGTAGCAGCTATCTCGTGGCCGGTTGTAGCTTTTCAGTTTGCGCGGTGGCCGCCCACAACTTTTGCGTCTCTGTTTGAAGCTTTATTAGAAGCCGGTGGTAGCTTCCTTACACGACGGTTGTAGCATTTTTGGGTACTGTTTGCAGCTCCTCCTGCACCATTTGTATCCTCCTCTCTTTCTCTGGTTCCAGCAAAAAAAGGGTCAGTCGTAGCATTTTGTATCACTGGCTGCAGCTCCATCGATTGCTGGTCGCAGCTCCACCACCGTCAGTTTGGTGGTTCCAGCAAAAAAGAAGCCGTTCGTAGCATTTTGTATCACTGGCTGCAGCTCCATCGATTGCTGGTCGCAGCTCCACCACCGTCAGTTTGGTGGTTCCAGCAAAAAAGAAGCCGTTCGTAGCATTTTGTACAGCTGGTTCCAGCTCCGATGACTGCCGGTTGAAGCTCGTCCGCAGGAAGGTGAGGGTGCGCAGGGGACTAGAGAGGGTAAAAAGGGGAGGGAGGAGGCACTGGTCATCGACGTCTTCTCCGCCCCGCAGTGGCTCGCCCTATGAGCAAGGCTGCGCGTGAGCCGCAGAGATGGAGGAACCGAGCGGTTCCAGCGGCGTCTACTGCGTGTCGCGAGGTAGAAGAAAGAGAGGATGAAAAAAAACGGTTCGTAGATGGAAGAGGGAGGCCTGGGCGACACACGATCCGGTTTGATCGCAAGGCCCGCGTGCGTCCGGCGCGAGTTTCGGCCGGCGCACTGGGTGGGAACGTTTCCCTTCTCCATTCCTGAGAGATAACGTCTGCCAAGCCCAGCAACAATATTTGGTGTTTGTTTGGGCTTGAGCTTTAAGGCCAACTCCACCGCGCGACCCCATCCTGTCCGGCCCCGTCTATTTGGGGTAAAAGGGACAAACCGATCGGCCCAGCGCGCGGGAGCAAACAGACTTTTGTTCGTTTTGTGTCCGCTTTCGACCCATCCTGGCCTAAGTTTACGCTACTTTTGGGGTAAAACGGACACCACGCGGACGCGCGGGACGTCTGCGCATGTCCTCCCCTGGCCCGGCCGTCGGTGGCACAGGGCGGGCCTTTTTCTATTCGCCCCCTCCCTCCCTCCGGTCGCACCCCTCCCTCCCTCCGGCCGCACCCCCTCCCTCCCTCCGGCCGCACCCCCTCCACTCTTCCCCACACTTTCCCACTCTTCCTCTTGTCGTCGCCGCCGTCGCCGCCGCCATTGCAGCTGTGCAGTTCCGACGCACGCTCGCCCAGCCCCTTCCCCTCGGCGCCACCGAGCTACCCAACCACGACCACCTGGTTTGCACACCCGCTGGCCGGATTTGGGGTGGATCCGGTCGGTCTTGAGCTTGCCCCGCTGTGGGAGGCTGCGCCACGCCATGGACTGGCCGGGCACCTCGCCGGAAGGCCATGACAGGGCCGCAAGGCCACATGCAGGCAGTGGCTCCTCCTATAGCCGCTCGGATCTGCACTGTCGGTGGTCCGCCGGCAGATACACGAATGGCGGTCGGCCGGGCTCGGTGCTTGCCCAAAAGCTCGTCGGCGCATCGTTGCCCCTCATTAAGTGCGACCACTGCCCAAGGATGGTCGTGCGCCGCGTGTCGACAACACCAGAACATCCCGGATGGGTGTTCATCAAGTGCTTAAACAATGGGGTATGTGCTCTTTTTAGCTTCGGTTTGTGCTCTAGATTTGACTAGTTGTGCTAAGTTCAAATTGTATTGTGTAGCATGATGCAAGTTTTGGTATTGGGAAGAAGAGTACATCAATATATTGATAGAGTGAAATTTAGTACTTGTTCGTGCACTTTTAGCTAGCATAGAGATTGTAGATGAGACAAGTGCACTTGTTGCTAGATTAGAGGCTAGACACGAGACTAGGTGTGAGGAAGCAACATCGACTTCTGGCTTGAAGAAGAAAGGAGGATGCAACATCGAGCCTCCTCCACAGATCAACAATGAGTGCATCGAGAAGGCCCTAACCCAACTCAAGGGAGCAATTATGGAAGTTGGGTATCTTCTAAAATGTATTCTTGTGGTTCTTGGTTTCTTCGGCCTTGCTTTACTAGTCAAAATGTGATGATGTATTTTCATGTACCAAAAATGAATGATGAAAAAAAGTTAAGGACTTGCAAAGAAAAATGTACGCGGACAGGATGCGGCCGGGATGCGTCTGCGCGCTGGGCGCACGGCCACCGCATCTCAGAAACTGCCCGGACACGCCCATTGCCCTACCCAAATGGACAGAATCCAGGCAAAACGGACGTCCGTTTGGGGTCGCGCGGTGGAGTTGGCCTAAGGACCATGGAAGTAACACAAGCTGCTTGAGCCCAGCCAAACAGGGCCTAAGTACATTTTAAAGAAAAAAATGTTTGTACAAGGAAGAAAATACCAATATAATGGGGTTCATGTAGCAAGACATTGTCAAGAAAACGGGGGAGAGTCGAAAGTGACTTATTGTGTTTTTTATTATAACAAATAGGTAATGCCTTAGATTAGTTTCTACCATTATTTCCCGAAGCATCAATATGCAACTTGGCTTTACCTAAATGACTGCATATGATATTTGTTAGGAAGTATAAAAGCATGCAAACACCTTTTAATTGTTGATATTTATTAGCAAACTGCAGTATTACTGTAATTTTGTATATGTTATTGTTCATACACTTATCACCGCGATTTGGTGGATCAGAATGTGGACATAGATATTAAGATATATAACATCAATGTGTACGTGCCCTCATGTATAGAATTCTTATGGTGATTAAAATGAATTCAAGGTGACCCAGTGTGATGGAACATATTGTTACTCCAACATATCTGTTGCTTGTGGTGGTGGAACCCCATGAACTCTTAGGTAAATGAATTCATTTTTTTACCATCAGTTTTGCTCATACAAAAAACAGTAGTGGAAATGAAGCCATTTTTACTATAGCATAAGAACATGTAACTGCGGTGTGTGGATGGAGAATATTCCACCGTCAGTTCATTAGCTAGTGCATCCCTATATGTGCAAATAATGAAAGATCTTATCCATTTTTTATTTACATGCTCATACACAAGGTGTCAACAGGACTGGGTGTCAAAGGCCACCACAATCCTCATGTGAATATTCGCATGCCTTCACTTTCACCTTTTGGACTTCTCAAGCACAATCTACTTTTACTTTAGAAGCTACTCCCTCCGTTCCGAATTACTTGTCGCACATATGGATGTATCTAGATGTATTTTAGTTCCAGATACATTCATTTCTGCGACGAATAATTTGAAACGGAGGGAGTACCTTGAGATAATAGACGCATCTTGCACAAAGACTTGCCTTATTGAGTGCTTGGTCAAACAATCGAGGTCACAACCAACATTACTTGTACCATCGGTTGAGAAGTAGTAGTAGGGAACCGCCCTTGAGCATGGAACATTGATCTTGGTCTGACGATGTATGACTTCGATCTGTATCCTCTAGCACGTGGCAGAGACGGAGGAGTGAGGAAACACCTCGTAGTCACCGGCAGCCACATAGATCTAGGACGAAGCATCCATCCTGGTAAAAGGACAGTTAGATGAAAGCAGCTTAATGCCCAGAGTCCGGTGGCTAGTTGGGTACGCTTTCAAATGATCTGAAATTTGAAGCACACCTCACGCACCAACTTATCCTTCATTCAAAAATATTGAATTTTTGAAAAAAAATAAGTATTTTTTGTGAATTTTCTCTTCACCGGATGCAGATGAGTCTGGGCTCAGAAATGGATATTCGTATTATTAGCTCTACCCTATTATGATGTTGATCCTTGATAAAAAAAATTGCATGGTAATACGTGTCTCATTAGTAGAATAAACATTCAGGTACAAGCGACGTAAACACAGACATTACATGACTGAAAAGATAGGGTATAATCCTACGCAGAAAACCAGCGCATGTCCCTTTCTACCAAGAAAAAGGAAACAGATCACCTCTTCACCCAAGCTCGACGTGGCTTCGTCGCTGATCTGCAGCTTTACAGACCTTCAAAGTAGTTTGCCTAAAGAAAAACCATTGTCGTTGAAAAAATCAGACTGGGGCATCGTGTCCCTAGACACACCATCGAACTCCGGAACTAATACCCCCGCATGATTACGATCGTCGGAGGAGGAAATCAGAATTGTCAACCTCCAACCACCAACCTAACACGGATGCACCTTCTTTCAACTGTCACCTGCATAGACAACCAACTGCGCGTACTCCCCGACGACAAAACCTCTCTGCTCCACCATGACGTTGGAGACAACACTGCAGCAATGGAGACACACCAGAAGGAGAGATACACATGACGGGGTCACCGCCGCCACCTCACCGGCACCATCCATGAACACTAACGCCGCGGATCTGAAGGATCGGCAAACACAAAATGCCATCAACTTCGAGACGGCGCCATGAAGGACACTGTCGGTGTGGGAGTGGAGCTGAGACCGATTTATTCGTCCGGTGTTGCTCCTTGATAAGCACTACACGAAACTCTAGCATTTTTCGTGACAAGTAGTACTATGCGTATTCGTCCACGGCATAGGTGTTTTTTCTTTAAAAAAAAGAAATATTTAATGCATGTACGTATCAAATACCCCATGCGCGAAACCTTTTGGCTACGCACGTACGTACACAGAACCAGGGTTTGACCAGCGAGACATACGGAGACGATGGATCATGGAAAGCATTGACTGCACCGCCATTGTCCGGTCGGCCGGGAACCTTCGTAGAACGCGCGTGGCATTGCATGGACAGCTAGCCCCATCGATCTCTTTCCGCAGTTCCATGCATGGATATATGGTAGCCGGCCGCGCGCGATCGATCGATCACGAATTCACTGTCCACAAGGGACGCGAGGAAAGGAAGGCACCAGTACGTCGGTCGGGCACATTCCATATGCGCGGCGGCAGATCAGGAACTGATGTCGCCTTTCCATGCGCGACTCGTGCCGGCTCGCTATTTATTCGGCGCCCCGGCGCCGCCATCGTTTCTCAGCAGCGCAGCAGCGAAAAACCCAATCTGCGGTCCTGTCGTACGAATTTCTCTGTAGGCGATCTCGATCGACGACCATGGCTTCGTGCGGAAGGCTCTTCGTCTTCTTCTTGGTGGCCACCGCTCTAGCCGCGGCGCCGGCGGCGTCGATGGCCGACGTAGTGCCGCTTCTCACCGGGCGTCGCCACTTTGCTGCTCCGGCCCCGGCGCCGGCCTCCATGCCGCCGGCCGCGTCCCCGGCTCACCACGGCGCGAAGAGTCCCTCAACGTCGCCGTCCGCTGGCGCCGCAAGTCCGTCGTCCAGGGCCGCACCGGCTCAAGGTGGCGCGTGGGGTCCGTCGCACGCTCCGGCACCTTCGGCTTCTGCCGGCGCCGCAGGGTCGTGGTCCAGCAGGACCGCACCGGCGGCTTGGAGCCCGTCGTACGCTCCGCCGCAGGCGCGAAGAGCCAGCCTCCGACCGGCGCGACGACGCCGGACCAGCCGGCGGACACGGGAACACCAGCAACGACAAGGCCCGGCGTGAACAGCAGCGGGGCCGTGGCCGGCATGCCAGCCACGGTCCTGACGGCCGCTGGGGTGATGGCCATGATGATGCTCTTCTAAGTCCATTGATCAGTTGGATATATATCTGGGTGCCCGGGTTTATATGCAGTAGTTATCTAGTTCAATTTACAGTTCGATATATGTTTTTGTGTGCATTTTTACGCAGAGTCAAGAGGAGAGAGCTAGTGTAAGTTATTATTATACACTTCCGCTTCGGTAGACCCCCTCCAACACAAGGACGGCTAAGATTGTCTCGTACCCCTTCATAATAGAGGGCACGATGGGCATAATTTGAAAAGAGGCCGCCCACCCGCTGTCCCGCCCGAAACGTGTACGTATACGAATACGGTTTGTTTTTTCCGTCCAGCCGTCACGCGCGCACGCAGAGTCCACCCGTCGTCCCATCGCGCGCGCGCCCACCCCACCCACGTCCCCGTCAATTACGGCGTAACTGCGCGCCTGCCGCCCCCGCCGTCGCGTCCCGTCGCCTGGCCGCAATTAACGCCGGCCCTAATTGCTCGCCTGACGGCCCCGTCGTGTCGCCTGGCCGCCGTAAGCATCGGCCTGGATGCGCATGCGCGGTCAAAGCGGCCGCCTCGGTCGCGTCGCGTCGCCTGGCCGCCATTTACCACCGGCGCGGCTACGCAGGCCTGCCGCCCCCGCCGTCGCGTCCCGTCGCCCCATTACGACGAGGCATAAATGGCCGTCCAGCGACCTGAACCGCCGCAGCCGCCCCCGACCTCCCGTCGGTGCTATAAAAACCGTGCGCCGGTCGCATACCTCGCCGCACACCCCCGAACCCGCTCCCCCACCCTCTCGACATTTCCCTCTCGGCACCGACCCCCGAAACCGCTCCCCCATCCATCCCCGCCGCGCTCACCATGTCCGGCGCCGGCAGCTCTCGCGGATGGTGGCCGTCGAACATCGGGATCCCGGAGGCGATGGAGATGGTACGGTACAACATCCTGGTGCCGTCGTCCAGCCGCCTTCCGGGCTCGTGGCACATCAGCGCCGCCGGCTACGCCGTGCCTGGCCCCGCCGCACCCCATGACGATGTCGTCAACCAGCCCGGCGGGAGGTGGAACCGGCTCGGTCGCTGGCGATTCTGGCGGGGCCGGTACTGGCACGACGTCCTCCGGGACTGTCGCGCCGGGCGGCTGGTCCTCCCTCCCCCACCGGCGATGGGCGTCCCTGCCCCACCTCCCCCTCCCGCGCCGGTGGCCCCTCCCTCGCCTGCCCCGGCCGTGGAGATTCCGCCGGAGGTGCAGGCGCTACGTCAGGAAGGGGACCCCGAGGACTCTCCGGGTTTCCTCCTCGCCATCGTCGCGTCGACGGAGCCCGGCCTCGTACCGCCGCCAGAGCTGAGAGACCCGGAGGACCCGGAGGACACGCCGGGCTTGATGGAGACCCTCCGCGAGTCTGCTGCGGCGGCTGAGGAGGAGGACGACGACCTCGCGTTTCTGGACGACATGAGCAGCGACAGCAGCAATGGCGGTGGCGAAGGTGGCAACGGCATGGGCGCGGTCATCGATGTCGCGTCGGATGACGACGACGTAGTTTAGGGTTTATTTTATGTTTTTTATTATGTCAAGAAACTATGTATGATATAATTAACTTTGAATGAAGTTTGTCTATTTGACTATTATGAGTTGTTCAAATATTTGGATGAAAAAATAAAGAAATTCTAGGTTTAAGAACGCTTTCGACCGGTAAAAAAATCATAAAATGTTACTGAAAAAAGCAATAATCTAGTAAAAAATGATAACATAAACAATTTTGTAAAAATTGTTAGAAAAAAAGCTAACAAGTTTTTCAGAGAACATTCAAAAGTTGTTTCGCTGTAAATTAAATCATAGAATATTATGAAAAATGTTAACAAATTCCAAAAAAATAACTGAATTTTTGAAACCTTTTTTGAATTTACTAAAGTTGGCGTAATCTTAAAATATAACCATAGAAAAAAGTTATTTTTTATTGAGAAAATGGCGCATCAAAAAGTACAACAGAGGAAACAATGAAATAGCAATATAACAGAAATTGGTGAACCCAGAATGGAGGGCACGAGGCGCTTGTTAGAGATAATACGGAGTAACGCGCGGTGTTTTAGGCTTATTTGGTCAGGAAAACCATAGGAAAAGCATCGGATGCCAAAAAGTACCGAAAATTGTCGTGCATGCTCCTGATGGCACCTGGAGTACGTGGAAAAAGATTGGTTTCATTCGGTGTAGATGAGAAAAAAACGTCTTTCACAGTATGCCTGCCGACACACCCGAACAGAGCCTGGTTGCACTGGGGGTACGTGATCGCGTGCATGCAATTGCACCAAATTGGTCGGACATGCGGGCACGGCCTACGTAGGGCCCCACGCAAGGTTGGAACGAAAATGGACACAAAACGAACGTTGCGTCACGTCCGGCCAGTGTTATACGGCATTTTAACGGGGAAAATCCTAGGAAACGCGTCGAGCGTCGGAAAAATATGCAAACTGGCGTGGGTGCTGTCGAGGGTGATGCCAGCATGCGGAAAAAGTTTCGTGCCATTCGGCGGAGTCAAAAAAAAATAGTCGGGAACCCCCCTCCGATAGACCGTAAAAGAGCCTGGTTGCACTGGGTGTACGTGATCGCATGCATGCAATTGCACCAAATTGATCGGAACGGCCTACGTAGGGCCCCACGCAAGGTTTGAACGAAAACGGACACAAAACGAACGTTGCGTCACGTCCGGCCAGTGTTATACGACATTTTAACGGGGAAAATCCTAGGAAACGCGTCGAGCGTCAGAAAAATATGCAAACTGGCGTGGGTGCTGTCGAGGGTGATGCCATCATGCGGAAAAAGTTTCGTGCCGTTTGGCGGAGTCACAAAAAAAAGTAGTCGGGAACCCCCCTCCGGTAGACCGTAAAAGAGCCTGGTTGCACTGGGTGTACGTTATCGCATGCATGCAATTGCACCAAATTGGTCGGACGTGCGGGCACGGCCTACATAGGGCCCACGCAAGGTTGGAACGAAAACGGACACAAAACGAACGTTGCGTCACGTCTGGCCAGTGTTTTACGGCATTTTCACGGGGAAAATCCTAGAAAACGCGTCGAGCGTCGAAAAAATATACAAACTGGCGTGGGTACTGCCGAGGGTGATGCCATCATGCGGAAAAAGTTGCGTGCCGTTTGGCGGAGTAAAAAAAAAGTAGTCAGGAACCCCCCTTCGGTAGACCGTAAAAGAGCCTGGTTGCACTGGGTGTACGTAATCGCATGCATGCAATTGCACCAAATTGGTCGGACATGCGGGCACGGCCTACGTAGGGCCCCACGCAAGGTTGGAACGAAAACGGACACAAAACGAATGTTGCGTCACGTCCGGCCATTGTTTTACGGCATTTTCACGGGGAAAATCCTAGGAAACGCGTCGAGCGTCGGAAAAATATGAAAACTGGCGTGGGTGCTGTCGAGGGTGATGCCAGCGTGCGGAAAAAGTTTCGTGCCATTTGGCGGAGTCAAAAAAAAGTAGTCAGGAACCCCCCCTCCGGTAGACCGTAAAAGAGCCTGGTTGCACTGGGTGTACGTGATCGCATGCATGCAATTGCACCAAATTGGTCGGACGTGCGGGCACGGCCTACGTAGGGCCCCACGCAAGGTTGGAACGAAAACGGACACAAAACGAACGTTGCGTCACGTCCGGCCATTGTTTTACGGCATTTTCACGGGGAAAATCCTAGGAAACGCGTCGAGCGTCGGAAAAATATGCAAACTGGCGTGGGTGCTGTCGAGGGTGATGCCAGCGTGCGGAAAAAGTTTCGTGCCATTTGGCGGAGTCAAAAAAAGTAGTCAGGAACCCCCCTTCGGTAGACCGTAAAAGAGCCTGGTTGCACTGGGTGTACGTGATCGCATGCATGCAATTGCACCAAATTGGTCGGACATGCGGGCACGGCCTACGTAGGGCCCCACGCAAGGTTGGAACGAAAACGGACACAAAACGAACGTTGCGTCACGTCCGGCCATTGTTTTACGGCATTTTCACGGGGAAAATCCTAGGAAACGCGTCGAGCGCCGGAAAAATATGCAAACTGGCGTGGGTGCTGTCGAGGGTGATGCCATCATGTGGAAAAAGTTTCGTGCCGTTTGGCGGAGTCAAAAAAAAGTCGGGAACCCCCCTCCGGTAGACCGTAAAAGAGCCTGGTTGCACTGGGTGTACGTGATCGCATGCATGCAATTGCACCAAATTGGTCGGACATGCGGGCACGGCTTACGTAGGGCCCCACGCAAGGTTGGAACGAAAACGGACACAAAACGAACGTTGCGTCACGTCCGGCCAGTGTTTTACGACATTTTCACGGGGAAAATCCTAGGAAACGCGTCGAGCGTCGGAAAAATATGCAAACTGGCGTGGATGCTGTTGAGGGTGATGCCATCATGCGGAAAAAGTTTCGTGCCGTTTGGCGGAGTAAAAAATAAAAAGTAGTCGGGAACCACCCTCCGGTAGACCGTAAAAGAGTCTGGTTGCACTGGGGGTACGTGACTATGGCAAATGATTTTTGTTTTCATGTAAGTTTGCATGACGAAAATACTTTATAGGAATAACTACACGAATTTACAAATTATAGGAAAAATGCATGGGGCGCGCGGCCCCACCCTAACCCACCCGCATAGTTAATAGCCGGATCTAACCCCCTACTGGCCCCACCTATTGCTGACGTGGCAGGGAGGGAGTGGCCCTCGAAGGTGTCCCGGCTGTAGCCGACTCCAGCCGATCCGAGGAGGTCAAAGCCCTAGTGGACCTCGCCTCGATCGGGGGTCAAAGCCACGCCGCGTCCACGATCGCGAGTCCACGCCGCCTCCACGATCGGCACTACTCGCCGCCTAACCCTAGCTGCCTGCGCCCGCCGCCCCCGACGCCATCTGCGGCTGACGCCGCCACCGACGCCCCCGACGCCGACGGCCCCGACGCCATCTGCCGCCGACGCGCCTTCACGCCGACGCTCCCTACGCCCCCGACGCCGACGCCCCCTACGCCCCCGACGCCACCTTCGAGCCGACGCCCTCGACGCCGACGCCCCCTACGCCACCGACGCCATCTGCCGCCGACGCGACCTCACGCCAACGCCCCCGACGCCACCTTCACGCCGACGCCCGACGCCCCCTACGACCTCGACGCCACCTTCGAGGTAACTCCCGAAACCTGCCCCCCGTCGCCGCCGTAGACGCGTTCTGACGCCGACGCCAACTTCCTAGAGTAATTAGAAAATATTTTTAGAGTAGGCCTAATATTTTTAGAGTACTTAGAAAATAATTTGTTATGAAACAGGGCATTAAAATATAAGCATAACCTTGATCGTTGAATATTTTGTCCCAAGGTCAGTACACTATGTACTTATAGAATAATGTGAGAATGTCTAATTTGATTATGTCTAATGTGAATGAGGTTATACATCTAATGTGGCTATAGTTTTGGTAATAATTATGCATGCATGATAGCTTACATATGTATGAATTTTGTTTGTAGTTAGCAACGCCAGCGCGCCATCGTCCCCAAGGGCCAGCACCGATCTCATGGCACGAGGTACTATGCATTCATCATGTTTATCATGTACGCATACATAGTAGCTAACATTATTTTTGCTCCTATTCCTAGCGATGTAGGAGTACGGAAAGATTTTTTGTTCGGTTGAGAAGTGGTGTCTCTTGGTCAGCAAACTAAACTCTAGGCAGAAAACGCGGTTTGCGAGCACTAGTCTTGAAAAAATGTTGATGACTCCTAGTGTGCTGATGTGAAAATGTTTGCTCAAGTTTATTATTAAATCGTATGCAATGGACAGAAAAAGGTTCATCATGCCATCAAAAAACGGTGCGATTTCATTGCGCACCGAAGATGTGTATGACATTTTTGGGCTACAGAACAAGGGCAAAGATGCCATGAAAGCCCTAGGTAAAGGGGGGTTAAAGGCGAAGGTGAAGGTGCCTAGTCGTTTTGTAGATTCGAAAACGGGGCAAATGATGATAGACGATCTGATTGACAACATCGTTGCCAGTGGCACGTACGATGATGATTTCCTCCGTAGAATTGTTCTGGTTCTTCTGGGCACGGTTCTTGCACCGCACTCCACCAGAGAAGTTCCTAATGCTTACTACAAGTTAGTGCACGATGTGGAGGCCATCAAATCATATAATTGGAACGCATTTACTTTACGCGTTTGCGTGGAAGGCATCACAAAGACCTTGTCAGATCTTGAAAAATTTACTTGGCCGATCGGAAACCTTGCCCTCATACAGGTAAACCTTATGTTATATTTGTTTATTTGAAACTAAAGTTTGTGAAAAGAATTTGCTGATATACTTCATGTTTGTGCAGTACATGTTTTGGGAGAAAGTGCAGCCACTGGATGAAGAGGCATTTGATCCACTAGCTCATGAGTATCCGTTGATGGTCAATTGGTCAGAAGATGAGGCTATGAAGCGTGACGCGTACGACACGGCATACGGCCGTGGTAATGGGACGGTAAGTTTTAATGGTTCCAACTGCATGCAATTATGTTGCTATTTATGTGTTGAGAAATTTATATTGATTTAATATGTAACAGATTGATGACGTGATAAGTGAGAAGTACAGACAGACATTAATTGCTCAGCAAGGAAGAAAGGCGGAGGAAGAATTAGAGCAAGAAGATGGAACAGATCGTGCCCAAAGAAGAAAAGATAATAGAGACGAGGCTTCTTCCAGCAGGGATACTACATTAGATCAAGTGATGAAATGCATCAAAGATATGCAAAAAGAAATTAGACTGCTTCCTGAAAAATGTGCTGAGGTAAATACTGATGTGTATTTCAGTTTGCATGGGATTATTGATAATTTATGCATGTAATAAATAATTTCGATGTGTCATTGCAGATTGTAGTGCAGAAGCTAGAGAAGGAAGGTCTTGCCTTCAGGGGGTTTCGTGATGACATTGAGTTTGTGGTGCATAGTGAAGCGTGGATGGGGAAGTATGGTCCATCAAAATATAAATCAAAATATTGGACAGATGTAAAATCAACTCCTGCAAAAGAAGACATGGACAACAGGGTGGATGCATCCTTCACCACCGGGAACGGGAAGAAATTGGCGCGTGATAAAGGTGTGCATCACAACACACCTGGTACAAGAGATGAAGGCGACCCCTTCGTTATTTATGACAACGGTAATTCACCCGACCCATCTCTTGAGACGGTAGCCACGAATGAATTTCCACCTTTTACTTCAACCCCCAAGAATATGAATGAAGTGTCAGACGGGTCTAGTGCCGATAAATCTGAGGAGTTTAGTATGGATAGTCTGAACACCCGTATTAAAAATGCGAAAGAAAGTGGCACTCAGGAGAGTGATGGGAAGGAGAATGATGGGAAGGAGAATGATGGGAAACGCAAGAGGAAACAGTCAAAATATTGCCTTTCACCTTACCAGCAGAACGGTGGACGTAAACGTGCAAAGAAAAGTAAGTGCTAAGTAGATTATTGTAGCAACATACTTCTGTCCTTGCATGCACACTTTATTAACTCATTGTTTCTTACTATTTTAGGTCTGTTTGGTATAAGAGCTGCTATGATTAATACTGATTACATTAATGAGGATCACATAGAGGCCGCAAAGATTTATATCCGGACACTGGCAGACTCGGAGAAGCTTCGCAGGAAAACTGTCGTGCACATGACGGGAATTGGTGGGGAAACATGTACACCTGATACGCACAACAAGAAAAAAGAGTTTCAAGTATTAAACTCTACTGGTAAATGCAGCAAAAGAGTTCTTGCAAAGATTGCTAAGCTGGTAAGCTTACAACGTTACATAAAACAATATATATTTCTTCGAAAAGTACTTCATATGGATTTGTCAATTTTATTTCAGAGGGCAGAGATAGCTATTGATACAAAGGAGGTGAATGCTCTTATTGAAACGGATCATCATGATGTATCTTCCTGGCCAATAAGGGAGTACAATATGCCGTCACAAAAAGACGGGTATGTTGCAAATGTTGAATTAGTATGTACTTGTATGATCCATCAATAACTGACTTGTGGTTTCTTGCAGAGTCTCTTGTGGTCTTTTCGTGGTGAAATGCGTTCAACACTGGGACGGAGATGGTTGGGCATTTGAGTTCGATCAAGATGAGGTTAATGCTTCAAGGGGACGCATTCTAGCTGAAATACTTTTTTCAGAGTGCAACACGAAGGAAGTAGTGAAAGAGAAGATCCTCAAGATCATGGAGACCAAATGAGTAGGAGGATGGGGTGTTGGCTATTATCTCCACTAAATAAATGTGCCGTTGTCGGTATCTTGATACAATTTACATATTAAGACATCTATATATTTGCAGTGGTCGGTATTTGCTACAATATTACTCTTATCTGCGGCATGGTTTAGCATGTTTCGCAACTAAATAAATGTGATGTGGTCTGCTACAATATCACTCTTACTTGCAGCATCGTGGGTGATGATTTTTGAACATGTTATATACGCACTTTGTATTATGCACTGTTTGCCATTTGTCGCAACTAAATAAATGTGATGTGGTCAGTGCGGGCTGTTGTTTGCAGACGCTATTTTCTGCCAAAATAAAGTGAAGTTTTAAAAAAAATGCCCGACCACCGCTGCTGGGCCCATAGTAGCTTACGGAAGCTACCCAAATCAAGCCCAGAGGCGACTCGGGCGGCCGATCGAGCCCACTAGCGGGCCCAGCAGCAGGGTCCAACGGGGCGCACGGCGATAATACGAGAGGAGTTCGAAAGGGGGGGGGGCGGAGGCAGCTATTTAAGCCGCTCCTGCCCCCCCCCCCCCCCCCCGCTTCCGAGGTGGGACTAAAACTTGGGCGATGCCCCGCGCGGGCGAGGGGGAGGGGGCGTGGGCCGGGGGAGGGGCGAGGGGAGGGGGGCTTGGGCCGGGGGAGGAGCCCCGCGCGGGCGAGGGAGGGCCAGCACGTTTTTTTATTTTTTTTCTAGTTCGTTTTTTCTTTTTCTTTTTCTTTTTCTCTTTCTTTTCTTTTTCTTTTCTTTTTCTTTCATTGAAACTTCACGGATTTGAATAAGTTAATGAAATTTTATAACTAGTTCAGGAAATACAAAATAGTTCAAGAAAAATAAAAATATTTTTTCCAAAAAGTTCATGAATAAAAGTTCACAAACCTCAAATATAGTTCACGTATTTTATAAAAAGTTCAGCAAATTGAAATAAGTAAAGAAAAAGAAAAAGAAAAAAAAGAACTAGAAAAAAAGATGAAGGGGGGTTAAAGGCGAAGGGTGGTTCACAAAGAAAAAGAAAAAGAAAAAGAAAAAGAAAAAAGAACCAGAAAAAATAATAAAAAAAGGGCTGGCCCTCCCTCGCCCGCGCGGGGCTCCTCCCCCGGCCCACGGCCTCTCCCCTCGCCCGCGCGGGGCTCCTCCCCCGGCCCAAGCCCCCCTCCCCTCGCCCCTCCCCCGGCCCACGCCCCCTCCCCTCGCCCGCGCGGGGCAGCGCCCAAGTTTTAGTCCCACCTCGGAAGCGGGGGGGCGCCAGGAGCGGCTTAAATAGCTGCCTCCGCCCCCCCTTTCGAACTCCTCTCTTATTATCCCCATGCGCCCCGTTGGACCCCGCTGCTGGGCCGGCTAGTGGGCTCGATCGGCCGCCCGAGTCGCCTTTGGGCTTGATTTGAGTAGCTTCCGTAAGCTACTATGGGCCCAGCAGCGGTGGTCGGGCATTTTTTTTAAAACTTCACTTTTTCAATTATTTTGGCAGAAAGTAGCGGCCAGAAACAACATCAAACAAAATCATCATCAGTACAACATATATGCCCAGGTAGCAAACAACGAACAAAATCATCATCATGCCCAGGTAGTATAACATATGCAATGTCATCTCCAAATTTATTACATATATCTTTTATCAAAACACAAACAAATAACTTATCAAGTTTTCTTGCAGACACGTACGAATAAAAAACGACAAAGGTTCGTGCGACCACTTTTATTCTTCGTACAAACCAACCTGCATCTGTACCTACGCCCAGTTCCTGAACAAAACATAAAGAATTGGTGAGCAAATATAGTTGCTAAAATCAAAGTAGGAACATAACAACAATAAGAAGATAACATCTTACTTCTCGTTCAAATGACATGTAGCCTTATTATGACCTGCTTGACTACACAAACTGCACAAAGGACTACTTTTCTTCTCTGTAAAATCTTTTGGCCTACCATTCTTTGTAACGCCGGGGCCCCCCTTTGACCGCCCCTTCTTAGGTGCACCCTTCGTCGAAACTTTCTGAGGATCACCAATACCAGGCTCAACTTGTTGCACTTGACTTGCCTCCTTCTTCAGCATAGCATACCTTCTACTTCCTATAAGTTCCTCCTCTGAAATCTTTTTCTGTGCTATTATGTTGTCCAGACACTTCATCAACTCATCGAACAAGAAGGGATCATTTGCTGCAACATTAGCAGCTTGTGCGGTTTTAATGGATATTGCACTATACCGTTCTCTCTCCAATGGCCCTGACCAACCCAATCCAAACATATCACTCTTCCTCTGCACAGGCAACCCATCTCTTGCATGTTTGGACAACCGATGAAGGACACAACACTTTGGTATTTCGGTTAAATTTAGATGATGGAGAACAAACAGAATGTGTTTGCATGGCAGCCCTTTCCGAACCATCCTAAGACAACTGCATGTAATAGTTTCTTCTGAGTTACCTGGTTCATAAACAACATTGTACCTAAACTTGTGGTTATCCTTCCATGTCACAATGAATGTCTCACGCCCAATTCCCATGAGCGTCTCAAATATCTCCAGCTGACCCATCTTATGCAAATCATCTTGCAAGATGTAGAAATTAGCAGGTGTGAATACTTTGGCGGCATGCTCCTCAAGGACTTTATATTCAGTAACAGACGGTGGTTCCTTCTGGAATGCCTCGCAGTCATCGTACGCCTCGTTCTCACGCAGGCGTACTATACAGTTCTCATAATGCACCACCAAATCAACAATTGTCATACCGTAGTCCAGGTGAAGGTGAAGGCAGGAGTTGAGGCTTTCACTCCTCTGGTTACTTCGCATACCAAGAAAAAAACCATCGGAAAGATATGAAGCTGCCCACAGTCTCCTCTTCCTGTACATCCTGTCAAGCCACTCTTCAGTTCTATCTGTCTTCCACTTATCATAGAAAGCTTTCCATCTCTGCTCAAAGTTCGCTTGAGAGGTGGCATAGTACAGGAGCGATCTGAACTCATCCGGTGACTTGTAATGCAGGTGCCTCTGCATATTTTTCTCGATATGCCACGAACAAAGACGATGGAAAACATCTGAAAGGACGGTCCGAATAGCCCGAATCATTGCAGCGTCACCGTCTGTGATTATTGACTTTGGCTTCACCTGACAGTTTGCCTTCATAAATGTCCGCAGCAGCCACACGTATGTCCCTTCCGTCTCGTCAGCAATGATGGCACAACCAAACACTGTGGTGCAACGGTGGTTGTTAACTCCTACAAAGGGGACGAACGGCATACCGTATCTGTTCATCTTATACGTGCTATCAAACACGACCACATCTTCGTAGTCCTGATAGTCCCTCTGCGACTGTGCATCGCACTAGAACATACTCTTCAGTCGCCCTTCCTTGTCACGCACATACTCAAAAAAAAAAAAACTCAGGGTCCTTCTCCTTCCTGCTCCTCATAATGCCAACTGCCGTCTCTGCATCACCCTTTGCAATGAGCTTCATTTTTTCTCTGCAACAAAGATTGTAAATGTCCCTCCTGATAAGCCCGCACTTATCGTACGAACCGTATCTGCTGATGAAGTTGTCCATTATAATATGCTTTCTTATCCCGGCCGCTTCCATCGCCAATATCTCGGCCCTCTGCCCATCTCCAATCCGTCTGTGTGACCATAAAAAACAAACCTCGTCGGGCCGAGCCATCGCGTGGTTGTGATCATCCACGAATGATGCGACGAACCAAACGCCACATTCTCTGTCCAGCTTCACCACCATATGTGCACCGCAGTCACAACGAGTCTCCGGTCTAAGCCTGCGCTTGCGGCCCTCCATGGTTATGAACTTGCTCTGCCTTCTCCCAGCCCTGGAGCAAAGAAACCGCCGGTACCGGATCATTCCCGAAGCACCTCGTTTCACCTTCTGTTTCCTTATGCTAAACCCGTGTTCTCTGGCGTGATTGTTGTAGAATATGTATGCATCCCCTTGCGACCGAAAGGTCATAGCCATGACCTTCCAATGTGTCTCAGGCATCTTCTGCTGCCTTTGAGCCTCCTCAATATCGATCTCTCCCTCATCGTGATCAACGCTCGGACCATCTGACTCCTCCTACAACATTCATTTCAAAATATATATGTCAATTATTATCATTTAAATCATACTATTGATCCATGTACAACATCTATCAACTAGCCTGGCTCAAGTTATCTGCAAATGATTCCTGCCAACTATGTTGCACATTGTCAACATCCACATCTTCCTGGAAATTTGTACACAGAGATATACAGTTAGCCATGCCATACTTTGCAATTTCAAAAATAAAAAAAGTTATACGGCACTTACGTTTTCGCTATTTGCGCCATGTTCATTATTATCAAAATCCTCCGGAGGTAAGATATCATATGACGAGACGGAATCGTTGTCGCTGCTGTCATCATCTTCGTTCAAGTTATCGTTATTGGTCTTAGTCACCTTATCAGTACCATTCTCGTCCCTCCCGAATGCAGATTCTTCATCCATGTCAACACGCCTAACTCACAGAACTGCAAAACATCATGTGTTAGGTTTAGTACAATGCATCATGCCCAAAGCAACGCTAGTTCTGTAAATCATGCCCTAGTCCGTAGAGGAGGCGCTGCGGCGGGAGGTTTTGATGAACCCTAAACCCTAAATCCGTACATGCATGAACTAGCCCTCACTTCTATCCAGCGGCGAGTCTACTAGACAGGCTTAAACAGGCTCAAGCCTACCCTCCAGAAAAACAATTTTTTTAGTACTGCTATTACTACTTTCATCCCAGCTCATTACTACATCTATTATCTAGTAGAAAACACACAACACCACACATGCACAGTTACGGGCAGCACAAACGAATGACCAGCCTGCATCAACTGTGTAATTACTCGTTCATGTACCGTAAACGAATTTAGTGCCCAACACAACTTATTTGCAAAAAAAGAAGAATAAAAAATGAGTTTGCATGCATGTATTCCTCACGCTAAACCTGTATGTATCCCGCTAGGTTTAGATGACGGGCATGACAAACCTTGGCCTGCGGTGTAGACGTCGACGGCGTTCGACGACAGTGCTGCGGAGGCGGCGTCAGACGTCGGGCCCTTCACGTCCCCGGCGTACAACGACGACGGTTAGATGCGGCGACGGACGACGTTGCGACGGCGAGGGCGGTGTCGGACGGGGTTCGGGCGGCGTCAGACGTTGGGCCCTTCACGTCCGCGTCGTCGGACGACGGTGAGATGCGGCGACGGGCGACGTTGGGACGGTGAGATGCGGCGACGGGTGAAGTTGGGACGGTGAGATGCGGCGACGGGGGCGGCGGCGGGCGACGTTCAGATGCCGAGGGCGGCGACGGGCGACGTTGGGACGACGAGGGTGGCCTCGCACGGGGTTCGGACGGCGGCGATCGCCAACTCTGGAAATACCGTGATTAGCGGGCGGGCGACTAGATGGGCGGGCGAGAAGATGGGGGCGGGCCTAGATCATGGGTACTTTTTTTTCATGCGCGCGGTATACGTATGCCCGGCAGAGTTGTACAATACGAGGTGGGCATACGTTTCTTTCGTATGCCCATTCTGCCCTTCTACGTTTTGTTGGGGGGGGGGGGGGGGGGGGTCTACCGAAGCAAGGCCCATTATTATATTCCTAGAAAAGTGAAGCTATTAGTCGATCTAGTCGAGTCTATGATCTACTCCCTGACGGAGGGAAGAGTTTATACGAGAGGGAACCGGCAGCTAGCTTAGGTTCAAGCATGTAATCTACGGATTCTTGGTGAATTTAGTTTTAAATACAAGTGTGTTCTTCGTAAGTTTTAGCTATGGTGTGCAATTTTTCTATCTTCTCTAATTACCAAATTAGCCTGGTCAATCAGTCTTGCGTACGTTTGTCGGTTCACAATTCATACGATGCCCCAAAAAAGCAAGCACTAATCCATAAAAAAAAAACAAGAACCACGAAGAGAAAATTAACGAAAAGGTCATAGGCAATGCAGAAGTTAAAATTACACATTGGTCCTGGAGAAATTGACGCCTTGTTGCTCTTGCACTCGCTTGGCGGCGCCGTGAGCGAAACTCAATGCCATCTCTAAACTTCCATAACACAATCAGAGCCACGGAAAAGTTGTTAATGCAACGGTCGTAAAATCGCCGTTCGAAGTTAGATGATGCCGATGACAGCCTAGTATCTAAAAAAAAGATCGCCATCCCATATGAGAAGGTGATGAAGATGGCTGGACGACCACCCGAATTCGTCCACACAAAGGAAACCTCACAAAATCCGCAGAACCAAAATTAGCCCCAATGTTGCTGGTTGGAGAAGGAGCTAGAGGATGAAAGACAGGAAACAAATGCCATCCACCTCTGTCGGATGACACCTTCAAAATGCATGATATGGAACCACTCCAGAAAAACAAACGGCCATGATCTTTCACCCTTCTCAATGCAGTCGATGAGACCGTCGCCAATGAGATGGAACATGAGTGAAAAAAAAATTAATGCTCGATTTGCAAGCCATCGTCATCGCCGCCATAGCGCTGCCACAATGTCGATCCAGGCCCCCCACCCTCTATTGCCACTAGAGCAACGGGCTAAGGAGGAGAGGACCCATGGCCTCGTCGGCGTGGAATGATGGAGCGATGTCGGCTAGGGTTCTTGAAAAGGGAGATGACCTATGGAAAGACACGACACACGACTATGATGGTGGCCCACCAACAAATCAACAGAATACAAGTATTACCTCCGTCCCATAAAGCTTGCCATAGATTTATCTCTACTACTAGTGAAGCAGTTGGTGAATAGTCCGCCGGTTATTTTTCGCTGGTTTTATTTCGTCTACCCTCCCACCTCCGTCAAATCGCTGGTTTATTTTCGTCCCACAAATTTCAACCGTTATATTTCGATGGTTTTTTTGTCCCTCCCCCCACCCCACCGGTTTAGTTTTGCGTCACCCACTCACACAACGAAAAAAAATCTAAATGGTCAGAACTTTCCATCCTGGTGCAAGTTATTTTTAGTAATGTCTTTATATGAAACAATCAACCACAATCAATCTCTAAAGATCAAATCTAAATTAATTAACCTTAATTTAAATCGCTCAGTCACATTAAATAGGAAACACATATTTAAACCGATTTTATTTGTCAGTAAGATTAATTTTCGGCAGTATTTGGTAACTTTTATATATGGAAATGAATAATTCATGATCAATCTTTAATTAATTTGCGAAGACCAAATCTTCTCTACCCCCGGGCCCCGGGTCGCGATCGATACTGCACTCCCTCACACGATTCCTTCGTTAAAAAAAAGATGTGACCCATGCCCCGTCTTATCCCGATCCTCTCACCCACGATCTCCCCTCTCCTGCGAGGCTGCGATGCACGAACCCACGTCCGATACCCGATCTTCCCCGACCCTCTCATCTCACCCTCGATCCCGTATCTCTCACTTGCCGCCGCCGCCTGTGCTCACCTTCCATCACCCACACTGATCTGCACAAAAGATGTACGATGGCGGTGTCGCAGCCCCCATCACCATCGAGGCAAGACTGGCAGGCCGTGCTCCAATACGACGGTGGCGGCATGGCAACGGCGTCAACCAAGCTCCTTCCTTCGCTGGATCATAGATGCTGGGTTCGCCGATGGCGACGGGGACATCATCAGCTTCAAAGTCCCATGAAGGCCAAGAAGAGCGACGACAGCTACAGCCCGGCGTTGCCTTCAGTTGCTGGCCTTCTCCAAGGACCTGCTGCAGTGAGGTGAGCTGGCGGCGCAGCGGGCGATGCTCCCGCCGTCCAGCGCCGTGGTGCCGCTGCAGGGGCCGGACCTCGTGCGGCCATGAAGGATTCACCCTGATCGACGCCGCGGGATGCGTCCACAACCCTGCTCGCCCTCCTCCTCGCTAGCGCTGCTGGCTCCTGTTCGCGCATCTCACGCGGAGAGATCGCGTATCGCTATGGCTACCCGTGGGCTGCCTCCGTCGTCGTCATCCGGATCCGTGACCTTGACGATCGACCCCTCCCCTTCCTCCTCCGCCCATGTGGCTGCTCCGCCGGCCCCGGAGATGGTAGTTCTGCTCATGCGGCTAAAGCGGCGGCGACGAAGAAGGTGTCCTCGAAGGAGGGAACCGTCGACAGGGAGCTCCTCTGCCGCAAGAGCTCCAAAATGTGTTGCATCTGTTGGGGAACGTAGTAATTTTAAAAAATTTCCTACGCACACGCAAGATCATGGTGATGGCATAGCAACGAGAGGGGAGAGTGTTGTCCACGTACCCTCGCAGACCGTAAGCGGAAGCGTTAGCACAACGCGGTTGATGTAGTCGTACGTCTTCACGATCCGACCGATCCAAGCACCGAACGTACGACACCTCCGAGTTCAGCACACGTTCAGCTCGATGACGATCTCCGGCCTCCGATCGAGCAAAGCTCCGGAGATGAGTTCCGTCAGCACGACGGCGTGTTGACGGTGATGATGTTCTACCGTCGCAGGGCTTCGCCTAAACTTCGCGACGATATGACCGAGGTGGAATATGGTGGAAGGGGGCACCGCACACGGCTAAGGAACAATCCGTAGATCAACTTGTGTGTATATGGGGTGCCCCCCGCCCCCGTATATAAAGGAGCCAGGGGGAGGAGGCGGCCGTCCAAGGAGGGCGCGCCAAGGAGGGATTCCTACTCCCACTGGGAGTAGGACTCCCTTCTTTCCAAGTAGGAGTAGGAGAAGGGGGGAAAGAGGAGGAGGAGGGGAAGGAAAGGGGGGGCGCCGCCCCCCTTCCCTTGTCCTATTCGGACTAGGAAGGGGAGGGGCGCGCGGCCCCCTCCTGCCTCCTTCTCTCTTCTCCCTCGAGGCCCATGTAGGCCCAATAACCCCCCGGGGGGTTCCGGTAACCTCCCGGTACTCCGGTAAAATGCCGATTTCACCCGGAACGATTCCGATGTCCAAATATAGGCTTCCAATATATCGATCTTTATGTCTCGACCATTTCGAGACTCCTCGTCATGTCCGTGATCACATCTGGGACTCCGAACAAACTTCGGTACATCAAAACTTATAAACTCATAATAAAACTGTCATTGTAACGTTAAGCGTGCGGACCCTACGGGTTCGAGAACTATGTAGACATGACCTAGAACTCTTCTCGGTCAATAACCAATAGCGGAACCTGGATGCCCATATTGGTTCCTACATATTCTACGAAGATCTTTATCGGTCAAACTGCATAACAACATACGTTGTTCCCTTTGTCATCGGTATGTTACTTGCCCGAGATTTGATCGTCGGTATCCAATACCTAGTTCAATCTCGTTACCGGCAAGTCTCTTTACTCGTTACGTAATGCATCATCCCGTAACCAACTCAATGGTTACATTGCTTGCAAGGCTTATAGTGATGTGCATTACCGAGAGGGCCCAGAGATACCTCTCCGACAATCGGAGTGACAAAACCTAATCTCGAAATACGCCAACTCAACATGTACCTTCGGAGACACCTGTAGTACTCCTTTATAATCACCCAGTTACGTTGTGACGTTTGGTAGTACCCAAAGTGTTCCTCCGGTAAACGGGAGTTGCATAATTCTCATAGTTACAGGAACATGTATAAGTCATGAAGAAAGCAATAGCAGTATACTAAACGATCAAGTGCTAGGCTAACGGAATGGGTCATGTCAATCACATCATTCTTCTAATGATGTGATCCCACTAATCAAATGACAACACATGTCTATGGTTAGGAAACATAACCATCTTTGATTAATGAGCTAGTCAAGTAGAGGCACACTAGTGACTATATGTTTGTCTATGTATTCACACATGTATCATGTTTCCGGTTAATACAATTCTAGCATGAATAATAAACATTTATCATGATATGAGGAAATAAATAATAACTTTATCATTGCCTCTAGGGCATATTTCCTTCAGTCTCCCACTTGCACTAGAGTCAATAATCTAGATTACATAGTAATGATTCTAACACCCATGGAGTCTTGGTGCTGATCATGTTTTGCTCGTGAGAGAGGCTTAGTCAACGGGTCTGCAACATTCAGATCCGTATGTATCTTGCAAATCTCTATGTCTCCCACTTGGACTTGGTCCCGAGTGGAATTGAATCGTCTCTTGATGTGCTTGGTCCTATTGTGAAATCTGGATTCCTTTGCCAAGGCAATTGCACCAGTATTGTCACAGAAGATCTTCATTGGTCCCGATGCACTAGGTATGACACCTAGATCGGAAATGAACTCCTTCATCTAGACTCCTTCATTTGCTGCTTCAGAAGCAGCTATGTACTCTGCTTCACATGTAGATCCCGCCACGACGCTTTGTTTGGAACTGCACCAACTTACAGCTCCACCATTTAATAAAAACACGTATCCGGTTTGCGATTTAGAATCGTCCAGATCAGTGTCAAAGCTTGCATCGACGTAACCATTTACGACTAGCTCTTTGTCACCTCCATATACGAGAAACATATCCTTAGTCCTTTTCAGGTATTTCAGGATGTTCTTGACCGCTGTCCAGTGATCCACTCCTGGATTACTTTGGTACCTTCTTGCCAAGCTTATTGCTAAGCATACATCAGGTCTGGTACACAGCATTGCATACATGATAGAGCCTATGGCTGAAGCATATGGAACATCTTTCATTTTCTCTCTATCTTCTGCTGTGGTCGGGCATTGAGTTTGACTCAACTTCACACCTTGTAGCACGGGCAAGAACCCTTTCTTTGGCTGATCCATTTTGAACTTTTTCAAAATTTTGTCAAGGTATGTTCTTTGTGAAAGTCCTATTAAGCGTCTTGATCTATCTCTATAGATCTTGATGCCCAATATGTAAGCAGCTTCACCGAGGTCTTTCATTGAAAAACTTTTATTCAAGTATCCCTTATGCTATCCAGAAATTCTATATCATTTCCAATTAATAATATGTCATCTACATATAATATCAGAAATGCTACAGAGCTCCCACTCACTTTCTTGTAAATACAGGCTTCTCCAAAAGTCTGTATAAAACCATATGCTTTGATCACACTATCAAAACGTTTATTCCAACTCTGAGATGCTTGCACCAGTCCATAAATGGATCGCTGGAGCTTGCACACTTTGTTAGCACCTTTTGGATCAACAAAACCTTCTGGCTGCATCATATACAACTCTTCTTCTAGAAATCCATTCAAGAATGCAGTTTTGACATCCATTTGCCAAATTTCATAATCATGAAATGCAGCAATAGCTAACATGATTCGGATAGACTTAAGCATCGCTACGGGTGGGAAAGTCTCATCGTAGTCAACCCCTTGAACTTGTCGAAAACCTTTCGCAACAAGTCGAGCTTTATAGACAGTTACATTACCATCAGCGTCAGTCTTCTTCTTAAAGATCCATTTATTCTCAATGGCTTGCCGATCATCGGGCAAGTCAACCAAAGTCCATACTTTGTTTTCATACATGGATCCCATCTAGGATTTCATGGCCTCTAGCCATTTTACGGAATCTGGGCTCATCATCGCTTCCTCATAGTTCGTAGGTTCATCATGGTCAAGTAACATGACTTCCAGAATAGGATTACCGTACCACTCTGGTGCGGATCTTACTCTGGTAGACCTATGAGGTTCAGTAGAAACTTGATCTGAAGTTTCATGATCAATATCATTAGCTTCCTCACTGATTGGTGTAGTTGTCACAGGAACTGGTTCTTGTGGTGAACTACATTCTAATAAGGGAGTAGATACAGTTATCTCATCAAGTTCTACTTTCCTCCCACTCACTTCTTTCGAGAGAAACTCTTTCTCTAGAAAGGATCCGATTTTAGCAAAATCTTGCCTTCAGATCTGTGATAGAAGGTGTACCCAATAGTTTCTTTTGGGTATCCTATGAAGACACATTTCTCCGATTTGGGTTCAAGCTTATCTGGTTGAAGTTTCTTCACATAAGCATCGCAGCCCTAAACTTTAAGAAACAACAACTTTGGTTTCTTGCCAAACCATAGTTCATAAGGTGTCGTCTTAACGGATTTTGATGGTGCCCTATTTAACGTGAATGCGGCCGTCTCTAAAGCATAACCCCAAAACGATAGCGGTAAATCAGTAAGAGACATCATAGATCACACCATATCTAGTAAAGTACGATTATGACGTTCGGACACACCATTTCGTTGTGGTGTTCCGGGTGGCGTGAGTTGCGAAACTATTCCGCATTGTTTCAAGTGCAGACCAAACTCGTAACTCAAATATTCTCCTCCACGATCAGATCGTAGAAACTTTATTTTCTTGTTACGATGATTTTTCACTTCACTCTGAAATTCTTTGAACTTTTCAAATGTTTCAGACTTGTGTTTCATTAAGTAGATATACCCATATCTGCTCAAATCATCTGTGAAGGTGAGAAAATAACGATATCCACCGCGAGCCTCAACATTCATTGGACCAGAAACATCAGTATGTATGATTTCCAACAAATCAGCTGCTCGCTCCATAGTTCCGGAGAACGGCGTTTTAGTCATCTTGCTCATAAGGCACGGTTCGCAAGTACCAAGTGATTCATAATCAAGTGATTCCAAAAGCCCATCAGTATGGAGATTCTTCATGCGCTTTACACCGATATGACCTAAACGGCAGTGCCACAAATAAGTTGCACTATCGTTATCAACTCTGCATCTTTTGGTTTCAGCACTATGAACATGTGTATCACTACTATCGAGATTCAACAAAAATAGACCACTCTTCAAGGGTGCATGACCATAAAAGATATTACTCATATAAATAAAACAACCATTATTCTCTGATTTAAATGAATAACTGTCTCGCATCAAACAAGATCCAGATATAATGTTCATGCTCAACGCTGGCACCAAATAACAATTATTTAGGTCTAAAACTAATCCCGATGGTAGATGTAGAGGTAGCGTGCCGACCGCGATCACATCGACTTTGGAACCATTTCCCACGCGCATCGTCACCTCGTCCTTAGCCAATCTTCGCTTAATCCGTAGTCCATGTTTCGAGTTGCAAATATTAGCAACAGAACCAGTATCAAATACCCAGGTGCTACTGCGAGCATTAGTAAGGTACACATCAATAACATGTATATCACATATACCTTTGCTCACTTTGCCATCCTTCTTATCCGCCAAATACTTGGGGCAGTTCCGCTTCCAGTGTCTAGTCTGCTTGCAATAGAAGCACTCAGTTTCAGGCTTAGGTCCAGACTTGGGTTTCTTCTCTTGAGCAGCAACTTGCTTGCCGTTCTTTTTGAAGTTCCCCTTCTTCTTCCCTTTGCCCTTCTTCTTGAAACTGGTGGTCTTGTTAACCATCAACACTTGATGCTCCTTCTTGATTTCTACCTCCGCGTCTTTTATCATTGCTAAGAGCTCGGGAATAGTCTTGTTCATCCCTTGCATATTATAGTTCATCACGAAGCTCTTGTAGCTTGGTGGCAGTGATTGGAGAATTCTGTCAATAACACTATCATCAGGAAGATTAACTCCCAGTTGAATCAAGTGATTATTATACCCAGACATTTTGAGTATATGTTCACTGACAGAACTATTCTCCTCCATCTTGCAGCTGTAGAACTTATTGGAGACTTCATATCTCTCAATCCGGGCATTTGCTTGAAATATTAACTTCAACTCCTGGAACATCTCATATGCTCCATGACGTTCAAAACGTCGTTGAAGGCCCGGTTCTAAGCCGTAAAGCATGGCACACTGAACTATCGAGTAGTCATCAGCTTTGCTCTGCCAGACGTTCTTAACGTCGTGAGTTGCATCAGTAGCAGGCCTGGCACCCAGCGGTGCTTCCAGGACGTAACTTTTCTGTGCAGCAATGAGGATAATCCTCAGGTTACGGACCCAGTCCGTGTAATTGCTACCATCATCTTTCAACTTTGCTTTCTCAAGGAACGCATTAAAATTCAACGGAACAACAGCACGAGCCATCTATCTACAAACAAACATAGACAAGCAAATACTATCAGGTACTAAGTTCATGATAAATTTAAGTTTAATTAATCATATTACTTAAGAACTCCCACTTAGACAGACATCTCTCTAGTCATCTAAGTGATCACGTGATCCAAATCAACTAAACCATGTCCGATCATCACGTGAGATGGAGTAGTTTCAATGGTGAACATCACTATGTTGATCATATCTATCATATGATTCACGTTCGACCTTTCGGTCTCCGTGTTCCGAGGCCATATCTGTATATGCTAGGCTCGTCAAGTATGACCTGAGTATTCCGCGTGTGCAACTGTTTTGCACCCGTTGTATTTGAACGTAGAGCCTATCACACCCAATCATCACGTGGTGTCTCAGCACGAAGAACTTTCGCAACGGTGCATACTCAGGGAGAACACTTCTTGATTATTAGTGAGAGATCATCTTAAAATGCTACCGTCAATCAAAGCAAGATAAGATGCATAAAGGATAAACATCACATGCAATCAATATAAGTGATATGATATGGCCATCATCATCTTGTGCTTGTGATCTCCATCTCCGAAGCACCATCGTGATCACCATCGTCACCAGCGCGACACCTTGATCTCCATCGTAGCATCGTTGTCGTTACGCCGTCTATTGCTTCTACGACTATCGCTACCGCTTAGTGATAAAGTAAAGCAATTACAGGGCGTTTGCATTTCATACAATAAAGCGACAACTATATGGCTCCTGCCAGTTGCCGATAACTTCGGTTACAAAACATGATCATCTCATACAATAAAATATAGCATTACGTCTTGACCATATCACATCACAACATGCCCTGCAAAAACAAGTTGGACGTCCTCTACTTTGTTGTTGCAAATTTTACGTGGCTGCTACGGGCTTAGCAAGAACCGTTCTTATCTACGCATCAAAAACCACAACGATAGTTCGTCAAGTTAGTGTTGTTTTAACCTTCGCAAGGACCGGGCGTAGCCACACTCGATTCAGCTAAAGTGAGAGAGACAGACACCCGCCAGCCACCTTTAAGCACGAGTGCTCGTAACGGTGAAACCAGTCTCGCGTAAGCGTACGCGTAATGTCGGTCCGGGCCGCTTCATCTCACAATACCGCCGAACCAAAGTATGACATGCTGGTAAGCAGTATGACTTGTATCGCCCACAACTCACTTGTGTTCTACTCATGCATATAACATCAACGCATAAAACCTGGGCCGGATGCCACTGTTGGGGAACGTAGTAATTTCAAAAAATTTCCTACGCACACGCAAGATCATGGTGATGACATAGCAACGAGAGGTGAGAGTGTTATCCACGTACCCTCGTAGACCGTAAGCGGAAGCGTTAGCACAACGCAGTTGATGTAGTCGAACGTCTTCACGATCCGACCGATCCAAGTACCGAACGTACGGCACCTTCGAGTTCAGCACACGTTCAGCTCGATGACGATCTCTGGCCTCCGATCCAGCAAAGCTCCGGAGATGAGTTCCGTCAGCACGACGGCGTGATGACGGTGATGATGTTCCGATCGGCCGGGGAACCTTCTCAGAACGCGCGTGGCATGACATGGCCAGCTAGCCCCATCGATCTCTTTCCACAATTCCATGCATGCATATACGGTAGCCGGCCGCACGCGATCGATCGATCACGAATTCACGATCCACATGGTACGTACGTCGGTCGAGCACATTCCATATGCGCGGCGGCAGATCAGGAACTGATGTCGCCTTTCCATGCGCGACTCGTGCCGGCTCGCTATTTATTCGGCGCCCCGGCGCCGCCATCGATCTCACAGCAGCGCAGCAGCGAAAGAAACAATCTGCAGTCCTGTCGTACGAATTTCTCTGTAGGCGATCTCGATCATGGCTTCGTGCGGAAGGCTCTTCGTTTTCTTCTTCGTGGCCGCCGCGCTCGCCGCGGCGTCGATGGCCGACGTAGGGCCGCTTCGCGACGGGCGTCGCCACCTCGCTGCTCCGGCCCCGGCGCCGGACGCTTCCCCGGCCATTGCGCCGTCCCCGGCTCACCACGGCGCGAAGAGTCCTTCATCGTCGCCGTCCGCTGGAGCCGCAAGTCCGTCGTCCAGGGCCGCACCGGCTCAAGGTGGCGCGTGGGCTCCGGCACCTTTGGCTTCTGCCGGCGCCGCAGGGTCGTGGTCCAGCAGGACCGCACCGGCGGCTTGGAGCCCGTCGTACGCTCCGCCGTAGGCGCCTCCGCAGCCTACTGACGACGGCGCGAAGAGCCAGCCTCCGACCGGCGCGACGACGCCGGGCCAGCCGGCGGACACGGGAACACCAGCAACTAAAAGGCCCGGGCGTGAGCAGCGGCGCCGCGGCCGGCGTGCCGGCCGTGGCCCTGACGGCCGCTGGGCCGGCCGCGGCCCTGACGGCCGCTGGGTTGATGGCCATGATGATGCTCTTCTAAGTCCATTGATCAGTTGGATATATATCTTGGTGCCGGGTTGAGATCCTCTGCAGTACCGTATGCTGTAGTGTCAATGACATGTGGGGCCAGGTCCCACATGACAGAGACTGTACAGCACCGTACAGTACTGCAGAGGATCCTAACCCGTCCCCGGGTTTATGCAGTAGTTATCTAGGAGTAGTTCAATTTATAGTTCGATATGTTTTTGTGTGCATTTTTACGCAGAGTCAAGAGAAGAGATAGTGTAAGTTATTACTCCCTCCGTCCCAAAATTTTTGTCTTAGATTTGCCTTGATACGGATACATCAATCCGTAGACAAATCTAAGACAAGAATTTTGGGACGGAGGAAGTATTATATTTCTAGAAAAGTGAAGCAATTAGTCGATCTAGTCGAGTCTATGATCTAGTTTATACGAGAGGGAACCGGCGAATAATCGCGAGTGGATATGCCATCACGCGCGGACGATATCAAGACCGACCGTTCCCTAGTGATTCGTGCAGCTCTACTACATCAAGCTCGTATAATGAATCACATCCATAGTATACAATTAGTATAGCTCACGTATTACCTCTGCCCTCGTCAGGAGATGGACCACAAGGCAGCCTCAGGCATTGAAGCGAGATGCGCATTGATTACATGTCAGTCCCAATGCCAGGAGATATTCCATATCTTGTTTTATTTTCGTGCTCTATGCACTGCATGTATCTTGTAGAGCGATAGTTATTATGCGGACTCTAATCACAGATACCCTGCTACACACAGGATAGTACACCAACCAGCAGAGTGGGCAGAAACAACATGCACCACAAACCAAATGAGGTTGGTGTTAATGTTTCATTGAGGCCGCGACAGACCATGCAATAAGTAACAAAACAGCAACACACTTGACCACCTCATTTACTAGGATTAATGCACCACAGTGCCCTTTTGTCTTACTAGTGCACCGCCCTCTACATCAGTAACGAAAATGTGTATTGAGTAGTTCGCTAATTGGTGTGAGTTTTCTTAGATGAGCTTTTAGCTATGCTAGATCAGCTTAGGTCTATCTCCATGTCAGCCCAGGCGTGTGCCTAAACATGATTAATGTTCCTAAATTGCAACTCATTTTTTTCCTAAATTGCAGTAGATATTTTAAAATTTTAGGAATCCATGATTTTAAATTTTTAAAATATGTCCACTGAATAAGATTAAATTAGTGCACCTAGAAAGAATAATCATAGCCCCAAATAGCTATTTTTCTTTTTTAGATGAATTAGTGTGAACTTTTAACTTCGGTCTATATCCATATCAGGCCAGGCATGTGCGTACACATGATTAATGTTCCTACATTGCAACTCAAAAATAATGTTTCCTAAATTGCAATAAACATTTTAAAATTTCAGAAATACAAGATTTTAATTTTGAAAAAAAAATTCCACTACATAAGACTAAACTAGTCCACCTAGAACAAATAATCAGATCCCCAAATAGCTAATTTTCTTTTTTGGATGAATTAGTGTGAATTTTTAACTATGCTAGATCAGCTTAGGTCAGTCTCCACGTTAGGTCAGGCATGTGCATACACATGATTAATGTTCCTAAATTGCAACTCAAAAAGAAATGTTCCTAAATTGCAGTAAATATTTTGAAATTTCGTGAATCCAAGATTTTAATTTTGAAAAATGTCCACTACAAAAGATTAAACTAGTCCACCTAGAACAAGTAGTCAGAGCCCCAAATAGCTATTTTTCATATTTTTGTTATCCATGTTTCCCCATGTATCTACCAGTATGTGATGCGTCCTCACCTGTTGGGCAATCAGTGTAATGTTATACTTATCACTCAATAATCTTTTTTCATGTTGTTCTTCTGATATTCATCAGCACTGGAAATTAATTTGTGTTTGTCCCAATGGTTATGCTTATCACATGATTCAGCTTGTACATCACACACAAAACAGCAGAAACCTACAAATTAGAGGTGTGTGGCACAAGCAAGCACCATAAATCTCTCACATGCTGCCGACTATTGACCGTTTGGACCATTAGATATGAGTCTGTGGGTCATCATTGCACCCATCAAATATTAGTTTGCATACGAGTTAAAAGCTTCGAGGCCCCCACTCCTGTCCTGTATAGAAAAGTGTATTCAAGTGCATTATTGAGCAACACTATTTGTATTGCAGCAAACACTATATTAATTAGTAATCTAGATGCAAACACGGACGATCCAGATTTCGGCATCGCGTGCTACCATGTCCCAAAAATCCGCGTCGAGGGAACCGGCAGCTAGCTTAGGTTCAAGCATGTCATCTAATGATTATTCGTGAAGTAGTGTTAAATACAAAAGTGTGTTCTTCGTATATTTTAGCTATGGTGTGCAATTTTTCTATCTTCTCTAGTTCATGATTTGTCTCCGTCCATCTCTTTCACCAAATTAGCCTGGTCAATCTAGTTTAGGTTTGTCGGTTCACAATGCATTCGCTTCACACGGTCCAATCAAATTCAAATCAAACCGGGCTCACGCCACAATACGATAAATTCAACCTTCACTTATTCCTTTTCTATCCGTGCATCGGACACATGTCTCTCTTGCCCCAAAAAAAAAGAAAGAAGAAGAGGTAAACTCTCACAACATGGGCATGTACGTACATGTGGAATTAATTTTTTAATGAAAACGCCAAAGCAATACAGAAATTAAAATTACACATTATTCTCGAGCTCCCATTTGACATACGCCTCATGCTTCTCCCAAGTTCATCCTCTCCCGCTCCTAATCCATTCTCTCTAGAGCTTGTATATATCTCATGTCCTTCTTCTCCTTAGTGAAAAAATGCAAGTCCATGTCGCGGACATTTTGCTCGCCGTGTCGTCACGCGTGGACCTGCCCTTCTCCCACTTGTTTCCATTCACTTGGTTGTTCATATTTGGCACCATGACTTGTCCCTCCTCCCCTCCACCTTCCTCATCTTCGTCATCTAATCCAATAGATTGTTGGGAGCTTGAGCCATCGTTTCTCTTCAACCTCTTGTTGTTGTTCTTGAGGTCATCCATGAGTTGTTGTACTTTGGTTTTCCATTCAATTTCAACCAACAATTGCACATAGTGAATGCCTTCCGCTTGGTTTGTTCGTACAAAGTGACTGTCAACCCCATCTAGGAAACAAGAATCGCTCATGGGAATGCAATAATCAAAACTAGCAATTCAAATGATGACAGAATGAATCATGTCAACTTACATGACTCTTGATTCCAACACCACTTTGGTTCTGGCCAACCATGGAAGAATAATGGCCGCAAAACTTGTTCACACTGTATTGGATGATGGACCATCTATGTTGGAGAGAGGCCTTAGTGCGGGTGCTATAGATTGGGTCTGGTTCCACATATTTATTGTGTACATGGTAATGCTTGTAGATCTTTTCCCAATACTTTATGTCATTTTGTGCGGTTCCACATATAGGGTCAATCCTTGTGGTTAATCAAGATTCACACAACAAAACATCCTCCTTGCATGAGACTGTCAGACCTCTTGCCTTGGGTATCCTTTTCTTTTTTGGTTACGGATGTCGATGTTTTCCCAACATCATACGTAGGACAGTTGTTATCCTCCAACTCCAAGTCATAATGCATAGGCTCTTGACCATCATTGATCATGTTTGTCATGTAGCCTCCTAAATGTTCATGATCACTAATGATGTGTGCAACAAAAACATTCAATGGGATATGCATCCCTAAATTGATTCAATGGCACATGCATCCCTAATCTCATTTAATGGCATATGAAACAAACGGAAGAATCAATACAAAGGGGGGGGGGATTTGTACCATGTCCTGGTTTACCATTTTTTTGAACAGGAACTGGGCAGACCCAGCTCCGACGGTTCTGAGAGCTGGCAATGCCCGTTGGAGTTGCAACGAGTCACACACCATCTCTGACGCGTCATGCTGCGCCTAGCCATCTGGAATAGTCCAATCGTTCGGACTCACTCTCGACCCGGGTGGATGACACCTTCCTTCTCGACAGCTATAGGCAGGTGTGGACGAATTGGATGGCCCCGCCGAAGCATCTGGGTCCATGTCGATGTCGACCACCTCCTTGTCCGCGGCTTCCTTGGACGCAGCTTGCTTCGTCGCTCCCTCTGGGTGGGGTTCTCCGCTTTGGAATGGACCGCCATAGACGGTACCCCACTAACTCCGTCGAGGCATCATTCAAGCGGGGAGGGGGCGGTGTACTCGACGACGACATCTACGACGGCTCGGACGCGGGCAGCGGCGCGGACGGGCATCAAGGGTGGACGATGGTGATGGCTCAGACACGGGAAATGGAGGATGAACACAGAGAAGGTCGGTCCATTTTGGTGGGCAAGGTCAATTTGAAGGAATTTGACGTCGGTCTAGTTTGTCGGATCCGACATGGCGGGTGCATCCCGGCATGCCTAGGCCTCCCCATATCCGCCCTAGATATTGGCTGGGTTTGAGGGGTGCCAAACAGCTAGGGAGTATAGGGCCGGTTTGAGGGGGCGGTTGGGTTGCAATTTTGTGACCGATCACTAACTGGGGCATCCGCCTGGATGTATAGGGGGATTAAGGGTCCGGCTTTAGATGCTCTAAAAAGGTGATGAAGATGGTTGGACGACCACCTAATCCGGCCACACAAATAAAACCTCACAAACTCCCCACACCGAAGTTGGCCTCACCGGTTAGAGAAGGAGCTAGGGGATAAAGACACAAAAATTGCCACCCACCCCTGTCGGAAGACACCTTTGAAAACTACATGCATTATACGAAGACACGACTAGACCAACCATTCCAAAAGAGCACTGACCAGACGAACCCCACCCTCCTCTACACAACTAATGAGACCGCCGACGACGATATGGAACATGAGTCAAACAAACCTAATGCTTGCGTTGCTATCGGCACCATAGCGCTGCCGCAACGCCGATCCAAGTCCCCTGTTTTGCCACTAGAGCAGCACACGAAGGAGGAGAGGACACATGGCCTCGCCAGTGAGGAGTGGGGGAGTGGTGTCGGCTAGGGTTCTTGGAAAGGGGGGTGACTTTTAGAACGAAAAGAAAAAAGACTATGATGGAAGTAACTAGCCCACCAACGAACCAACAGAATACAAGTACCATGGAACGCATCCACTTTGGACCAACAACGGTAACAACTAACAACATGAATGCCATGGATCAAACACGCACGCAGTTGCACACATATATACATACTATATATATAAAAAAAGACGGCCACGATGTGAAACCTTCCGTGGCTGTCTTGTTCAAAACATAGCAGGTGCAGTACGAATTTAATTAAAACGTTCATGAAAGAACGATTCAAATTTTCTCCAAGCAATCGGTTTTCCTTTCAACCCCAACGGCCCAACCAAATTAAAATTCAAAACCAGCCTCCTGGGTTCACACATGGTGCAGTCAAACTCAGTTCAAATCAAATCAGTCCACCGTCAGACCTGTCCGTCCGTCTGTCTCGCACTGAAGACGCGCAGGCGAGGCTGAAGACACGCAACCTCAGCAGCGCCAGCAGATAAGCTCGGACGAGAACGGAAAGCATCTCGTCCCGCCCGTCTCTCCTGCCTCTCCTGCTCGCATTTTCTTTCCTTCCCGCGAAAAAGTGGACGCAAATACGGCGTTCCTCGGGGGCCAAACCGCAAAACTTCCACCCATCCCCGCGCGCAAACCGCCCACTCCTCCTCTCATGTTTTTTTTTAAAGGAGTATAACTCCTCGTCTCATGTAATTACGCCATCATTCAGATCAGCCCTTCAGAAAAGTACACTAGTGGCCTAGTTTGTGTGGATTTCAGGAAGGGGTCTTTTTTTTAAACGAGGCAAAAGACTTGTCATTTTCATTGATTAAGAAGAAGAGAAATTGCCCGGTTAATTAACGGAAACCCGGGCGAAAACCGTTACAACATGCCTACAGAGAAGGCACCCACAAGACCCACACACACCGCCGAGGAAAGGACACCGCCGAGGTTGCCTGCAATGTCATCGTCATCACCTCTCCCCTAGCAAGCGACTCCGACTTCGTCGCTGACGACCGAACAAGACCCCTCCGAATGAAACCCTGCCGGCCAAGGCCAAACAATCGACCGCCCGCGTCGTCGAGGACGAGGGGGCTCCGACTCTGATGACGAGCCTCGCAGGAGAAAAGGAGCATGCCTTGCACCAACAGAGCCTGATATGGCCATCGCCCCGCAACGCCGTGGTTCCGACTTCAAGCTCAAGAACATGCCAGACGGCCGACGACGAAGGCAAGCCACTACCCTGCTCATCTCGCAACCATCATCGTCGCCACACAAGTCGCAACGCCACATCCGCACCGCCAGCCGGGCAGGTTTGCTTGGTATCTGTGGGTCTGCATTTCCACTGTCTGAGCTACTTTTTTGTTTTTGTTTGCGGGAACACTGTCTGAGCTACTGTTATCTGAATCTCAAGTATGTCTGTCTACCTCCCGTAGTGTCTATGTGTCATACTGTGATGCGACGATGGCGCGTTTGATTGGAGCATCCATGTGGCTAGCTCTTTTCTGTTGAATAATTTCTAATGCTCCTTGTGTGTTTGCAGGGCGGTGGCACGAGTTTCAGATGCCGTTGCAGCGGCCATTCAAGTGTTGGAGGCATGCATCGTTCCATGCGGATAGACGTTGTGTCGATCTATGTAGCCTGTTCGTTAACACATCTCGCAGTTACTGATTATATGAGTAAACAATTGCTTGGTATATAGTCACGAATTTACTAGTGTCGTGATGAGGAAGTATAAGAGTTAGTTTCTCATTAGTTGCACAATCAGTGTGTTACGACGACACCTCCTAGATTTAATCAAGCCTGTGATGGCGTAGTTCAGGTACATGAGATGATGATAGTATTATGGGAACCTGCTTTTTACAAGGACGTATGTAACTAAGTTCTCATTCTCATCTCTGGCTGACTAGGATGACCCCATCACAAACGCTGGCCGAGGTTCAAGTTTGACCGAGAGTGGTCGGGTCGAATGCGATGCAAGTATCATGGATGGAACTGCAGGTTCCTATGGAGCTATCAGCTGTGCAACGTAACTGTGGAAAATGTACTAAAACTTGATCCTCCAAAGTAGAAGCTTTAAATGAGATACTGTTCATATGTAGTATATTGACAATCAGAGAAGCTTAAAGCTCTGACCATCAGGTTCCTTCCTCTTCTACATATGCTTGTTCCTATTTCATTTGTGCTTTAATTCTCCCAATGATTCTGGCATCCATATGCAGGCCTGGCCCTTAGGGGGGACGGGAGGGGCGGCCGCCCCGGGCCCCGACAATGAATTGTGTTAAAGTGTATATGTGGATTGTCTAGCTCTTTCTATCAGTTCGGACTTTTGGTTGCGTTGGGTAGTGCATGAAACTTAACATGGTATCAAGGCCTAAGGTCTTGTGTTTAAGTCCCGGCGTTCACAATTTATACCAAAAAATTGTTGTTGCCCCCCTTTATCAGCTGCTTCAATCACAAAGACAATCCTTTGAATCAGGACCCACCAATCCAAATTAACCGAGGCAGGCTAGCAACAAAGTCAAATATCTGCTATCAAGGTATTTGGTATTTTTGTATACAATGATGCCTGCCATGTGCTCTACTTCTGCCCAAGATAATTAATGCATCTTTTCTTCTTGCACTCATGTTAGTTTCTTACAGTGAATTGTACCTTTTCTTTTTTCCATTGATGTTGCTTTCTTACAAATTTCTAGCTTTTTGTGTAGTTTCTTAGGCTAGGCAAAGTTGTTCCAATTCATTGTCAGAAAATGTGATTTTTGTATAAGCTAATGGCAAGTGAAAGGTAAGATGGATTGTTGGTGCATTTGTATTAGCGCGAGGTGGACAGTAATGGATTGTTGGTGCATTCAGTCGACCTTGGGTGTAATTTTAGGGGCAAAACCAAGAAGAGTAAAAAACTAGGGGAAAAACCCTTAGATAGAAAGTACCCCCTCCGTTCGAAAATAAGTGGCGTGTTTTAGCTCAAATAGGAACCAACTAAGGGCATGAATGAAGTATTCCCTTATTTTCTTCTTTGAACCTTCTATTGCCATTATATTAACGCGTGTTAAGCGTTTTGCAGATCAGAATAGGGTAATAACGGAGATGTTTAACCATGTCCAAAGGGCAATAACTTTCCCCGGCCTGAGCGTAGACATTACAGCCTTATCTATGTGTGTGCTCATACACTGTTTAAACATTATCAGCTTCAAAATATTAATCCATTCCGCTTTGTCGACTCACTAGCCCTAGGATCATTCAAAGCTAGGAAGCACGGTCAATACCGAAATTCCATACATTAAACAACATAGTCTTACACAATGTCTAACTTATTACATGGCACCTCGATGGCGCAAGGGAACAGGCAGTGGAAACATACATCACACTCGAGCATGGAGAGACGCCATCCCCACACCAACAACCAATTGAGAACACACCTAGTCATCATACTTGCTAGCGAACTCAATATCACAATCATCGTCGGCTTATGCATCTGGCCAAATCAACAAGTCAAGTGAGCACGTTGAATCAACCAATCAACAAGTCAAGAACTCAAGACATTCAAGAGCAGAGGATAAAATGAAGATCTAGATGCTTATGACATACAATCTGCTCAACAATAAATTTCAGCATCGACATGACATACAATCTGCTCAACAATAAAATATTATTGCATGGTTTTTGTCTGTTAGTATATGGTAGAGACAATGTTTTTTTAGATGATATATGGAAGTACAAGTAACATGCAAGAACAAGCAATTAAATATTAGTTGATGAATGATAAAAAGTGTAGCATGATAAATTTCCTTTAAGAAACAGACCCCCCCCCCCCCCCCAAAAAAAAAAAAAAACATTATGATTATGATTTTTTTTCTGATTTTCTATTTTTTGAAATATTTTGTTGCTTAAATTGCTGTTGGCTTGCATAAGCTAATGCCATATCACCAGGGAACCGCTTTGGATAGGGCCAAGGGAGTAAAGTAAATCAATTTAGTAATTCAAGTTTAAAACAACCAGATTCCGAGTTCAAAGTTGAAAAGTGAACTTCTGCAATAATTCAACCTAAAAAGTGGACTTGTTTCAGCTGACACATGCATAGTTATTAAAACTGACCAGAACAAACAGGAACGAAGCCCTGTTCCAATCTGGTTTGCAGTGAAGGTTGATCCAATCAGCCTGTTGTGACCCAACAAAAACCCGGTTAAACCACCCAATTGGGCGCTGAACCAGGGGTCAGTAAAATATTCTGTAGGTGGGAGCAATTGGACCGTCTTTAAGGTAGGATGAAGGTAGGCTACACCAGCCAAATAACTAACTAGGCTGTGTTCATTTGTTATCTTCGTACTTAACATTGTTTCTACCATATCATCTAAAAAAACATTGTTTCTACCATATACTAACAGACAAAAACCATGCAATAATATTTTATTTAACCAACAGGTTGGACCGCGGATCCGGCGGTCTGAACACTGAACTGATGCACTTACCATGTCGATCGCCGCTCTGGGTTCAATAACAACGACACATGACACACAAGTTAGACGCAAAATTCTTATACATGATGCTGGAGAGGGTGGATGCTGATTTAATGCAATAAAGCACATAATCTCAGCAGATGATGCAATAAAAAGAATCGACATCCAAGAGAAGATGATAAAATGTGCAGTACTCAGTTTACTGTATATGATACCTTGACCGGGGCTGTTTTGATTTGGAATCACTTGAGCATTTCCAGGAGCCTGTTATGTATTCGTCCCCATAGATAGCATTTTCAGAGAAACCTTCCGCAAATAATCAGACTGGGTAATACAAAAGAAAACAGTGTAAAGCTTTATAGCAAATTACTAATAGTGACTTGCAACCAAAAGTTTCCGCCCATCAGGAGACAGTTCACTACAAGATTCAACATGTGATCGATAATAACCAAGATCATGATCAGCGTTTTGGTCTATCATTTATGTAACATAATTAAAAAGATTTAGAATATAGTAGCTTATTAACTTACTATTTGTATGTGTACTAAGTGTGAAAATGCTAAAATAACTCAGATGTGCTCCAAATGGTTGAGTGTGGGCGTTGACACACCCATGGCAAGTCCCGGCAACCGCAGAAAAAATTGTGTGCGTTTCCAAGCACGAGAAAAATCAGGATATCTTCCCAAGAGCAGGTAAAGAAAACATTGGCAGCTAGAGAGCAAAAAAAGTCACGCAAGGTATCCCAAAAATGGTAAACTGCTAAAGGTACTTAAACATAATGTAAAAAATCTTCTACAACATTTGGAGACAGTTCTGCTCCGAGTAGCCACCAAGATAGGTTAAATTACTTGGCTGGTCGCTGCAGTATAGATTTTCTCTTCGCTTCGCACAGCGATTTTTTGAAGTTCGTTCAGTCCCTCTGGCACTGATACTGGCAGATGCTTCTTCAGACATTCCATTCTACATGTATAATGCAAAAATGTGAATAAATTGGAAGATGCAGTGTGCAATGAAATATCTGGCATCTGAGATGTAAGGTGGGACGAGTAGGCAGAGCAGCCAATTCTCAATCATATACACCCTCCATTCCTATAGGCAAGGCATAATTTTCGCTTTGATAAGACCAAGGAGGTGCTGCGCGGGTTGATTTAGTCATGGCTTGTGATCATGTGAGGAATATCACTTGGGGAAGCATTCGAGAAACTCTAGTTTCAGAACAAAATTGCGTCCCAGCACAGTACTAATAGCATGGTTTCCCCTATGAGATCAAATGTTGTGATATCTGTGTTATACTGTATTTGTGTATGCCATGACAAATTTGGACCTGTTTGTCAATAAACTTGTGTTAAACTGTTTAGATAGAATTTAATTATAGTTAAATGAAGTAATTAGGTTGGATTAAAAGCAGGTGCAATACAGAGTTGATTAGTCAATCCCCCAGCAGGAACTTTTGACCTAAGAATAGGGCACAGAAACAGGGAGCTTGTGTGTAAATTGACGACGAATATGTTGCTGCCACTATGGATATGGCTGAATCAAAGTTATATCAGATGGATCGACGACAACATTGACCCGAAAACACACAGAAAATTCTTCTTTTTTGTATGTGGGAAACCGAAAAATTGGAGAAAGGATAAAATTAATATGATTGGAGGGAGGGGAAAGCAAAGGAGAGCAAATCAATTACAATCCCTACATCTTATTGACGATCCTGCTGCGCGCCTCGGGCTGAAGCTGGGGGCGCCAATCAGCTCCGGTGGGGGCCGAGGCATTCGGGTCAACACCGGCGGTGGCGGCGGCGGCGACGGCAGCAGCGACTGCAGCGGGGTCTGGCCCCTGGGTGGGCCGCCAGGGGGTTCCGTCGGGCATTCTTAAACATGATGCTGGAGAGGGTGGAGGTTGATTTAATGCATTAAAGCACACAATCTCAGCGTTTGATGCAACAAAAACGATATCCAAGCGAAAACGATAAAATATGCAACACTCAGCTTACTGTATATGATACCTTGACCGAGGTTCATTTGATTTGGAATCACTTGAGCATTTCCAGGAGCCTGTTGTGTCTTCGTCTCCATAGATAGCATTTTCAGGGAGATCTTCCGCAAATAATCAGACTGGGTAATACGGTACAAAGGAAAACAATGTAAAGTTTTATACCAAATTACTAATAGTGGCTTGCAACCAACACTTCTGGTTGATTAGCAGCTTCAGCTTTTAACATTTCAATCATTGTTATAGATGGTACTTAACATGACTTAAAAAAATATCCTCTACAACATTTGGAGACAGTTCTGCTCTATTATTAGCCCATAAACCTTGTTTGACCCCCCATAGCTAAAAATAAAATAAACTGTGCTCTGCTTCGAGTAGCCGCCAAGACGGATTAAATTACCTGACTGGTCGCTGCAGTATAAATCTTGTCTTCGAATCGCACAGCGATGATTTGAAGTTCGTTCAGTCCCTCTGGCACTGATACCGGCAGATGCTTCTTCAGACATTCCATTCTACACGTATCATGCAAAAGGTGAATAAAATATGTGGCATCTGAGATGTATGGTGGAACGAGTAGGCAGAGTAGCCAATTGAGGTAGATCCCCAATTCTGAATTCCTATAAGCAAGGCGTAATTTTCGAATTTGCTAAGACCAAGGCGTGATTCTGAACATTTGGGGAATATATATCCACTTGGGGAAGCATACTGCATAGGAAGAACTCTAGTTTCAGAACAAAACTGCATCCCGGCACAGTACTAATTAATAGCATGGTTTCTCCTAGGAGATCAAACGTTGTGACATCTGTGTGTTGAACTGTTCAGACATAATTTGATCCTAGTTAAGTTAAATGAAGTAATTAGGCTGGACTCAATGCTAGTTAAATTTTCACCCGAGTATACAGGGCAAGAAACTGGGAGCTTGCGTGTAGATCGACGACGAAGAATCTGTTGCTGCCGCTAAGGACATGGCTAGATCGAAGCTCTATCTGATGGATCGACTCGAAAACACGCGGGAAATCCCTTGGGAAACCGAAAGCAAACGCGGAGGAAGGACCGAATGAATATGGGTTAGAACTTTAGAGGGAGGGGAAAGCAGAGTAGAGCAGATCGAGCAGAGTCCATACATACATCTTGTTGACGACCCTGCTGCGCGCCTCGGGCAGGAGCTGGGCGCGCCAGTCGTCGCCGCCGGTGGGCGGCGGGGCGTTCAGGTCAACGCCAACGCCAACGCTCCAGTTGGCGTCCATGGCTGGTGATTCGTGTGTAGTATACCGACTGGTCAGGTCTCGAGGGGATGGAGGTGGAGGTGGAGGCGCCCCGCCTCTGCCTTTTGTATATACAAAGCGAGACGACGGCGACGAGGAGGGAAAGCCCCTTGCGGCGTGCCCTTAGTGGTGCCTCCTTTTTAAAATTTATAATACTCCCTCCGTTTTGTTAGTCTGCATATAACTTTTGTCTGAAATCAAAATATCTCTAGTTTGGCCAAACTTACAGAAAAAAAAGTATCAACACTTACAATGCCAAAGAAATACCTTTAGATTCATTATGGAATATATTTTCATATTATGTATATTTGATATTGTAGATGCTGATATATTTTTATGCAGATTTGGTCAAAGTTTGTAAAGTTTGACTAGACGCAGATCTTATATGCGGAGTAAAAAGGAGCGTTCCTACATGAATAGATCTTGTCTACATTGGACGTGACGCCATGGCTTCAGAAAATGTTTGTGTGTTTTTTAAAAGATATTTTTGAATTTTATAATAAATATTCGGAAAATAAAAATGTGCTCATTAGTTTTTCTAAAAAAAAGGTCGTGTATTTAAAAATGTTTAGAAATTTCACAAGATTTCGCCAATTCAAAAAATATTCATGTATTGAAAAATAGCATATCAAAAACTGTTCATATCGAAAATTTCAAAGACTTTTTAAAAACCGTGCAATACACTACTCTCGAGCTGAACAGACGGTATTTGCCCCAGTCCTGCTCTTTTCGTTTTGTTTGTTAACTTGATGAAACTTTGGATTCCAGGCTAAAGCCGTTATCAGTAAGGCACAATTAAGGGCATTCTTCTCTGCTGATTCCACAAGTTCACGTTGTAAAAGTGTGTCAAGGAAGAGTGCGAAGAGGGCATCCAGATAACCCATTGATGACAAGGGTACTTCACTGAAGTATTTGAGTAAACATGGAGTCAAGAACAATATGTTAGCGAAATATGCAAAGTCACTGAAGAATGAAGAATATCTGTTTATCTTTGTTAACGTCAAGCAGGACTTTGATGAAAGGTTAGAATTCCTCAAGGACATGCTTGCAGAGGAAATGGGAACGACAGCTTGATCCGAGTTGGTGCAGGGGTTTCGTACCTAGGCTGGTGATTATGTCTTTGTTGGTTGTATCCTAGATTTGTTTTAGCGCAACTATCATGTGTAAGGCCAGACTTGATGTTTCTAATTGAACTTGTACCTTTAGGCTTCACTTTAATATTTCCAGTGTGTAATTTGCACCTCTTCTTCTTATGTCCCCCTGGGACAGTTCTTCTAGTCGAGTTCTTGTAATAACTGAATATGTACCTTGTGAGATGGAGTGTCCAGCAGAAATATGTGGCTTTATGTCTTAATGGTATGTTACCACCCAAACTGTATGTTGTTACTCGTACAACCTGTTATTCGTAATATATAGTGATTAGTTGGGAAATGTTAAACATGGTTTCCAAGTTCTCATACATTTCCCAAGTCAAAAGTTATTCAACTTTTCCCTATTTATGTAAATCACTAGATGCGGGTTGTCGACTAGTTTTTATAAAGCAAGAACAATTTTCGAACATGAACTTAGTTTAAAAAAGGTAAAATAACCTTGAAATAGGAAAAGGGAAAAAAGAAGAAGAAAAGAAACATAAAACCAAATAAAGAAAAAACAAAAAGAAACATAAAAAGGAAAAAAAGAAGAAAACAAGAACAGTTTTGACGCCATTGTACTGGGCCGGCCCATTCATGGACCCCCTGTGCGGCGGCACCTCTATTTGATGCATAATGCGTCAAATAGGTGCTCCCGCCTGCCTGGCCGTCCGATCGTCGTGCGCAACAGAGACAAGCAGAGGATGGGCCGATGGGGAGGCGAAGGGAAGCATCTAGAAGAGAGAGAGAGAGAGAGAGAGAGAGAGAGAGAGAGAGAGGCGACCGCTACGGCATCAACCAACCGACTCCGCCCGTTTACACAACGCACACGCCTTAACCCAACGAACCGACCAATTACTCGTGGGCCCAGGAGCGATGACCACAGCCACGTCGCACCAGGACTCTTCAATTCGTGGGAGCTTAAAAGTATCTAGACCGATATTTCTTGCCACAAAAAAAATATATAGGCTGATATTTCTTCCCTCAAAAATATCTAGACTGATATTTCTCAAAGAAAGAAAAAGCTAGACTGATTGCACTAAGCACCACGCATGGGAAGGCTCTGGTGTTGAGCGATGCAGCAGTGATTAGATTTGCTTGTTCACCTTCATAGCCTCACTAGATCATGATAGCACGTGTTGCTGCGCTTGTCCAGTTTTCAAAATAATGATAGAATATTATATAAATACTTTTTTGAGCAACAAACAGTGGGGAAGACCCCCACTGTAATTCTCATTTTCATTAATATGGTGGGACATTTACAAGTGGATTTACAGGATGGATCATGTAGTAAACATAGAAAGAAAATCTACAAATGGTCAAGCTAGCTTTGCATGCCCTCCGTCAAACCAGGTTAGCCTTCTTTATGATCATGCTAAAGTGCTTCTTCAACATGGCTATACAATATGCCATATTCTTAACTTTGTGGTCAAATATTATGCTATTTCTGTGCTTCCATAGACTCCAGCAGCCAGCAATTAAGCACTCTTTGAAACATCCATAAGTATCTTGTTTTCTTCCCTCCATGAGCATTTCCATCAGATTATGATCAGTGTCCCATTGCTAACCAATATTCATCCAGAAGTTTTGGCTGAAATCACAACTAAAAAATAGGTGCATTAGATGTTCATTAGGCTCATCATCACATAACTCACACTTACTTGTCTCTATGTAGAAATTCTTCCTGTTTAATAGATCTCTAGTATTCAATCTATCTTGCAATAGAAGCCAAAAAAGAGTTTCTACCTAGGTAGGGAACAAGACTTCCAAATCCACTGGAATGGTTTAGGAGCATCAGCAGGATTTCCCATGTATTCAAGATATACTCTCTTATTAAAGTACTTTGATCCACCCCAATGAAACTTCCATGAATCAGGTATTTGCTGGTTTTCTCTGCTATTTATCAACTCTCTTAGGTTGTTGCTCTGATGTACTGCAATTGTAGACATTGGCAGGTGGAATAGGTCATAAAATTCAACCTCTTCCAAATTGCTGGCAGAAGCAAGTGTGATCTCAAAGTTTTTTACATAAGAATATAGCTGAGGCATAGCCTGTGAACACCATTTATCTGACCATAGCTTGATTGTATTACCATTCCCAGCATAGCTTATGGTCATATCCTTACATTCTCTCAAGATAGAGCAGCAGTCTCTCCACCAGAAGGATCCCACCCTGGTAGGGTAACTAGGCACCTCACCATTGTCATAGTAATTGTTCCAGATAAGGTTTAACCAGGGAATATCCTGCTTGTTAAAGAATTTGAATAGGAATTTAGTAAGCAGAGTTTTGTTTTGGATTCTTAGATCTAGAACTCCCAGACCACCTGCTTTTTTTGGCAAGCATACATTATCCCATTTGACAAGGCAGTTCCTGCTACCTCTTGAGCACTGCGTTGGATTTCCCCGAAGAGGAGAGGATGATGCAGCAAAGTAGCATAAGTATTTCCCTCAGTTTTTGAGAACCAAGGTATCAATCCAGTAGGAGATCACGCACAAGTCCCTTGTACCTACACAAAACGATAGCAACTCGCAACCAACGCTTAGGGGTTGTCAATCCCTTCACGGTCACTTACGAGAGTGAGATCTGATAGAGATAATATTTTTGGTATTTTTGATAGATAGATGCAAAGTAAAAAGTAAAAGGCAAAGTAAAAACAAAGCAAGTAAATAGAGTGATAGAGATTGATATGATGAGAATAGACCTGGGGGCCATAGGTTTCACTAGTGGCTTCTCTCAAGAGCATAAGTATTCTACGGTGGGTGAACAAATTACTGTTGAGCAATTGATAGAATTGAGCATAGTTATGACTATATCTAGGCAATGATCATGTATATAGGCATCACATACAAAACAAGTAGATCGAAACGATTCTGCATCTACTACTATTACTCCACTCATCAACCGCTATCCAGCATGCATCTAGAGTATTAAGTAAAAAAAGAGTAACGCCTTAAGCAATATGACATGATGTAGAGGGATAAATTCATGCAATATGATAAAAACCCCATCTTGTTATCCTCGATGGCAATAATACAATACGTGCCTTGTAACCCTTTCTGTCACTGGGTAAGGACACCGCAAGATTGAACCCAAAGCTAAGCACTTCTCCCATTGCAAGAACTACCAATCTAGTTGGCCAAACCAAAAAGGATAATTCGAAGAGACTTGCAAAGATAACTCAATCATACATAAAAGAATTCAGAGAAGAATCAAATATTTTCCATAGATAATACTGGATCATAAACCCACAATTCATCGGTCTCAACAAACACACCACAAAAAGAAGAAGATTACATCGAATAGATCTCCACGAGAGAGGGGGAGAACATTGTATTGAGATCCAAAAAGAGAGAAGAAGCCATCTAGCTACTAGCTATGGACCCGAAGGTCTGAAGTAAACTACTCACACTTCATCGGAGGGGCTATGGTGATGATGTAGAAGCCCTCCGTGGTGGATGCCCCCTCCGGCGGAGCTCCGGAACAGGCCCCAAGAAGGGATCTCGTGGATACAGAAGGTTGCGGCGGTGGAATTAGGTTTTTGGCTCCTGTTCTGATCGTTCGGGGATACGTAGGTATATATAGGAGGAAGGAGTACGTCGGTGGAGCGTCAGGGGGCCCACGAGGTAGGGGGCGCGCCCAGGGGGGCGCCCTCCACCCTCGTGACCGCCTCTGGCACTTCTTGGAGTAGGTTCCAAGTCTCCTGGATCACGTTCGGTTGGAAAATCACGATCCCGAAGGTTTCATTCCGTTTGGACTCCGTTTGATATTATGTTTCTTCGAAATACTGAAATAGGCAAAAAACAGCAATTCTGGGCTGGGCCTCCGGTTAATAGGTTAGTCCCAAAAATAATATAAAAGTGGAAAATAAAGCCCAATATAGTCCAAAACAGTAGATAAAGTAGCATGGAGCAATCAAAAATTATAGATATGTTGGAGACGTATCAGGCATCCCCAAGCTTAATTCCTGCTCGTCCTCGAGTAGGTAAATGATAAAAAAGAATTTTTGATGCGGAGTGATACTTTGGCATAATTTCAATATAAATCTTCTTATTTGTGATAGAAATATTCAGATCCGAAAGATTCAAGACAAAAGTTCATATTGACACAAAAATAATAATACTTCAAGCATACTAATCAAAGCAATCATGTCTTCTCAAAATAACATGGCAAAAGAAAGTTCATCCCTACAAAATCATATGGTTAGTCTATGCCTCATTTTCGTCACACAAAGATGTTCCCAACTTCTATACCCCCAATGACCAGCCAAGCAATTGTTTCATACTCAAATAATCTCAAACTTTTTCAACTTTCACGCAATACATGAGCGCGAGCCATGGATATAGCACTATGGGTGGAATAGAATATGATGATGGGGATTGTGTGGAGAAGACAAAAAGGAGAAGGTCTCACATTGACGAGGCTAATCAACGGGCTATGGAGATGCCCATCAATTGATGTCAACATGAGGAGTAGGGATTGCCATGCAACGGATGCACTAGAGCTATGAATGCTCAACAAAAGAAAACTAGTGGGTGTGCATCCAACTCGCTTGCTCACGAAGACCTAGGGCATTTTATGGAAGCCCATCATTGGAATATACAAGCCAAGTTCTATAATGAAAAATTCCCACTAGTATAAAAAGACAACTTATGAGACTCACTACCATGAAGATCTTGGTGCTACTTTGAAGCACAATATATGAGACTCACTACATGAAGAACAAGGTGCTACTTTGAAGCACAAGTGTGGTAAAAGGATAGTAGCATTGTCCCTTCTCTCTTTTTCTCTCATTTTTTTATTTGGGCCTTTCTCTTCTTTTTTATGGCCTCTTTTTTTTCGTCCGGAGTCTCATCCCGACTTATGGGGGAATCATAGTCTCCGTCATTCTTTCCTCACTTGGGACAATGCTCTATTGATGATCATCACACTTTTATTTTTCTTACAACTCAACAATTACAACTCGATACTTAGAACAAAGTATGACTCTATATGAATGCCTATGGCGGTGTACCGGGATGGTGCAATGAATCAAGAGTGACACGTATGGAAAATAATGCATGGTGGCTTTGCCACAAATACGATGTCAACTACATGATCATGCAATGGCAATATGACAAAATTAATGTATGTCATGATGATGATGGTGGAAGTTACATGGCAATTTATCTCGGAATGGCTATGGAAATGCCATGATAGGTAGGTATGGTGGCTGTTTTGAGGAAGATATAAGGAGGTTTATGTGTGATAGAGCGAATCGTATCACGGGGTTTGGATGCACCGGCGAAGTTTGCACCAACTCTCAAGGTGAGAAAGGGCAATGCACGGTACCGAAGAGGCTAGCAAAGGCAGAAAGGTGAGAGTGCGTATAATCCATGGACTCAACATTAGTCAAAAGAATTTATATACTTATTGCAAAAATTTAGAAGCCATCAAAAAATTCAAGTATTACGCGCATGCTCCTAGGGGGATAGATTGGTAGGAAAAGACCATCGCTCGTCCCCGACCGCCACTCATAAGGATGCACAAGCCAGGTACACTTCATGTTTAAAATTTGTTACACAACTTTACCCATACGTGCATGCTACGGGACTTGCAAACTTCAACACAAGTATTTCTCAAATTCACAATTATCAACTAGCACGACTTTGATATTATTACCTCCATATCTTAAAACAATTATCAACCATCAAACTTATCTTAGTATTCAATTTACTCAAAAGAAAGTTTCACATGTCTTGAACACTAAGTATATTAACATTAAGAAAATTACCATGCTATTAATGACTCCCAAAATAATCTAAGTGAAGCATGAGAGATCAATATTCTTTAAAACAAATCCACCACCGTTCTCTAAAAGATATAAGTGAAGCACTAGAGCAAAAATTATCAAGCTCAAAAGATATAAGTGAAGCACATAGAGTATTCTAACAAATTCCAATTCATGTATGGCTCTCTCAAAAGATGTGTACAGCAAGGATGATTGTGGTAAACTAACAAGCAAAGACAAATAATACAAGACGCTCCAAGCAAAACACATATCATGTTGGTGAATAAAAATATAGCTCCAAGTAAATTACCGATGGAAGTGGACGAAAGAGGGGATGCCTTCCGGGGCATCCCCAAGCTTTGACTTTTTGGTGTCCTTGGATTATCTTGGGGGTGCCATGGGCATCCCCAAGCTTAGGCTCTTTGCCACTCCTTGTTCCATAATCCATCAAAAGAATTCACCCAAAACTTGAAAACTTCACAACACAAAACTCAACAGAAATCTCGTGAGCTCCGTTAGAGAAAGAAAGCAAAAGACTACTTCAAGGTACTGTAATGAACTCATTCTTTATTTATATTGATGTTAAACCTACTGTATTCCAACTTCTCTATGGATTATAAACTATTTTACTAGCCATAGATTCATCAAATAAGCAAACAACACACGTAAAACAGAATCTGTCAAAAACAGAACAGTCTGTAGAAATCTGTAACTAACGCAAACTTCTGGAACTCTAAAAATTCTACCAAAATAGGAAGTTCTGGAAAATTTGTTTATTGAGCATCAGAAAAAAGATTCAACGCAAAAGCACGTTCCTGTGATTTATCATAACTAAATGCGTGCGCAAAAAGTTTCTGTTTTTCCGCAGAATCAAATCAACTATCATCGTAGGTTATCCTATAGGTTCTACTTGGCACAAACACTAATTAAAACATAAAACCACATCCAAACAGAGGCTAGATGGATTATTTTTCCTAATCAGAAGCAAAAACAAAAAACACAAAATAAAATTGGGTTGCCTCCCAACAAGCGCTATCGTTTAACGCCCCTAGCTGATAATTTTAATGATGCTCACATGAAAGACAAGAATTGAAGCGCAAAGAGAGCATCATGAAACACGTGACAAACACATCTAAGTCTAACATACTTCCTATGCATAGGCATCTTATATGCAAACAAATGATCATAGCAAGCAAAAGCTAGCATATGCAAGGAAGAGGAAAGAAACAATAGCAATCTTAACATAACGAGAGGTAAATTGGTAACATGAAAATTTCTATAACCATATTTTCCTCTCTCATAATAATTACATGTAGGATCATAAGAAAATTCAACAATATAGCTATCACATAACATATTCTCAACATGATCCACATGCATGCGAAGTTGACACTCTTCCGAAATAGTGGGATTAATATTAACTAAAGTCATGACCTCTCCAAACCCACTTTTATCAAAAACTTCATAGATTGAACATTATCCAAATATGTGGGATCTAAAGTTGACACTCTTCCAAACCCACTTTCAATATTATTGCAAACACTATTATCAATCTCACATTCATCATGAGGATTAAATAAGTTTTCAAGATCATAAGAAGAATCACCCCAATCATGATCATTGCAACAAGTAGAGGACATAGCAAAACTAGCATCCCCAAGCTTAGGGTTTTGCATATTTTTAGCACAATTGAAATCAATAGAATTTATAGTAAAATCATTGCAATCATTCTTTTTATTCAAAGATCTATCGTGAATCGCTTCATAAAGTACTTCATCACAATTTTTAGCTTCATGAATTTCAGGCAAAACCTCATAAAGATAATCTAGTGCACTCAATTCACTAGCAATAGGTTCATCATAATTGGATCTCTTAAAGAGATTAGCAAGTGTATGAGGATCCATAAACTTTTAGCAAGCAAAGATGCAAGCAAAAAGAAGGCACATGGTAACACAAGATTGAACGGAGGAAGGGCAAATAAAACGGTAATGGTGAAGTGGGGGAGAGGAAAACGAGAGGCAAATGGCAAATAATGTAATGCGAGAGATAGGGATTGCAATGAGTACTTGGTATAGTTGACTTGCTTGCGTGAGCCTCCCCGGCAACGGCGCCAGAAATTCTTCTTGCTACCTCTTGAGCACTGCGTTGGATTTTCCCGAAGAGGAGAGGATGATGCAGCAAAGTAGCGTAAGTATTTCCCTCAGTTTTGAGAACCAAGGTATCAATCCAGTAGGAGATCACGCACAAATCCCTCGTACCTACACAAAACGATAGCAACTCGCAACCAACGCTTAGGGGTGGTCAATCCCTTCACGGTCACTTACGAGAGTGAGATCTGATAGAGATAATATTTTTGGTATTTTTGATAGATAGATGCAAAGTAAAAAGTAAAAGGCAAAGTAAAAACAAAGCAAGTAAATAGAGTGATAGAGAATGATATGATGAGAATAGACCCGGGGTCCATAGGTTTCACTAGTGGCTTCTCTCAAGAGCATAAGTATTCTACGGTGGGTGAACAAATTACTGTTGAGCAATTGATAGAATTGAGCATAGTTATGAGTATATCTAAGCAATGATCATGTATATAGGCATCACGTCCAAAACAAGTAGATCGAAACGTTTCTGCATCTACTACTATTACTCCACTCATCGACCGCTATCCAGCATGCATCTAGAGTATTAAGTAAAAATAGAGTAACGCCTTAAGCAAGATGACATGATGTAGAGGGATAAATTCATGCAATATGATAAAAAAACCATCTTGTTATCCTCGTTGGCAACAATACAATACGTGCCTTGCAACCCTTTCTGTCACTGGGTAAGGACACCGCAAGATTGAACCCAAAGCTAAGCACTTCTCCCATTGCAAGAACTACCAATCTAGTTGGCCAAACCAAAAAGGATAATTCGAAGATACTTGCAAAGATAACTCAATCATACATAAAAGAATTTAGAGAAGAATCAAATATTTTCCATAGATAATACTGGATCATAAACCCATAATTCATCGGTCTCAACAAACACACCGCAAAAAGAAGAAGATTACATCGAATAGATCTCCACGAGAGAGGGGGAGAACATTGTATTGAGATCCAAAAAGAGAGAAGAAGCCATCTAGCTACTAGCTATGGACCCGAAGGTCTGAAGTAAACTACTCACACTTCATCGGAGGGGCTATGGTGATGATGTAGAAGCCCTCCATGGTGGATGCCCCCTCCGGCGGAGCTCCGTAATAGGCCCCAAGATGGGATCTCGTGGATACAGAAGGTTGCGGCAGTGGAATTAGGTTTTTGGCTCCTGTTCTGATCGTTCGGGGATACGTAAGTGTATATAGGAGGAAGGAGTACGTCGGTGGAGCGTCAGGGGGCCCACGAGGTAGGGGGCGCGCCCAGGGGGCGCCCTCCACCCTCATGACTGCCTCTGGCACTTCTTGGAGTAGGGTCCAAGTCTCCTGGATCACGTTCGGTTGGAAAATCACGATCCCAAAGGTTTCATTCCGTTTGGACGCCATTTGATATTCCGTTTCTTTGAAATACTGAAATAGGCAAAAGAACAGCAATTCTGGGCTGGGCCTCCGGTTAATAGGCTAGTCCCAAAAATAATATAAAAGTGGAAAATAAAGCCCAATATAGTCCAAAACAGTAGATAAAGTAGCATGGAGCAATCAAAAATTATAGATACGTTGGAGACGTATCAGTTCCCTTTTTTATTGATATCTTTGCCATACCATAGGAAGTTCCTACCAGATTTTTCAAAATGGTCCAAAATGGTGAATGGAACTCTGATGCAGCACATAGCAAAGATAGGCAGAGCTGCAATAATGGATTTCAGGTGTACAAGTCTCCCTGAATATGACATCATGGTGGCAATGCCAGCAAGCCTGTGATCAAGCCTAGATACCATGGGTATCAAATCAGATACTTTAGGCCTTGTAGATCCCATTGGCAGGCCAAGGTATGTAAATGGCATAGCTTCTTTTTTGCAGTTAAAGGTGTTACCAAGGTCCATAGCTTTGTCATCAGAGATATTGATAGGTACCATAGAGGATTTACTGTAGTTTACTACAAGCCTAGTGAAATTAGAAAACTTATCAAGGATCTCAATAAAATTCCTGATTTGTACCTCATCAGCTGGCAGAATAACAAGTGTATCATCAGCATACTGTATGATAGGGTAGCATTCAGTATAGTTTGTTTCAATGGGAAAAGAAAGTAGGTCATTCCTCCATGCTTCATTTACCAAGATTTGTAATAATCCTCCAACCATAACATATAGTAAAGGGGAGAAAGGATCTCCTTGCCTGACTCCACATTTGCATTGGATGCACTTACCAGGCACACCATTTAGAATGACAGAAGTAGTGGCAGTGGAAAGTATAGCAGTTACCCATCTAATCCATTTGTTGCTGAATCCCAGATGCTTCATCATGAATAGAATGGCCTTATTATCAAATGCCTTTACAAAATCAATCTTAAAAATTATGATTTATTTCTTGGACTTGTGACACATATGTATGTATTCAAAACTCCAAGCAAGGCAGTCCTGAATATTCCTTGTCTTGATAAATCCATATTGATTCTTGCTAACTCTGGATATAATAATCTATTGTGCTCTATTGGAAAGAAGTTTGGTAAATATTTTGATGGGCATACTTACAATAGAAATTGGCCTATAATCATCAGGAGATTCAGGGTTATCATTCTTAGGTATCAGAGTTATATAGGCATTGTTAACAGGAGCAAGAGATACTGTTTCATTGTAAAAATCATTAATGAATTTTTAGAAATATTGCTTGATGATGTGCCAACATTTCTTCATAAATAATCCATTGAAACCATCAGGACCAGGGGATTTATCATTGGGCATTTTATTAATGATATCATCTATTTCTTCATTGGAGAAGGGTCTGTCAAGATCATGTAAATCCTCTTCCATAGCAAGATGTGATATATCAAAGTTTTGTGAATATATGGTATCAGTGCCTATTCTATTTTTGAAAGATTCCCATATAATAGCAGCTTTATGGTCATGATCAAATACTTCTTGTCCATCCATAGCCATAAGATAAGTGATGTAGTTGTGCCTGAACACATAAGTAGCAATGGCATGAAAAAAATTGGTATTTTCATCACCCAGATTTGCCCATCTTATATTTGCCCTAATTCTCCAATATACTCTCTTAGCCTCCAATAACTTGTTTGTATGTTTAACAAGTAAGGTTCTAAAATTCCTTTCAATCCTAGATAGCAGTCTTTGTTCCTCAATTGCATCCATTATCTTCACATAGAAACAATAATTGTCAATTATTTTATTCAATTGGGAGTATTGTTTACTCCATGCTTTCAGTCCTCTTCTGATAGCTTTAAATTTGGAGTTTAGATTTTTTGCAGAATCAGAGTAATGAGTGGAATTCAATCAATGTTTCTCCACAGTTTCAAGAAATCCACTAAATTCAGTCCAATATTCTTCAAATCTGAATATCTGGCTTTTGGGGATGGTGCTGTCAATTTGAATTTTGATGGGCACATGATCAGATGAGATTTTAGCCAAGGGGATAGCCATAGTAGATGGATGAGCAGTAGTCCAGTGGGGGCTAGTAAATATCCAGTCTAGCTTTTCCAAAAGAGGCTGATCTTGTTTATTGCTCCATGTGAAGGATCTTCCTTTGAGGGGGATTTCAACCAGATCCAAATTGAAAATAATATTATTAAAAGTCATCATACTTGCAGGATCACCACCTGGTTTATTCCTATTATCAGGGCTTCTTATAAAGTTAAAGTCACCAACTATCATCCATAACTTAGATTGCTGCATGTTCAGATTCATAAGCCAGTCAATGAATTCCATTTTACCTTCATTGCAATTGGGCCCATAAACATTAGTGAGGTACCAACAGGTATTATCAAGGTTAGATGTAAACTCAATGGTGATCTGAAAGTAGCTTTGGGAAATTATCTTGCCCTTCATAATGTTACCATTCCAAATAGTAATCAAACCTCCAGAGCTACCATTTGATGGAGAGTAACAGAATTGGTTGAATCTTTTGGGGCAAAAATTCTTGATGTATGTACTGTCAAATGTATCTCTCTTGGTTTCTTGAAAAGTCATGATGCAACAAGCACTTTCCTCAATTTTCTTTCTAATGTCATTCCATCTAGTTGTGGAGTTAATTCCTCTCACATTCCAGTTTAAGATATTCCAGTTCCTATTCATGAAAAAGAACATAGGTGGTAGCATTGGATCATATTATGAAAAGCATAATGTGAACAACAAAAATGTTTGGTGATATTACTGCAGCAGATGGTGTCATAGAAATAATAAGTACCACTGTATAAGAAGAAGTGCATGGGTGGGTAGTAAATCACCATACAGAGCTGGCACATATAAAAGCAAGTTCTTCTGATAGATAGCTCACAAGGACAGAGGTAGCACATAGCATATTTATTACATACCATACTGATAGCTGATGCACGCAGGCATCCAAATAACATAGAAAAGCAAGCATAATGCATGGAAATTATAACTAGTCGGCAGTTATGGGAGCCAACAAAACCCTCATGACAATAGCAGCTTCTATTCATCAGAACAGTCGTAGTGCAGGGCACTAGAAGACACCTCATGAGGAGGCATCTTACATGGTCCAGTGCCAATGGCCTGCAGGGTCTTCATAGGGATTTCTCGAGGAGGTGGTGCCTGCTTATTTATGATTACAACATCAAACTAGGGTCCCAAATTGACAGTAACAGCCTTCTTCATTTTCTTAGGACACTGCTGAGTGTTGTGATCCACCCTAACTTCATTATTACTGGCCTCTGCAGCTGCCTGATCTTTGAATCCCTTGGTGAACTTAGCAATCCTGTTGCTCCTCCTGTAGAATGAGTCATCAATAATTTTTTTCCTGCCTGTATGCTGGCTTTAGAACTTCAGAAAAATCCTGGCCAGTGATCTCCTCAATACTGACAGAGCTGGAATTTTTAGGAGGCTCATCCTGGATGGCCTGAATTTGCAAGAAACATCTTTTGTTGTTGCCATTAGTTCCCACAACATCCACCACATTGCAAGATGCATTCACAATCTTGCTGCCTCCAAGTTTGGGGAGTATGTCCTGTGCATTAGTAACAATATTACCAATGAGCTCCTAGAGAACCTTAATGTGCTCAGATTCACCTTCAACAGAGATGTTGCTTGTTTGCACAGACTGGGCACTACTGGAGGATGGCATGTCATTATAATTCATGTTGCAGTTCATGGGAATAAACACTGGGCTGGGAGCATTCTGAGTGCTGGGCTGGGGAGTAGGATTAATTGGGATATAATCAGGCCCAATTGTCTCATGTGGGGCAACATAGTGGGTGTTAGTGTGAATCAGTATGGGCTCCTGAGAAACTTCCCTAACTGGTGACTCAACATGTTCAGCAGTATTATGATCAACAGCAGCAGCTTGGTTTTCAACAGAGAGATTCATATTATCATTATGAGCAGCATGAACATCTTCATATGGTGCACCTAGGTTCTCATTGTGACGGTTAATCACCACCTGATCCATGGGTATATTCCCTAAAACCTCATCATGCCAAAACCCTCCATGAATATGAGGAAGAGGGTGAGGCACTAGTAGAAAAAGGGTCAAACGTGAAGCCCAATAGTGCCGGTTTGAATTTCAGCCGGCACTAATGTGTACAATAGCACCGGTTCGTGGCGGCGATCAATAGCACCGGTTCGTGGCGAACCTTTAGTACCGGTTCATGCCACGAACCGGTACTAAAGGGGATGTGTCAGCCTGCGGTCAGGCTATGGCCCCACCATCACCATTTAGTGCCGGTTCGTACCACGAACCGGTACTAATGAGGTTATGGCAAGCTGTTTTTAGTCCCACCTCGCTCCCCTAACAAGCCTTTTACCACCTTAAATATGTTATTTCTCAAACTATCACAAGCACTTAGTCTTCATTGAACTCTATGTGTAGAATTTGTGGCCGCAATATGAGTCTTCATCGGTTTATAAATCGTTGATGACTCATATTGACAATTCAGATTGTACACACAAAGATCATTGATGATCAAAGTATTTTTGATGTGTTATAAGATCATATTGACAGTTTAGACTCTAAAGAAATATAAGATCGTGATGTAAATGCTCTTATATTTTTGCGTTCAGTATGCACCATTCAAAGCGACGCCATCAACTTTCAACCATTTCTGCCTTCATTTGCTACTTTTCATGCATTCAATGATTTGTTTTGAGAACTAAATGACCTGGAAATTGAAAAGCACTACAAATGAACTCTGAAAAAGTTGAAACTTGGCATGGTATCATCATTTCACCCACATAGATTGTTCAAAAAAGTAGAGAGGGTTACGGCAAAAACTGGATGCACTTCGTTTACAAACTGGACAATCTCTTTCGAAGTATTCAGGTTTCTAACGAAATTAAACTCAACTGTTACAAAGGCATTTCATTTTTTTAAACTTATTACAACTCCAGACTTTTTGTGCATTCAGTATGCACCATTCAAAGCGACGCCATCAACTTTCAACCATTTCTGGCTTCATTTGCTACTTTTTATGCATTCAATGATTTGTTTTGAGAACTAAATGACCTGGAAATTGAAAAGCACTACAAATGAACTCTGAAAAAGTTGAAACTTGGCATGGTATCATCATTTCACCCACATAGATTGTTCAAAAAAGTAGAGAGGGTTACGGCAAAAACTAGATGCACTTCGTTTACAAACTGGACAATCTCTTTCGAAGTATTCAGGTTTCTGACAAATTTTTTGTGCATTCAGTATGCATCATTCAAAGCGACGCCATCAACTATATAAAAAAATTACTCAAAAATAAATAGAAGAAAATAAATAATGCAGAAAAGAAAAAAATTATATAAAGCAAAAATATTCACAAAGAAACTAAATACGGCAAAAAAACTATTTGGAAATAAATAGAAGAAAAAAATAAACCAGAAAATTAATAACTATATAAAAAATTACTCAAAAATAAATAGAAGAAAATAAATAATGCATACAAGAAAAAAATTAAAAAAAATGTTGGGGCGCTGCCCGGTGAGCCTACCAGTCCTAGGGTGTGCAAATGCAGGCCCAGAAGGGCCAGGAGGCTCACCGGGCAGCACGCCCTAGTTAGGCCCAGAAGCCTGCTATATAAAGGAGTTCGAAAGGGCAGCCGCGGCTAGTTTTATAAACCAGTGCGGCTGCCCTTCGCTCGGCGAGGTGGGACTAAACATAGCGCACCGCGGGTGGCAGCGCACGGCCTTTAGTACCGGTTGGTGGCTCCAACCGGTACTAATGTGTGCCCTTTAGTACCGGTTGGTGGCCAATTTTGGCCAGCCCAAGCGGCGGGAAACGAGGGCCTTTAGTACCGGTTGGTGGATCCAACCGGTACTAAAGGCCCCCCCTATATATATGGCACGTACGAAAAATCAGTTATCGTCGCCACTTTCGTTCCACTTCTCGCGCCTCGATCTCCGACGACGACGCCGACGCCGCCGCGCCGCCGTGCCGTCGCTCTCGCCGCCGCCGCCGCCCGTCGTCGTCGTCACCGCGCGCCCCCGCCGCCCGTTGTCGTCGCCGCGCGCCCCCGGCCCGCCGCCCGTCTCGTCGCCATATCGCCGCCGCCGGCGATCTTGTCGCCGTTCCCGGCCGCCGCCGCCCGTCTCGTCGCCGTCCCCGGGCCCGCCACCCGTCGTCGCTGCCCCGCGCCATCCGTACGCGCCCTATATACGTACACACGCATACACACATACACACACACACACTACACACACACATACACACACACACACGCATACACACACACTACACACACGCGCGCATACACACACACATACACACAGACACGTACACACAAACACACACACGTACACACAAACACACACACACACATATTTTAGTAAATATAATGCTTAGTTGAACTAGTTGAATTAATATACAGAACTAGTTTATTTTTAGAAGATGCTTAGTTGAACTTGTTGAATTAATATATAGAACTAGTTTATTTTTAGTAATGCTTAATTAGTTGAACTAGTTGAATTAATATAACTAGTTTATTTTTAGTAAATGCTTAGTTGAACTAGTTGAATTAATAGATTTTTCTGTTAATAGATTTTTTTCTGTTAATAGATTTTTTTTCTGTTAATAGATTTTTTTGGTGATATTATTATTGAATATGCATGTTTGGTGATATTATTGTTAATAGATTTTTTTTGGTGATATTTAGATTGTGTAATTAATTTTGTTCATAGAATTTTAATGATTTTTTTGTTCATAGTATTTAGAAAAAGGAAAAAAAGAAGAAGTAGTTTATATATAGTTGAACTAGCTAGTTGATTTAATAAACTAATTTATTTTACTATATATAGAAGTAGTTTATTTTTAGTAAGTACTACTTATTTATTTATAGTAAGTGCTTAGTAGTTGAACTAGATAGTTGACTTAATTAATAAAACTAAATTATGAACGTAGGCTGGAAATGTCGTACTCATCGGACGACGAAAACCGCCCGGGGGAGTGCGACTGGTGCCACGACGACCGAGGTATCTGCGACAGGTTCATTGAGCTGGACGAAGATCGGTGCTTCAGCATTAAGCTCGAGGAGACCTGCGATGTTCATACGGTACGCAACGACGACAATAGTTTTTTTCGTAATTAAGCACGACTTCAACTATTTTAACGTGTATTTTTCATCTTTTCCAATTCGACTAGCTTATCCCATGCTTTGCAAGACGCTATGTCTTGGAGAGGATGGGTTTTGAAGACCATGAAAATTTCGAAACCAAAAAAATTATCCTAAGTACCGAACATGGTGTGGATTTTCAAATAAAGTTGTACAATGCTCAGAGTGTAACCCATTTTGGTTGCAAAAATTGGGATGCATTTTGCAAGATGTATGGTCTTGATGAGAGTATGCTTGTCACCATGGATCTTGGTGATCCTACAATCGAGCAAGAGACACCTTCGATTTGGGTCTTTGTGGATACACCTCCAGTTCTTCCCTCATGTGGGCTAAACATAGTTATTAAGTAATTTATATTGTTTATTTCAAAATATAATGTTGACAACTTATCTCCATTGACAGCTTATTTTCATTCTTCAAAGAATGTGCGGAAGATGGTAGACAGAACGTACTACAGAAGGCTCCGAATTAACTTATCAGGAGAAAAATCATCTGGTCGGATTTTGTACTGATCTTGAGAATTATAATATCTACAATCAAACTCCTCAACATTATGGTCAATACGTGCCACTAGTGCACGTGTTGAACTACGGTAACTACCATGGAGATACCCTGGTAAGATTATTTTTTACTATTACAACATCCGAGCATCTTTTTGCACACTTCTAAAACTAGTACATCATTGCTAACTACAAAGTTATTATTATGTTTTTCAACAGATAATCCCGAATGATTCTGTGCCTCATCTGATGTATACGCGTGGTAGCCTTCATGTTTTGAACATACGACCAGGTCGTCCTACGAATCTCAACTGTCCATACCGGGTTTCTAAAAGAAGTGGAGACATAACAATCAAAGAATGGAAAAAATGTATGGACAGTCGTAAGGAACTTCTTGGAAGCAATAAGCAGCGAAAGGCAAGAATTGGAGACAGGATGATCGCCATTCTTCATAATGGAGAGTTAGGGTCTATATTGTTTTATGCTATTTTATCTTAAGGGTGTTTAGGTCCTACCTGATACTGATGATCATGTGCTAAGAACAATTATGTAGGGTTGGGTTCGATGACTATATATGAGGATGATGATCGTATGACTTATTATTAATAACGAGTAGAAGTTGTATGATGATGCATGATTAGTAGGACTTGTTATTATATATATATGATGATGTAATGATGCAAAGCATGCATGAGCATGTTATATCTGCGGGTGCAATGAACATAGCAGCAGCGTTGATAAACAAAGCATGCATGATGTATGATGCATAACGTGTACAATGTGTAGTATCGTAAAATACCAGCAAACGAAAAATAAATCATAAAACTAAAAACCCACCAAACCTTATAGTACCGGTTGGTGTTACCAACCGGTACTAAAGGGCTCCAGGCCCTCGGAGCTGGCTCGTGCCACGTGGTTACCCTTTAGCACCGGTTCGTGCTGTACCGGTGCTAAAGGGGGGGGGGGGGGGCCTTTAGTGACCACAATTTAGTGCCGGTTATGTAACCGGCACTAAAGGGCCTTACGAACCGGTGCTATTGCCCGGTTCTGCACTAGTGAGGGTTTCCACCATCAGGTGGCAGAGGGTCCTCATCCCCTCCCTGCTGTCCAATCAGCTCCCGAGACAGTAAGTATGTTGGACAGGTCCAGGAATCGCCATAGCCTACATCATCAAGGTTTCTCAGAACAACAAGGCTAATAGGTATAGTGTCCACATTCATAACTCTGACCTTAACAACAACCCTCGATTTGTCCCTAGGATCTTTATTCCAAATCAAAAACGGCCATAAGGAGAAATAGTGCGACCAATGACCCCCACATCCCAGCATTCAAGAGGGTAGTTCATAAGCAAGATCCAAACATCATGCGTGAAAGTAATGCTGCGATAATTTAAACCTTTGTCATGTCTGCTGACTCTAAGAACAGAATCCCCAATCTGAAACGGACTAAGACTTACAGCGGTATCTCGTGAACAGGCAGTAGTAAACTGAATAAGTGCAGTACCCATACCACAACGAGACGTGTAGTTTATGCGCCAATTGCGCCCCTCCAAGTAGTTGGTGATCAGAGCAATGGCACCATGGAACTCCTCGGCAGAAACTTCAGGAACGAGCGTGGCGATGGCCCACTCATCACAGACCATCGGAAGCTCACCACCAAGTACCACATATCCACGGTGAGCGCGAAGAGGGCCAGGCGGGACGATTGTAGTGCCAGGGGGAAGGTGGGGGAGAGGGTTGCAAGGGAAGCAGGCCATCTCGTTGGTTGCAGCTGCGGCAGGCGGAGCAGGGGATGAAAGATAGAGGGGAGAAGCCGAGGAGACTATGCGGGCTTTAGTTATATTAGGCAGTGGATCCTGGTTCTGTTTGACCCGATAAGCATTAACTTTGATATTCTTGTTGAAACAGAATCTAGCGATATGATTATATCGGTAACAAACACGACATCTGATTTGATTGGTGCATTGATTACGCTCGTGCCTAGTACCAAGACATTTTTTTCAGGTAATATATTCAGTAAAACCAGGGGCAACCGACCTAGACGATACATCTTCCGTGTGGGTGGGCTGGCCCAAAATAGACGGTCTGTTGGGCTCCGTGGGAACTATCTGGGTCGACTGATTCAAATCAATCCTAGTCATAGCAACGGCCGATCCGCTATGCATGCGTGCAGTTGCATCCACCGGCGGCGAGCGAAGATCACGATCAACGTGAGATGGCTGGCCATGCAACGTAGGACCCAGGGGAGTTGCATTCGCCCCCGATAGCTGATGATTTCCATGTGATGTACTTCTCGTACGTGATGGAGTAAGATGTCCAACAATTCTGCGGTAAACTTGAGTAGTAGGTACAAGATGACCATGTTTACCTTTGTGACGACGTGTGACGATAGTCCATTCAGCATCTTAGTCTAAAAATATTATATAAATACTTCAAAGCATAGCGTAATATTTTTGCATAATATTATCAAAATCCTAGTCTAAAAATATAATATTTTGTTTCTTTCATAGACACATATAGGAAATGACAATTTTCACAATGAATAGCATTTCTTATGACATAGTAACACATAAAATATATATGTAGAGTAAAGGAAATTATAATAATGATTTTTTAGACATATATAATGAGTGACAATTTTCAGGAAATGGTTTTTTGATATGCCTCTTTACATCTCCTATCAGGTAGTAAATAAAATGATGGTACAGCTTATATAACGAGTGCTAATGAAAACTGATTTACTTATGTTGACACTTTTGGTGCCATCAAACTGTTAAGGGCTTAAAACCTCTAGGTGGTTTCTGATTTTTTTAATGGTTCTTAAACAAGAGGTTCACTGTTAGTGGGGCTATTGCAAACCAGACCCTTAGTTACTCAAAACTTTCACTTTCACTTTTCTGAGAGTATGATAAAAAGCATATCTGTTCACACAATAGGAGACTTCCTGTCACAGGTACATATATGAGATAGACACCCCAACCTTAGCAGTTCTGAGACACAAAAAAAAGGATAAATTTATTATGCCAGCGACACCACCAAAGAATCACACAATTTGAACTACTAAATCTATGGTTGCTTTGTAGATAATATATATGTTCACTCAGAGACTCCTTGTCATGCGTTTGTTGTGGCTGAAGTGTGAAAAGGCGAACATATATGTGCAGCACACACAAGACAATAAAATAAATAAATAAATAAACTTTATTTAACGAAACGTGTAGGTAAATATTTTCCAACAGTGTGTGGAGAGAAAAGCGTTTCCAGTGACCTGTCAAAAATAATGGAAGTGTTTCCAGCAATACATAGGAGCAATTATCTTCAGACTTAACGGCAAGATAATTGATGCCCTTTTTCAAACAAGTGTAAAAACGTGTCAAGGGGAATAGAGTTAACCAGGTGACAGGGGATTGATCAGATGCCTTTCCTTGTTGAGTCGATCGAACGACTTGCTTGACAATTATTGTGGGTGTGAAGGCGCATGCGCATGCGCAGGCTACGGGGATGAACGACACGCAAACTTTAATTTTTGGGCTACATGCATGGTTTACGCTTTCATTAGCTAAAGCCAGTCAGCCAGCCTAATAAGAAAATCCCGGCCCGATCAACAACAACGGGTCTAGATAGCTCTGCGGAGCAGCTGCCCAACAGATAGATCAGGACATGCAGCAATCGGACGGCAGGGACGTTAAAGTGTTGTGAGGGCTCGTAGGTCACCTCATTATACTGTTTTTAATTCTATTTAAAAACCTAGTACGTGTGTGCCCCCTTTGTTCAGTAAGGCTAAGCACGTCTCTCGCATTCCCATTTTCTACAACCCCCATACATGATGGACCCAACCAACGTCCCCTCCGTGACACCTCTTTCGACCATCAACTTTGCTTACAACTTGCCATGGTGACAGGAGCCCCAGCATGCAGAATATTGGGCGCAGTACGACAAGTACATGGCGAACGGGTATCCAGACAGCGAGGATGGGGCACTCGCTCACGAGGAGGAGATGCGGTGCGCCGTCGAGGAAGAGAAGGAGAAGCGTGCCTAGCTTATATATTTGTCTTTGTCAAGTTTGTTTGTTGTAATTAGATACTCAACGGTTAAGTTTGTGTTTGACATTGAAAATAGACCTATAAGAATATCTAAATATTTCTTTTTTCAATTTCTCTTTTGCTATTTCCCTAAAAAGAGTAATTATTTTGCTATATTCCTTTGGTTTAATGAAAAAATGTAGAATTGGTAGGTAAGGATTAATCGTCCATAAGCCTTCTTTAAACAAGATCATCTTGCATTATGATCTACTGATCTTGTTGGTGGAGCCAAAAATAGTTGTATTTGAGTGTGGTCCTAATTAATTGTAGCTGCATATAAACTTTATATTGAACTTTTGTACCTCTCCATATGATCTAGAATTACGATATACTACTTTTTTACGACACCACCGTTTAAAAAATATTAAAATAAAATAAAATAAATGAAATAGGATGCATTATTAAAATTTATATTCAAATATATTTTTAAACAGTTATTTGTTGGTATATTTCGTTAGCTTATAATTTTATTTTTTACGACACTACCATTGAAAAATATTAAAATAAAATAAAATTAAATGTGAAATAGGATGCATTAGATTATTTGTAACCCTTCAACGAGTGTTTATATGTCTATCCACATATATTTTGTAATCCTTTAATATCTACTTAGATATTTTCAAATGTACTCCCTCGGGACGAAGGGAGTACTATGTAACTATCCCCAGATTACAACAGTTGTTCCTAAGGAACACATAGATGTTGGGAAGCTAAAGGGCTTTCATATCTAACATAAGCGGTTGTAGTTTTGTCATGCTCCAAAATAAGTGACCGACCATCTTGGTCGATTCGGCATGTGAGATTCCATTAGGCAAGAACATAATGTCATCTAACAAAATTTCAGTTGATTCAGAGGAGGCCAAAAAAATCACTTAATCCAAAAACTTGCTTAAGTGAGACCAAACGGTCCATCCACTAGTAGAAAACCACCCATTAGTCCCGATTCGTAAGGGCCTTTAGTCCCGGTTCGGAAACCGGGACTAATGGGTCGTTACTAATACCTCAACCCATTAGTCCCGGTTCAAACACGAACCGGGACCAATGTGCCTCCACGTGGCCCTGTGTGCCGAGCCCAGTCAGGGGGCCTTTGGTCCCGGTTGGTGGCTCCAACCGGGACCAAAAGGCATCCACGTGTCTGCATTCCAGTGGCTGGGGTTTTTTTTTTGAAAGGAGGGGGGTTGGGGGTTTTGGGGGGTTAATTTAGGTGTTTCGTATATTGTGTTAGCTAGCTAATTAATAGAGAGAAGTGTCCTCTGTTATATATCCGTGCTTGGTCGACGCTACGTAGTATATATACATAAGTGATCGAGAGAACCATTCAGTACAGAAGTTCGTCATGCATACCGAGAGAAGTGATCGATCGACCTCTCCTTCTTCGAGAGATTGGTCGAACAACAAGTTTTACTGGCTACATACATGTACAATCTATATAAGATCTCTTAATTACAATCCACTAGCATTTGAATTGAAGTTCCACATGGTATTCTCCGGCTTTACTGATGACGTGTTCAAGAAAGAATCCCGCCAATTCCTCTTGAATTGCTTTCATGCGATCTGGTTCTAGGAGTTCATCCCGCATCTGCCACGTCTAATTAATTTGAAGAAGGGGGTTAATTAATACATATATATGAATGAAACTCAACAGAAATGATGGTGTAATAAAATGAAATTGTGAATATTGCTTACGCACTTCATATTGTCTTCTAGAGTAGCCCCGCTTGTTTTTCAAAGTCGCGTTGTGGATGAACTCGCACACGTAGTATCCACAGAAATCATTCCCTTCCTCCTGCCACAAGCACTTTACGAGAAATAGAGGTCAATCAAACTGATAATGAAGCATTATATAAATGGCATTGATGAAAGTATAGCTATAGAATCAACGGGAGATGCGCGCCAGTAGTACTTACTTTCGGGTATACATATCGCAGCTCCTTCGGCAGTCCCGGAGCTTGTGCGGTGAACTGTTTCCAAACCCTGCAAGACAAAGAAAATAATTATTATTACTTGAGATATCAGGAAATGAACAAAAAGTTGCCTATATGGTGCGATAATGATTGATTGAACTTACTTGCTGAGCATTTCAGTCATGTCCGCATAGGTGCTGGGATCTTTCCGTCTGGAGTCTAAGACGGTTACTAGTCCACGCTCAAGCTTAATCTCCAGAAGAATATAGTGGTACCTGCATGCATGCATAACTCATCAATTACATTAACCTCGCTCGAGTAATAAGGAAAACCGAATATGCACACGACAGTAACACTCACGGGCCGTTGTAAGGAAAGAGTATGGTATCTTTGTTTTGATTTTTGATCAATGATTGTAGCAAGTTGTCCTCGGCCTCTTCGACGCGCTTTTCAACCAGAAATACATCTATGATATTTGTGTTAATGAACCCAATATCATAGATTTCATTTTTTTGCACTCGACGATCTTCAATCTGCATAATATATTGAGGATAATTAATTATAAATACATGCAATGAAAGAGCCGAGCTATATATACAGACTAATAACAGAAATAGTACTTACAGGCAGTAGCAAAAGACCATTAATTTATCGAGGGCCTTTTGATTGAAGAACTCGAAGAACTCCTCAAATGGAATAGACAACAGATCATTTGAAACGAGGTCGTGCTCCTCTTTAATTTTCAGATACAAAGTGTCCGTCCCCTCAGACTCTCTGCAGGTTTTCATGTACCAACTATGGAATCTTCGCATCATTGTTGTCAGAGACTTTTCATCTTTGACGAGAGGCTTCCCGTACTCGTATCTGAATAATTCCACCTCCATGAAATCAGGAAGTGCATCGTCAGGCAGGTAATCTTCAAGATTGCCATAACCGGCCACCGTCCCCGGAGGATTAGACACATTGAGCGGGGGGCACGATTGCTGTGCTTGTTCGCCGAGCTGGGCAATTTTTTTCCCCTTTGCTCGTTGTTCTTTTGACCTTTTATCACTAACAGTAGTTCCCGACCGCTTGGCTTGGAGATATGTCTGTTCAGTAATGCGCTCATAGTTGGTTCTCGGCGGAGACTTTGGTGGTTTCCTCAGGGCATCGAGAGTGCGCTTTGCTTTCACCGGATCTACCTTCTCCTCCGGAGGTGGATGTATCTTTGCTTTCACCCCTTCAAAGAACTCCTTCACGTGGGTCCGCACGATCGTATCGTTTTCCTCCTCGGTCCTCTCGTACGGTAACTTCTCTAGAGGCTTTAGAGGCGGACCGTATCTGTATTGCCTCTCTCTTCTTGTGCTGCTAGACGCCGGAGCAGACGGAGCGGCTGCGGCGTCTGTCTTCTTTCGTGCTTGCTTACGAGGCGGAGGAGAAGGACTACGACGCGTCGGAGCAGCCGGGGCGGCGGCGGGTCTCTTCCGCCCTTGCTGGCGAGGCGGAGAAGGAGGAGGCGGAGTGCCGCCACGCGTGCCCTGATCTTCACTCGCTGGAGGAGGAGGCGGTGGAGGAGGCGGAGTGCCGCCACGCGTGCCCTGATCTTCACTCGCCGGAGGAGGAGGCGGTGGAGGAGGCGGAGTGCCCTGACTCGCCGGAGGAGGAGGAGGAGGCGGAGGCGTCCAGTTCAGAAGGTCGATGAGCTCCTTCCGCCATAGGCATGGAGTCTTCAGAGCAGAACCCAGCCTAGTCTCCCCTTCACCGGTAGGGTGCTCAAGCGCGAGGTCCTCAAATCCCTCCGTTATTTCATCCACCATCACCTTAGCAAATCCTTCTGGAATCGGCTGGCAGTGATAAGTTGTGCCGGGTCCACTAGGATAAACTTGGCCAACAGCCGCCTTGACCTTCAAATTCATGCATCGCGCCATAATGTGGCAATTTTGAGACTCCGTGATACCATCCACGGGATAGTTGGCAGGAGCCGTCAAGACAGGCTTCGGCTGAAGCAGCTCGGTGGAAGCAATGCTGCTTCTCCGCTGAGATGGCGGGGTAGCTTCGGGGGAAGCTTCGGCATGTCGTTTGTTGCGATCTGCTGCTTCTAGTTCCTCTTCTCGATCCTCTAGCCCCATTACCCTTCCAAGCATCGCCTGCATTTGGTCCTGCTCCAGTTTCTTCCTCCTCTCGTGGATTTTGTAACCCCCTGCGTCCGGAAAACCAACCTTCCATGGAAGGGAGCCTGGCGTGCCTCGTGTCTGTCCAGGGTGCTCGGGATTCCCAAGGGCCATTGTGAGCTCGTCCTTCTCCCTGTTTGGAAGGAACGTCCCTCGCTGCGCTGCATCGATATAGTGTCGAAGGTTCTTGACTGGTGTTTGCAGTTGCTCGTCCTTCCACTGACACTGCCCTGTTACAGGGTCCAAGGTTCCGCCAGCCCCGAAGAACCAAGTCCGGCAACGGTCTGGCCAGCGCATTGTCTCTGGTTCGATCCCTTTTTCAAGCAGATCATGCTCAGCCTTGGACCACTTAGGCTGGGCTTTGAGGTAGCCACCTGACCCCGTGCGATGGTGAAGCTTCTTCTTCGCAGCATTTTTCTTGTTTGTCTCCGACATCTTCTTACTCTTTTCCGATGTCTTGTGGGCCACAAATGTGGGCCAGTGATCTTTGATCTTCTCATATTTGCCGATGAATTCTGGTGTCTCTTTTTTCTTGACAAACTGGTTCAGCTCTTTCCTCCACCTCCTCATTAGGCCAGCCATCTTCTTAAGAGCACAAGACTTGATTAATTGCTCTTTAACTGGCTTCTCCGGATCCTCCTCTGGCGGTAGGGTGAAATTTGCCTTCAGCTCATTCCAAAGATCTTCTTTCTGCATATCATTGACATAAGACACCTCAGCGTCTTCATCCTTAGCAGGCTTATACCATTGCTGGATGCTGATCGGGATCCTTTCCCTAACAAGAACCCCGCACTGAGCAGAAAATGCCTTCTTTGTCCGGATGGGTTCAATCGGTTCGCCGTCGGGCGCGATTTCTATGATCTCAAACTTTTCATCCGAGCTCAACTTTTTCTTCGGGCCTCGTCTCCTTACCGAAGTTGTGCTCGATCCGGAGGGCTAGAAATTATAAGCAAGAAAGACGAAGTAACTAATATGTGTACATATACCAAAACAATGGATGCATCAATTAACTTGTCAGCACGGGCTTAACTAATATATATATACCTGGCCGGACTCGGTTCGGTGACCGGAGCAGTCAGCACGGTCTCCTTCGTCTTGTACCTCCATTGTGTGACCGGAGCCATCATGAACATAGTCCTCCTCTTGTACCGACATTAATGGGTCGAAGCCATCATAATCATAGCCCTCTTCTTCATCCATCTGACCAACGGTGTCGATGAGAAATGACGCAACATCATCACTTCCATTTGCGATTATTTCCCCCAACATCGCTTCTGTTTCTTCGTCTCGGGAGTGCTCCATAGTTTCTGCAAATATTGACAACATGTCAATTATTATTCAAACATGGTACATAGTGGCAAACGTAGAACTAGCTAGCTAATCACAATAAAGAATCATGTTAGTGGCCTCGACGCTGCTTCTCTAGGGTTTGGGGTCGCCTCGACACAAAGCTTCAAGGGTTTGGGGTGGCCTCGATGATAATGCTCTTTTAACTTGATAAATTTGGGTGGCCTCGAGAGAGTTAATTTGTCGGGTAGGAGCGCGGCGGGAGGGGGTACGTAGGAGACCTGCAACATCGTTTTCTCTCTAGGGTTTGGGTGTCCTCGAGAGTTTTGGTCGAGCGAGAGGGCCGAGGGGTGCTGCTGCAGTTGTATCTAGAGGGGGTTATATCGACAACGACGCGACATACATATACATGGGAAAATAATGTTATCGGGGAGGGGGTATCGGTACCACCCCCTCGTGTTGAAGTTTCTTCTTTCTCCTTTACTTTCTTTCTTCTTCTCCTCTTCTTTTTCTTCTTCTCCCTCGAGAAAGGAAAATAATTAAGGAAAAGGAAGAAAAGAGGAAGAAGGAAGAAGGAAGAAGAAGAAGAAGTAAAAGAAGAAAAAAAAAGAGGAGAAGAAGAAAGGAATAGAGGAGAAGAAGAAAAAATAGAATTTCTCCTTTCTCCTCTATTCCTTTCTTCTTCTCCTCTTCTTTTTCTTCTTTTTTCCTCTTCTTATTTATTTCTCCTCTTCTTCCTCTCCTCTTTTTCTCCTTTCTTCCTCTTCTTATTTTCCTTTTTCCTCTCATTCTTTTAGTATTGCTTGTTTTAAAAAAAATGTTCAAATAGAAAATTTCGAAAAAAACAAAGGTTTTGCCTAATGCATTGTTCATATGAATATACAAACATTTGCATATTCTACAATAATTAATATCAACAAAAAAAAATCTATGAACAGAAAAAAAACCGAACTTTTCTAAAAATCTATCTTTTGCATATATGAAAACATTAATACACATATGAACAATAAATACATATATCAACAAAAACACAATCTGAACAATTTTTAAACATTACATACACATAGCCACATACATACACATATACATTATATATATATATATAAACAAAAAAACTAAACTAATAAAAATGAAAAAAAAACAGAGCCGCATATATATATAGCCACATATATACATACACATATATACATATACATTGAACAAAAAAATAAAACTAATAAAAATGAAAGAAAAAATAGAGCCGGTGCGGCGCGGCGGCTCACAGCGGTGGCGGCGCGCGGGGGCGGGCGACGACGACGGGGCAGGGGCGCGGGGCGCGGGGGCGGGCGGCGGCGACGCGGCAGAGCCCGGCGGCGACGACGGCGAGCGCGGGCTCGGGGAGGACGGCGCGGGCTCGGGGAGGACGGCGACGACGACGGCGACGGCGGGGGCGGCGGGCGGCGTCAGGGCAGCCTGGCGGCGTCGATGTGTTCGGCGTCATCGGGGGGGGGGGGGGGGCAACTGGTGGCGATGAACTCTGCAAAACTGCGAAGTGCTACTTATATACAAGGAGCATTGGTCCCGGTTGGTGGCACCAACCGGGACTAATGCCCCCTTTAGTCCCGGTTGGAGCCACCAACCGGGACCAAAGGCCTCTTTTTCGGCAGCCCAAAGGGCGGGAAGCTGCGGCCTTTGGTCCCGGTTGGTGGCAGCAACCGGGACTAAAGCCCCCCTTTAGTCCCGGTTGGTGCCACCAACCGGGACCAAAGGCCCCTGTGCTGCCCGCATCGGGGCCAAAGTTTAGTCCCACCTCGCTAGTTGAGAGGGGAGCGCAGTGGTTTATAAACCCCACTGCCGCTCCCCTCTTGAACTCCTCTCTACTGCAGGCTTATGGGCCTACTTGCTACTGCTTTGCCTGATGGGCCTTCTGGGCGTTCTGCGGGCCTGAATCCTGGCCCAAATTAGGGATTCAAGTCGTATTCAGGCCGTGGGGGCCCAGTAGGTGGCACTTTTTTTTCTTGCTTTATTTATTTTATTTTGTTTCTACTTACAACAAAATACTTATTGTTGTTTTTTTGTTTTGTTTTCTGCATTATTTATTTTCTTTTGTTTTTTGCTTTATTTTTTAATTCTTTTTGCTTCTAGTTTTAGGAAAATTATAAACTTTCTGTTAGTGCCATTACTTTTCAAATTTGAAAACACTTTTTTTGTTTTCTTTCTTGCTTTATTTATTTTATTTTGTTTCTACTTACAACAAAATACTTATTGTTGTTTTTTTGTTTTGTTTTCTGCATTATTTATTTTCTTTTGTTTTTTGCTTTATTTTTTAATTCGTTTTGCTTTTAGTTTTAGGAAAATTATAAACTTTCTGTTAGTGCCATTACTTTTCAAATTTGAAAACACTTCTTTTTGTTTTCTTTCTTGCTTTATTTATTTTGTTTTGTTTCTACTTACAACAAAATACTTATTGTTGTTTTTTTGTTTTGTTTTCTGCATTATTTATTTTCTTTTGTTTTTTGCTTTATTTTTTAATTCTTTTTGCTTTTAGTTTTAGGAAAATTATAAACTTTCTATTAGTGCCATTACTTTTCAAATTTGAAAACACTTTTTTTTGTTTTCTTTTTGCTTTATTTATTTTATTTTGTTTGTACTTACAACAAAATACTTATTGTTGCTATTTTTAATTATTACGAGGGCCGAACCATAAGACATTAAAGCATTTCAAATGAACTCTGAAAAAGTTGAAAGTTGGCATGGTATCATAAATTGACCCACACATAGCATGTGCATGTACAAAACGAACAATGGTATCATACTCGTCAGTTACAAAGTTGGCATGGTATCATCATAATAGTTGCGGGAGAAAGTCTTCACTTTTTCTTCGCTTGTGTCATTTGCTTATTGCGCCGTAACCATGGATAATCTTCATCGTTTATCAGGATGCTGGGGTCAGCCTTGACTTTAAAGGGAGGAATTTCATGAAACTTTTCATAATCTTCAGACATGTCTGTCTTGTCCTCCACTCCCACGATGTCCCTTTTTCCTGAAAGAACTATGTGGCGCTCTGGCTGATCGTATGATGTATTTGCTTCCTTATCTTTTCTCTTTCTCGGTCTACTGGACATGTCCTTCACATAGATAACCTGTGCCACATCATTGGCTAGGACGAACGGTTCGTCAGTGTACCCAAGATTTTTCAGATCCACTGTTGTCATTCCGTACTGTGGGTCTACCTATACCCCGCCTCCTGACAGATTGACCCATTTGCACTTAAACAAAGGGACCTTAAAATCATGTCCGTAGTCAAGTTCCCATATGTCCACTATGTAACCATAATATGTGTCCTTTCCCCTCTCGGTTGTTGCATCAAAGCGGACACCGCTGTTTTGGTTGGTGCTCTTTTGATCTTGGTCAATCGTGTAAAATGTATTCCCATTTATCTCGTATCCTTTCCAAATCAATACAGTCAAAGATGGTCCCCTGGATAACAAGTACAGCTCATCACAAACAGTGTTGTCACCTCTGATACGTGCTTCCAACCAACTGCTGAAAGTCCTGATGTGTTCACATGTAATCCAGTCGTCGCACTGCTCCGGGTGTTTGAAGCGCAGACTGTTCTTGTGTTCATCGACATACGGGGTCACCAAGGTAGAGTTCTGTAGAACTGTGTAGTGGGCTTGAGACCAAGAATATCCGTCCCTGCATATTATTGAGTCCTTTCCAAGCGTGCCTTTTCCAGTCAGTCTCCCCTCATACCGCGATTTAGGGAGACCTATCTTCTTAAGGCCAGGAATGAAGTCAACACAAAACCCGATGACATCCTCTGTTTGATGGCCCATGGAGATGCTTCCTTCTGGCCTAGCGCGGTTACGGACATATTTCTTTAGGACTCCCATGAACCTCTCAAAGGGGTACATATTGTGTAGAAATACGGGGCCCAGAATGACAATCTCGTCAACTAGATGAACTAGAACGTGCGTCATGATATTGAAGAAGGATGGTGGGAACACCAGCTCGAAACTGACAAGACATTGCACCACATCACTCCTTAGCCTTGGTATGATTTCTGGATCGATCACCTTCTGAGATATTGCATTGAGGAATGCACATAGCTTCACAATGGCTAATCGGACGTTTTCCGGTAGAAGCCCCCTCAATGCAACCGGAAGCAGTTGTGTCATAATCACGTGGCAGTCATGAGACTTTAGGTTCTGAAACTTTTTCTCTGCCATATTTATTATTCCTTTTATATTCGACGAGAAGCCAGTCGGGACCTTCATACTAAGCAGGCATTCAAAGAAGATTTCCTTCTCTTCTTTGGTAAGAGCATAGCTGGCAGGACCTTCATACTGCTTTGGAGGCATGCCATCTTTTTCGTGCAAACGTTGCAGGTCCTCTCGTGCCTCAGCTGTATCTTTTGTCTTCCCATACATGCCCAAGAAGCCTAGCAGGTTCATGCAAAGGTTCTTCATCACGTGCATCACGTCGATCGAAGAGCGGACCTCTAGGTCTTTCCAGTAGGGTAGGTCCCAAAATATAGATTTCTTCTTCCACATGGGTGCGTGTCCCTCAGCGTCACTCGGAACAGCTAGTCCGCCGGGACCCTTTCCAAAGATTACATGTAAATCATTGACCCTAGCAAGTACGTGATCACCGGTACGCATGGCGGGCTTCTTCCGGTGATCTGCCTCGCCTTTGAAATGCTTGGTCGGAAGAAATCGACGATGGCCCAGGTACACATTCTTCCTGCAGCTTGCCAGGTATATACTATCGGTGTCAAGTAAACAGTGTGTGCATGTGTGGTATCCCTTGTTTGTCTGTCCTGAAAGGTTACTGAGAGCGGGCCAATCGTTGATGGTCACGAACAGCAACGCCTTTAGGTTAAATTCCTCCTGTTTGTGCTCATCCCACATACGTACACCGTTTCCATTCCACAGCTGTAAAAGTTCTTCAACTAATGGCCTTAGGTACACATCAATGTCATTGCCGGGTTGCTTAGGGCCTTGGATGAGAACTGGCATCATAATGAACTTCCGCTTCATGCACATCCAAGGAGGAAGGTTATACATACATAGAGTCACGGGCCAGGTGCTGTGATTGCTGCTCTGCTCCCCGAAAGGATTAATGCCATCCGCGCTTAAAGCAAACCATACGTTCCTTGGCTCACTTGCAAACTCATCCCAGTACTTTCTCTCAATTTTTCTCCACTGCGACCCGTCAGCGGGTGCTCTCAACTTCCTGTCTTTCTTACGGTCCTCACTGTGCCATCGCATCAACTTGGCATGCTCTCCATTTCTGAACAGACGTTTCAACCGTGGTATTATAGGAGCATACCACATCACCTTCGCAGGAACCCTCTTCCTGGGGGGCTCGCCGTCAACATCACCAGGGTCATCTCGTCTGATCTTATACCGTAATGCACCGCATACCGGGCATGCGTTCAGATCCTTGTACGCACTGCGGTAGAGGATGCAGTCATCAGGGCATGCATGTATCTTCTGCACCTCCAATCCTAGAGGGCATACGACCTTCTTTGATGTGTATGTACTGTCGGGCAATTCGTTATCCTTTGGAAGCTTCTTCTTCAATATTTTAAGTAGCTTCTCAAATCCTTTATCAGGCACAGCATTCTCTGCCTTCCACTGCAGCAATTCCAGTACGGTACCGAGCTTTGTGTTGCCATCTTCGCAATTGGGGTACAACCCTTTTTTGTGGTCCTCTAGCATGCGATCGAACTTCAGCTTCTCCTTTTGACTTTCGCATTGCGTCCTTGCATCGACAATGACCCGGCGGAGATCATCATCATCGGGCACATCGTCTGGTTCCTCTTGATCTTCAGCAGCTTCGCCTGTTGCAGCATCATCGTGCACATCGTCTGGTTCCTCTTGATCTTCTGGAGCATCACCGTATTCAGGGGGCACATAGTTGTCATCGTACTCTTCTTCTTCGCCGTCTTCCATCATAACCCCTATTTCTCCGTGCCTCGTCCAAACATTATAGTGTGGCATGAAACCCTTGTAAAGCAGGTGGGTGTGGAGGATTTTCCGGTCAGAGTAAGACTTCGTATTCCCACATATAGGGCATGGACAACACATAAAACCATTCTGCTTGTTTGCCTCAGCCACTTCGAGAAAATTATGCACGCCCTTAATGTACTCGGAGGTGTGTCTTGAACCGTACATCCATTGCCGGTTCATCTGTGTGCATTATATATAATTAAGTGTGTCAAAAATCATTACAGAACATCATGAATAGATAATTAAGTGACCAAATTAATAGAAGTTCATCATCACATTAAAACCAAAGTACATACATAGTTCTCATCTAACAACATAAAGCTCTGCAGAGCATCTAAAATAATTAAACCATACACTGAAACTATGTAAAACATTTCAATGCGAAAACAAATGCGATCATAATCGCAAACAATGTAACAACTGATCCAACGGCATAATGATACCAAGCCTCGGTATGAATGGAATATTTTCTAATCTTTCTAATCTTCAAGCGCATTGCATCCATCTTGATCTTGTGATCATCGACGACATCCGCAACATGCAACTCCAATATCATCTTCTCCTCCTCAATTTTTCTAATTTTTTCCTTTAACAAATTGTTTTCTTCTTCAACTAAATTTAACCTCTCGACAATAGGGTCGGTTGTAATTTCCGGTTCAACAACCTCCTAGATGAATAAAATCTATGTCACGTTGGTCGGCATAATTGTCATAAACAATAAATGAACCAATAGTTATGAAAAGATAATATATACCACATCCGAATCATAGACAGGACGAGGGCCGACGGGGGCAGATACCAAAACCATCGCACTATATAAGATGCAATAATAAAAGTAAGAAAATTATACAAGTATATATCTATCTAAACATACAAATAAGAATATTTTTCCTTTCGGAAAGAAGATAAGAACAAGAGGCTCACCACGGTGGTGCCGGCGATGAGATCGATGCGGGTGATCGACAATGTTGAAGACGGGGACGGGGCGTGACGGACCGCTAAACCTAGACAAATATGGAGGAAAATGGAACTTGGCGGTCGAGCTTGGAGAGGAGAAACCCTAAGTAGTGTGGCTCGGGCATTCCATCGAACACCTTGTGTGCATAGGAGGTGTGCTAGAGCACCACCAAGCCCTCTCCCCCTCGGCCAAAAAAAACAGAGCAGTGTGCTCTGCTCTTGCGCGAGGGGGGTATATATAGGCACCACCATTGGTCCCGGTTGGTCGTATGAACCGGGACTAAAGGTTTGCCTTCGGTCCCGGTTCAAGCCACCAACCGGGACCAATTGTGGTGGGCCAGGAGTGCGGCACATTGGTCCCGGTTCGACCCACCAACCGGAACCAAAAGGTCCAGACGAACCGGGACCAATGGCCCACATGGCCGGCCGGCCCCCAGGGCTCACGAACCGGGTCAAATGCTCCCATTGGTCCCGGTTCTGGGTTGAACCGGGACTAATGGGCTGGACCGGCCTGGACCATTGCCCCCTTTTCTACTAGTGATCCTTAAGCAAGTGATTTTTTTACCATCTCCAAATCATCCAAAATTTATTTTTACATGGTGACACGTGGGTCATAAACGTGTTTGTAAAGGATTTTTCACAAAATGTGAAGTTTACAATGCCCCCATAAGGTATAGTCCGAGGTTTTGCCCTAAGACTCAGCGAGACACTATAAATTGAATTTTTTTTTGAAAAAAAGTAAAAATCTTCACATTCTCCCTATATTTGTGTAAGAGATCATGTGTACAAAATATCAGTTGATCTGGAGGAGGCCGAAAAAATCACTTTCTTATAAAAACTAGCTTAAGTGAGAGACCAAACAGTCCGTCCTTAAGCAAGTGTTTTTTTTACCATCTCCAAATCATCCAAAATTTGTTCTTCATGGTGACACGCGGGTCATAAACGAGATTATCAAGGAATTTTCGCAAAATGTAAAGTTTAGAATGCCCCCGTAAGGTATAGTCCGAGGTTTTGGCCTAAGACACAACGAAACACTATGAATTGAAAACAATTCAAAAAAGTAAAACCTTCACATTCTCTCTATATTTGTATAAGAGATCATGTGTATAAAATTTCAGTTGATTTGGTGGAGGCCGAAAAAATCACTTGCTTACAAAAACTAGCTTAAGAGAGTGACCAAACGGTCCGTCCTTAAGCAAGTGATTCTTTTACTATCTCCAAATGATCTAAAATTTGTTCTACATGGTGACAGGCGGGTCATAAACGGGATTATCAAGGAATTTTCACAAAATGTGAAGTTTATAATGCCCCCGTAAGGTATAGTTCGAGGTTTTGGCCTAAGACTCAACGAGGCACTATAAATTCAAAACAATTCAAAAAAGTAAAACATTCACATTCTCTCTATTGTGTAAGAGATCATGTGTACAAAATTTCAGTTGATTTGGAGGAGGCCGAAAAAATCACCTGCTTGCAAAAACCGGTTTATGTGAGAACTGGCTTAAGTAAGAGATCATGTGTACAAAATTTTAGTTGATTTGGAGGAGGCCAAAAAAATCACTCGCTTACAAAAACTGGCTTAAGTAAGAACTGAAATACATCGTCTTAAGTAAAATACATTTTTTGTCAAACTGGGAGTAAAAAGATCAAGCCAACCACTTTGTTTTTAAACCACGCTTTATTAAATAAGTGTCAAGGTTTACATGAATAACTAGGGGATCAACGCATGGCGTCCAACATCTAGAGAACTAGAAAATGTAGCAAAATTATGGAGCAAAATGCACAGAACCACCACATTAGCGTCATAACTCTCGTAAAACCATCTGTTTACAAAACGTGACGCTTTACACCGCACCGAAAAATTTACAGTGAGAAAGAACATTGATGCTAGACACTAAGGGTTTCGATGATGTCACTAATTGGCCGGGACCGCCTGTCGGGCCGAGTTGGCAGGAAAAGGTGCCACATAAGAAAATTGACTTCTTCTTCTTCTTCTTAATGATATGTTATGATACGTCTCCAACGTATCTATAATTTATGAAGCATTCATGCTATTTTATTATCTGTTTTTAATGTTTATGGGATTTATTATACACTTTTATATCATTTTTGGGACTAACCTATTAACCGGAGGCCCAGCCCATATTGCTGTTTTCTTGCCTATTTCAGTGTTTCGAATAAAAGGAATATCAAACGGAGTCCAAACGGAATGAAACCTTCAGGAAAGTTATTTTTGGAACAGAAGCAATCCAGGGAACTTGGAGTGCAAGCCAGGAAAGCTTCGAGGAGGCCACGAGATAGGGGGGCGCCCACCCCCTGGGCGCGCCCTCCACTCTCGTGGGCCCCTCGTGGCTCCCCCGACCGACTTATTTCGCCTATATATTCCCATATACCCTAAAACCATCGAAGAACAAGATAGATCGGGAGTTCCGCCGCCGTAAGCCTCTGTAGCCACCAAAAACCTCTCGGGAGCCCATTCCGGCACCCTGCCGGAGGGGGGATCCCTCACCGGTGGCCATCTTCACGGCGCTCTCCATGATGAGGAGGGAGTAGTTCACCCTCGGGGCTGAGGGTATGTACCAGTAGCTATGTGTTTGATCTCTCTCTCTCTCTCTCTTTCTCTCTCGTGTTCTCTCTATGGCACGATCTTGATTTATCGCGAGCTTTGCTATTATAGTTGTATCTTATGATGTTTCTCCCCCTCTACTCTCTTGTGATGAATTGAGTTTTCCTCTTGAAGTTATCTTATCGGATTGAGTCTTTAAGGATTTGAGAACACTTGATGTATGTCTTGCCGTGCTTATCTGTGGTGACAATGGGATATCACGTGATCCACTTGATGTATGTTTTGGTGATCAACTTGCCGGTTCCGCCCATGAAACTATGCATAGGGGTTGGCACACGTTTTCGTCTTCACTCTCCGGTAGAAACTTTGGGGCACTCTTTCAAGTACTTTGTGTTGGTTGAATAGATGAATCTGAGATTGTGTGATGCATATCGTATAATCATGCCCACAGATACTTGAGGTGACAATGGAGTATCTAGGTGACATTAGGGTTTTGGTTGATTTGTGTCTTAAGGTGTTATTCTAGTATGAACTCTATGATAGATTGAACGGAAAGAATAGCTTCATGTTATTTTACTACGGACTCTTGAATAGATAGAACAGAAAGGATAACTTTGAGGTGGTTTCATACCCTAACATAATCTCTTCGTTTGTTCTCCGCTATTAGTGGCTTTGGAGTGAATCTTTTTTGCATGTTGAGGGATAGTTATATGATCTAGTTATGTTATTATTCTTGAAAGAACTTGCACTAGTGAAAGTATGAACCCTATGCCTTGTTTCCTACCATTGCAATACCGTTTACACTCACTTTTATCATTAGTTACCTTGCTGTTTTTATATTTTCAGATTACAAATACTTATATCTACCATCCATATTGCACTTGTATCACCATCTCTTCGCCGAACTAGTGCACCTATACAAATTGCCATTGTATTGGGGTGTGTTGGGGACACAAGAGACTCTTTGTTATTTGGTTGCAGGGTTGTTTGAGAGAGACCATCTTCATCCTATGCGTCCCATGGATTGATAAACCTTAGGTCATCCACTTGAGGGAAATTTGCTACTGTCCTACAAACCTCTGCACTTGGAGGCCCAAAAACGTCTACAAGAAGAAGGTTGTGTAGTAGACATCAAGCTCTTTTCTGGCGCCGTTGCCGGGGAGGCTAGGTAAGCGGCACTCACACCCCGTCAACTAAGCTCTTTTCTGGCGCCGTTGCCGGGGAGGTGAGTGCTTGAAGGTATATCTTTAGATCTTGCAATCGAATCTTTTTGTTTCTTGTTTTATCACTAGTTTATTTTATAAAAGAAAACTACAAAAAAAATTGGAATTGAGTTTGTCTCATACGCTTCATCTTTTTAATATCTTTCGTGAGAGTGATGGTAAGGAAAATTGTGCTCAATTGCTAGAAGAAGAATGCATTAAAATTTTTGGTACTAGACCTTTGTATGATGAGTATGATTGCAATGTTGTTAGTATAAATTCCTTGAATATCCATGATGCTAATGATATGCAAAGCCACAAGTTTGGGGAAGCTATGTTTGATAAAGATGATATTTTTAGTCCCCCAAGTTTTGATGAGAATATTTATTATGATGAAAGCATGCCTCCTATTTATGATGATTATATTGATGAAAGTGGGTTTGGAAGAGTGTCAACTTTAGGAAGTGATGATCCCACTATTTTGGAGGATGTTGAATATTATTGTGATAATTATGAAAGTGGATTTGGAGAGGTCATGACTTTATTTAGTGATGAATCCACTATTTCGGAAGAGGTTCCAATTGATTATGAGAACAAAGTTGCTATCTATGATGATTATTGTGATGACTTGTATGCTACTAAGAATAATGATAACCATGAAACTTGTCATCATGATTTTAGTTTTCAATTGGATTATGCTTCACATGATAGTTATTTTGTTGAGTTTGCTCCCACTACTATTGATGAGAAGAATTTTGCTTATGAGGAGAGTAGTAAATTTTCTATGCTTGTAGATCATGAAAACAATGCTTTGTGTGCTGGTTATATTGTTGAATTCATTCATGATGCTACTGAAAATTATTATGAGGGAGGAACATATGCTTGTAGGAATTGCAATAATATCAAGTTTCCTCTCTATGTGTTGAAAATCTTGAAGCTATGCTTGTTTTACCTTCCTATGCTAGTTGATTATTGTTCCCATAAGTTGTTTGCTCGCAAAATCCCTATGCATAGGAAGTGGGTTAGACTTAAATGTGCTAGTCATATGCTTCATGATTCTCCCATTATGTTTCAATTCTTATCTTTTATGTGAGCATCATTGTCATCATCATGCCTAGCTAGAAAGGCATTAAAGAAAAGCGCTTGTTGGGAGATAACCCAATATTTACCTTTACTGTTTTTGTGTGTCCACATGATCATGCTACTGTAGTAATCATGTTTTATAGCTTTTGTTTCAATAAAGTGCCAAGTAAGACCTTTAGGATAGCTTACGGTGATAGTTGTGTTGATCCTGCTGAAAATCAGAAACTTTTGCATCTAGTAAATTAGTTTTGATAATTCACAGAAAGGTGATTTTGACCTGATTATTTTTGCTCTGGATTGGTACACAAATTTATTAGGACTTCCTAATTTGGTAGGATTTTTCGAGTTACATAAGTATAGGTTTGATACAGATTACTACATACTGTTCTGTTTTTGACAGAATTTGTTTTCTATGTGTTGTTTGCTTATTTTGATCAATCTATGAGTAGTATCGGAGGGTATGAACCATAGAGAAGTTATAATACAGTAGATATTACACCTATATGAATTTAGAATGAGTTCATTACAGTACCTAAGTGGTGGTTTTATTTTCTTATACTAACGGAGCTTACGAGTTTTCTGTTGAGTTTTGTGTTGTGCATATAAACTTTATATTGAACTTTTGTACCTCTCCATATGATCTAGAATTACGCTATACTACTTTTTTACGACACTACCGTTGAAAAAATATTAAAATAAAATAAAATAAACTGTGAAATAGGATGCATTATTAAACTTTATATTCAAATATATTTTTAAACCAGGTATTTGTTGGTATATTTCGTTAGCTTATAATTTTCTTTTTTACGACACTAACATTGAAAAATATTAAAATAGAAATAAAATTAAATGTGAAATAGGATGCATTAGATTATTTGTGACCCTTCAACGAGTGTTTATATGTCTATCCACATATATTTTGAGATCCTTTAATATCTACTTAGATATTTTCAAATGTACTCCCTCCGTCCCATAATATATGATGTTTTTTGGCACTAGTGTGGGACGGAGAGAGTAGTATGTAACTATCTCCAGATTATAACGGTTGTTCCTAAGGAACACATAGATGTTGGCAAGCTAAAGGGCCTTCATATCTAACATAAGCAGTTGTAGTTTTGTCATGCTCCAAAAGAAGTAACCGACCATCTTGGTCGATTCGGCATGTAAGATTCCATTAGGCACGAACATAATGTCATCTAACAAAATTTCAGTTGATTTGGAGGAGGCCGAAAAAATCACTTAATCCAAAAACTTGCTTAAGTGAGACCAAAACGTCCGTCCTTAAGCAAGTGTTTTTTTACCATCTTCAAATCATCCAAAATTTGTTTTACATGGTGACACGCGGGTCATAAACGTGTTTGTCAAGGATTTTTCACAAAATGTGAAGTTTACAATGACCTCGTAAGATATAGTCCGAGGTTTTGGCCTAAGACTCAACCAAACACTATAAATTGAAAACAATTCAAAAAAAGTAAAACCTTCACATTCTCTCTATATTTGTATAAGAGATCATGTGTATAAAATTTCAGTTGATTTGGTGGACGCCGAAAAAAACACTTGCTTATAAAAACTGGCTTAAGTGAGACCAAACGGTCCGTCCTTAAGCAAGTGAGTTTTTTTACCATCTCCTAATGATCCAAAATTTGTTCTACATGGTGACATGCGGGTCATAAACGGGATTATCAAGGTTTTTTCACAAAATGCGAAGTTTATAATGCCCCCGTAAGGTATAGTTCGAGGTTTTGGCCTAAGACTCAACGAGGCACTATAAATTCAAAACAATTCAAAAAAAACCTTCACACTCTCTCTATATTTGTGTAAGAGATCATGTTTACAAAATTTCAGTTGATTTGGAGGAGGCCGGAATAATCACTTGCTTACAAAAAATGGCTTAAGTGAGAACTGGCTTAAGTAAGAGATCATCTGTACAAAATTTCAGTTGATTTGGAGGAGGCCAAAAAAATCACTCGCTTACAAAAACTGGCTTAAGTAAGAACTGAAATACATCGACTTAAGTAAAATACATTTTTTGTCAAACTGAGAGTAAAAAGATCAAGCCGGCCGCTTTGTTTTTAAACCATGCTTTATTAAATAAGTGTTTGTAAAGGTTTACAGGAATAACTAGGGGATCAGGGGATCAACACATGGCGTCCAACATCTATAGAACTAGAAAATGTAGCGAAATTATGGAGTAAAATGCACAGAACCACCACATTAGCGTCATAACTCTCGTAAAACACATGTTTACAAAACGTGACGCTTTGCACCGCACCGAAAAATTGACAGTGACAAAAAACACTGATGCTAGACGCTAAGGGTTTCGATGACGTCACTAATTGGCCGGGACCACCTGTCGGGCTGAGTTGGCAGGGAAAAGGTGCCACATAAGCAAATTGATTTCTTCTTCTTCTTCTTCTTCTTCTTCTTCTTCTTCTTCTTCTTCTTCTTCTTCTTCTTCTTCTTAAACCCTAAACTCCAAAAATGAAGCGAACTTTAAATCCAAACAAAACTTAAACAAAGCTTTGAGTTCAGTCCGTCCATAAACAATTACTAATAGCTCTACTTGTTGTATGTAAATCATGAAAACATGCCAGTATAACATTAGCTACAGTAAGAAACACTACCATAGGCTCTCTTGATGAAGGAGAAACCAAAAACTATGCAATAGTATACAAGTTGCACAAGAATCTACCAAAATAGACAAAAGCGTGATTATAGAAAGTAATTCTGGTATTCACAAAATTTACAACAAAAAAATAGGATAAAATACTAGACATACCTGGCTTTAGCATGTTAATTTTTCAGGATTTTCAATGATTTATTATTATCTCCAGCTCACAAGTATATATAGAGCTTTTTTTTGCATGTGCATTATTTTACTGTTAAGGCTGTGTTTGATAGCGAAGTATTAAAAAACTAAAGTATTGGAAAACTACAGTAATTCAACAAGTAGGTACAAAATACCACAGTTTTGACATTACAGCGAATTTTGAAGTATTGAGAATACTGTGGACCTGTTTGGCAAAAGCTTGTATACGCTGCAGTTACAAACACGCTCATTGCTAGCTAGCTAGAAGTTCCAAGCTGATGTACGGCCATGCACAAACTAGTACGACCATGCACTATCTGAACAACCAATATGAACACACATACACAAGCTCCATGTTACACTGATAAAAAGGAGTTGGTTGTCGATTACCACACATGCCATCACGTGCAGCAAGGACATGATCAGTCCATCTCGACCTGGCAAGTCCGGCATACATAGCAAAAACAAAATCAAATCCCCACACACCTTCGCTAGATGAGGATCTGGAAATGTAGTGAACACAGATTGGGATGAGATGACTTCAGTAGGGAAAATCGGAAGCAGCGGCAATCGGAAGTAGCAAGCAGGAAGATGCAATGGAGGACAGTGTACTAATCATTTTCCTCCCCTTTGTTAATTTTTTGATTTGTCCATGACCGCCGACCAAGAGGACAGGCGGTGGTGATGGGTTGGGAGTGAGTCGAAGATAACACTAGTTCTTTCGTCTTCTCTGTTTTTTAAAAAGAGGTCGGAGGTTCTTTTTTATATGCAGAGAAAATACCATGGTATTGGAAAAACTGTGGTATTAATACTACAGTTTTTTGTTTTCACCAAACAGCTCACAGTAATTAAAACCATGGTATTCCTAAAAACTGTAGTATTCTCAAAATACATAGAAAATACTTTGCTATCAAACGGGGCCTAAGTCATGCTTTCACCTTGCATTTAATACCCCGGCGCAAATTGCCAACTCCGCAGGGGTCCCACTCGTAATTTCCGAAACCTCCTCGCCCAGACCCAGACATGGCCACCGGCGGCGGCGGCGGGGAGGGCGGCTCGGACGCGGCCGAAGGAGGCGGCGGGGGAGCGGTGGCGGGGTCCGGCCGCAGGCTCTTCGTGGCGGTGCACGTGGGCGCGGGCTTCCACGCTCCGGCCAATGAGCGGGCCTACCGCCGGGTCATCAGGCGCGCCTGCCTCGCCGCCGCCGCCGTCCTCCGCGAGGTCCGGTCCTTGAACCCTAGAGCTCTCCTCCTCCTCCTCCCCTTCTGTAGCGCGTTGGTTTCGCCGGGCTGCCTGCGTCAGCTCGGATTCATCCGTGCTGTCCCGCCGAGCATATGTAGCGTGGGGGATTTCAGGATTTTCCCCCTAGATTAGAACAGCAATAGAACCGACGAGCACTACCAGATTACTTATGTGGAGCTGGGTATCAACCCTCAGAAGTTGCAGTGGCCTAATTACTTTGATGTACTAGATTTTGGGAGGGGCCTGCATTTCCACTGTGGTTACTGATGTCTGAAGTATCTCTGTCCACCTCCCATGGTGTGTGCCATACTTTGATGTGACAGTGGCGAGCTCGAGAAGCGTCCATGTAGCTCTGCTCTTGTGAATGATAATCCCTAATGCTCCTTGTGTGTCTGCAGGGCAGTGGCACAAGTCTTGATGCCGTCGCAGCTGCCATTTGTGTGCTGGAGGTATGCACATATCATTCCCTGTGGACAGATGTAGTGTCTGTCTGTATAGTTTGTTTCGTTAACATCTGCGGCAAGTTATGGGTTGTATGCGTAAGCGTCTGTTGTATGTTTAGCTGATTTAGTCGCAATGTATTAATGTCAAAATGGAAAGTAGAAGCATTAATTGTGTAATCAAGGTTTACGACCCTCCTAGATTTAAGCAAGTCTCTGGTGTTTTAGTTAGATGATAGTCTTATTGGTACTTGCTTGTTTCAAAAGGTGAATGTATTTTTTGATTCTCATCTGTGCCTGACTAGGATGACCCCATCACAAACGCTGGCCGAGGTTCAAGTTTGACCGAGAGTGGTCAGGTCGAATGCGATGCGAGTATCATGGATGGAACTACAGGTTCTTACGGAGCTGTCGGAGCTGTGCAAGGTAGTTGTGGCAAATTTACTAAAAATTTGATCCTACAGAGTAGAAGCTTAAATGAGAGTACATCAGAGAATTTACTGCTGATATGAATATTTACAATCAAAGAACCTTAAAGCTCTGACCATACTTTCTGTTTCTTGTAGATCAGGTGTAAAGAACCCCATCCAAGTTGCATTGCACTTGGCAAAGGAACAAATGTCAGGTTCTTCACTGCTTGGTCGGATACCCCCCATGTATGTAATCACAAAATTCAAGCTTCTTCTCCACGTTTTCGTTACCATGACCTTTCTTTTTTAGTAGTTTCCTGTCCTTGTGCCACTTTCTGTCGCATGACCGAATCCGTTGTGTTATCTTCTAATTTCGAATTAATCCTGGCTCATGCTTATATAAGTAATGCAAATGATGGCTTATATTCATTGAACATTTTAGATATGCATTGGGGAATTGAACCATTGCATGATGGATGCTTTTCAGTAATCCATGGATGGCAATCTGTCATGCACCTATCCATCCTACCAGTAATCCTGAGTTGGTGAGTTATTCTATCTTTCTTAGGTTTTTGGTCGGCGAGGGAGCATGCCAATGGGCAAAATGTAAAGGAATAGACATAATCGAAGCCACATCGGAGGATAATAATGTAAACCATCTTTTGTAGAATTCTTTCATCCAATTTTTCAATCCTAATTGCTGATAATTTACTATCTCTCTCTCATTCTCACAGTGGTTAGTGACTGAGAATGCAAAAGCACAGTGGGTAAAATACAGTGCGTTGCTTGCTAGTGCCAAGGAATCGGTTAATCGCTCCACTGCTTCTGCTTCAGAATGTAGTTCAATACAATTGGACCCATCAGGTCCCTTCCTCTGCTTGTTCATATCTCACATGTGCTTTAATTCTAACCAAAGATTCTTGCATCCATATGCAATGGTCCTTTGGTTGGTTTATCTTCTGAAACTTGACTGCACTTGTACAATTAGCATTGGTCTTTACATAGAAATATTAAAGTTATAATAGGAAGTTTACCATGAGCTCAAGGATTACGTATTATTTTAAGCTTTCAATAAGAAGCTGGGCTCAGGCCTATTTTTGAAAGAAAAAAAGTTTACTATTAGCTGTTGCACAATGCTTTGCACCTATGGACAGAAGATTTAGTTGCAATTGTACAATGTCACCTATTTTTATCTGATGATATCGATGCCACTTAGTTATATCCTGTTATGACCGGCACGGTCTATACTAGGAAGAGGCCCACAGGGCATTAGTATTAGGACTTGGTCCACAAGTTATCTTAGGAAATTATCTTAGGAAAGTTATCTTAGGCTAAAGTTATAAATACTCATGTAAGACATCGATTTGAGGCGAGCAATAAAGACTATTATTATCTTTTGTTGCCCGGCTCCCAGAGGAGCCGAAAACCCTAGCCGCGCCGCCGCCTTCAACCCTAGCTGCGACGGCGCCCTGCCGCCGGCGCAACCGCTCCTCCCCTCGCCCTCGCCCTCCTTGCCCCTACAACCTACGCCCTAGGCCTGGTAGAACCCTAGCTGTTTCTACCAATTTGGTATCTAGAGACACCAGGCCGATCATGTCCCAGCCTCCATCACCGCCGCCACTACCATCCGCCACCGCCCAGCTCTCGCTGCCGCCCGCTCCGTCTACGATGACGACCGCATCCGGCACCACCACCGACACCACCACGCCAGCAGCCGTCGACACCACCATCACCGCGCCAGCGGCCGTCACCACCACCACTACGGCGCCAGCAGCGGTTCCCCCCACGATCGAATCGCCCCCGCTGCTCTCGCCCGAGGAAGTATCCGGCACCCTTCGGGAGTTGGTCCAGGCGGTCCGGGGTATTTCCCTATACCTCGCCGGGATCCAGCCCCCGCCACCGAGCGCCGTCACCGCCTCCTACGGGCCGCCGCCGCTGCAGTGGCCAGCCTCGGCCTTCCACGCGCCCTACGGCGGGGCGCCTCAGCCGCCGCTGCTGTTGCCCTACCAGGCGGCGGTGCAGCCGTGGCCCGCTTGGCCGGCCTCCACCGTGCCGCTGGGGAGCCCGCCCCAACAGCTCCTTCCAGCGCCACCGCCGGCTACGACGACGCGGGCGCCGGAGCAGACAGCCCCCCAGGAGCCGCCGCCATCAACAGCAACGCCGCCCGCACCTCGGGCTACGGGTCGACCCCTGCACCAGGTGCAGTTTCCACCGTCGCCATCGCCGATCCCCGCTTGGGCGACCGGCCCGTCTTCGGGCACAGCCTACTCCACGCCGCCGGAACACCAGAGGCCCTCCCTGCGGTTTGATCACCCCTCCAGCTCGGCGAACTACGCCCCGGCGCTGCCCGACCCAGCATACGCACCGCCGGCGCATGCGGCCGCCCCAGGGCACGGCGGCCCAACACCCCCTCGCTTCGCCAAACTGGACTTCGCAACTTACGAGGGCACGGAGGACCCCCTCAACTGGCTCAACCAGTGCGAGCAGTTCTTTCGAGGGCAGCGGACGCTCGCTTCGGATCACACCTGGCTTGCGTCCTATCATCTTTGAGGTGCAGCTCAGACCTGGTATTACGCCCTCGAGCAGGACGAGGGCGGCATGCCACCTTGGGAGCGTTTCCGGGAGCTCTGTCTCCTCCGCTTTGGACCTCCTATCCGCGGGAGCAGACTGGCGGCCCTCGGCCGTTTGCCGTTCACATCGACGGTGCAGGACTACGCTGACCGCTTCCAGGCCCTGGCATGCCACGCGCCAGGCGTCTCCGCAACCCAGCGCGCTGAGCTCTTTGTGGGCGGGTTGCCGGATCATATCCGCGTGGACGTCGAGCTCCGGGACCCCCACGACCTCCAGACGGCCATGTACTACGCCCGGGCCTTTGAGCAGCGGGCCTAGGCACTACAGCAGCCACTCGGACGGAGCGGCCGTCAGCCCAGTCGGGCCGCTCTGACTTCTTCAGCATCGGGTCGGCCCTCCCCTACGACGGCCCCACCCCCGGCGACCACCCGGCCTTTTCGCCGTCTGTCACCGGCTGAGCAGCAGGAGCGTCGCCGTCAGGGTCTTTGCTTCAACTGCGATGAGCCCTACATGCCGACCCATGTCTGCCCCCGCCTCTTCTATTTAGAGACGGTGGACTACACCGAGGAGGACGCCTCGGCCGACGCACTACCACCACCGGCGGCTACGGAGGATGCGGCTGTGGATTCCGCGGCAACGGCGTGTGTCGTCTCCCTTCACGCCCTGGCAGGCATCAGGGGCGAGCGGACCATGCTGCTGCCCGTAACGATCCATGGCGAGCGACTGGTGGCCCTGCTGGATACGGGCTCCACACACAACTTCCTGCCCGAGTCGACCATGCGTCGGTTAGCACTCCCAACAACAGGCGGGGAGCGCTTGAGGATTACAGTGGCAAACGGCGATCACCTCCGGTGCCATGGGCTAGCCCGCGACGTTCCCATCTCCATCGGCGACGAAAAATTTTCCATTACCTGTGCAGGGATCGATCTGGCTGTTTCGACTTAATTCTCGGGGTGGACTTTCTCCGGTCACTAGGGCCCATACTCTGGGATTTCGACGCGCTCACGATGACATTCTGGCGGCAGGGCCGCCGCATCAGGTGGGAAGGCCTTGGGGGCGCCGCGCCGGCTGTGCCACACCTACAGTTGGCCGCCGCGTCCTCAGAGGCCGAGCACCCCCTTCTGGAGCCTCTTCTGCAGCAGCACAACGACATCTTCGACGAGCCGCGGGGTCTTCCGCCTGCCCGGGTGTACGACCATCGTATTCACCTCGTACCGGGCTCCACTCCGGTAGCGGTGCGGCCCTATCGCTACCCACAGCTGCAGAAGGATGAGTTGGAGCGCCAGTGTGCCCTGATGCTCGCCGCAGGCATCATCCGCATCTCCACGTCACCCTTCTCGGCGCCGGTGCTTCTCGTCCGTAAGTCCGACGGCACATGGCGCTTCTGCATCGACTACCGCGCCCTCAACGCGCTCACGCTCAAGGACAAGTTCCCTATACCGGTGGTCGACGAGCTCTTGGATGAGCTCCATGGGGCACGCTTCTTCACCAAGCTCGATCTCCGGTCGGGCTATCATCAGGTGCGCATGCATCCGGACGACATCGCCAAGACGGCGTTTCGCACCCACCATGGCCATTTCGAGTTCTTGGTGATGCCTTTCGGTCTCGCCAACGCCCCGGCAACATTCCAGGCCCTAATGAACGACGTCCTTCGGCCCTACTTACGGCGCTTTGTGCTTGTTTTCTTTGATGACATTCTTATCTACAGCACCACCTGGGCCGAACATCTCCAGCACGTCGCCATCATCTTCAACGAGCTTCGAGCGCACAACCTCCATCTTAAGCGCTCGAAGTGCTCGTTCGGGACGCCTACCGTCGCCTACCTCGGCCATGTCATCTCAGCTGACGGGGTGGCCATGGACGCCGATAAGGTGGCGGCCGTCTCCGCCTGGCCTACGCCGCATTCGCCGCGGGCTCTCCGCGGGTTCCTCGGACTCGCCGGCTACTACCGGAAATTTATCCGGGAGTTCGGACTCATCGCGGCGCCCCTCACGCGGTTGCTTCGCCGCGACGCCTTCGCTTGGGACGACGAGGCGACAGCGGCGTTCGAGGCCCTCAAGGGGGCCCTCACGACAGGGCCCGTCCTCCAGATGCCCGACTTCGACCGCCCGTTCATGGTGGACTGTGACGCCTCGAGCGCCGGTTTCGGCGCCGTACTTCATCAGGGCGATGGGCCCCTCGCTTTCTTCAGCCGACCCTTCGCTCCGCGCCATCTTAAGTTGGCTGCTTACGAGCGGGAGCTCATTGGCCTAGTCCAGGCCGTGCGTCATTGGCGGCCATACTTGTGGGGACGGACCTTCCACATCCGCACGGACCACTACAGTCTGAAGTTCTTGCTCGATCAACGCCTGTCAACCATGCCGCAACACCAGTGGATCAGCAAGCTCTTCGGCTTTGACTTTTCCGTCGAGTATCGGCCCGGCCGTCTTAACACTGTGGCCGACGCGCTGTCCCGTCGCGATTCCGACCTCGCGCCGACAGCCGACTCGACCGCCGGGACGGTCATGTGCATCCGTTCCGGGCCTTCGTTCCGCCTCTTCGCCGACATTCGTCGCGCCACTGAGGTGGCCGCTGATGCCGCCCTACTACAGCAGCAGCTAGCGGCTGGCACCTTGGAGGAGCCTTGGCGCTTCTCTGACGGACTATTCCTCCATGGGCGCCGGATCTTTGTTCCAGCGCATGATGATCTCCGTGACCAGGTGTTACAGCTCGCCCACTCGGCCGGCCATGAGGGTGTGCAGAAAACCCTCCATCGTCTTCGCGCCGACTTCTACATCCCTGGCGATCGTGCCCTGGTCCGTGACTGGGTTCGGTCTTGTCAGACTTGCCAGCGCAATAAGACGGAGACTCTGAGGCCGGCGGGGCTCCTTCAGCCCTTGGAAGTGCCATCTCAAGTTTGGGCGGATATTTCCATGGACTTCATCGAGGGCCTTCCCAAGGTTGGGGGCAAGTCGGTCATCCTCACGGTGGTCGATCGCTTTTCTAAGTATGCCCACTTCATCGCGCTCGGCCATCCGTACACGGCGGCATCCGTAGCCCGGGCATTCTTCGACGGCATTGTCCGTCTCCATGGGTTCCCGACTTCAATCGTCAGTGATCGGGACCCAGTCTTCACAGGACATGTCTGGCGCGACCTCTTCAAGATGGTGGGTGTCCAGCTCCGCCTCAGTACGGCGTTCCATCCTCAGACGGACGGTCAGTCCGAGGTGGTTAACAAGGTCATTGCTATGTATTTACGTTGTGTAACAGGAGATCAGCCTCGCGCATGGGTGGACTGGCTCTCTTGGGCGGAGTACTGCTACAACACTTCTTATCACTCCGCCCTGCGCGCGACGCCATTTGAGGTGGTCTATGGTCGACCACCCCCGCCTATACTTCCGGTGGATCCGGAGACGGCTCGGACGGTGGCTGCAGGTGACCTTATCCGCACCCGTGATGAGATGCTAGCGGAGGTCCGTCAGCGCCTACTTCAGGCCCAGCAGACGGCCAAGCACTACTACGACGATCATCATCGCGAGGCGGAGTTCGCCGTGGGCGACTGGGTGTGGCTGCGTCTTCTCCACCGCTCTACGCAGTCACTGGACCCGCGCGCGAAGCGCAAGCTTGGCCCTCGATACGCCGGGCCCTTCCCTGTCATGGAGCGCATCGGGAAGGTGGCCTATCGTCTTCAGCTTCCAGACCGCGCCCGCATCCACGACGTGTTCCATGTGGGGCTGCTCAAGCCTTTCCGTGGCGATCCACCAGATGCTCCTCCGGCGCTTCCTCCCACCGCCGACGGTCGCATTCTTCCTCAGCCAGCAAAGGTGTTGCAGGCCCAGCTCCGTCGTGGCGTCTGGTTCATTCTAATTCAGTGGGCGGGCCTTCCGGAGGAGGAGGCTACGTGGGAACAGCGTGAAGATTTCCTCCAACACTATCCAGACTTTCAGCTCGAGGACGAGCTGTTTGCGCAGGCGGGAAGAGATGTTATGACCGGCACGGTCTATACTAGGAAGAGGCCCACAGGGCATTAGTATTAGGACTTGGTCCACAAGTTATCTTAGGAAATTATCTTAGGAAAGTTATCTTAGGCTAAAGTTATAAATACTCATGTAAGACATCGATTTGAGGCGAGCAATAAAGACTATTATTATCTTTTGTTGCCCGGCTCCCAGAGGAGCCGGAAACCCTAGCCGCGCCGCCGCCTTCAACCCTAGCTGCGACGGCGCCCTGCCGCCAGCGCAACCGCTCCTCCCCTCGCCCTCGCCCTCCTTGCCCCTACAACCTACGCCCTAGGCCTGGTAGAACCCTAGCTGTTTCTACCATATCCAGTGATACTCCCTCCGTCCCAAAATAACTGTCCCAACTTTGTACTAGAGCTAGTACAAAGTTGTACTAAGCTTGAGACACTTATTTTGGGACGGAGGGAGTATATATTATGATGCTTAGTTTTATATGTCTGACATACATATCAGCCTATATAGCTATATGTGCCAATGTGACAGCCTCTTATGATAGAGCTCGATGTTACTTTAGGAGGTATTTCTTCCATTCAGTATCCTGGATGCCATTCTGCCTCGGGCAGTACCCAATATGCTCTTTTAACAATATGATTTTGAGCATAAAATTAGAAGATCCACCTGTAGCCCAACCGTGCTTCAGTTTATTCTTGTATTGATGTTATATTCTGATTTCTGCTGATAGTTTTGCATGCTGCATAGGTAATTTGCAAAATGGAAAGAAGGGAAACAAAATCTATTCCACGAACAGCACAATGTCCAACATATATTGTCAAATCAAGCGATGTTGCACAATGTAGGGCAATAATAATGATTTGACCAAGCCTTGTTGTGCTTATAATAGATACTCGGATCATTGATATTGTGCTTAAACTTCATGCATTTTTGCTTAATATCTTCTGCTGCATGTTATCTTTGATTCATCTGTTTCGTTATTTTTGGCCTCCATAAATGGTCATGTAGCTGCTATTATGTATTTATTAATCTCTTTCCAGAGAATAAATTTCAATTTCAATACCCAAATATTTGGCTTGTGCTTGTTGTGTGCACTGGTGATTCAATTCTGCTTTTGGCATACAGTATTTGTATTCCACCAGTCCACCTCACCTGTCCCACTTTATTTTAGGAGCTCAAGCTGAGAATTTGAACAATGCAAAAAAGATCAAGAAAGAATTCAGTAGATCAATCATGGAAGATGATCAAGATTGTGTAATGGATACTGTTGGTGCTGTATGTGTTGACGAGTATGGAAATGTAGCATCTGGCGCATCTAGTGGTGGCATTGCACTAAAGGTCATTTGGTCATTTTATTCATCAGTTACTTTGAGCAGTTGAGCTCTAGCAGCGCACTTGGAATTGTCGTCCCTTCATATAAGCCCTTTGTTTGTTTCAGAGAAGATATCTGTTTGGGGTAAATCAAGCAAGATTTTTATGCCTATAGATGCTGACAAGCATATGTTCTTGCAGGTAGATGGCCGGGTTGGATTAGCTGCTATGTACGGCTCTGGGTGCTGGGCTTCATCCAAAGGACCATTTGGCACACCATTCGTAATTGGGTGTTGTGCAACCGGAGCTGGCGAACACTTAATCAGAGGATTTGCTTCCCGTGAATGCTGTATCTCAGCATCACTGTAGGTTTTTTCTTCAATCGGCTCTTTCCATATATTATTTGGATTGGAAAAACATTACGTTTGCAACTCAATATGTATCTTTTCAGGTCACAGTCTGGCCCTGCTTCCTCCTGCACCAAAGTTTTGCGCTCGGTGGTGCAGAGCAGCAGCGAGATGTCTCACGACACCGGCGCTGGGCTGTTGCTAGTTCAGTCTGACCTTACAAAGGTTATCATCTGCAAAACCATCCCCTTTCCTTCGACTTTGGATGAGCGACCCCTCCATTCGTGGTCTAACAATGCATGTTCCGCAGAGAGGGGAATCGCCTCTACTCGAAGCCGTCGAGCTCGTTGCTGCCTACTCATCCCCATCGTTCGGCATCGGGTATTTAGGGAGCAATATGAACAGCCCAAAGGTAGGTAGTATGCTGTAGTCTCTGCTAAAAACCCGTCTCACCTGATTGTTTGGATCAGTCTTCTCACGCTGGATAATGTTTTGTAGGTTTCAATGCTTAGGGATTCAAGAGCACCATCCGGCTCCGTCCAGCATTTCGCTACCCGTGTGAATTTCGGCGCACCGTCGAGCGAAGGATGACGATCAGCTGCCCGTGTGGTTCCCCCCTTTTTTTCCTGGGAAACTTTTCTGTTATGTTGAGGGGTGAACAGATTCTGTGTGTGCCATAGACAACTTGTTAATGGGTGATAAATATGATATCCCCCATCCATTCTGCCCATTGCTGACAAAGGACGCCCTGAGCGACACATCGGCAAATAACTTCCAAACTTTGAATATACGTTGAACTCGTAATTGAAATTGTTTGTTTGAACACTTGCGGTGGTCCGTTTATTCTGTTGCATGGATTATTAAAAAAAAACGCCGCATGAAGAATTTTACATAACTCGTTCTAGGCTTGACAAAATTTGTAGAAACGAAATCTATATCTACACTACCAAATCAAAGCACTAGATTTTTTTTTTGAGAAACATCAATACCACTAGATAATATTTTCTTTTGTATATGTTGATAATTTTTCTATATGAACTAGATCAACGCAAGAAATTTAATAAGCCTTGTGAACTTGGTCAAACCTGAACTATAGCTTGACTTTGGGACATGATTTGAAAATCGAGCAAACTATTAATGAGTAATCCCTCGGTAAAGAAATATAAGAGTATTTGTTTTTAGAATGCTATAAGTACTTATGTTTTTTTATACGGTTTGCCTGAAAAGGCAAAAAAAAAATGAGAGGCATTCTCCTGGCCCAATCAAATCCGATGCAACGTGTTGCGCGGCCCATCTGTCACTGGACCACGAGCCCGCCTGGCCCGACATCACCAGTTCACCACCGACCGCCATCAGGCCCAAAGAAAGCTCTCTCTCTGCCTCTGGGCTACGCCGCTGCTCGCGTGGGTTCGGATTTGGCGGCCGGCGTCTCGTCTCGCTCTCGCGCATCGTCTCTTCCTCCTCCCCCCGCCGGAGCCCGCCCGCCGCCTCGAAGCGCAGGACTGTGATCTGCCGCTGCCTCCGAAGCCCTAGCTCGTCCGCGGAGCTGGTGAGCGGCGCGGTCGCTCCCGGCGCGACCCGTCGGCCCCTACCCCGCCGCGCGCCCCTCGGTCTCGGGCGCCGCCCTCCCCGCGGGAGCCCCAGCGGCCGCCGCCGCCGCCACGAGGTATGGCCCGTGTCCCCCCCCCCCCCCCCCCCCCCCCTTTGCGTGATTCGCGCGGTCCATTAAACCCTAGGTCTTGCTACGGGGCGTTGCCTTGCTTGTGACCTGCGATTAGTCGTGGACCTGACTGTGAGATGTGGACTAGTTCGCTTGTGGACTTGGTGCAGCGGTCTCTGCGAGAGGAATCCATGTCTGGGAATGTGATTGATGTGTGCATAATTCGTAGTTATGCTGTCCATGGGCTGCATAACACTGTTGTTGTCGGGTCAATTGGTCCAGTTTTGTGCCAGGTAGAGAGATATATATCATTGCAAGTTTAGTCTAGTGATGCAAGTGCATTTGTTTGGAGGACAGAAGAGGACAGAGACGGGCGTTTAGTTTCCTGAAATTCTCAAATGGGTTATTTTTTGTTATGAATAGAAACCGGTTTAATTAGAGGGGTGGGCCAATGCGACGCATAGATAAAAACTTAAAACATCCATTGCAATCAACTGAAGTGCATGAGATACAATGCCACTGAATTTGAGGCAAACATTCCATTTCTCCACTGTTTAATATGATCTCCAACTGATATTTTCCAGGGCAGGAGGCTGCTGCTTGTTGGTTAATCTTGGACTGTGGTAATGGGGGAGGCTGACGATGCTAGGGATGCGGTGGTGGAAGAGATGGATGTCGATGGTGGCGATAGGCATCGTGGCAAGGACAAGGACAGGAGGGATAGGCACAGGAGGGAGGAGAAGGATCACCATGGCAGTGGGAGGAGGGACAAGGAGAAGGAGAAAGATAAGGATGAGAGGAGGAGGGACAAGGATGATGCCAAGCATAGGGACAGGGATAGGGAGAGGGAAAGAGATAGGGACAGAGACAGGGATAGCAGCAAGCACAGGGATAGGGATTCAGAGCGTGACCGTGGCCGTGACCGTGATCGCGGGAAGGATCGGGAAAGGGATACAGAGAGGGAGCGGGAAAGGGAGAAGGAAAGGAGGGACAGGGACAAGGACAGGAGCCGTAACAGAGACAAGAACAAGGACAAGGAGGATAGGGAACGGGAGAAGTCGAGGGGAAAGGACCGTGGAGAAGACGCAGATTTGCCTAAGGGCGATGAGGGAGACCAGAAGAAGGGAGGTGACCTCCCAGGAGAGCCTGACCAGGCCTCCACATCTGCCCTCCGGGACCGCATTGCGAGGTAATGCCCTTGAGTAATTGTTTCTGTTCGATTCACTAACCTTTTCTTCAGTCATGAATATGCACACTGTCAAATCTCTTAATTTGTTGAACAATTAAGAATACAAATAATTTCTAATTAGGCTATCTGCTTTAGGGCCAAGGAAGAAAGGTTGAAGGATAAAAAGGAAGGAGGAATTCTGGATGATAAAGATGATGCTTCAGAGATACTATCCTGGGTAGGCAAGAGTCGCAAACTTGATGAGAAAAGACAAGCTGAAAAGGAGAAGGCGTTACGTCTTGCACGAGTATTTGAGGAACAGGTGATGATTTAGTGATTTGTTTGGATATGTTGTCCAGCATGACACCATGTTATTTACTAATAACTTTCATGGTTTAAAACTTTCAGGATGATATGTTAGCAGAAAATAGTGATGATGACTATGATGAGGCTGATAAACTTGGTGGAGGTAATCACCCACAAATCCTGAACTAGCAAAGTTTATTTTGTCAACCACTAATATTTATTGCTATAATGAGTTATTTTAGTAATAGTTTTCTGTCAATGGAAGTCAAGAGTAACATGTTTCTTGTTTTCCCCCATTATTTTGAAAAAAAGAACACTTATCTGGAGTGAAGGTTCTTCACGGGCTTGACAAAGTTATAGAAGGTGGAGCAGTTGTCATGACTCTCAAAGATCAGAGTATTCTGGCTGATGGGGATATCAATGAAGGTAATGTGTTTGTTGTTGTTTTACTTATTATTACTTGTTCCCCCTAACCTTTTCTGACTTGCATAAAAATTTAAAATTTATAGAGGCTGATATGCTTGAGAACATCGAGATTGGTGAGCAGAAGCAAAGAAACGAAGCTTACAAGGCTGCGCAGAAGAAAGGAACATATGATGACAAGTAAGTTCACTACTTGTGTTTCTTAGATTAATTTTCCTGTTATAATCCTTGTTTACTTGAACATGTTGGTAGGTTCAATGATGACCCAATGTCAAAGAAACCTATGCTCTCACAGTATGATGACCCAATGGAAGATGAGGTAAACATGCTGTACTGCTTCTATTTGTAGGTACTCCTATTGGTATTTCTTTAATCATTTTGGCTTTTCACTTGACAGGGAGTGACACTTGATGAAGGTGGGCGCTTCACCGGTGAAGCAGAGAAGAAGTTGGAAGAGGTAATTATATTTGCCATATAAATCATGAAATGCCATTGGTACTGCAGTTTTCTGGGACAACCTGAAAATGCCAAAACGGGAGCTCTGCATAGATTTACTAATTTACATTTTCCTGTTGACAGCTCCGCAAAAGGATTGAAGGTGGTTCTGTTTTCAAAAAGACAGAAGACCTTACTTCCGGAGCAAAGATGGCATCAGATTACTACACCGCTGATGAAATGCTGCAGTTTAAGAAACCAAAGAAAAAGAAATCTCATAGGAAGAAAGAAAAGCTAGATCTGGATGCACTTGAAGCAGAAGCGATTGCTTCTGGACTGGGAGCAGCTGATCTTGGGTCCAGGAATAATGGTAAACGACAGTCTGCTAGGGAGGTAGAGCAAAAGGCTGATGCTGAAAAGAGAAGCAATGCATACCAAGTAGCCATTTCAAAGGCTGAAGAGGCATCAAAAGCGTTGCGTCAGGAGAAAATGCCCAGTAAACCGGCTGATGAGGAAGAACTTGTTTTTGGTGACGATTATGAAGATCTGCAAAAATCTCTGGAGCAAGCAAGGAAGCTATCTCTAAGGAAGCAGGAAGAGGCTGCCGGTTCTGGTCCTCTGTCTGTAGCAGAAATGGCTGCTGCAAACAAGGGCCAAGGAGGTCCTCTGTCTGTAGCAGAAATTGCTGCTGCAAACAAGGGCCAAGGAGACGCAGATGCTACAGAGGGAGATGCACAACAGAATAAGGTTGTTATCACGGAGATGGAAGAATTTGTGTGGGGTCTGCAATTGAATGAAGGTAACCTACTTGGAAGTATTTTCTGATAAATTTGTAACAATTGTACAGAGATGACTAATGAATCAATTGTATCGATATCGACTGCTGCTATTATCTTGTTGCAGAAACACGCAAGCCAGAAGCAGAAGATGTGTTTATGGATGAAGACGATGATGATATGCCTTCAGGTACTACAGCAAAAGATGACACAAGTAGATTGGGAGTGGTCAAAGAGGAAGCTGTGGTTGAGGACCCAAAAAAGGATGTAGAGGAGCAAGAAGTCGCACCAGTTGAGGTTGTTCATGAAGCTGCAGTTGGCAAGGGTTTGGGTGGAGCTTTGAAGTTTCTAAAGGAGCGAGGGACTCTCAATGAGGGCACAAATTGGGGAGGCAGAACCACGGACAAGAAGAAAAGCAAGCTTGTTGGTATTGAGGAAGAGGCTCAGGACGGAAAAAAAGAAATTCGCATAGAAAGAATGGATGAATTCGGTCGAGTGGTAAGTAATCATCTGCATGCTGTCCTACCCATCCTCACCTGGGTATCCGTTCTATGAAATCTAATACTAGTACTGAAGTGCATCTTGGTGTGGTAGCTATGATTATGCAACATTGGTTATCATTTTTTGTCATTGCATACCACCTGATATACGCATTTTTTACACCATCTTTTTCTATGTGTATTTGTTAGCCTTTCGAAGAACATGTGCCACAAAACAATGATATGCTATTTACCATAACTTTGTATTTTTCCTCCAGATGACACCTAAGGAGGCATTTCGGGATCTTTCGCACAAATTCCATGGCAAGGGACCAGGTAAAATGAAGCTGGAAAAACGGCAGAAGAAGTACCAGGATGATATGAAAGCTAAGCAAATGAAATCTTCTGACACGCCTTTGATGTCCGCGGAAAAGATGAGAGACGCTCAAGCTCGTGGTCAAACACCATACCTTGTTTTAAGTGGCAATGCAAAATCAGGGTATGTTCATGACTTACCTCTAATTCGCATAGTCCATGTTTGTTGGTCCTGTTGATGCTACTATGCTTTCTTAGTCTTGACAAAACTTTCTTTCGTTTGGTTAATATTTAAATCATGACTCATGAGTACAGATGAACGATGTATATTAATGAATATATATTGTTGCTGGCTGTTAATCTAGGATATCTACTCTCTAGTGAAAACTCACTTCAGGGTGCTACGTGACTTTCTGTTCCAGACCTTTGGATAAGGTTTGGGTGATTTGAATTTGGAGATTTTAAGGGCTCAATGGCCACACTGATGATTTTAGTTTTGTGCCTCTGATTGAGATGTGAATAACTGAATATGTTAATGATTCCCAAATGTCTCTAATGTCTACTACGTATCAATCATCTCATCAAATGTCTCGTCTGAATATTGCATGTTATCTGAAATGCGTTGGTCCTGCTTGAAAGGAAGTGGCTGACTAACCTGCAATGCCCTCCTAGTTTTCTGTCTTCCTGCAAGTTTCTTTCTTGCCGAGGTTGTTGATCAAGTTATTGTTTGTGATGTAGCCCGACAGGCGACACTAGTGGCTTTGCCAGCGTGGAGAAGGTGCATCCCGGGAGTCTGACGCCCATGCTCGGCGACAAAAAGGTAGGCTGACATATGATATTCCCTCTCCTGTTCTGTACTCCCTCCGATCCAAAGTAAGTGTCAGTAGCCTTAGTTCAAATTTGAACTAAAACCACGACACTTATTTTAGATCAGAGGGAGTAGCATTTACTGTATTAATTTGGCATTTAATGTTTTGCCATATCCAGATGTACTACTTGCTATACTGACCTATTTCTTCATCAGGTGGAGCACTTTCTGGGCATCAAACGAAGCGCCCAGTTCGGAGGCATGCCGCCGCTGCCGCCAAAGAAGCCTAAGAACTGAGGTTGCAGCAGAGTGGAGTGATCAGGAACCAGCGGGAGCTCTCTAGCGAGTATGCAATCTTGGAGCAGATTATGAGTCACCGACATGGACGGAAGGCGCCAAACGCCTGCCACATGCAGGAGGACCCGTCCTCAGAAGCGCTGAAATGTAAGAACCTGTAAATTTGCACCCTAAACCGATTGTTTTGATGGTGACAATCTTGACACACACACAGAGATGGTGTAACTTTTGTAACGCAACGATGTTCCTATCTGTGCACGCTCTACAAGTTGCAGATAGAAGCATGCTTGCTAGCCTTTATGTGGAAAATGATGCAGGTTTTAGCACTCAGTTAGGATTTATTTTCCATGGCAGATGCATCTATCATGTTTTTTTTTTTGGGGCGGGGGGTATCATAAGAAACCAACATTCGAAGAAACCTACGTGGAAACAATGTTTGGAAGTTTCAAAAAAATTTGAACAAAACGTGGGATGCTAAGAGGATGATGTTCTATTGTCTTGTGAAATTTCAAGTTAAAACACATTACAGGATGCAAGCTATGAAAGACAAATTCAGCAATGAATAGTGATATTACTATTCGGCACTATTCATTCCTGATTTTGTTTTCTCATAGCTCACATCTTGTACTGTGTTTGAACTTGAAATTTTGTAAGGCAATAGAACATCACTCGGTTAACATCCCATAACTTTTTGATATTTTTACAAAACTTTAAAGCATTGTTTTGCATGGTTTTCACCTGTTTCCACTGAATGCTGGTTTTCATATGATATTTTCTCTTTTTTTTTTGAACGGTGCTATGGCTGTTAGTTGCTGTGGAGCAGGTTTCTGTTGTGTGGGCTATCGCCGTGTCTATTTTCGTGGTTGAAATCCCCTAACCTTCTCCTGTAGAGGGCGAACCAAAGTAATATCCACCCACCAACACTTCCCTTCTCCACCCGGCGTTGCATCGATGCCTCTCCCATGCTTTAGCTAAGCGTTATAAATAAGCGTCGGTGCTTAAGAAAAGCCTGATTTATTTCTCTAAGCACCTTTCTTAAGCACCTTCCATTGTACAAGGCCTTAGAGAAACAAACCAGTCTTTCCTTAAGCACCGGTGCTTATTTGTATAGGATAGACGCTTAACTAATAGGCACCGGTGCTTCAGAAAAACTCGGTTTATTTTTCTAAGCACCTTCCTAAGCATCTCTCATTGTACAAGGCCTATGAGGCCAAAATTCGGTGACGACGGAGAAAAGCGATGAATCATATTCTCTTTGCTCAACTCATCAATAGCTAGCAGTCAAACACAATTTCAAACGGACGACCATGCGCGAGGAGTTTGATAAAACTCATCCAAAATAGCTAACATGAACACGGAGTTGAACATTTTTAGTCAACGAAACTACAAACAGATCGCTTAAATGGAACCACAACGTCGATGTGCATCTTTTTCGTGTACATCGAGGCACCGTTGTGTACATTAGAAGAGACTAGGTGAACGAGATTGAGTGGGAGTATACCACATGCAAAGCTAGGTAACATTTGCACAGTGTGGTAGGAAAAATGTAGATATTTATTTTGACCGTCAAAATAGAAAATGTACAACAATGAAGTCATGCGGAACAACGAGATGAGGCTACTCGATCATGTGTGACAAATTTACCAAAATTCATAATTCATGTGAAAAAGCTCTAAATATGAACATGAACTTGAACATTTACAGTCAACAAACCATGAACCGATCTCCTGAATGGAATCACAACATCAATGCGCATCATGTTCGTGTACGACTTATCTCGAAGCGAAGCATCGTTGTGTAGATTCGAAGGGATAGGTGAAGGAGATTAAGGAGGTGATTACACTAGAAAAAGTGCAAACTCACATACAGGTCTGCAAACATTTGCACCCGCTCACATCTAACTACAACACCAGACCCACCCATGATCAAGGGGTCAGATATCCCAAGTATAGCTTGCACCATGAGCCAAGCAAAGACGAAGAGGAGCGTGCGTCGCCACGTGTGCCGCCCTGCCCTCGGCAAAAGTTTAAGGCGCCGCCCATGGTGATTTTAACAATACCATCATCGGGAGGCCGCCACCCGTATCCGGGTAGAACCGAAGCTACCTTGCGTGGAAGATGAAGGAGTGCAATTGCCTTCTTAAGCTGGGTTTTCCCTACTCCGCAAAAGTTCCGGGAATTTAGCTGATTGGAGTGATTGCGTTCGGTTCGGTTTCGACTTTGGAGTATGTGAAGTTCGGAGTGGGAGAGGTTCAGAACAGGCCCTTAGTCACTCTGATCATCGCTGTTGGATCCCTTCCTTCTTCGCCATGCTTGATACGATTTCGGGAGTGCCAAATAGACCACATAATGGTGGCGATCTTAGCGGGATCATCATAAGGAAACTTATAGCTTTCCACCAGCCAAATAGACCGCATAATGGTTGCCAACTCATCCTATGCTATTTTTTGTAGTAGTAGAATAATATATTTCCAATAGGGAAAAACTAGCTTGGTGCAAAACTAAACTTAGAGCTTTCCACCAGCCAAATTGCATGTACAAATAGGTTCATTATACTCATGATGTGACTTGCCAGTACATTCAATGTACTGACCTATATGGCTGCAACTTATCATGTTGCAGATATATCCGATGAGGATTAAGGTGCGATAGGTCGATGTTCTACACTCAACCTTTCCTCGTGGAGTTGATGGACTCACTGACTATGTTGCTTCCACAGTATTTTTTTGCATTGTGCCTTATTTTGCAATAAATTGTATTGCTCCTTGAAAGTGCTAGTATTCAACTAGAGGGGGGGGGGGGTGAATAGGCGATTTTTGTGGAAGTCTTCAAAACATGGGTGTTTCGAACACAAACGATAGAAATGACCCTATTGATATGCAGCGAAAGGTAGACTACCTAGACAAGCCATAGCCAAGTAAGCAATGAAGTGAAAGCACGAAGACTATAAGCAGCTAGGTAGATTGGATCAGGATGGAAGATAGAATGAAGCCAAACAGACAACAGTCTTCACACAGTGAAGTCAAACAGAAAAGGCTAGTAGGCAAAGACTTCACGAAGACAAACTGTAAGTAAGGTGAGAGAGGTAGGATAGAACCAGTTGCATGGAGAGGACAAGGGATTTGTTGGACCAGTTCCAGTTGCTGTGACAACTGTACGTCTGGTTAGGGAGGCTGAGATTCAACTTAGAAGACCACGTCTTCACCTTATTCTCCTTGAGCTAAGAACACTTAATTAGTCCTCGCCCAATCACTCTGGTAAGTCTTCAAGGGAGACTTCCAAACCTTCACAGACTTCGTTCACCGGCAATCCACAATGACTCTTGGATGCTCAGAACGCGACGCCTAACCGGCTGGAGGATTCATAGTCCTCAAGTGTAATAAGTCTTCAGATCACGTGGACAGAAAGACTTCAGTGATGCCTAACACTCTTTGGCTCTGGGTGTTTTGGGCTTTGTCCTCGCAAAGATTCTCTCTCAAAGGGTTCGGAGGTGGGTTGCTCTCAAACGACAAAAGCCGTGCACTAACTCTGAGCAGCCACCAATTTATGGTGTAGGGGGTGGGCTATTTATAGCCAGGAGGCAACCCGACCTGATTTTTCCAAAATGACCCTGGGTCACTAAGGAACTGACATGTGTCAACGGTCAGATTTCGAACACACGCGACAGCTTGACTTGGGCTACAAGTAAAGCTGACTCATCCAGCTCTGGATAAGATTTTCTCTCATTGTCTTCGCTCGAAGACATAGGATTTGGTTGAGCATCACATCAGTCACTCTGACTTTGTTCACTTGGACCCCACTTAATAGTAGGTGGTTCCTATGACTCAATAAAGAAGAGAAGGAAAGTACGAAACAACTATGTCTTCGCACTTCATAGTCTTCACGCGATGTCTTCTCCTGTCATAGTCTTCAATGTGAATGTCTTCATAGACCACCATTGTCTTCAATGTCTTCACACATTTTTAGGGGTCATCTCTGGTAGGTAAACTGAATCAATATGGGACTACTACCTGTGTTATCCTGCAATTCTCACAAACACATTAGTCCCTCAACCAAGTTTGCCGTCCATACTCCAAAACCAACTAGGAGGGAACTAGATGCACTTACAATCTCCCCCTTCTTGGTGATTAATGACAAACTGGTTGAAGTTTTCAACAGGGAAAAAAGTATGTGAAAGTTTAGTTTTGTGAGTATTGTCTTCATACATAAGACGAGACTCCCCCTGAAGATGTGCATATAAATGATTTGCGTTTGAATGGAAATGCACATGGCAGGTTGTGCTTTGTGGAGGCCATCATGAAAGTGTGAAGACAATGCATTATGCATATAAGCAAGTAATGAATATAATGATATGCATAATGACAAATGGACGTCTGCAGAATGACCTCATGCGGGATTTATCATCGCATCACAGAAAAGCAGATAAAGTAGTAGACGACCATCAAGTGTCGATACGCGCCGAGGTGGTAGTTGGTGAAGTAGCATCATCTTCATCATCGATGACTCTGGCATTGACAGTGGCCGCTGAGGAGGAGTACTCAGAGTCTTCGAGCGATGGAGTCCGATGCAAGATAGCGTTCCCGGGAGGAGTGGAATCAAATTTGAATCTCTCTGTGAAGCCATCTTGCTGAAGAACATCTTCAGAACTGAGTAATGTCAGACTCTTCCACGACCGCCGACAGGTTTCATGAGTAACAAATGCATTCTTCGTGGCTAGATTGCGAATGCGATTAACATCCACCAAGAGACTCTGCATTTGACGCTTGAGCCAGTAATGATGCTTATCTTGTTTCTGATGCAAGGCCACGAGAAGCTCTCGGTCATTGAGTACACGAGATCTCTTCCGAGGCCTTTGAGCAATTGTGCTTTCAGTGGCTTCAGTATGGGCACGATGAGGTGCACGGGTATTTCCAGCCAAAGGATAAACACGAGTTGCACCATGAACTCCGTCAATATGTTGAGTGAAACTTTGACGATCGACATTGTGAAGATAAATTGGCTCCTTGGCAGGCTGTGGGTAAATGGCTTCGACAGACATATCAACCTCTGGTAGGAATATGAGATGGTTACGCGCAGAGGGCTGATAGTTGATAGCAGAGTGAAGCTTTATAAGACACATTACCCATGGAGCATAAAACTTCAGACCAAATATATCAGAGCCAGATGCAGCAAGTTGTCGGATGAAGAAATTCTGAGCATTGAAGCTAATGCCATTGAGAATATAGAAGACCAATGTCTTCATTGAGCCTTCAAGCTTTGCTGCAGAAGAATGTCCTTTGATGGGCCATAGAGTTCGCTTGATAATGTGATAGATGGTGTGGGGCAGATACTCTAGGTCTTCAACAAAGAATTCCTTTGGATATTCAGCATCTTGTGGCAGTGGCTTCATCATACTTAGCATTTGGCTCATATTGGGCTCAGGCTTCTGGAATATGCTCTCTAAAGCATTGCGGTGAAGCTGATACTAGGTTCATAAAGTTCATCTGGAGTGGGCAGGCCAGCAAGCTCAATGATATCAAGAGCTTTGGCTTCATGGTGTACATTGCCTGTCATCCACTCAAGGATCCAAGTTTTTGTATCCCTGTTGTAGCCGCGAATGTGAAGTGTAGCATAGAATTGCAACAGAAGCTCTTCATTCCAATTTTCATTTTCAGTCACAAACTGTAGAAGGCCATCATATCTGAAGCAGTCTAGGGCTTCTTCCAAGCAGGGCAGTCCAGCAATGGCTTCACAGTCTAAACGCATATGAGGAAAAATGCGCTCTTGATTGTATAAGACACAAGAATAATAACTGCGTTGCTGATAGCTCCAGAACTGATCAGATGAAATTCGTGGCCTTGAATATGGGTTCTTGGCACTATCAAAGAAGGTTTTGTGTTCAATGAAGCCATTCACATTGAACGATCCTGGCGAAGACGCAGTACCTGGAAACCTTCGTAGCCTCGGTTTTGGCTTCTGGACCTGAGGCCTGTGCTCCACATGATAATCAAATTGAGGTCCGGGAGCAGGCGGAGGAACCAGAATAGGCCATCGAACAGTGACAAGCTTGCCTTGATAAAATTCTTTCTCAATGGCGTGAGGCCTTGGAGGTGGTACATGAGCAGTGTCATTGGCATGGGCTTTAGACTGCACATTGGTTACAGGTGCATAAGTGGCTTCAGACACCATATTCACTGTAGGCGCCACATCAGCTTCAGCCATGACAACGTCATTGGCTTTAGTAGTGTTGTTGGTGGTCGCCTCAGTATTTTCAACCTCCACTTGAGGAGCTGGAGGGTCGGGCACAGACACGTTCTCCTCGAGAACAGCTTCTTGATTGGTGGGGTGTGTGACAACTCGCTCTTCTTCTTCATGGGGTTCTTGATGTTCTTCAGCTGATGCAGCCGGTATGTCTTCAGCAGCCTTGGCTTCAGACTCAGAGACGTTCACAGTAGGAGTGGCTTCAGGAAACACTTGACGTGCTACTGAGTTGGGTTGCACTTCTCCTGCTGGAACGCTCGGCATTGCGACTTCTGGCCTTGGTCCTTTGCGAAGCCTACGGAATGCAGGTGATGCTTTTGGAGTGGGAATTGTCTTGACCACATAGTCATCATCATCAAGCCCCGGAGTGGTGACTTGAGGTGGGGGAGTACTGGGTGAACTATGACTTGGAGTTTCTGGTTGGGGGCGATCAGCCCACGATGCATCCTAAGCGATTGGCGTCAAGGGATGACCAATGCTGATGATTTCGCTGTTCGTGAGAACAGGCGATGATACAGTTTGGTGCTCGATCTGAGGAAGAACTACATCATCTTCTATATTGTCTTGGGGACCAATGTCTTCAGCTGCGGTGGGGTCAACAGCTGGAACAACTTCAGCTTTAGGAGCCTCTGTGGAAGCATGCTCGTGAAGTACTAGCTGACACTCTTGGTGGGGAGATGCAGGACGAGCAACTGGGAGGGGCTCGACTAGAAGGGGCTCTGAAGGAGCAGCCCGATTCTTCTTCGAAGACTTTGTCTTCCGCTTCTTGGTCAGTGGTGCATCATCAGAGACATTTTTGTTCTTGTGTTTCCTAGCTTTGACCTCGCCTGCCCTTGTCCTTTTAGTTCTAAAGCAACTATGGGGACCTTAGGCTTCGAGCCTGTCATGCTGGCAGGGAAGACAATGCGAGTTGCTTCCTGCCCTGACGCCGCAGCATGGATCACAGTCGGCTTTTTCTTTTTGGCAGCCATCTTGGGGTCGATGCCTGGACGCCCAAGAGCCTTGTGCTTTTCAGCTTCATTGTGAGCCTGAACACATTTTCCAGCAAGGTGTTTCATCCGCTCTCTTGAACCTTTTACTTCTTCACGTTTCTTGTGAAACGCTTCCTGGAGATCATGCAACAGCTTCTTGAAGTTCTGAACATCAGTGACACTGAGCTTGGCCATGTGCTTCTTGAATTGAGCCTTTTCATAGTCAGTCTTGTTCTTCAGCTCAACTATCTTCTGAGCCAGAGCTAGCTCATTTGCAATGGCACTGTGGAAAGCGACTCTGATGCCAATGGGAAGTTGAAGATCATTAATACTGAGATCCGGATTGGCAAACCACTCATCAGTGAAATTATTTAGGATGTCCACATCAAAGAGGGGCAAATCATTGAAGATTTCCGCCTCTTGTTTTCTCTTTATCAGCAGTTGAAGAGCATCTTCACCAAGATCATCGTCACTGGACAGATCAATGGCTTCATTCTCGTTCCTCAGAACGGCAGCTGGGGTCATTGCTTGACCAGAACTCAGAATGGGATTCTTCTTCTGTAGAGACTTCTCAGTCTTCTTGGAGATGCGAGAGAGATCTTTAGATTGCATACTGGAAGCAGGAGGAGCAGTTGCCAATGGATTCACACGTGAAGCTTTTGGTACGACAGAGGGTTTTGAAGCTTTTAACTTCTTCTGCTTCTGTGATTTAGGAGGAGCCGGCGCTTCATCTGAACCTGCGTCATCTGCTGAGTGATCCACAACGGCCCCTTGAACTGCAATATGAGTGATGAGGCCTTCGAGGTTATAGAAGGGGCCGATGACATTGGGATTGGCATCACGGGTGCCATCAGCCCGAGGAGCAGACGAACCTGGGTAGAAATCGAGTCCAAATTCTTTCTTGTTCTTCACAGCAGAATCCTTGGCAAACTTGAAGTTGCGCTTGAACAGATTGTCTTCACGACACCATAGCAGAGAAGATGGGTCAGCATTCTCTGGCTGTGGTCCGCGAACCATGCACGGGTAGAAGCCTTGATCAATGGCTTTGGACAGGGACTTGGGTTGAAGAATTTTGTATAATATATCTCCCCAAGGTCGCTTGATGGCATTCTTCTCGGCATACTCAGCAGTGACGAATCTGTACTTAAACCATTCCTCTGCCCAATATCTTCGAATCCATTGGATTCGAGTTTTGCGTTCACCATAGGTTTCTTCAGGGTTTGTCTTGTACATTTCATACAGATCTGGTGGCAAATCTTTGGATGTATTCCCACGGCGCTGTCTGCCGCCCTTTCTAGCTGACTTTTCTGTTGCCATGAAGTTTAAACTGGATGGCTTTAGAACTTGCAAAGGCTTCCGACGGCTGGTCAGACAGGAACTGGCTTCAGGAGAACTGATGTGACACTGTAAGAATTCTGCAAATGACTGCAGATTATGAGACCAAAGGATTCTCCCACGGACATGTACCTGTGACAGCATTAGAGGTGCGAGGGAAGGGGAAGAGGTCATATGCATTCTCAGAAGGATTTGAAGATAAATCAGTTTGAAGATATTGACCTCATAACGCGAAGACATTCACTTATTTGTTCAGAGTTGGTTTCAGATTTGTACGGATCCAAGAATAGGTACAAGTGAGGAATCTAACCTGTAGTGAAGCATAAGTGAATATACTACTAGGGAAAAGCCTAGCAGTAGTGCGGGTTTTGGGCCTATTAGTAGCGCGGGGGCCAGCGCTACTAATAAGGCGCTACAGCTAACGTATAGCACTAGCGCAGGTGCCACCCGCGCTACTACTAATCTCTAATCTCTGATTTTTTTTGAATTTTTTCGAATTTTTTTTCGATTTTTCCCCTAATTTTCAAATTTATGAATTATTTTAACCTCAAATCTCTAATCACCCCTCATCGCTGCTCAATTTAATCTCTAATCACCCCTCATCATTCCAAATCATCTAACTTCCCGGACGGTCACCCATCCTCTCACTACTCCAGCCTGAGCACGCTTAACTTCCGGTTTCTATTCTCCCTCGTTTCCAAGTCTGCACTTATTGTTTTCCTGACAATAGTAAGATGTCAATCCTATTAACCTCAGGAATTTAGCTTGAGCATGAAGTCACACATTTCACTGTTTGAGTTTGAAACTATTGTTCTAAAAAATTAGTAACACTAATATTTCTTGAATAATTAGTTTTACCATAGTTTGACCATAGTTTGACCAGATTTGACCATAGTTTGACCAGATTTGACCAAAATTCAAAAAAACTAATATAATTATTTAGTAACACTAATATTCTTGAATAATTAGTTTGACCATAGTTTGACTAGATTTAACAAAAATTTAAAAAAACCGAAATTTGATGAATTTTTTTGCCTCCAGATCTTAAAAGCCCTGTAAGTTTTTTCTGTTAGGTTTTTGAGGATTTTGAAAATGTTTAACGGGGCTCCCCTGGTTAAATTTGGATGTAACTTTTCGAGTAGATGATTTTTCATATAAAAAACTTTTTCATCCGAGTTAGTATGCAAAAGTTATGCCCATTTTTACAAATTCTCGAGAGATTTTGCAAATAAAGTCGAAATTCATATTTGCAAATTTTCCCAACAACTGGACCACATATCACATGGGAAACTTATTTTCTTTTATTTTTTTTGACATTTTCATCATTTTCTTTTATTTTTTTAAAACTGAAAAGGCGATCCACCGGGGGGGGGGGGGGGGGTAGAGTTTGAAAATGGGACCTTTAGTAGTAGCGCGGGTTTTTACCCCTCGCTACTACTATGGCACCACTTAGTAGTAGAGAGGGCTAAAAACCAGCGCTACTGCTATCAACTTAGTAGTAGCGAGGGTTAAAAACCCGCGCTACTACTATGGCATGTCCCGGGGGGCACGGTAGAGACCGCTTAGTAGTAGCGAGGGTTAAAACCCGCGCTACTGCTATCAAATTAGTAGTAGCGAGGTTTAAAAACCTGCGCTACTAGTAAGTAGCAGTAGCGAGGGTTTTTAACCCTCGCTACTAGTAAGATTCTGTGTATAGGCTTTTCCCTAGTAGTGATATACTAGGCATAATATGAGATGCAGAGCAGGATAGATTCAACTTTGTAAGCATAGAAACCACTTTTGGTAGAGAAGGATGAATCTATCACATCAAAAAGGCAGTAAAAAGTAAGTTTTACTTACCACACGAAGAACTGCTAGACAGAACGGGATAGGAGGCCGAGCAGTTCAATCTCTCGTGCCCTAACTTGGCGACGGAAGACACCTACGGCGGCGGCGGAGAAGACGAGGTCCGCGAACGGGGTGAGGACGGCGTCGGTGAGGTCGCGGCAGCTAAGCGCTTCGTCGCCGGTGTCGTCAAGAGCTAGCGGTGGCGCTAGGGTTTGAGTGAGGTGTGGAGGTGGAAGAAGGAGTTTTGACCGCGATGTGATGTGTATTTATAAGGAAAGGGACAGCACAACACAATTACTCAGGTGCTCCTGGCGGTTCACATCTGAGGGACACGTGGCAAACATGCAACACATTGGAAGTTGTTCCATGTTCCCACACACGCCTGGATTGTCGGGTGGTCGTTCCGGCTTCTCCGGTTTTCAGGCAATAAGGATGCAGCATTAAAAACAGATTTAAATGTTTGCCAGATTGTCATCTGCTGACAAGGACTCAGAGAAGACAATCGACAGGTTTCAATAGAATGCATATGATTTGGACATATAGAGTTGAGGTAGAAGCATAGAACAGGTTAGGGTCCGATCACATTCACTTATATCAAAAGATTCAAGAGTGAAGAAATAGCAATAAGTGAATGTTGTAGAGGACAGAACACACACATATATATATATGACAAATGTTTCCTACAAGCAATGGTAGTTACCACCACTTGCGTTTTCTATGTTGTATGTAGTATCTGTCGAAATCGACAGTATGTACGTGTATTATGTAGTAACAATGATTAGGTAGTATATATAATAATTTTTAGGTAGTATTTATCATTTTTTGAGTATGCTTCTTTTTATGTACAAATATGTACGTATTTCACAAATATAACAAAAACTATAAGCCCATATGCAATTTTTTCAGTTAACTTGCTTTGAAATATCTTAGATATAGTATATGAATATATTTAAAATAATAAAATAGTATATATAGTACCAAATGGTAGTATATGACATGAAGACAAAACAATGTTGGAGACAATCCAAATGCGAAGGCTTTGCAATTGTAACGCCAAGAGAAACACTTCAATAAGAATTTGGTGGTGGCGTTACCCACCGTATAAGAAGTATTAGACCCAGACACGGCGCACAATTATCGTGGCGCTCCGAAGTCAAATTCCACATTAATGTATTCACACTCAGAGGGTAAGTCTTCATTAATTTAAGATATACGTTACTTCGTGTGTTGCACATCTAAGTCGGTAACATGCATAAGCGTTAGGATGTGTGTCCATTCATAGGACATTCGAGGATTCTAAGATATTTAGCTCACACTGCAACTTGCAAAACCTTTTCTCATCCTAGGGCTTAGTGAAGATATCTGCCAATTGATCTTCAGTGTTGACGTGAGTGATATCAATGTCTTCCTTGTTGACATGATCTCTGAGAAAGTGATGATGGATCTGGATGTGCTTTGTCTTCAAGTGCTGAACTAGATTTTTGGAAAGCTTGATGGCGCTTTCATTGTCACAGAAGAGTGTCACATTCTTCGTGTTGATGCCATAATCCTTGAGAGTTTGCTTCATCCATAGAAGTTGAGCACAACACAATCCAACAACAATGTATTCAGATTCAGCAGTGGAGAGTGACACACAGTTCTGCTTCTTTGAAGACCAACAGCAAGTGATCGACCGAGAAAATGACATGTTCTTGAGGTGGACTTTCGATCAACCTTGTCGCTAGCATAATCAGCATCAGAATACCCAATCAGATCAAATGTTGAGCCCTTTGGATACCATAATCCTATCGTTGGGGTGTAAGCCAAATATCGAAGAATTCGCTTCACCGCTTGTCGGTGTACTAGAGTAGGGGTACCCTAGTATACCGAACTTGTACACGGGCAGTCGCAGCGCTCCGCGGCAAGGCTTGCCGGGTGACCGCCAAGGTCCTCCGTGGTTCCTTTTTGGAGCCATTCAAGAACAAAGTATTCAAGGAGACAAGACCCGGCAAAAGGAGCTTGCCGGGAAGGCCAACCAAGGCACCTCAAGAAACTTGCCGCGACGCGCCTCGCGTCCCGGCAAGGCCTGGTGAGCGACAAGCTTCCAGGCGCGGCAAGACAGCAACCGCGGCAAGGCGCTTGCCGCGGCAGGCCGCCTCTCTGTACCTACGCTCTAGCGCATCCACCGACGTGTCGCCATGGGACCGTTCCAGGTGCGCGTGGCGAAAGGCTATGCAGCCAAGCGGTGCGAGGTGGCAAGCAACGCTGACAAGATCACCATCGTGGCGAATGGTGGCGCCCCTAACAGTCACTTTTCTGCACTGTTTGGGCGACGCGGATGGGCATTCAATGCGTTTGTTCCTTGCCGTCAGAGTTAGGTAGGATACACTATGCTAGTAGGTGTACCCACCATAGTTCTTTTACATTATTGCCCTTGCATGCGTTGCCACCTGTCGGTGACCCCTTTAGCATATAAAAAGGAGGCCCATGCGCAACGTAGAGGAGGGGGGGGGGGGAAACCAGAAACACTCACACTCGGTCTCACAGCCAGTGTACTGTAGCGTTCATCGCTCTTGAGCAAGAACACAATAACAATCACAAAGCAGCAGTAGGAGTTTTATCTCTCCGGAGAGCTCTGAAGCTGGGTAAAATCGCTCGCGTGCTTCGCCTCGATCCGCTCTTCGTGCGATCTTCGCCCCTTGCCGGACCGAAAGGGGCGCTCGCCCTATAGGTGTTCGTTCCCACGACATCTTTGGCGCGCCAGGTAGGGGGGGGGGGCGTCGAGGTTGTGTGAACCCGATCCGGCGTTCGCGCGAGCCAGATCTTCATCTTCTTCATCATCTTCATCAACATGCCACCAAAGAAGAAGGCTTCGGGGGTGGCTTCTCCGTCCACGTCGATCCCACCACCACCGGAGCAAACAGGTGGTGGGGTAGACGCCGGCGGAGGAGCGGGCGCCGACGAGGGAACTCACGCTGCCGCCAGGTCCAAGGACAAGGCTGCGCAAACCTCGGCGTCCGTGCATGCTCCGCGCCCATCTCAGGAGGTGCGGGGCCAACAGCGCCATGGTACTCGCGGTACCATACGCTCGTTGGACCAAAATCGAGCCGGTGGATCTCAAGACGCTCAAGACCAGCATGCGCGCCCACATGCTGGCACGAGCAAGACGCGGTCGCCTGGACGGGATCCTGCTCCTTTTAACATAGTTAGGAGTCCAAGCATATCCCGCTCCTCGCACCGTTCGCCACCACCACCGAAGACTCCAGAAGAAGCGTTGGCCTGAGCCCAACTGCTCCTGGATTACCCTCCAATGGCGGACAAGATTGACGGTTGGAGGGCAACCATTCAGAGTCTCATCGGCTTCGTCAACGGCGACACTCCACGACAGCCAAATGCGTCGCAGCCACGGCAAGATTGCCGGACGCGAGCCGATGGCGACAAGACCGACGGGGTGCAACCACCGTGCACTCCCCGCCCCGAAGGCCAAGATCGCCGACTCGCCGGGTCAACCTCGACACTGACTCCATGGCGTCATCAGACCCACGAGCTCGTCGCGATCAGCGCCAAGTTCTTCAAGAACGACAACAAGAAGACGCTCGTACTCGTATCGAGCATCGAAGAGAGGCGCGACGTCAATCAGACCAGCGCGCTGGGCCCACTGTCGATATGCATGCGCCAGGGGAACCAGGCGACTTGCCGTATGCGGTGGGTTGCCCTGCGTTCACTCGTGAGCTGCGGCAAGTCCAGTGGCCCAGTACAAAGAACTTCAAGCCAGATGTACCAGAAAAGTACGATGGCAGGTTGCATCCGTCAGAGTTCCTCAGCATCTACACCATCGCGGTGCAAGCTGCCGGGGGGCGCGACAACAAGATCCTTGCCAACTACTTCCCACTGGTGCTCAAGCCCAATGTCAGATCCTGGCTCATGCACTTGCCGGACAACTCCATATCCTCATGGGCGGATCTGTGCCATCAGTTTGTCGGCGCCTTTACAGGCGGCCACAAGCCTCATGGCCAGGAGAGCGATCTACATCTGCTCGCCCAGAAGGAAGGAGAGCCCCTGCGCAAGTACATTCAAAGATTCAACCAAGTGCAGCGTAACATCCCAGATGTCCACCCTGCCGCGGTCATCAGCGCGTTCCATCAGAACGTGCGTAACCGCAGGATGCGGGAGGAGATGGCGATGTGCAAGATTAGAGATGTCAGTGAGCTATACGCCCTGGCTGACAAGTGCGCACGTGCTGAAGAAGGAAGGAAAATCCCCGGAGATAACGCAGGAGCAGGAGGGTCTGACAGCGATGATGCTGCCCCGGCAAAGAAAAACCGGCGGCGGAACAACAGGAGAAGGAAAGGCAAAGATGTGCTAGCTGTTGAGCAGTCCGGCAACGGAGGTGGCGCCAAGGAGGCCGAACCCGTGGCGGCCGCCGACAAGCAGGGCGGCTCCGACAAGCAGTACTGCAAGATCCACCGCACCAAGGGCCATGATCTCCAGAGTTGCAAAAAGGTTGAACAGCTTGTCGAGTAGCAGAAAGCTGAGTACGAGCGACGCGACAAGGAGAAGGCCCAGGAAGGTACTGGAGGATCCGGCAAGAAGCTCCCCGGCCGGGGAGGACGCCGCGGCAAAGCCAAGCAGCGGCAATGAGACAGACCTCCCCGCGGCCGCGACAAGGATGAAGATGAAGACGACGATGAAGAGATGGACGAAGATGAGGCCGACGAGCAGGAGTTTCAGAAAGCCACAGAGGTTCTATGCGTTGACGGCGGTGCTTCTCTGCATACTTCGCACCGCCAGCTTAAACAGTGGGTGCACGAAGTTAACGTAGCAGAACCATCAGTTGAGTCACGCAAGCCTCTGAAATGGTCCAGCACGCCTATCGTCTTTGATATTGAGGACCACCCTGATCGCGTAACTGCGGTAGGGTGCTTGCCGATGTTGGTCTCACCAACTATCCGCAACCTCAAGGTCACTAAGATGCTAGTTGACGGCGGGGCCGGCTTGAACCTGATCTCCTCCGCGGTACTCTAGAAGCTTCAGATCCCTAACAGCGAGCTCGAAGAGACCGGCACATTCCAAGGAATCAACCCGGGAAGGAGCAAGCCGAAGGGAAAGATCACGTTGCCGGTAACATTTGGCAGCGAATTGAATTTTAGGACTGAAAGGGTCACTTTTGACGTCGCTGACTTCCCATTACCCTACAATGGGATACTCGGCCGTCCAGCACTCGCCAAGTTCATGGCTGCCTCTCACTATGCCTACAACGTGCTCAAGATACCAGGTCCAATAAGTGTCATCTCTGTCCCTGGCGACAAGAAAGATGCTCTTATCTGTACCGACAAGATCTACCGGGAAGCAGCAGCCACAGCAGAATGCAAGCCACTTACCGCTGAAGCTCCCGGGGGGAAGAAGAAGACCAAGACCGGCAAGAGTTCTGATGCCCACTTCGGCAAGTGCACCTCTTCGGAGTGCTGCGCTACCGACGAGGACGCACCATCGAGCTCCACCGGCAAGTGCAAGAAGACGAAGGCAGCTCCGCCAGAGACCAAGAAGGTGTCCGACAAGGAGGATGGCACTGGTGGTACCTTCACCATCAGTGCCACGCTCGACCCTAAATAGGAAAGCGCGCTCGTTGCTTTCCTGCGGGCGAACGTCGACGTGTTTGCATGGCAACCGTTTGACATCCCCGGTGTTCCCGGAAAGTAATTGAGCACCACCTTGCCGTCTGTCCTCACGCGTGGCCCGTCAAGCAGAAAGTTAGGAAGCAAGCAGTGGAGCGCCAAGAATTCATTGCAGAAGAGATCAAGAAACTGGAAGCAGCAGGCCTTGTCAGAGGAGTGCTCCATCCCACGTGGTTGGCCAATCCTGTGGTCGTGCGCAAGGCAAACGGGAAATGGAGGCTTTGTATTGACTTTACTGATGTTAATAAAGCTTGTCCCAAAGACCCATTTCCCTTGCCGCGCATTGACCAGATTGTTGACTCCACAGCTGGATGTGATTTGCTTTCATTTCTTGATGCATATTCAGGATACCATCAGATCTTCATGGAAGAAGAGGATGAGGGGAAGACCGCATTCATCACCCCATGTGGCATGTACTGTTTTGTACGGATGCCCTTCGGTTTGAAGAATGCTGGTTCAACATTTGCAAGAGTAGTCGGTCACGCTTTTGAGCCACAGCTGCACAGAAATGTAGAAGCCTACATGGATGACATAGTGGTCAAGAGCAAGGATAGAGCAACTCTGATTCAGGATTTGGATGAGACCTTTGCAAATCTGCGCAAGATCAACCTCAAGCTCAACCCTGAGAAGTGCGTGTTTGGAGTTCCTTCCGGCAAGCTTCTCGGGTTCTTCGTGTCTCAACGGGGAATTGAAGCCAATCCCGACAAGATCAAGGCCATTGAGCAGATTGAAGCACCGAAGCGCGTCAAGGATGTACGAAGGCTTGCCGGTTGCATGGCTGCTCTCAGCAGGTTTATCTCTATGTCTGCTGAGCGCGCCCTGCCATTTTTCAAAATATTGAAAAAGGCAGGTCCAATGAAATGGACTCCAGAAGCGGAGGCTGCGCTGCAGGACTTGAAGAGATACCTGTCCTCCACTCCAATACTTGTCGCACCTAAGCCACAAGAGAAATTGCTACTGTATATAGCGGCAACCAATCAAGTGGTTAGTGCTGCGTTAGTGGAGGAGAGGGAGGCGGATGATGAGCCAGCAACCGCGGCAAGTGCATCCAGTGACAAGCAGGGGGCTTCGCCAACAAGCTCTGGTCCCGACAAGGATGGATCTGCGCAGGAACATCAGGAGGTGCAGAAGAAAATGGTGCAGCGCCCAGTTTACTTTGTCAGTTCCCTTCTGCAGGGGGCTAGGTCAAGGTACTCCGGTGTAGAGAAATTGCTTTTTGGCCTTCTCATGGCCTCGAGAAAGCTGCGCCATTACTTCCAAGCACATGAGATCACAATTGTCACTCGCTTTCCGTTGAAGAGGATACTGCAGAATCCGGAAGCAACAGGCAGGATTGTCGAGTGGGCGCTAGAACTATCAAGCTTTGGCCTCAAGTTTGAAAGCACTTCAACTATCCAAAGCAGAGCATTGGCAGAATTCATAGCAGAGTGGACGCCAACACCAGATGAAGAAATTCCGGAGACGAGCATCCCCGTCAAGGAAGCAGGCAAAGAATGGCTTATGTACTTCGATGGTGTCTTCTCGCTGCAAGGCGCCGGTGCGGGCGTGCTGCTTATCGCACCCACCGGAGAGCACCTCAAGTACATAGTCCAGATGCACTTTCCCAAGGAGCAAGCGATGAACAATACTGCAGAGTATGAAGGGTTGCTTGCCGGTCTCAGGATCGCATTGGACCTTGGGATCAAGAAGCTCATTATCAGGGGTGACTCGCAGCTTGTCGTCCGCCAAGTGAACAAGGATTATCAGAGTCCGTTGATGGAAGCCTACGTTGACGAAGTGAGAAAGTTAGAAGAGCACTTTGACGGCCTACAGATGGAACATGTTCCGAGAGCTCAGAACGACATTGCCGATGGCCTGTCAAAGTGCGCTGCACTGAAGTTGCCTGTGGAACCAGGGATCTTTGTGCTCAAACTGACTCAACCAACTGTAACACCATCAACTGGGCAGAGCAAGAAGAGAAAGTTGGTTTTTGGCGATTATTTTCCGGCAGAGCTTCCCGAAGCCGCCACCAAGAAGGTCCCCAAGATCAACACCAAGAGCGCTGAGGAGCAGTCTGCTCCGACAAGCCCTAGGGTTTGTCCCGTTGAAGCGGACGCTCCCGACAAGCTTTGCTCCGGCAAGCTTGCCGGGGAACATCAAGCTCCGGCTGAGCCGCAGGTTCTTGCCGTAGAAGCGGATGTTCCCACAGCAGCATACGTGCCTTTAGTCCTTGTTGTCGAGCCGCAAGCTCCAGCATGGGCGCAGCAGATTGTCCGTTTCCTTCAGACAGGAGAACTCCCCGAAGAGCAAGAAGAAGCAGAAAGAGTAGCCCGGCAATCAAGTATGTACCAGTTTGTTGACAACACACTGTACAAAAGAAGATTCAACGGCGTGAAATTGAAGTGTATTCACCGGGAAGATGGACAGAAGCTGTTGGCAGAGATACATGGAGGCATATGTGGTCACCACATTGGCACAAGAGCACTTGCCGGCAAAGCATTCCGGCAAGGTTTCTTTTGGCCGACAGCCCTCCAGGATGCAACTGCACAAGTAACCAAGTGTGAAGCGTGCCAGTTCCATTCCAAGCAGATACACCAGCCAGCTCAAGCTCTCCGGACGATCCCTTTATACTGGCCATTTTCGGTCTGGGGGCTCGACATCCTCGGCCCTTTTCCCCGAGCTGTCGGGGGCTTTGAGTACTTGTACGTTGCAATCGACAAGTTCACAAAGTGGCCGGAAGTGGAAGCAGTGAGGAAGGTGACAGCACAGTCAGCAGTCAAGTTCTTCAGGTCAATTGTTTGCCGTTTCGGGGTTCCTAACAGGATCATCACCGACAACGACACACAGTTCACGAGCCGCGCCTTCATGCAGTACGTCCAAGATCTTGGCGCCAAGGTCTGCTTCGCTTCTGTTGCTCACCCGAGAAGCAACGGTCAAGCGGAGAGGGCAAATGCTGAAGTGCTGCGCGGGCTCAAGACCAGGACTTTCGACAGGCTGCACAAGTGCGGAAGAAACTGGATCGAGGAGCTACCGCTGGTTCTTTGGTCGATCAGGACGACGCCAAATTGAGCCACTGGCCAGACACCTTTTGCTCTAGTCTATGGAGCAGAGGCAGTTCTCCCCACGGAACTCGTATATGGATCGCCTCGAGTGCTCGCTTACGATGAGCTTGAGCAAGAGCAGCTGCGACAAGACGACGCGCTGCTCCTTGAGGAGGATCGTCTTCAGGCTGTTGTGTGAGCTGCTCGATATCAGCAAGCTTTGCGCCGCTACCGTAGCCGCAAAGTTAATGCCAGAAGTCTCGAGGAAGGCGACCTTGTTCTTCGGCGCGTTCAATCTGCCAAGAATTCCAACAAGTTGACACCGAAGTGGGAAGGCCCTTATCGGGTAAAACGAGTCACTAGGCTCGGCGCTGTCCGCCTTGAGACCGAAGATGGCTTTCCGGTGAGCAACCCCTGGAACTTTGAGCATCTTCGCAAATTTTACCCGTAAGGCGCGGTTGCCAGGACCTGTTCCGGCAACCACCTTTTGTACAAGCTTTGCCGCTGTTGCATGTAACCCTTTGTACAAAGCCGGGCGCAGATCCCGTGCATAAATAAAACTCATGTGCTTCGCACAACTTGTCAATTTCATGCTTTCTATTTTTTGCATGTATTATCTGACATCTTGTGCAGCGCCTACTCCCGGTAAGCAATAACGAGCCGCAAGGCTCCATGTCTTTATTTTCTCTTCTTTCTTTTTCTCAAGAAAAGGGAAGGCTCCCTCGCGCACAAGTTTGCCGGGGGGGGGGGGGGGGAGGAGAAGATAATAGTGTGGACCGGGCGTTGTTCAAAGAAGTTTCGCCTTGCCGGGACGCAAACAACTGAAAAGCTAAGTTGCCAAAGTTTGAGCAATTAGTTTCAAAATTTTTAAGTTATTTTCCTCGAACGACCATACTTTGTATGACAAACCTGTGCGCGGAGGAACCAACTCGTAGCTAGTTGCCCCCTTACTTTGTTTTGAGTCCGCTCAACAACTTAAGTGTGCTGCGACTAGCTGCAACAAGGTTTCTTGTCAGTAGCGGCACCGCCAGCAGGCTGCTGACGTTCCGCACTCAGCGCTCGCGGCAAGGGTGCCTGCGCCGGCAGGTTCCCTAAAAAGCGAAGGGTCAAAACATACAAAAGAAGGAATCAAGTAGAGGAAATAACATAACGATCGATACCCATAATAAAAGTTATATTACAAAAGATAACTTGTCGCGGCTCTAATAGTTTGTTCTCGTAACATGACTAGCAGCGGCAATAAAAGGAGAAAACAGGCGGCCTAATCTACGCGATCGCCGTCAATTCTCTTGACTTCATTCACCTTGTCCACAATGGGTGCGACAAGGGCCTTGAGCTCCTCCAGATCGGCATCCGCCGGCAGCTTCTTGAGGACATTGGTGAGGTTGAGGCCTGGGTTGCGGAAGGCCAGCTTCACCAACACCTTTTGCAGAACCCTTGCACAGATCGTGCGCGAATCGTCGGCCAGCTGCTTTGGGATCCTTTCCTGGAGTCGCTGGAGGGCCGTCGCCACGCCCTTGAAGAACAAAGTGAGCTTGGCGCTGGGCTGGAGGTTCTTGTCGGAGGAATACCCAAAGTCCACCAACCCCAGCTGCTCCAGCTCCTTGTCGATGACTGCGACGATATTCACAAGACCCTCCGTCCAGAGTTCCACAGTCTCCCTGAGGTTGTTCTGGGTGGTAGCAGCACTCGCCGGCAGCTCCTCGTTGGCCTTGATCTCCCTCTTCAAGGCCGCCTCCTGCTCCTTGGCGCTGTCCAGCGTCTTGGTCAAAGTGGCCAGCTTCAACTCAAGATCAGCATTGGAGTCCTTGGCGGCGCTCAGCTCCTTGCCTTTCTCAACGAGGCGACCCTGCAGCTCACCGTGGGCGAGGGCGTCCTTCTCCCGCTCACGCTGGAGCGCGGCAAGCTCTTCATCCCTCGCCTTGAGATCGGCCTCTAGCTGTGTCACCTTCGCCTCCAGCTCCTCCTTGGCGGCCTCAGCAGCTGCAGCAGCATCCTTTGCCTCTTTGAGAGTCCCGCCAAGTGTCTGCTCCCGCGCAACAAGCTCCTCCTCATGGCTGTCCAGATTAACCTTTCGCTGCGTCAGCTCGCCTTCTAGCACGGATAGCTCCTCGGCGGCAAGCCGCTGTTGCTCTTCAGCTTCAGCCTTCTCAAGAAGGAAGGCTTTCCGCACCTCGACGAGCTGCGCCCGCTCCTCTGCAATGGACCGGAGGGCTTCCTGATTGCGGCTCCGGAGATCCTCCGCATGCTTCTCAATATCCACTCCCGCCTGCGCGACAAGCACTTCCCGGGATTCCAGCTTGGCTTGTCGGGCGCGGTAGAGTGTCAGCAGCTTCCGCAGCAGCTGCTCCTCCTCAGGCTCGCCGCCGCTGCTGCTTGGCGCATCAACTAGCGTCAGCCCAGCGTAGGCGAGCACTTCTCCATCGAAAGCTTCTCCTTCGACCGGCGCCCTGGAGCTTGACGCCCAGGGCAGCTTGATGAAGACACCATCACCAGCCTTGAGATAGGCGCCGAGCTGGGGCTCTTCGGAGCCTGATGCAGCGGCAGCGGCGGAGGGATCAGCGGTCGACGTAGCGCCTGGCGCTCCTGCGGCCTCGGGGCTGTCAGTGCGATCGCCGGACCCTTCGCCAGCTCCTGCGGCGGCTTTGGCGGCCTCCTCCTCACCGGCAGGATCATCGGTGCTGGCTTCCTCCTCGGTGGCAGCGGCGTCGTTGTTCTTGTCGCGTGCGTCCTCCTCGCCGGTGGCCTCGGTCTCCATCGGCTCCGTAGAAGGTGGATCTGAAGGCCAGAAGAGGGAGAAAAGTCAATCAAAAATCTAAAAAGAGAAAATCAGAAGAAGAAAAACCCAAGGGAAAGTTTCCAAGCAAGAAGGATTACCTATACTGGGCTCTTCGGCCATGGGCTCCACCACCGGGGGATCGCTGGTGCCGTCCCTTGCCGGAGAACGGTCCCTTGCCGGAGACTCCTCCCTTGCCGGGGAACGCTCCCTTGCCGGGGAATCCTCCCTTGGCGGTGTAGCTGAAGCAGATAGCATCTCGGGGGCGGCTTCCGGTTGCTCCTGATGAGGCTGCTCTGCTCCTACACAAATCAAGAGTCAGATATTAGCAAAGAAAGGACACCCATGTGCACCTAACAGCAAAGAGTAAATCATGTACTTACGCTGGGGGCTGCACTGGGGGCTGCTTCGGGGAGAAGTTGCCGGGTCCGGCAAGGTGGTCTCAGGCGCGCCCCCTGTTGTCGGGGTGGGCTCGTCCTCGATGACAATCACCGGCGCCTTGGCTCTCTTCGCCGCTCTCCGGGACAGGGTCCTGAAATGGAATGGAATCAAAATGAAGCAAGTCAGATACAAGACAAAAACAACAAGAATCAAAGAACTACAAATGCAACAAGGGATCTTACTCTTTCTCTTCCTCGTCGGAGCTGAGTGCAGAGAGGTCGAAGTCCGGCCCTCCTCCGGCGCGACGAGGCGGAGGAGTTGGTTCCCTTGACCGCTTGGCGGGGGCAGCAGCGGGCGCAGAAGCGGCTGTCCGGGAAGACCCCGCCCCAGTTGTCGCGACGGTGCGTGTCGCGCGGCGCGACGGCTGCTGACCCGGCTGCCGCCCTGCTATGTCCCCGACTCTACGGAGACGCCTTCTTGGCTGCGCTGGGGGCTTCGCCTGCGGAAAGCCACTTGAAGATGACGGGCCGCTCGCGCCCGCGGCGGGCTCGTTTGACTCAACTTCTGGGTCGGCGAGCTCCTCCTCGCCGGCAAGCTCTCTGGCAAGCTCATCTCGATCAGCGAGGCTTGCCGCCTCGGTTGCCTCTGCCTCCTCCACCGTAAACCCGAACTCGCCCGCGGCGGCGGCTGCCGCCACCTCTTCCGCACTGGTGGCAATGCGCCACATCTCCGCGTCGGTGGTGTCGCGGGTGAGGAGCTTCTGTTCGTCGGCGTGGACCGTCACCTCCACCAGGCCGTCGAAGAACTGCTGCACAACATCGTCGGCAGGCTCTTGCCAGGTTGGGGCAACTCCATGCGAGTCGCACAATGGCATCATTGCGCGGATGCGGTCGAGCGAGGAGTTGTTGCACAACGGAACAACACCCGCCGGCAACCTGAACCATTCAGGATGCTGAGGGTCATGCTTGAACAACTCCTTGAGCATCGCATCCAATTCCATGACGGTGAAATTGAAATTGAGGCCCGGGCGCAGCCTCATGATGTTCGCTGGGCCCCCGAACAGCCAGGCGGGTCTCCCCCTCTCCTGCAGAGGGGCGATGCGGCAGCGAAGAAAGTCCGCGCCAACGGTGCCTACAGTAAGCCCGGCAAGCCTAAGCCGCAAGATCCGGGTGATGGCAATCTTCAACTTGTCGTCGTCCGTGGCAAGGGCACTCCAATCGTTGCCGCGCACTGCTGGGGTTTGGCGCAGGGCAGTAAACAGCTGCGGGTTCTCCTCAGCAATCCAACACCATTATGCTCTCCACTCCTCCCATTTGCTGCGGAGCTCCCCCTTCAGATAAGCATCCTTCTTGCCGGTCCTCGAGATCCAGGCGATCCCGCCGGATAGAGGCTCTCCTCTCTCGACTCGGGGCATAAAGAAATGGCGGAAGAGAGCTACGTTTGGGTGGACTCCGACAAAGTTTTCGCAGAGATGTGCGAAAACCGCCATGGTCAGAACGGCGTTGGGGGTGAAATCAAGGAGGTGGAACCCGTAGGTGTTCATGATGTCACAGAAGAAATCGGAGAAGGGCGGGCAGAGCCCACAGTAGAAGAATAGCAGAAAAAATGGGTATCCGTTCGGAGCCTGTTTCGAAGCGGCGGCGGAGAGTACCTTCGTGCGTGGATGCGCTCGTGTCTCCGACGACCAGAAAAGGTAGAACCATTCCCTCAACTCCTTCGCATCGAGCTCGGAAGGGAAGAGTGCCCGCTCCTTTCGCAGCGCCTTGAGCTGCAGTGCCTCGGCCGACTTCACGCCCTTCCCAGCTTTCGGAGCCATGGCGGAGGTGGTGGGGGAGATAGATGGTGTTGGCGGCGACGGTGACGACGGAGGGTGGAGCGCTGCTCTCTTTCGGCTCTTGAAGAAGGGGCGAGTGGCGGAAATTTCTGAGATTGGAAACGGCGGATGGCGAGATGGGGGAACCACCCCTGTTTCCCCTGCTTATAAAGAGGGACAAGGCGAACGTTACACTTTTCCCGAATAAAGAACCACCCACGATCTCTCCCACGACGCCGCGTTCGATGCATGCCATTAGGGAGGGCGCGGTGGATACGGAGCAGGATACGGTGTGTCCCAGGCCACGCGTGTTGGGGAACGTAGTAATTTCAAAAAATTTCCTACGCACACGCAAGATCATGGTGATGATATAGCAACGAGAGGGGAGAGTGTTCGTCCATGTACCCTCGTAGACCGTAAGCGGAAGCGTTAGCACAACGCGGTTGATGTAGTCGTACGTCTTCACGATCCGACCGATCCAAGCACCGAACGTACGGGGCCTCCGAGTTCAGCACACGTTCAGCTCGATGACGATCTCCGGCCCTCCGATCTAGCAAAGGCTTCCGGAGATGAGTTCTATCAACACGACGGCGTGGTGACGATGATGATGTTCTACCGGCGCAGGGCTTCGCCTAAACTCCGCAACGATATGACCGAGGTGGAATATGGTGGAAGGGGGCACCGCACACGGCTAAGGAATGATCCGTAGATCAACTTGTGTATCTATGGGGTGCCCCCGCCCCTGTATATAAAGGAGGGAGGGAGGAGGGGGCCGGCCTAAGGGGAGGCACGCCCTAGGAGGGGGAAACCTACTCCAAGTAGGTTTCCCCCCTCCCTTTCCTAATCCAAGAAGGAGGGGGAAGGAAGGAGTAGGAGAGGGGGAAGGCAAGGGGGGCGCCGCCCCCCCTTCCTTGTCCTATTCGGACTCAAGGGGAGGGGGCGCGCCACTTGCCCTGGCCGGCCCCTCTCTTTCTCCAACAGGGCCCATCAAGGCCCATTACTTCCCCGGGGGGGGGGGGGGGGGGGTTCCGGTAACCCTCCGGTACTCCGGTTTTCTCCGAAAACTCCCGGAACCTTTCCTGTGTCTGAATATAGTCGTCCAATATATCAATCTTTATGTCTCGACCATTTCAAGACTCCTCGTCATGTCCGTGATCACATCCGGGACTCCGAACAAACTTTGGTACATCAAAACTTATAAACTCATAATAAAACTGTCATCGAAACGTTAAGCGTGCGGACCCTACGGGTTCGAGAACTATGTAGACATGACCTAAAACCATTCTCGGTCAATAACCAATAGCGGGACCTGGATGCCCATATTGGTTCCTACATATTCTACAAAGATCTTTATCGGTCAAACCGCATAACAACATACGTTGTTCCATTTGTCATCGGTATGTTACTTGCCCGAGATTCGATCGTCGGTATCCAATACCTGGTTCAATCTCGTTACCGACAAGTCTCTTTACTCGTTCCATAATACATCATCCCGCAACTAACTCATTAGTTACAATGCTTGCAAGGCTTTAAGTGATGTGCATTACCGAGAGGGCCCAGAGATACCTCTCCGACAATCGGAGTGACAAAACCTAATCTCGAAATACGCCAACCCAACATGTACCTTTGTAGACACCTGTAGTACTCCTTTATAATCACCCAGTTACGTTGTGATGTTTGGTAGCACCCAAAGTGTTCCTCCGGTAAACGGGAGTTTCATAATCTCATAGTTACAGGAACATGTATAAGTCATGAAGAAAGCAATAGCAATATACTAAACGATCAAGTGCTAGGCTAACGGAATGGGTCATGTCAATCACATCATTCTCCTAATGATGTGATCCCGTTAATCAAATGACCACTCTTTTGTCCATGGCTAGGAAACTTAACCATCTTTGATTCACGAGCTAGTCAAGTAGAGGCATACTAGTAACACTATGTTTGTCTATGTATTCACACATGTATTATGTTTCCGGTTAATACAATTCTAGCATGAATAATAAACATTTATCATGAAATAAGGAAATAAATAATAGCTTTATTATTGCCGCTAGGGCATATTTCCTTCAGTCTCCCACTTGCACTAGAGTCAATAATCTAGTTCACATCGCCATGTGATTTAACACCAATATTCATATCTGTATATGATTAACACCCATAGTTCACATCGTCATGTGACCAACACCCAAAGGGTTTACTAGAGTCAATAATCTAGTTCACATCGCTATGTGATTAACACCCAAAGAGTACTAAGGTGTGATCATGTTTTGTTCGTGAGAGAAGCTTAGTCAACGGGTCTGTCACATTCAGAGCCGTATGTATTTTGCAAATATTCTATGTCCACAATGCTCTGCACGGAGCTACTCTAGCTAATTTCTCCCACTTTGGATATGTATCCAGATTGAGACTTAGAGTCATCTGGATTGGTGTAAAAGCTTGCATCGTTGTAACTTTTTACGACGGGCTCTTTTATCACCTCCATAATCGAGAAACATGTCCTTAATCCTCACTAAGGATATTCTTGACCGTTATCCAGTGATCTACTCTTAGATCAAAATTGTATTCCTTTGTCAAACACAGAGCAAGGTATACAATAGGTCTGGTTCACAACATAGCATACTTTATAGAACCTATGACTGAGGCATAGGGAATGACTTTTCATTCTCTTTCTATTTTCTGCCATGGTCGGGTCTTGAGTCTTACTCAACTTCACACCTTTGCAACATAGGCAAGAACTCTTTCTTTGACTGTTTCATCTTGAACTATTTCAAAATCTTGCCAAGGTATGTACTCATTGAAAATCTTATCAAGCGTCTTGATCTATCTTAATAGATCTTGATGCTCAATATGTAAGTACCTTTTACTGAGGTCTTTCTTTTAAAGAACTCCTTTAAAACACTCCTTTATGCTTTGCAGAATAATTCTACATTATTTCCGATCAACAATATGTCATTCACATATACTTATCAGAAATGCTGTAGTGCTCCCACTCACTTTCTTGTAAATACAGGCTTCTCAAAAAGTCTATATAAAACCATAAGCTTTGATCAACTCATCAAAGCGTATATTCCAACTCCGAGAGGCTTGCACCAGTCTATAAATGGATTGCTGGAGCTTGCACACTTTGTTAGCATCTTTAGGATTGACAAAACCTTCTGGTTGCATCATATACAACTCTTCTTTAATAAATCCATTAAGGAATGCAGTTTTTGACATCCATTTGCCAGATTTCATAAAATGTGGCAATTGCTAACATGATTCAGACAGACTTAAGCATCGATACGAGTGAGAAAATCTCATCGTATTCAACCCCTTGAACTTGTTGAAAACCTTTTGCAACAAGTCGAGCTTAGTGGATAGTAACACTACTATCAGTGTCCGTCTTCCTCTTGAAGATCCATTTATTTAACATGGCTTGCTGATCATCGAGCAAGTCAATCAAAGTCCATACTTTGTTCTCATACATGGATCATATCTCAGATTTTATGGCCTCAAGCCATTTCGCGGAATCTGGGCTCATCATCGCTTCCTCATAGTTCGTAGGTTCATCATGGTCTAGTAACATGACTTCCAGAACAGTATTACCGTACTACTCTGGTGCGGACTGTACTTTGGAAGACCTACGAGGTTTTGTAGTAAATTGATCTGAAGTTTCATGATCATCATCATTAGCTTCCTCACTAATTGGTGTAGGAATCACTGGAACTGATTTCCGTGATGAACTACTTTCCAATTCGGGAGAAGGTACAAATTACCTTATCAAGCTCTACTTTCCTCCCACTCACTTCTTTTGAGAGAAACTCCTTCTCTAGAAAGGATCCATTTTTAGCAATGAATATCTTGCCTTCGGATCTGTGATAGAAGGTGTACCCAAAAATTTCCTTTGGGTATTCTATGAAGACGCACTTCTCTGATTTGGGTTCGAGCTTATCAGGATGAAACTTTTTCACATAAGCATCGCAGCCCCAAACTTTAAGAAATGACAACTTGGGTTTCTTGCTAAACCACAGTTCATATGTTGTCGTCTCAACGGATTTAGATGGTGCCCTTTTAATGTGAATGCAGCTGTCTCTAATGCATAACCCCAAAACAATATTGGTAAATCAGTAAGAGACATCATAGATCGCACCATATCCAATAAAGTGCGGTTACGACATTCGGACACACCATAACGTTGTGGTGTTCCAGGTGGCGTGAGCTGTGAAACTATTCCACATTGTTTTAATTGAAGACCAAACTCGTAACTCAAATATTCGTCTCCGCGATCAGATCGCAGAAACTTTATTTTCTTGTTACGATGATTTTTCCACTTCACTCTGAAATTCTTTGAACCTTTCAACTATTTCAGACTTATGTTTCATCAAGTAGATATACCCATATCTGCTCAAATCATCTCGTGAAGGTCAGAAAATAACGATACTTGCCACGAGCCTTCATACTCATTGGTCTGCATACATCAGTATGTATTATTTCCAATAAGTCAGTAGCTCATTCCATTGTTCCGAAGAATGGAGTTTTAGTCATCTTGCCCAAAAGGCACGGTTCGCAAGCATCAAATGATTCATAACCAAGTGATTCTGAAAATCCATCTTTATGGAGTTTCTTCATGCGCTTTACACCGATATGACCCAACGGCAGTGCCACAAATAAGTTGCACTATCATTATTAACTTTGCATCTTTTGGCCTCAATATTATGAATATGTGTATCACTACGATCGAGATCCAACAAACTATTTTCATTGGGTGTATGACCATTGAAGGTTTTATTCATGTAAACAGAACAACAATTATTCTCTGATTTTAAATGAATAACCGTATTGCAATAAACACGATCAAATCATATTCATGCTCAACGAAAACGCCAAATAACATTTTTTAGGTTTAACACACTAGTCCTGAAAGTATAGGGACTGTGCGATGATGATCATATCAATCTTGGAACTACTTCCAACACTCATCGTCACTTCCCCTTCAACTAGTCTCTGTTTATTCTGTAACTTCTGTTTCGAGTTACTAATCTTAGCAACCGAACAAGTATCAAATACTCAGGGGCTACTATAAACACTAGTAAGGCACACATCAATAACCTGTATATCAAATATACCCTTGTTCACTTTGCCATCCTTCTTATCCACCAAATATTCAGGGCATTTCCGCTTCCAGTGACCATTTCCTTTGCAATGCAAGCACTCAGTTTTAGGCTTTGGTCCAACTTTGGTTTTCTTCACGGGAGTGACAACTTGTTTGCCATTCTACTTGATGTTTCCCTTTCCTTCCCTTTGCCCTTTTCTTGAAACTAGTGGTCTTGTCAATCACCAAAACTTGATGCTCTTTCTTGATTTCTACCTTCGTCGATTTCAACATCACGAAGAGCTCGAGAATCGTTTTCGTCATATCTTGCATATTATAGTTCATCACGAAGTTCTACTAACTTGGTGATGGTGACTAGAGAATTCTGTCAATCACTATCTTATCTGGAAGATTAACTCCCACTTGATTCAAGCGATTGAAGTACCCAGACAATCTGAGCACATGCTCACTAGTTGAGCGATTCTCCTCCATCTTTTAGCTATAGAACTTGTTGGAGACTTCATATCTCTCAACTCGGGTATTTGCTTGAAATATCAACTTCAATTCCTGGAACATCTCATATGGTCCGTGACGTTCAAAACGTCTTTGAAGTCCCGATTCTAAGCCGTTAAGCATGGTGCACTAAACTATCAAGTAGTCATCATATTGAGCTAGCCAAATGTTCATAACGTCTCATCTGCTCCTGCAATAGGTTTGTCACCTAGCGGTGCATTAAGGACATAATTTTTTCTGTGCAGCAATGAGGATAAACCTCAGATTACGGATCCAATCCGCATCATTGCTACTAACATCTTTCAACATAATTTTCTCTAGGAACATATCAAAATAAACATATGAAAGCAACAACGCAAGCTATTGATCTATAACATAATTTGCAAAATACTACCAGGACTAAGTTCATGATAAATTAAAGTTCAATTAATCATATTACTTAAGAACTCCCACTTAGACAGACATATCTCTAGTCATCTAAGTGATCACGTGATCCAAATCAACTAAACCATGTACGATCATCACGTGAGATGGAGTAGTTTTCAATGGTGAACATCACTATGTTGATCATATCTACTATATGATTCACGCTCGACCTTTCGGTCTCCGTGTTCCGAGGCCATATCTGTATATGCTAGGCTCGTCAAGTTTAACCTGAGTATTCCGCGTGTGCAGCTGTTTTGCACCCGTTGTATTTGAACGTAGAACCTATCACACCCGATCATCACGTGGTGTCTCAGCACGAAGAACTTTCACAACAGTGCATACTCAGGGAGAACACTTCTTGATAATTAGTGAGAGATCATCTTAAAATGCTACCGTCAATCAAAGCAAGATAAGATGCATAAAGGATAAACATCACATGCAATCAATATAAGTGATATGATATGGCCATCATCATCTTGTGCTTGTGATCTCCATCTTCGAAGCACCGTCATGATCACCATCGTCACCGGCGCGACACCTTGATCTCCATCGTAGCATTGTTGTCGTTACGCCATCTATTGCTTCTACGACTATCTCTACCGCTTAGTGATAAAGTAAAGCAATTACAGGGCGTTTGCATTTCATACAATAAAGTGACAATCATATGGCTCCTGCTAGTTGCCGATAACTTCGGTTACAAAACATGATCATCTCATACAATAAAATATAGCATCACGTATTGACCATATCACATCACAACATGCCCTGCAAAAACAAGTTAGACGTCCTCTACTTTGTTGTTGCAAATTTTACGTGGCTGCTACGGGCTTAGCAAGAACCGTTCTCACCTACGCATCAAAACCACAACGATAGTTTGTCAAATAGACTCCATTTTAACCTTCGCAAGGACCGGGCGTAGCCACACTCGGTTCAACTAAAGTTGGAGAAACTGACACCCGCCAGCCACCTGTGTGCAAAGCACGTCGGTAGAACCAGTCTCGCGTAAGTGTACGCGTAATGTCGGTCCGGGCCGCTTCATCCAACAATATCGCTGAACCAAAGTATGACATGCTGGTAGGCAGTATGACTTATATCGTCCACAACTCACTTGTGTTCTACTCATGCATATAACATCAATGCATAAAACCTAGGCTCGGATGCCACTGTTGGGGAACGTAGTAATTTCAAAAAAATTCCTACGCACACGCAAGATCATGGTGATGATATAGCAACGAGAGGGGAGAGTGTTCGTCCACGTACCCTCGTAGACCGTAAGCGGAAGCGTTAGCACAACGCGGTTGATGTAGTCGTACGTCTTCACGATCCGACCGATCCAAGCACCGAACGTACGGGGCCTCCGAGTTCAGCACACGTTCAGCTCGATGACGATGTCCGGCCCTCCGATCCAGCAAAGGCTTTCGGAGATGAGTTCTGTCAACACGACGGCGTGGTGACGATGATGATGTTCTACCGGCGCAGGGCTTTGCCTAAACTCCGCGACGATATGACCGAGGTGGAATATGGTGGAAGGGGGCACCGCACACGGCTAAGGAACGATCCGTAGATCAACTTGTGTATCTATGGGGTGCCCCCGCCCCTGTATATAAAGGAGGAAGGGAGGAGGGGGCCGGCCTAAGGGGAGGCGCTCCCTAGGAGGGGGAAACCTACTCCAAGTAGGTTTCCCCCCTCCCTTTCCTAATCCAAGAAGGAGGGGGAAGGAAGGAGTAGAAGAGGGGGAAGGCAAGGGGGGCGCCGCCCCCCCCTTCCTTGTCCTATTTGGACTCAAGGGGAGGGGGCGCACCACTTGCCCTGGCCCAACTGGGCCCATCAAGGCCCATTACTTCCCGGGGGGGGGGGGGGGGGGTTCCGGTAACCCTCCGGTACTCCGGTTTTCTCCGAAAATTCCCGGAACCTTTCCGGTGTCTGAATATAGTCGTCCAATATATCAATCTTTATGTCTCGACCATTTCGAGACTCCTCGTCATGTCCGTGATCACATCCGGGACTCCAAACAAACTTCCGTACATCAAAACTTATAAACTCATAATAAAACTGTCATCGAAACGTTAAGCGTGCGGACCCTACGGGTTCGAGAACTATGTAGACATGACCTAAAACCATTCTCGGTCAATAACCAATAGCGGGACCTGGATGCCCATATTGGTTCCTACATATTCTACGAATATCTTTATCGGTCAAACCGCATAACAACATACGTTGTTCCCTTTGTCATCGGTATGTTACTTGCCCAAGATTCGATCGTCGGTATCCAATACCTGGTTCAATCTCGTTACCGGCAAGTCTCTTTACTCGTTCCATAGTACATCATCCCGCAACTAACTCATTAGTTACAATGCTTGCAAGGCTTTAAGTGATGTGCATTACCGAGAGGGCCCAGAGATACCTCTCCGACAATCGGAGTGACAAAACCTAATCTCGAAATACGCCAACCCAACATGTACCTTTGGAGACACCTGTAGTACTCCTTTATAATCACCCAGTTACGTTGTGACGTTTGGTAGCACCCAAAGTGTTCCTCCGGTAAACGGGAGTTGCATAATCTCATAGTTACAGGAACATGTATAAGTCATGAAGAAAGCAATAGCAATATACTAAACGATCAAGTGCTAGGCTAACGGAATGGGTCATATCAATCACATCATTCTCCTAATGATGTGATCCCGTTAATCAAATGACAACTCTTTTGTCCATGGCTAGGAAACTTAACCATCTTTGATTCACGAGCTAGTCAAGTAGAGGCATACTAGTGACACTATGTTTGTCTATGTATTCACACATGTATTATGTTTCCGGTTAATACAATTCTATCATGAATAATAAACATTTATCATGAAATAAGGAAATAAATAATAACTTTATTATTGCCTCTAGGGCATATTTCCTTCAGCGCGTGCCCGTGCACTGTATTGGGCCTGGCCCAACAGCGCTCGGCACCATGTATGGCCCAGGCCCGGGGGCTCCTGTCAGTGTACTAGAGTAGGGGTACCCTAGTATCCCGAACTTGTACACGGGCAGTCGCAGCGCTCCGTGGCAAGGCTTGCCGAGTGACCACCAAGGTCCTCCGTGGTTCCTTTTTGGAGCCATTCAAGAACAAAGTATTCAAGGAGACAAGACCCCGGCAAGAGGAGCTTGCCGGGAAGGCCAACCAAGGCACCTCAAGAAACTTGCCGCGACGCGCCTCGCGTCCCGGCAAGGCCTGGTGAGCGACAAGCTTCTGGGCGCGGCAAGACAGCAACCGCGGCAAGGCTCTTGCCGCGGCAGGCCGCCTCTCTGTACCTACGCTCCAGCGCATCCACCGACGTGTCGCCATGGGACCGTTCCAGGCGCGCGTGGCGAAAGGCTGTGCAGCCAAGCGGTGCAAGGTGGCAAGCGACGCTGACAAGATCGCCATCGTGGCGAACGGTGGCGCCCCTAACGGTCACTTTTCTGCACTGTTTGGGCGACGCGGACGGGCATTCAATGCGTTTGTCCCCTGCCGTCAGAGTTAGGTAGGATGCACTATGCAAGTAGGTGTACCCAGCACAGTTCTTTTACATTTTTGCCCTTGCATGCGTTGCCACCTGTCGGTGACCCCTTTAGCATATAAAAAGGAGGCCCATGCGCAACGTAGAGGAGGGGGGGAAAACCAGAAACACTCACACTCGGTCTCACAGCCAGTGTACTGTAGCGTTCATCGCTCTTGAGCAAGAACACAATAACAATCACAAAGCAGCAGTAGGAGTTTTATCTCTCCGGAGAGCTCCGAAGCTGGGTAAAATCGCTCGCGTGCTTCGCCTCGATCCGCTCTTCGTGCGATCTCCGCCCCTTGCCGGACCGAAAGGGGCCCTCGCCCCACAGGTGTTCGTTCCCACGACACCGCTAGGTGATGCTACTCCTTTTGTGCCGCTTGGAATCGGGCACACATGCAAACGCTAAGCATTATATCTGGCCTAGATGCACATAAGTAAAGTAAGGAACCAATCATGGAGCTGTATACCTTTTGATCGAACTCTTTACCATTGTCGTCAGGACCCAGATGACTTTTGGTTGGCATTGGCATCGTGTATCCTTTGCAGTCTTGCATTCCAAACTTCTTCAGGCGGTCTTTGAGGTATTTCTCTTGAGATATGAAGATGTCGTTTCTCTGCTAACGGATTTGAAGACCAAGGAAGAACTTAAGCTCACCCATCATGGACATCTGATATTGCTCTTGCATCATGTGCCCAAACTCATCGCTGTATCTCTTGTTGGTGCAGCCGAAGATAATGCCATCCACATAGATTTGGCACACAAACAGTTCACCGTCATATGACTTCATGAAGAGTGTTGGATCTAGAGAACCAGGTTTGAAGCCTTTGCTCTTCAAGAAGTCTTTGAGCGTGTCATACCAAGCGCGAGGAGTTTGTTTGAGGCCATACAGTGCCTTGTTGAGCTTGTACACCATATCAGGATGTTTTGGATCTTCAAAGCCAGGTGGTTGTGCAACATACACTTCTTCAATCTTGCCATTGAGAAAGGCACTCTTCACATCGATTTGGCACAGAAGGATATTGTGATGGTTGGCATATGCAAGGAGTATGCGAATGGCTTCAAGTCTTGCCACAGGAGCAAATGTTTCATCGAAGTCAATCCCTTCTATTTGAGTGTAGCCTTGAGCAACCAGACGAGCCTTGTTCCTGACAACTTGACCATGTTCATCCTGTTTGTTGTGATAGATCCATTTGGTGCCGATGATATTATGCTTGCGAGGATCAGGACGCTTGACTAGTTCCCAGACATTATTCAGCTTGAACTGATGAAGCTCTTCTTGCATGGCTTGAATCCATTCAGGTTCCATGAAGGCTTCATCTACTTTCTTGGGTTCAGATATAGAGACAAATTCAAAGTGCCCACAGAAATTTTCCAGTTGTGTTGCTCTTGAACGAGTGAGTGGACCAGGTGCATTGATGCTGTCAATGATCTTCTCAATCTGTACTTCATTTGCAACACGGGGATGTACTGGACGAAGATTTTGCCCTTGCAGATCATTGTCTTCAGCTTCAGCATTAACTTCAGGTTGAGCATTGTCGTTAGGTTGACTTGGTGCAATGATGAGTTCATCTTCAGCCTGAGGTTCGGACGGTATGATCTCTCCAGTACCCATGAGCTTGATAGATTCACTAGGAGAAACTTCATCTAGCAGGTCCTTCCTGGTGGGCGTACGGAACACGGGTGTTTTTTCTTAGGGAAAACACCCATGTTCACGTATGCCCATCCTTTCCCAACGTTGCCTTGGATGTCCCGTCGTTATGCCATCACGAAGGTGTTGGCCTTAGGGTGCTCTCTTTGCGAGCCGTTAGTCTCATCGAACCGCATATCCACAGTTTCAACCACTTTATAGTGAAAGAGGTTGAAGAATCTATAGGAGTGTGAGTCCTTTTCGTAACCAAGCATAAAACCTTCATGTGCTTTCGGTGCAAATTTTGAAGTGTGATGTGGATCCTTGATCCAGCACCTAGCACCAAATACTCTAAAGTAACTAACGTTTGGCTTCTTACCAGTTAGCAGCTCATATGATGTCTTCTTTAGAAGCTTGTGAAGATAAACTCGGTTGATGATGTGGCATGCAGTGTTAGTGGCTTCAGGCCAGAACTTTCTTGGAGTCTTGTACTCATCTAGCATCGTTCGATCCATCTCAATGAGTGAGGTGTGTATGGAGCAGAAAACTCATGAGTGATGCCAAGTGTATCAAGGTAAGTGTCGAGGCCGATGTTCTTGAATTCTGTGTTGTTGTCACTTCTGATGTGCTTGATCTTGACACCGTAATTTGTCATGGCATGATTGGCAAAGCGTCTGAAGACATCCTGCACTTCAGTCTTATAGAGAATTATATGCACCCAGGTATATCTTGAGTAGTCATCAACAATAAAGAAACCTTAGAGACAAGCAGTGGTAGTAAGAGTAGAGTAATGAGTAGGGACAAATAAGTCCATGTGAAGCAGCTCGAAGGGTTGAGATGTCGTCATGATTGTCTTCGTGGGATGCTTGGCCCTAGTCATCTTCCCAGCTTCACAGGCACCACACAGATGGTCTTTCTTGAACTTGACGCCTTCGATGCCCACGACATGCTTCTCCTTCGCGAGAGTGTACAAGTTCCTCATGCCCGCATGTCCTAGCCTCCGATGCCAAAGCCAGCACTCTGAAGCTTTTGCTAGAAGACATACGGCTAGTTGTGGTCCTGCTGAGAAATCTACCATATACAGATCATCTTTTCGATACCTTTCAAAGACTAGAGATTTGTTAGCTTCCATAAGGACAAGGCAATGATACTTTCCAAATATCACAATCATATTCAAATCACATAGCATTGATACAGACATTAAGTTGAAACCAAGGGATTCAACAAGCATCACTTTATCCATGTGCTGATCCTTTGAGATTGCAACTCTACCAAGACTCAATACCTTACTTTTACCAGTGCCAGCAAATGTGATATGACTCTTATCAGATGGCCGAAGAGTTGAATCCATTAGAAGACTTCGATCACCAGTCATGTGGTTGGTGCAACCACTATCCATAATCCATTCTGAAGCTTGAGGTGTCATAGCCTACAGTACAGTTTGGGGGATAGGCTTCACCAAGAGAGTTGTGAAGCATAAACATTTGACGAACAAGTGGAACATAGAAGTTCAGATCTTGGTTAGGATAGATAGGATGAGTGTCAAGGAATCCTGGGACTAAATACATAGTGAGTCCATTTGGGCATTTTATCTTGCGCCCAACAAGATGTTTAAGGTCCCCAGCATAGGCAGCAGACGCCTTTGATTTCCGGCTGGAGACCTTTCCCTACAAAAGAGAGTTAAGTTTCTTAACCACCCACATTTTTAGGGGTGGCTTATAAGCAATGAGTCTAAGTGCAGCATCTGAGAACTTCGGCTTTGAAGCCCTAGCAAATAGCCTTGCAGGAGGAGAATAATACTCATAGGAATAAGCAGAAAAGTTCTTGGACTTATGAACATAGCGGTTTGATGAAACACGCTCATATTCAAAGGTCTGGGTATGATTTCCCTGCAAAACATTGGCGTTAGGGTGACTCAGGTGAGTCTTCCGTCTGTATGAAGCCTTTGGACCATACGAAGCCTTTGGTCTGGGGTTTGTCTTCTTCCCAGGTGGTGTCATAACAACATTCACGGGAAGACTTTTGAGACACCTTTTGGGTACCCAGATCTTCTTAAGAGGTGGTCCATTCCTGCAGTTTGTACCAATATACCTGGCAAACACTTCACCATTCTGATTTCTGAATAGTATGTAGTTTGCATCAAAGGATTCATCAATGATAATTGGGTTAGCACTAGTGAAGCCAGATAAGGTAGATGGATCTACTGAAGGTCCCTTAGCAGCAACCCATGTGGTTTTGGGGTACTGCTTAGGCATCCAGTAAGAACCATCAACATTCATTTTCCTCTCGAACCCAACACCCTCTTTCCTAGGGTTTCGGATCAGAATCTGCATTTTAAGGACATCACATAGTGTCTAACGCCCTTTGAGACTTTTGTACATTCCTGTCTCAAGCACTGAAAAAAATAGCGCACTATAGCGTCGCTAATAGCACGCTATAGCGTATTGAGAATTGTCTCGCTAAATAAATCGGTGTATAATGTCTCGCTAATAGCACGCTATAGCGCGATATAGCACGCTAATAGCATATTTTGAGGTTGCCGCTATGTCTCTCAAGTAATGACTTCAACCTGGCATTCTCATCAGCAATAGTAGTGGTATCCTCAGATGAGGGGTTAGTTACCACATCAGCAGTTGAAGATATTGCAACAGTAGTAGCAGTTGAACATTCAGCAACAGAGACATCATTATCACACTCAATACATTTTAGACAAGGTGGTTCAAATCCTTCCTGAGTGGAACTGATCTGTTGAGCGCGGAGTGACTCGTTTTCCTTTTGAAGATCTTCATGAGCTGATCTCAATTTCTCAAGTTCCTGCTTCCTTTGAAGATAATCATAGGAAAGCTTTTCATGAGAGGTTGAGAGCGATTCATGACGACTTTCAAGTTCCTCATACTTAACATGAAGATTTTTAATGTCTTCAATTAAGGACTGAGATCGGGTCATTTCCGCGTCCAATAGGTCATCGCTTTTTTCTAACAGTTTTTGAATATGTTCCATGGCATTCTGCTGTTCAATTGCAATTTTAGCAAGTGTTTTGTAGCTAGGTTTAGATTCACATTCAGAGTCATCTTCACTTGATGTTTGAAAGTAAGCATCGCGTGAGTTTACCTTGGCACCACGTACCATGAAGCAGTAGGTGGGAGCAGAGTCATCCTCATCCTTGGCATCAACGTTGGTGACGAGGCCATTGTCTTCAGTGTCGAAGATGGACTTGGCGACGTATGCAGAAGCTAGAGCCAGGCTTGCCACTCCTGAATCAGATTCCTCCTCGGACTCCACCTTTGCCTCCTCAGATGAAGACTCCTCCTTTGAATCCATTTCCTTTCCAACAAAAGCACGAGCCTTGCCAGATGAACTCTTCTTGTGTGAAGAAGACTTCGAGGAAGACTTGGAAGAAGACTTTGAGGATTTCTTCTTCTTCTTGTCATCAGAATCATATTCCTTGCTCTTCTTCTTCTTCTTCTTTATCTCGTTGTCCCACTGTGGACATTCAGAGATGTAGTGACCAGGTTTCTTACACTCGAGAGGAAGCTTCATCATTCCTTGAGCTAGATCTTGAAGACTTTCTGAAGTCTTTCTTCTTGGTGAACTTCTGGAACCTCTTTACAAGCATAGCAAGCTCCTTTCCAATGTCTTGAGGATCACCAGAACTGCAGTCAGATTCTTCTTCAGATGAGGAGACGGCCTTTGCCTTCAAAGCGCGAGTACGACCATAGTTGGGACCATAGATATCTCTTTTTCTCAGATAGCTGGAACTCATGTGTGTTGAGCCTCTCAAGTATGTCAGACGGATCGAGAGTCTTGAAGTCAGGGCGCTCTTGTATCATTAGGGCCAGGGTGCCAAATGAGCTGTCAAGAGATCTCAGAAGTGTCTTGACAATTTCGTGCTTGGTGATCTCAGTGGCGCCGGGTGCATGAAGCTCATTGGTGATATCAGTGAGGCGATCGAATGTGAGCTGGACATTCTCATTGTCATTTCTCTTGAAGCGGTTGAAGAGATTATGAAGAACACTGATCCTTGAATCTCTCTGTGTTGAGACGCCTTCATTGACCTTGCAGAGCCAGTCCCAGACCAGCTTTGCAGTTTCTAGAGCACTCAAACGACCATATTGCCCCTTGGTCAGATGACCACAGATAATGTTCTATGCAGTTGAGTCCAGTTGCACGAACTTCTTGACATCAGCAGGAGTGACACCTTCACCAGTCTTGGGAATGCCGTTCTTGACGACATACCAAAGATCGACATCAATGGCTTCAAGATGCATGCGCATCTTATTCTTCCAGTAAGGGCAATCAGTGTCATCAAAGACAGGGCACGCAGTGGAGACTTTGATTATCCCTGCAGTCGACATAGCTAAACTCCAGGTGGTTAAACCGAATCACACAGAACAAGAGAGCACCTTGCTCTGATACCAATTGAAAGTGCTAGTATTCGACTAGAGGGGGGGGGGTGAATAGGCGATTTTTATGAAAGTCTTCAAAACATGGGTGTTTCGAAGACAAACAATAGAAATGACCCTATTGATATGCAGCGGAAGGTAGACTACACTAGACAAGCCATAGTCAAGTAAGCAATGAAGTGAAAGCACAAAGACTATAAGCAGCTAGGTAGATTGGATCAAGATGGAAGATAATATGAAGCCAAACAGACAACAGTCTTCACACAGTGAAGTCAAACAGATAAGGCTAGTAGGCAAAGATTTCACGAAGACAAACTATAAGTAAGGTGGGAGAGGTAGGATAGAACCAGTTGCACAGAGAGGATAAGGGATTTGTTGGACCAATTCCAGTTGCTGTGACAACTGTACGTCTGGTTAGGGAGACTGAGATTCAACTCAGAAGACCACGTCTCCACCTTATTCCCCTTGAGCTAAGAACACTTAGTCCTCGCCCAATCACTCTGGTAAGTCTTCAAGGGAGACTTCCAAACCTTCACAGACTTCGTTCACCGGCAATCCACAATGACTCTTGGATGCTCAGAACGCGACACCTAACCGTCTGGAGGATTCACAGTCCTCAAGTGTAATAAGTCTTCAGATCACGCGGACAGAAAGATTTCAGTGATGCCTAACACTCTTTGGCTCTGGGTGTTTTGGGCTTTGTCCTCGCAAGGATTCTCTCTCAAAGGGTTCGGAGGTGGGTTGCTCTCAAACGACAAAAGCCGTGCACTAACTCTGATCAGCCACCAATTTATGGTGTAGGGGGTGGGCTATTTATAGCCAGGAGGCAACCCGACCTGATTTGTCCAAAATGACCCTGGGTCACTAAGGAACTGACACGTGTCCAACAGTCAGATTTCGAACACACGCGGCAGCTTGACTTGGGCTACAAGTAAAGCTGACTCATCTAGTTCTGGATAAGATTTTCTCTCATTGTCTTCGCGTGAAGACATAGGATTTGGTTGAGCATCACATCAGTCACTCTGACTTTGTTCACTTGGACCCCACTTAACAGTATGGTGGTTCCTATGACGCAACAAAGAAGAAAAGGAAACTACGAAACAACTTTGTCTTCGCACTCCATAGTCTTCACGCGATGTTTTCTCCTATCATAGTTTTCAATGTGAATGTCTTCACAAACCACCATTGTCTTCAATGTCTTCACACATTTTTAGGGGTCATCTCTGGTAGGTAAAACCGAATCAATATGGGACTACTACCTATGTTATCCTGCAATTCTCACAAACACATTAGTCCCTCAACCAAGTTTGTTGTCCATACTCCAAAACCAACTAGGGGTGGCACTAGATGCACTTACACTCCTGGACTACGATGTAATAAAGATATGTGTGTTATTTCTGTTATTTCATCAAGTATTGTGTGTGCTATTTAGTCGATCCAAGGAGTAGCATGGTAAGCACAGAGACTTCGATCCTTACCAGGTTGGGTTGCTACAATGAGAAAGAAGAACAAAACCGACAACGAGGAGATCAGTATAGTGAGCACGTGTATAATTCAAAAAGATACCAATGCACCTCGAGTTTTTTAAAGTATCACGAAGCAAAGAGAACGCCACATGATAACCAAGGGTTCACTCAAATGTTATTCGTGTACTCATAGGGACCGATATGGATGTCCACGGTTCCGCTATCGGTCATTGAACGAAGAGGTTTCGTTCATGTCTATGTTTTACCGAACCTATAGGGTCACAAGTTTAAGGTAATCATGATCTGCTGAGTGTTAGTGGGACGAGAAAAATGAGAATATATTTGTGGAACTGTTTCATTAATATTCAGAATAGTTTCGAGAGGAACCGAAAGTGCTCCGGGTCACCAGAAGGGTTTCAGGGTTTATCATACAATACTGGGTATTTCCAATAAATAATACTCCCTCTAGGTTTGTATACAAGGCCACAAACTCATATTACAGATATCAAGGTAGAAATTAATGGCTATTTAAGCCAGTGTTGCAAACTAGTCTTTTCTCCTAGCTTGATGTGTTAATTAATCTCTGTTTTTCTCTCCTAACGCACAACAAGACAACTCTCTCACTCCTAGTTGGTTGACGAGTGTGGTGCATCCAAACCAACATTCTCACTCCAGCATACATGCATGGGGTATTAATCTCCTCGGTTGCTAGTACGAGGCAAACCTCATCTGTTTGGTGTTAGTGGCCTTGTATAGCTGCAAACTATAATTTTGATAGTGGCCATGTATACAAAAATGTAGGGAGTATATAGATAGAAAATGTTTCCGGTGATGTTAAATCAATAATAAAAGGCTCCGCTAATGTCAGGAAGCTTTTTATATTTAATGTTATATCAAGAGGCCTCAAAAGACCTAGAGGTGGAAGGAGAATTGGGTCACATAGGCCCAATTGGGGTAGCGCCCCCTTTTCCCTTAGTGGAGGCTGACTTGGGGAGGGGGTAAGACTCCTCCTTCCCCGCTTGGCTGGCGCAAGGGGAGGGGATCCCCTCCTCTTGGCAGCCCCTCCTCCCTCAAACCAATATATACTACACGATTTTGCACCTTTTGTACACACAAGTTTTGGAGTCTCCTCTAGTTTTATAGTTCTAGTTCTAGTTGGTCCTAATTGATCAATTAGAGCTAGATCTAGATCCTCTAATCCTCATAATTAGAAGCCCAATGTGATTCCAATCTCTTCCTTCTACTTCTCCGGCGATGATTAACTCCGGACAGCGAAGCGCTGCCGGATCGTGAAGACCGTGTGCTTGCAACTCATAGAGAGGTCGTGCTTTTGATCTTCCTTTCGAGTGACTATTCGTGGGCGGTTCACGGGATCGTTCATCTATGGCTCGAGGGACTTCAAGTACGATCTACACTGTCTCGTCTTCTTCCTCTGCAACTCGGAGTCGGTAACGATCAAACCCAAACCGTTAATGCATCTTCATATCGTTCCTGCATGATCGCAGGGCAATTTTTTTCTACTACGTTTCCCAACAAGACCCATGTGCCCGATCTATCTGCAAGTAATTCCAGATCCTAAGGCTGAAATAGCAGGAGGAGAGATGGAGTTTGTAACACATTACACATGGGTTTATTGCTGGAGAAGCAGTGAGCAAAGAGATCATGCCTCCAATGATTACTAATTTTCCTTGCCAATATTCTAATCTTGCAAATACACGGCATCATTATTGTAGATTTATGGATGGTTGAGCCTTTGAAGGCAGAATCCAACAACAAACAACATAAGTTTTCCGCTGACAATTTGCTTTTGCCCCTCACTTTTTTATTTTGAAAAGAAGGATTACCCCGGTCTCTGCATTAGAATACATCATCTATACTAATTCAACGTTAGAAAACAAGCACAAAGCCTCACTTTATATAGATAAATCGACGAGTTCCACAAGAACATGATTATTGAATATAAAGGTTCAGCAAGCAAATGGGAAATAGCTCGGGCTGGGGGCGGCAGCACAGATAAGCCCCGACACAAAGAAAAATAACACAAACTACAAAGCCCGCCGGAATCGGAAGCTGGCGAGCCACACCCTCCGGACCGGAGGCCAAGAAGGAGCCCATCCAATCCGCGGTGATCCCGACGCCAAGCGAGCATCCGCCATTGCAGAATCGATCGAGGCTACTAATTCAACATCACCGGCAGTGAACTGAAGCGGCCACATCCCTTCATTTTATTGCATCCATCCATCCGATTATTAATTTCTTCAAACTAACTGCATGCCATGCATCCAGCATTGGATTATTTGTTGGAACATAGCAGAGCACCACTTGTCCATCATACGGAAACGGAAGCAGTCACGGTTGCGTTGTTATTGGTATTGGTAGTCTTAAGCAAGCGTTTTGGGACGGAGTTGAACTTGGCGAACCACTTGGCCGACTTCTTGAGCTTGCGCTTGTTGCCGTCCTTCTTGTCGATGTAGACGAGGCCGAATCGTGAGCTGTAGCCCAGGCTCCATTCGAAGTTGTCGATCAGACCCCACGTGAAGTGGCCCCGCACGTCCGCGCCCTGGCTGAAAGCACACAAACATGAAGGCGCGCTTAGCAAGAATTCAACAATGTGTCTGTGTGTATGTATACATGTGCATATATGCGTGGTAACGTACGTACATTTGAGTAATCAGTGTGGTATTAGGGTATGTGTGTATGTATGTGGGTAAGAGTGCAAAATAAGTGAAAAACAAGAGGTAGGATTTTAGCGTGGGTAGTTACTCTATTGCGTCCTTGACGGCTGAGATGTGGCGCTGGAGGTAGTCTAGCCTCTTCCAGTCATCCAACGGATCTGGCATGCTTTCGTCGCCTTCCACATCAGCGATTCCTGCACACACACAAGTTAAAACCATCACATGCACTTCCCTAAAAAAACCTCTCATGAACCATTACATCATATCCATGGATTAGGTTCTTATATCTGATTTGAGGGAACTAGTTCCACTCGACCACAAAGATTGTTTACAGACTAGTGTGTGTCAATCTTCATGAGGATTAGCGTAATGAGGATCATGGAAATTTAACTAGTTACTATTTCAACCTTTTTATTAACGGCAAGTCAACTAAAGTTTGATATGAACCGATGATTGATCATTCGATTACTACAAAATCCAATGCTACACACACACACACACACACACACACACACACACACACACGCACACACACACACACACACACATATCACTACTTACCGTTCTCAGTGATGAAGACGGGTGGGTTTCCGTATTTCTCCTTCATGATCAGAAGGAGGTCCGTTAGGCCTTTTGGGTACATGTAAATCCAATAAGTCCCAGTCTGCAAATTGATGTCCAAACTTTTAATTAGTAACGAGAAAAAAAATCATATTTGTTTAAGCTTTATTGCAGAAACAAAGCATTATCATGTCTATGCCACTTAAACTTTTTGTTTAAAAGTTTAACTGAAGTCCTGTCAACTAGTTCTACCATAAGATTTTGGTGAAAATAATCAACATTATCACTATCATCATATATGTAATGTTGTATGCAAAATTAACCAAGTAGTAGGAAGATACATACAATAGGACCGATGTCATTCCCGTCACTCCCTTTAGCTGCTCGAACAGAAGAAAAAAGGCGCAGTATTAGTATGTGAACATCAAATTTCTCAAAGGATCTGTAAAGTACTAACTAAGGTTTGTCCTCAACCATATTTTCTTACTTTCTGAACTGGCGTAAGCGTCGTCGGTGTTCAGCTTTGGCGTAAAGTCTGATGAAATATCAACATGCTTGGAGAACCTAGAGGTGTAATAGTTGAGCCCCATGATGTCACATGAGGATGCTAGCTTCTCTTGCTCCTCCTTAGTGAACAAGGGTAGACGATCTCCGATCAGTGATCTCATGGAGAAGGGGTAGTCACCACGAACCACTGGCTCCAGGAACCATCCGAGGTTGTAGTCGATGGATCTTTCCCGGGCCTGATCGTCGAGGAAGGAGTCTTGGTATGGTTCGTAACCCATTACGTCAAAGGCCATCCCTATCTTGGAATCCCCATGCTGCAGTTGGTCCGTCAATATAACTAAATTAATAAATATACATATACATACGACTAGTTGTTGCTTGTTTACTAGATAATGTAGATGTCTCTCTTTGTGTATGTACCATGTTGTAACGAGCTTTGAACAGTTCAACAGCCTCAGCATGAGCTAGGAGGATGTGGTGACCAGCAGTGTATGGCTCTCTGAGCGAGTCTCCTTTTGGGACGGCACAATCCATCCCTGGCGAGCACCTCCCAGGAGCATGAATCCCCTCTCCATAGGAGAAACAACAATATGTATGTGGCTCGTTAAAGGTGAACCAGTTCTTCACCCTGTCGCCGAAGTTCTTAAAGCACACCTCGGCGAATTCTTTGTAATCATCTCTGGAAAAAAAATTCAAACCCGAAGGATGTTCAACAAAATTGTTTCTTAGCTTAACAATAAGTAGTTATGTTAGTTTACTGATGCATCATTGAATGACAGTACAGCATTGTTTGTGATCTGAAAAGAAACGTTTTTCTACTCATGGTCCACTAATGGCCTTCCTCCAATAGTGTATAAGCAAAATCATATATAAAGTAATCTTGTTCAAATCGAATTTAACAATATTATAGTTCGTAGTTTTTATACATATTGTAATTGCAATTACTGATCTTTCTTTAGAACCATTTTCTTACAAATCAATTTTCTTTTGTTTGCTGCATACTTACACAATCTGCCTATTTAAGAAGCCGCCGTACTTGTCCTCCAGTGCTTGAGGAGTGTCCCAGTGCCAAATTGTAACATATGGCACTATGTCTGAGTTTCAAAAACAAATAATTATTTGTACGAGCCCTTGCGAGTCTGACTCATTAAGCACTAATCAAAGAAAGAAGAAAAGGGTTTTCACCGTTATCTATCAGCGAGTTGATCAGCTTATTGTAGTAGTCGATGCCTGCCGGGTTTACTTTTCCGGTCCCATCTGAAAGCCATAGTAAACATGTGCTGAAATTAGGACCCAAATATTATAACAAGTATTATCGGCTGCGTCTAAGTTGTAGAGGACATCTTTATTGTTCCTAACTTATTCACCATATGTATTTACCTGGCAGTATTCTCGACCAAGAGATGGAGAACCTATACACTTTCATGCCCATGTCCTTCAGCGCTTTGACATCCTCCTGTCAGCCATAAATGATGACATGAATAATGATGACAACATATTGTCATGCATATTTTTATTTTTATTAGAAGTGCATATTCCAAATGGTATTTCCCAAAAAAAATGCAACGACATAAAATCAATCCTGTCATAAGATTTGTTAGATTTTTGTTTGGAAAAACCATTGGTCCCGTCGGAGTACTTACTTCATATAGATGGTAGGAGTTTGCCGCAACGTCCCCATTGGTCCTGTCGGATATGCGCTCTGTTCATATATATACACATAAAATTAAGGAGAAGGGCGCACGAAAGAATAATATGAGTATGTTTGTAACACTGAAAAGGTATATGTTACCAGGATATGTGTGGCAGAAGTGGTCCCAAGTGCTTGGCCCCTTGCCATCTTCATTCCAAGCACCTTCAATCTACACGGATGACGGCATATGTAACATTTTGTGCAATCGAACAAACCACTAAACATGCATTTTGACATCACGCTTTCCCTTAGGTATTACTAGTTATCATTGAAACAGTTGACACCATTATTTCTTTTAAATTAACAGATATACATTTGTGCTAGAAAATAATTAGTACCTGGTACGCTGAAGTGGAGGCACCAAAGAGGAAGTCCTTGTTGAACCAGTCCCTTTTAGGGATTTGCCAGGGCTTGAGCTTAGTGAACACAGGCCCAATGGGCTCTGCTGGCTTTGACGGTGTGCCTGCCCTGATGGTGAGGTTACAGAACCTTCCCTTGCTCTTCTGTGATGAAGCAGCAGACCGGAGCCATAGGTTCTCACTGTTGTGCCCTGCACGGTTTCTAAGGCTAAGGTGGGTGGTGGGATTCAGGGTAGCAGCAGCAAGTAGAGCCATCTCTTGCTAGCAGCTGGCTGAAGTGTTGTGAGCAGCTTGAGGAGTGAGTTCCCTTGCAGGCTTATGCATCTATTTATAGATGAGGATGGACAATCTGTCAACTGGGGTTGGTGGTGGGATGAGAATGAAGCTACGGCTGGAACCCTAAGACACAAGGCAGGGACGCTACTCAGTTGGCTAACCTGGTGGGAGCTCTTTGTAACTTACCACCATGTATTCCTGTAGCCCACAAATTTTTTGGCAGAGGAGCTTATCTCCATGGGTCAAATGCAACCAAAAACACTATGCGCTTTGTACATAAATTAAAGAGAACAGTGAAAAGTTGTATCTATAGACATTCGAATGGCACACATATAAATTTGAACACACTAAGTTAAAGAGAAATGGCCAAACTGGGCTCTTTAAATATCAATCTCTCTACCCTAATCTGACATGCTGAAATTCTTCTTATCTTAAGCTAATTAATAGTACTTTCAAAATTTTACCCATAGTGCATGTAATATGTTCGGCAATTGGTTGCGGGGTATTGGCAAACAATTTTTTACACACACTTTGTGGGGGCGGCTACCTTATGTTAGACAGTGTGCCTTATCAGGAATGACGTGGTTTTTAATAATAAATGTGTTTCTTATCCTTTGCAGGTTATTCATGCATGTAAGCGATAGCTCCGTACATGGTCTATCCTGCAGAGGCCAGAGAACATAAATATTTTTATGGTGGCGCCTACCTGGCTGGAGCATACCGCCAGGGAGGATTCTCCATTCATGGATGGTGAAGTAATCTCCGGATAGGATCTACCCATCTTAGGATGGACCTTTTATTATGGTTGTAGAACAATATTCTATTTTTAGTTGTGTTGGACGTGTTGGTTGTGTGCGTCGTGCTATGCAGGAGATGGGCTTTCTTTTTAATGTGGTTGTATCACCTTGATAAGTCAATTAAATGAAATATCCTTTATTAAAAAAGCTAATTAACGGCAAACAAAAAGCATGACTTGACTCGGCCTCCTATGGAAAGTAAAAGGTATATACGTTCAGCCAGGAACCCATCTCCACATGCAAGTGCTAGAGCAAAGATGTCCCTCGAGACATATCTCGCAAGTACTCCCTCCGTAAAGTAATATAAGATTTCATAAACTTGTTTTTCATAATTTTAGTGCATCAATCTAGTTAGCTTAGCTTAGCGGCATAACCAATGCTAGCCCCGCCCCTGATGAGATCTATTGTGTTTGCTAGAGAAATACCCACATTTTTCAGTTCAAAATTATCTAAAGTACTCCTTAATCGTATATATCCCATCATAATACCCTATAGAAGAACGAAACCCCCTAAGTCCTCATCTAAATCACCTACCTACTGCATTATCTGAACAGTCTAGCCCCCTAAATTTGCATCTAAATCATGTACCTATCTCCACGTCCGAATTACCCATCTCTGCCAGGAATATGCCGACGATGCTAAAGAATCAAGCATTTCCGGTGGCCTGTGGTGACATGCATGGATCCGAACAGTGGCCCTTTTCACCTTCTTGCTACTCACCGCCGGTGGTCCGAACAATAAACTGCTCGTGCAACGCGTGGCTCGTGGTTCACATTTGTCAGTACAGTCCACACATCCTGTGTGTGGCTGTCCGTCATCACATGCATGTGGGGGATGTAGGATTCTCGCCGCGTTTCTCGTCGGCGTGAGTTGAGATCAAGACAAGACCATCTTACACTGTCCCTATAAAAAAGTTTATCTTGCAAATCAGTTGGTACCATATCTCTATAAGTACATTATTAATCTACATGTCGATGTCACCGGCATGTTGTCAGTCCAGCTAGCGTATCGCATCGCATCGCTAAACGTACGTGGCTTGATTGTACGTAATATTTTGCTGTCTGATCCACACTAAGGGTGGCCATAGTCATGGATTCGGAACTAGCAAACACGCTGATGTGTTAGACAATTAAAAAAGAGATGGTTAGAGTAATAAAGATAGATACCGTATCATAATAAATATTAATGCTACTGTACATCATGGCAATAAATAAGAACATCTATTATGATATAATCTATGATACTGTGCACTATGAAGATGGTATCATATGCATGATACTAACAACCCCCCGTACCGGTGCATTAGTCACATCACGAAATTCAATAATTTCAAAACACTTAGACGCGGTGCATTAATTTCCATCTTGTTCCTTGGTTTTTGACATGAACAAAATGAATCAACCAATAAGAGATGTGTGATGTGTATGCTTTTAATGACTTAGACTATCTACTACCTTCGTTTCAGTTTACAAGTCTTACGCGTATACCTAGGTTGCCAATTTTATCACCCTAATATAAAATATATAACACAAAATTATAGCGTTTGAAAATAGAACATCTGAAGTTTATATTTGTATATTTTTTGTAATATATGACTTGTATTAGGTTGGTCAAATTGACGACCTAAGGGTACGCAGTGGCCAGTTCATTGCATGCAATAGTATTAATTAGTAAATAAAAATTAAGTTATCTTGTTTTTCCCTTCATTTTGATCGCGATGCACAATCTAAGATGAGTTATGCATCGATGCGAAGGGAGTATATGATACTCCCCACTATGAGTAACATATGCATCAATACGTCTGTATCAATGACGAAGATCAATGCGCCACGTCGGTATCACATGGCCAGAAAAGAAGAACCTGCCATGTCATTAATGTTGTTTGGCCCAATCATAGCATAGCCAGATGTGCTATATTAATTGTACTACTAATTAATTCCTTCACTCTAGGGGGACACGCCCACAAATTACGCGACCATCTGCATTGGTGGTTTTGCGTTAGGTCGGATTTTACAGCGGAATTATCAAGCCCCTCCCAATGCTATATCCTGTACAGGCGCTAAGCTTGTCACACAGGCAAAAAATCTGATGTGACAAGTTAATTAAGAGAAGAGAGTGGTGACCCGAAAAAAAACCAATGTCAAGCGGGTGAACCTAGACAAAACATTTAAATGAAAAAAACACATCAATGCATGAAAACCTTTAATTGCTAAATCAGTAACTGGTCGTAATGAGAGTATCATAGTAGTATCATGCATGCCAACTAAGCAATCTTGATGAGGTGGCATAGAATTAAATGAAGAAAGAGAAGCTTGTGTATCATATCATGATACCATATCATATTAAATGATGTGCTACTTTATGTCATGCGTGACAATAAATGTAGTCCTATATGATACCAACATATGATACCATGCATTATGGATATAGTATCATACACTAGTATCATATGCATGATACTATTGTATGATACTCCCCATTACAACCAACCTAAAGGGAAGGAAGTTAAGCATCTATGCATTGCGAAGGAGCATAGTTGTTGAACTATTTAATATGCTTAGCACCTCATCAATGCATTGGCAGCCGCCTTAGCTTAGGCTCGTCGTAATGGTAGTATCATAGCTAGTATAATGCATGCCAACTAGGCAATTTTGATGAGGTGTCATAGCATTAAATGAAGAAAGAGAGGGTGGAGTATCATATCACGATACCGTATCATAATAAATGTTATGCTACTTTGTATCATGCATGACAACAAATAAAGTACTACATGACACTGGTATCATATGCATGATACTAGTATATGATACTTCCCATTACAACCAGCCTTATTTGCGGCATCCCTACCTAGCTTGCTCCTGTGCATCAACGGAGTGTTCATAGAATAGAGCGAGGAACACACGCGCGGTTAATCTGGGACCGTGCTAAGAGCATGGTTAATAATATAGCCAGCTACTGGCTATATGATGTTGCCATGTCACATATAGTCAAGCTTATAGCCAACAAGTACAATAGCTAGATATAAATATGTACTACTTTGTTGATATATGGCCCACCCCACTCTCTCACAAAGTACATAGGAGCACGTGCTGCAGCGGGCTGTTAACTAGTAGCCCGCTTCTCTTCTCTCCCCTCTTCTCTCTCTTCCAAGTAAGAAAGAATATAATATTTAATGTCTTACAGCCCACCTACATCATCTTATTGTACTTGCTCTAAGATACAAGTAGGGTGGGCAGACGACAGTGCCGTGCATTGTCACCACTGATACAGAGACGTGCTAGCGTGGATCACGCAGTAATAATGTATTCCTCCCATCCACCCAGCTACGGTCATTAGCGATGAAGATAAGGAGGAGGGTACCTACATTGGAAGATCCTTTATGTCTACGGTCATGTGATGTGATGTGTGTTCTGCCGTTTCTGCCAAAAATAATATCTGTTCAAGCCTACCATCAATGGAAGATCCTTTATGTTTCCCATGCATGCAGATCCAGATCAACCCGACTGCATGCCCAATCCGCAGCACCTTGTTGACCCCCAATCCTCACCGCATTCTGTAAAATATCGCAGGAACTCCACTGCATGCCCCCAAACCCATAGAATCTCGATAGACTTTTTTTCCTCCTTCGAATAATGGGTGTGATTTGCTTTTCGGGTTAGAAAGAGGGTGCGATTATTGCACACGTCCTTTCATTATTGCAAAGTTTATTAAAACCCAACATCTCACACGGTGGTACTACAAATGGCCACAAGGCTACGATCGGCAAGGCTAAAACAGCCAAAAAAGGAAATAAGATCGTATGGTGTAGTGCATTAATTGTGGCCACTGATGCAGACCTGCTAGTGTGTGGATCAGGCAGCAATATATCACCATCAGCCAAGCTTACGTCCATGACCAAAGTTTTCAATCAGTCAAATATATTGTCTTATGACATCTACGACCGGACATCTCAAACCCGCCTCATACATTTGGGCGGGCTGTCCGGTCACTGTCCGGTCACGATGATTTTTTTGATCCAGACGGGCCTCTCAAACGACCGGGCTGACCGGCACCCTCCATATCCAGCCCAAATATGACGGTTATGTGGGAGCCCGGGCGCGCCCGGGCACGCCCGTCACGTCGGTCTGACGGCGTGGCCCCACACGAAAACGTCCGGAAGCCCGGCGGTCCGACGGGCGCTGCCTCCGTTGCCGCGGTGTTAACGTCGCGTGAAGCCGCTCCAGCTCGCCACCCAAGACGAAATCGGGCTATTTTCGCCGGCCGACGTCCCGCAACCCTAACCCACCCCATCCCCCCTTTTCGTGCCGCCAGTCCGAACCCATCCACCTCCTCCCTCTCCCGCTCCGGCGCTCTGCCCACTCTCCGGCACTCTAACATGGTCCGGAGCAAGATCACCTACTATGATATCCTGACACCGGAGCGCCACTACGAGATCCAGCAGCGGATCCGGAGTCTGACGCGGTCTTCGCCGAGCTCGACGCGGAGATAGAGGCAGAGGAGGCCGGAGCAGAGCAGCCGGAGGCGCGGGAGGAGCCGGAGCTGCAGCTGCCGCCCATGCTGCCGATGCCGAGCATGGAGATCGTCGTGATCTTCACGAGGAGTAGCTAGGATCGACGTATTACGTAGGTTTATTTTAGTTTGCATGTCTTTGTATGAATTTGAGAATCGAGTATGAGATGTCCGGATGTAACAAGTGAAATTTAAGGTGTGTCCAGTAAATGTCCGCGGGTGCAGCCGGACGCGTCCGCGGACATTTCAAGGGCCGGATTTATCATATGTGACTGTAGATGCTCTCATCAAATGTTGATTTAAAATACGAGAGGCACAACAAACCAAGATGGAGGAAGTATGTGTCGTTGTGGGTCGCGCAACAAGGTACTCCCTCCGTTCCAAATTAATCGTTGTGGTTTTAATTCAAATTTGAAACGGAGGGAGTATTATGTAGCATCCAGCCATATATGTTTACCGATGTGAAACACTAGCTGGACTGACTACATGCCGGTGTCATCAATGCATGTGACTGTCAACCACTCACTCAGTGCCGTCATTCACTTTCGGACTGTTATCGACATGGTCATGCCAGCACCGGTACAGGAGTGGCGACCGCGGCGCATCGCACGATTCGTTCACACACCTCGATAAAATAAAATTACCATGTTTCGAGTGCTATGTATTTTTTGGTGAACTTCTGTAATTTATTTGAATCTGAATCTTTTCCGGAAGAAGAAAAACAGGAACACGCAGTTTGAATCCATTGGGCACGGATGGAACGTGGCGAATGTCTCCTGGAAGATACAAGCGCGGTGGGCACGGTGCAAGGGCAACGTGGCTGTATGGACGCCGATGTGGCGCATTGTCGCCACCAATACGGACGGCCTGGCGTGGATCGCGCGCCAATATATAACGCCATCCAGATCCAGGGCAGAATGCCGGTGCAAGGAAATATTCCGATCCAGACAAGGAACACGACGACGAGAATCGCGCATATCCATGCATGCACGGCGCCACAGGCCACACGTAAATGCGTGGCAGGATGCTTAATATGGCCATGTGATGTGTACGTGTTAAGCCTTATTAGGGGGGCAGATCCATATCGGGCCGACCGCCCAATCAGTAGCCACGGTTGACCACCATATCCTCACCAGCTGGACTCTGTTTAAATCAACGAGAAAGCTAAATAACAGTCGACTGGACGTTAAGAATAGATCCGCTATTTCCCGTTTTTCTCTCGATCCACTTCTCCCGCGACCGAAGTTCCCGTTTTTGTTTTTTCCTCTCGATCAACTTCCCGCATTTTTCTGACACGGTAAAAATTTGGAGGAAGCGGGAGTCGAACCCCACACCTCCTGGTAGATAACCGAGGTAGGTAACCACTGGCCTACAATTCGCTTATGTTTATAGTTAGGTCATTAGTCTTTTGTACATGTCTGTAACGTGAGGTGAAAAATAAACCTTTTTTCGTTCTTTTCCTTTTTTACACTATTTTTTTTTTACCATTTTGGCATTTGTTTTCTTGTCCTTTTCTAGTCCGTTGACTTATCTACTCTATTAGTATGATTATATGCACAACATGTTTCGATCCTTGTTCCTCTTACGAGGTAATTCTACTGGCCAACCACCTCACGTACGTTCCCTTTTCTTGAACAAATGAAAGTAAATAGGCTATTTAACATGTCTCCTCTTCTAGGTTTGCACAAAAGTTACTGCAATGTCCGATCTTTTCCGCACTTAAGTAGATTATTTTTACCAACTAGTCTCAAGTTGATGACACTGAGGTAATTTTGGCGAGATGGGGGGGGGGGGGGGGTGATGAAATACACCGTCGATTTTTCTGTGTGTGTATAGCATGATAACTCACACATCATAGACCTGATAGTTTATGTACCCCGGTCCTGAGAACTTTGGCGATGGGGGGGAGTTGATGAAATATCCCCCTGGTAAGCTTATTGGAATAGCATGGTAACTCACACATCATAGACCTAATAACTTATTGTACCCCGGTATGAAAAAAGTCTATTTTACTACCCTCAATAAAGTGGGATCTATTTTTCGGCTTCTTTTACCCCCAAAACAAACCCAAACCGGAAAAAACACCCCCCCGGCTGGTTTTTCTCCTCCCTCTGTTGATGTGGCACTAGTAAAATGGACTTCTTTCCCCCGGTAACATTGCAAACCTGGTAAGTGATGTGACACGGTCCTGATAACTTTTGGCTAGGGGAAATATACCCATGGTAATTTTTATGTTAATAACAAGGTAACTCACACGTCGCAGACCTGATAACTTATGTACCCCCGGCGTTGGTAACTTTGGTGACCGGGACCGGGGGGTGATGAAATATCCTCCCGGTAACTTTTGCGTGAATAGCATGGTAACTCACACATCGCATACCTGATAACTTATGTACCCCAGTCCTGGTAACCATTGGCGATGGTGGTGGGGGAGGGTTGTTGGTGAAATATACCCCCCTCCCCCGATAGTTTTTGTGTGAATAGCATGGTAAATCACACATCACATACCTGATAACTTATGTACTCGGTACTGATTACTTTGGCGATCGAGAGGGAGGCGTTGATGAAATATCCCGGGTCATTTTTGTGTGAGTATCATGATAACTCACACATCACATACCTGATAAACTTATGTACCTCGATCCTGGTAACTTTGAGGGAAGTGGTGTTGATGAAATGTCCCTAGTTACTCTGATGTGAACAACATGGTAACTCAGACATCAGAGACCCGATAACTTATGCACCCCGGTCCTGGTAATTTTTGGCGAGAAGGGGTGCTGAAATATACCCCCAATAATTTACGATCGCAGACATGATAAATTATGTACCCACTCCTGGTAACTTTGTCGGTGGGGGTAGGGGTGGGGGGAGTCGTTGAAACATACCACGGTAACTTCCATGCAAATAACATGATAAATCACACATCGTAGACATGATAAATTATGTACCCATTCCTGGTAACTTTGTCGGTGGGGGTAGGGGTGGGAGGAGTTGTTGAACCATACCACGATAACTCTTATGCAATAACATGATAACTCACACATCGCAGACTTGATAACTTATGTACCCGATCCTGGTAATATGGCGACTGTGGCGAGGGGGGCTGATGCCCCGCTAATTTCTGTGTATATAACATGGTAATAGAAACATACAAAATTCATAACTCCCATACAAACGCCACTGTAACTTTTGACCTGAAACTTTTTTGTTGAAAAACATACACCCGATAATTTCTGTGTAAATAACATGATGATGTATCATCGCAGACTTAATAACTAATATTTTACATTTAAACACCATGTCTTTCATCCAAGGGAAAAAAGTTTTTGAAACATTTCACCGGTAATTTCTATGTTAAATTACCATACTTTCCCATGCTTTTAACCTTCTCATACTGTAGTTACCAGCCTTATCATGGTATAGTTATCATGTTACTCAGACCATAGTTATCACGCTGGTCATTGCCAAAGTTACCAAGCCAAAATTTATTTTTTCTTTTGATATGGCAGAAATAAGAAAGGTTCAAATAACATTGTCATTCTACAATAGACAACAACAAAAGGTGGCTTAGTTGGTTATTAGGCTCGATAGGTATTATATAGACCTGGGTTCGAATCCTCTTTCAAGCACTTTTATTTTCTTTTCATATTATGCAGCAAAAAACCAGAAAAAACCACTAGCAATTTACTACGGTTTTTGAGAGAAGGAAAAAAAATCAGTGGAAGCGGGAGGAACGACGCAACGGGACGAGCGGAAGGATCGATCGAAGGTCGTGCGGATCTGTTGCTAACCACCAGTGGACTGGTGGTTAGCACAGTCCTTAAATCAAAGCTCCACCGCCCCCATCGACCCTGGAACCTCGATAAGAAATGTTGTTTTTCCTTCCAGAAAAGAGGGTGAAAACACCGCAGCTTCTGCATGGATCGGTGCAGGATCCTTCTCCTATTGTAATATATATAAGGTTTAAGATCCAACATCTCGCACTAGGAGTACGAAAGGCCACCGATGCCATAACAAGGCTAACCACAACCCAAAAGAGATGTGAATACATGGTGGCCCATGTTCCATTAATCCTATTAATGGAACTGGCATCCATATCGCCTGCATATAGCCGGAGCTACCATCTCCCACATGTTGCACCTAGAACCGGTCGATAGACTCCTGGTTCTCCTCCTGTCGACGACATGACCACATATATGTATATATGGATTCAACGTGTAGCCTTGAAGATAACTTGCAAAGAATTGGACAGTAAAGGATTAACACATCATTACAGTGCTTCCCAAATATCTTCTAGGGAATTTAGAACCAAGAATAAATTAGAAACCATATGTTTTCTACTCGATCAACCTCATCATGAGTGGAATATATTGCATTTACATTATTCAGCTAGTGCAGTGTCCTACATCCGAACTCTACACATGCTCATCACTCTAATATGTGTTATATATATACAACACATCTAACATAGTGTGTTCATCGGGGCACACTCATAGAAATTTGCTAGATCATCTTATCTACATCACTCTCATCATAGCTTGTATCTCTTCTAATCATGCTCATGCATGGTATTTACGTTGAGTTGTATTTTCTTTTGCACATCTACCTCGCTCTAATCATAGCTTGTATACCTTCTAATCTTGTCCATGTATGGTATTTGTGTCAAGTTGTATTTTCTTTCACACACACGTAAATAGATTATTGCAGACAGATACTTAATATGATTTGTGGTTCCAACTATTTTTATTGCCAATTTGCCACAACAACACCATGCCCTTCTTTGCATGCATGGTACGCTAGCTCCTTGACGTGCCACCTCAATATTGGGTGATCGATTCTTCTTACCTAATCCCCTATGTGTATAGTAATCTGCACGATATGTTAGGGCATCTTCAACGCCAGCCCGCAAATATGCTTCCGAATCCGTTCGCGGACAGGGGGCCAGTCCACGGACACAAATGCAGGAGGCGGCCATCCAACAGTGTCCACATACATTTCAACAACTTTTTAAACTAGCTGGACAAAATTTGTGCAAACACGACGGATTTCATTCAAATTCGGTTATAATTTACATAAAAGGTCAATATTTCGACCGTGTAACGAAAAAATAGAAAAAAAAACCTAAACCCTATACCAGATGAGCACCTCGTATGCGTGGCCGCCGCCAACATCTGTGCCGCCGCTGTCGTTGTCCCTCCAGTGGCGGAACGGCACAGGACGGCCGCGACAGCCTTGCTCAACGGTTGCCTGCCGCTCGCGGAGGAACCGCTCCACCTCCTGTTACGCGGCGTGGAGGGCCGCCGCGGCCACTGCCAACGTAGCCTTCGGAGCCATGGCGGCGACCTTGCCGCAACCAGCGTTGGTGGAGCAATCGCTAAGTGACAACTCCTCGCCGATGTTGGCGAGCTTGCCGTCAAGGTGGCGGCGGCGCCCGGTGTTGGGAATTGTTGCATGGAACACAAAAAAATTACACACACGCAATGATCTATTCATGGAGATGCATAGCAACGAGGGGGGGAGTGTGTACGTACCCTCTTAGACCGTAAGCGGAATCGTTTCACAATGCGGTTGATATAGTCGAACTTCTTCGCGCTTCAACCGGTCAAGTACCAAACGCACGACACCTCCGCGTTCTGCACACGTTCAGCTTGGTGACGTCCCTCGCCTTCTTGATCCAGCAAGACCTCGAGGTAGTAGATGAGTTCCGTCAGCACGACGGCGTGGTGACGGTGATGGTGAAGTGATCTCCGCAGGGCTTCGCCTAAGCACTACGAAAATATGACCGGGGGTGTAAACGTTGTTGGGGGCGTCGCACATGGCTAGGCAATAGTCTGGTGTGTGCTATGGCGCCCCCCCCCCCCATATATATGGGGGCGCTGCACATGGCTAGGCAAGTCTCTTCACATGTTCCGTAATACATCACCTCGTCACTAACTCCTTAGTCGTTTGCTTGCAAGCTTATGATGTATATTACCGAGAGGGCCCAGAGATACCTTTCCGATACCACTAGTAGAAAACGAACCATTAATCCCGGTTCCAGAGGGCCTTTAGTCCCGGTTCTGGAACCGGGACTAAAGGTTCGGGACTAAATCCCAAAACATTTAGTCCCGGCTCGCTTACCGACCGGGACAGAAAGGGCTCCACGTGGCCGAAGGGGGGCGCCCAAGCAGGAGGACCTTTAGTCACGGTTCGTAACACCAACCGGGATCAAAAGGCTGCCACGCGTCAGCAGCTCGCATGCGTTGGGTTTTTTTGTTTTTTAGGGGGGGGGGGGGGGTAGGGGTTTTGGAGGGTTAATTTAGGGGTTTCATATTGTGTTATCTAGCTAATAGAGAGAAGTGACCTCTCTTTCTCCGTGCTTGGTCGATGCTAGCTACTATACACACAGAGAAAACTCGACACGCTAGCTAGAGTAAGCAAATGAAGGAATCATTAATTACACAAGATCGCCATGAGCATATACAGAGAGAAGTGGCCTCTCTTTCTCCGAGAGATTGGTCGAACTACAAGTTTACATATGTCGATGCTACTACATATATACAATATAACATCTCTTACAATCCCTAACATCTAAAATCCATTTTAATTTCCACATGGTATTCCCCCTTATCATTTATGACGTGCGATACGTCTCCAACGTATCTATAATTTTTGATTGTTCCATGCTATTATATTACCCCTTTTGGATGTTTATGGGCTTTATTTTACACATTTATATCATTTTTGGGACTAACCTACTAACCGGAGGCCCAGCCCATATTGCTGTTTTTTTGCCTATTTCAGTATTTCGAAGAAAAGGAATATCAAACGGAGTCCAAACGGAATGAAACCTTCGGGAGCGTTATTTTTGGAACAAATCTGATCCGGAGAGCCTGGAGTGCAAGTCAAGAAAGCTCCAAGGGCCCCACGAGATAGGAGGGCGCCCCCCCTAGGGCACACCCCCTATCTCGTGGGCCCCTCGGGCGGCCACCGATGTACTTCTTCCTTCTATATATACCTACGGACCCCGAAAACATCCAGGAGCACCAAGAAACACAATTTCCACCGCCGTAACCTTCTGTATCCGTGAGATCCCATCTTGGAGCCCTTGCCGGCACTCTGCCGGAGGGGGAAGCAACCACGGAGGGCCTCTACATGAACATCCTTGCCACTCCGATGAGTTGTGAGTAGTTTACCATAGACCTATGGGTCCATAGATATTAGCTAGATGGCTTCTTCTCTCTTTTTGGATCTCAATACAATGTTCTCCCCCTCTCTTGTGGAGATCTATTCGATGCAAACTCTTTTTGCGGTGTGTTTGTTGAGATCCGATGAATTGTGGGTTTATGATCAAGTTTATCTATGAATAATATTTGAATCTTCTCTGAATTCTTTTATGTATGATTGAGTTATCTTTGCAAGTCTCTTCGAATTATCAGTTTGGTTTGGCCTACTAGATTGGTCTTTCTTGCCATGGGAGAAGTGCTTAGCTTTGTATTCAATCTTGCGGTGTTCTTACCCAGTGACAGAAAGGGTTGCAAGACACGTATTGTATTGTTGCCATCAAGGATAACAATATGGGGTTTATATCATATTGCATGTGTTTATCCCTCTACATCATGTCATCTTGCTTAATGCGTTGCTCTGTTCTTATGAACTTAATACTCTAGATGCATGCTGGATAGCGGTCGATGTGTGGAGTAGTAGTAGTAGATGCAGGCAGGAGTCGGTCTACTTGTTATGGACGTGATGCCTATATACATGATCATGCCTAGATAATCTCATAACTATGCGCTTTTCTATCAATTGCTCGACAGTAATTTGTTCACCCACCGTAATACTTATGCTATCTTGAGAGAAGCCTCTAGTGAAACCTATGGCCCCCGGGTCTATATCTTATCATATCTGCTTTCCATCTACTTTATTTGCATCTTTACTTTTTGCATCTATATTACCAAATACCAAAAATATATTTATCTTATCATACTATCTTTATTAGATCTCACTTTCGCAAGTGGCCGTGAAGGGATTGACAACCCCTTTATTGCGTTGGTTGCAAGTTCTCAGTTTGTTTGTGTAGGTGCGTGGGACTTTTGAGGAGCCTCCTACTGGATTGATACCTTGGTTCTCAAAACTGAGGGAAATACTTACGCTACACTTTGCTGCATCACCCTCTCCTCTTCGAGGAAAACCAACGCAAGCTCAAGACGTAGCAAGAAGGATTTCTGGCGCCGTTCCCGGGGAGGTCTTCGCTCAAGTCAAGACATACCAAGTACCCATCACAAACCCATCTCCCTCGCATTTACATTATTTGCCATTTGCCTCTCGTTTTGCTCTCCCCCATTTCACCCTTGTCGTTTTATTCGCCCTCTCTTTCCCAATCTCCTCCTCTCTTTTTTTCGCTTGCCATTTTTCTGTTTGCTTGTGTGTTGGATTACTTGTTGCCATGGCACAAGATAATACCAAATTGCTTGACTTCTCGAATACCAATAATAATGATTTCCTTAGTACTCCGATTGCTTCTCTTAATGATGTTGAGTCTTGTCAAATTAATACCGCTTTGCTGAATCTTGTTATGAAAGATCAATTCGCCGGCCTTCCTAGTGAAGATGCCGCTACTCATCTAAACAACTTTGTTGATTTGTGTGATATGCAAAAGAAGAAAGATACTGATAATGATATTGTTAAATTGAAGTTATTTCCGTTTTCACTTAGAGATCGTGCTAAAGTTTGGTTTTCGTCTTTGCCTAAAAATAGTATTGATTCTTGGAACAAGTGCAAAGATGCTTTTATCTCTAAGTATTTTCCTCCTGCTAAGATAATCACTTTTAGGAACGATATTATGAATTTTAAACAACTTGATCATGAGCATGTTGCCCAATCTTGGGAAAGAATGAAATTGATGCTTCGTAATTGCCCTACTCATGGTTTGAATTTATGGATGATCATACAAATTTTTTGTGCCGGTTTGAACTTTGCTTCTATAAATCTCTTAGACTCGACCGCAGGAGGCACCTTTATGGAAATCACGTTAGGAGATGCTACAAAATTGCTTGATAATATTGTGGCTAATTATTCTCAATGGAACACCGAAAGATCTTCTAGTAAAAAGTGCATGCTATAGAAGAAATCAATGTTTTGAGTGGAAAGATGGATGAACTTATGAAGATGTTTGCTACTAAAAATACTGAAAGATCGAGGATGTCTCCTAGAGGGGGGGGGGTGAATAGGCGTTTTAAAATAATTACGGTTTAGGCTTGAACAAATGCGGAATAAACCTAGCGGTTAATTTGTCAAGCACAAAACCTAAAACAACTAGGCTCACCTATGTGCACCAACAACTTATGCTAAGCAATATAAGCAACTATGTGATAGCAAGATATATGACAAAGACCAATATGACTATCACAAAGTAAAGTGCATAAGTAAAGGGGCTCGGGTAAGAGATAACCGAGGCACGCGGAGACGATGATGTATCCCGAAGTTCACACCCTTGCGGATGCTAATCTCCGTTTGGAGCGGTGTGGAGGCACAATGCTCCCCAAGAAGCCACTAGGGCCACCGTAATCTCCTCATGCCCTCGCACAATGCAAGATGCCGTGATTCCATTAAGGGACCCTTGAGGGCGGTCACCGAACCCGTACAAATGGCAACCCTTGGGGGCGGTCACCGAACCCGTACACTTTGGCAACCATTGGGGGCGGTCACCGGAACCCGTCAAGATGCTCGGGGCGATCTCCACAACCTAATTGGAGACCTCGACGCTTGCCCGGAGCTTTACACCACAATGATTGAGCTCCGAACACCACCAACCGTCTAGGGCGCCCAAGCACCCAAGAGGAACAAGCTCAAGGGCACAAAGCACCCAAGAGTAATAAGCTTCTCAAACTTCACTTCCACGTATCACCGTGGAGAACTCAAACCGATGCACCAAATGCAATGGCAAGGGCACACGGAGTGCCCAAGTCCTTCTCTCTCAAATCCCACCGAAGCAACTAATGCTAGGGAGGAAAATGAGAGGAAGAACAAGAAGGAGAACACCAAGAACTCCAAGATCAAGATCCAAGGGGTTCCCCTCACATAGAGGAGAAAGTGATTGATGGAAATGTGGATCTAGATCTCCTCTCTCTTTTCCCTCAAAAACTAGCAAGAATCCATGGAGGGATTGAGAGTTAGCAAGCTCGAAGAAGGTCAACAATGGGGGAAGAACACGAGCTCAAAGGATAAGGTTCAATGGGGAAGAAGACCCCCTTTTATAGGACCTCCCGAATCCAACCGTTATGTGCTCAGGTCGTGCACAAGCGGTACTACCGCTTGGAGGAGCGGTACTACCGCTTGGAGGAGCGGTACTACCGCTTAGCACGCTCAAAACAGCCCAAACGAGAGAGAAAACACGAGTTTTTGGTCCAGGGCGGTACTACCGCTTAGGAGCCACGGTAGTACTGCTCTGGAGCGGTAGTACCGCTTAGGAGCCGCGGTAGTACCGCTCTAGAGCAGTAGTAAAAAATTACATCCGCTCTAGTCGCGGTAGTACCGCTGCAGCCTTCACCAAAACAGCCACAACTTTTGCAAACGGACTCCGAATTCGATGAAACCAAGTTTGTTGGAAAGCTAGCGACAAGGGCTAACACAATCTTGAAAGAAATACCAATAATAAGCAAATGAGAAAAGGCCCAAAAGAAAATGGTGAGAACCCTTCCTCGGAGAAGACCGGTAAAACCTCCAACACCGAAAACGTCATAGAAGACGCATGCAAACTCCGTTTTCGATGAACTCAAGCTTGTCATAAAGATGACCATAAGCTCTAAGACTCACAAAGAGAATCAAACAAGGACCAAGAAACATGATGCAAGGATGCAATGGTTTGAGCTCTCGACGAACGATACGATCAAGCTACTCACTTGAGAGCCCCCCTTGATAGTACGGCTATCGATCCTATAACCCGGTCTCCCAACTACCACCATGAGACCGGTAAAATAGAAAACCTATCAAGGGCAAACCTTTGCCTTGAACATGGTCCACTTGAGCTAGATGATGACGATCTTGACTCCCTCAAGTTGGACCACCTTTCTTGATTGCATTGGCTCGATGAAGACTAGATGATTGCTCCCCCATAGTCACTATGGGTGAGCGACTCTTCGGCACATCTTCACAAGACCATTGACACCACAATGGATGGCAAGATTCAAACTTGATTGCTCCCCCATACTCCATTATGGGTGAGCCACTCTTTGTGTTGCTCCACTTGAACTTGCACACTGCAAACTTGATGACGATCACCACTTGATGTCATCCTCCATGGGTTGTATGGGATCTTCCTCTTGACGCAAGACCATGGAAACATACCTAACCCCACAAAGAACTCTCACGTAGACCATGGGTTAGTACACAAAGCGTAATGGACAATGCTTACCATACCATGAGAACACTTGGTCCCACTCGGTACATCTTCTATGATTTGTGAGTTGATCAACTTGATTCACTCTTGACTTAGTCTTGATCAACCTTGAATCTTTCCAACTCTCTTCATTTGGATGATGTATTGAAGGTAAATATGAATGATCACACAATCTTCTTCTTCAAGACATGCTTGCAATAAGCTCAACACTCACATTACCAATCTTTCGATAATTCCTTAATAGCACCTTGGTCAACCCATAAACTCCTTGAAACCAACACATGGACTTCAAGAAATGCCTATGGAAACATCCTTCAAATATAACTCGATGCAACCATTAGTCCATAGAGAATGTCATCAGTTACCAAAACCACACATGGGGGCACCGCATGTCCTTTCAATCTCCCCCATTTTGGTAATTGATGACAATCACTTTCATGAGAGTTTATATAAGGAATTATGCATCACAATGCAATGCAACAAACAATGATGCAGGAGAATGAGATGCAAATGCTTAGGACCAAAACCAAAGCAAGGAGAATACTCAGAAGACTTCTCCACAAAACTCTCTGAAACTCCTCCCCCATTGGCATCGATTGCCAAAATGGGTGAAAAGCTGAGAAGGCCAAAATAAAATGTGTTCCTCCATAAATTTTGTATTTCTCAACAAGAGAGTGGAATGCAATACACATATCCAACTGCCAATACTTGGAGGAAGACAAACTATATTGAGGCCCAAAGATTGCAACAAAAAGATATGACACAAAGACATAACAAAGAGAGACACAAGCAATCAGAAGATACCAATTGAAGCAAGCAATCAACGGATATCAATTGAACCAACTAGACCAATGATCCTACATGCCACAAGAATAAAGATATTATGATAAACGCAAAGGAGTGTTCTAAAGGAACTAGAGAAGCTCCCCATGATTTGTGCACACATAAGAATTTTTGTATTTGAATACAAAGTGCACAAAATAGGATCATAGCTCCCCCAAAATCAATGGAAACTCACATCCAGTGCAAGTGAGCATATAGGAAACAAAGCCTAGCGCTTGCAACAAGCACATGGTTGAGCAACATGTAAAAGAGGCAACTTAAGAATAGGCTCAACCAAAATGATGTGTGTGAGTCATGGCGAAGCACTTGAGAGGACTAAAATTAGGATGAGCATTAAGCATCAACATAGTCTTGAAATAATGAGGCACACGGTGCAAGGCCTATCATTCCCACACACACAACTAGCAAATGGGTTCACAAGCTTACTAATAAGCATATAAAGAACTTATGCTTGTGACAACACGTGGTGAAGATAGAAGATGAAAGCCTCATCAAGACGAGGGATGCCAATTAAGATGGCAAAAGCCTTGTAAAGATAAGCATGCGGAAAAAAATCTTCACCACACAAGAGTGCATCAAGATGCAACGATAGAGGACACGCACTCAAGGCAAAAGCTTTCACGGAGCCACCAAAGAAATAACATAAGAAAGACAAGGTGGGCGTGAAAGAAAGGATATCAACTAGAGATGTAATTTCTCTCAAGTGTATAAGGTTCTATGTAGACGAAATCACGATGATATATTTATATCTACAAAGAAGGATGTACACCCGAAATAGTTACACCACGAAGGAACAAGATATCCACAAGGAAGTCATAAATATACCAATAAGATATTTGCTTGAAAGCATAGCACTTGGCTAGATATGGTCTTATTGTATATAAATGAAGTGCAAACACACATCCATCAAGGGCATCACAACTAGCAGCAGAGATCATCGTTGGGATGCTTTGAGAAAGGAAACAAGTATCACAAGATATGAAATGAATATCATGCCAAGATACAGCCTACACAAGGTTGAATGCAAGAGAGGAAAGCATGAATAGATACTTGTTACCGAGATATCATTGGAAGGATGTAGTAGATACCAATTGAAGGTAGATAGTAGTTCATTGATCATCCTAGCTTGACTCCAATATGCACATGGTGACAACACCTTCCTTGTGAGTGAGCCGAGCATCCAATGCATCTCCAAATGTTCCTAGAAGAACAACACAAACTAAACGGTACCCAAACTCATCGGGACCAAATAGTTAGAAACACCAATACATAGGACAAACTCCACATAAATATGTGCATATAGATATGAAAATGAATTTCATGCACATCTCATCCAAATTGAGACTAGGTGGAGTTTCCCCTATATATTGAGTCAAAGAAAGAAAGCATGCCAAATGAAATACATGAAGTAAACATGCATGCTCAAGACTTTCAAAACCCGAAACAAAAAGACAAAGAAATTCCAAGTGAAAAGGATACTAAATGGAGAAATCATCACTTGGAAGATATCATTAAAGATACATCAAGGAATGAGATATCCATTGATACACACTAAACTAACAATGTCAAACTCCCAAAGAGAGGATGGTTCCAAACAAACCAAGCCCTCAACAAAGTTTCATGATGGCACAAAGTACCAAAAAGAAATGGCTTGCCTTCCACCAAAACACACTTGATAAGGATCACAAGAAGAGTGTTCTGAAGAAAATAGAATAGCTCCCCCACGAGTTGTGCATTATATAGGATTTGTATTTGAATACAAAATGCACAAGGTGGGATCACCGCTTTCACTATATCTAGAAAACACTAGACAAGAACAAGAAATAAACAAGATCCACAAGTGGTATGGAAGACAACGAGAGTTGACACAATCCTTGGCAAGAGAAGAGGCAAGTAAAACAAAAGCCAATGTAAAGATGATCAATAAATTCTACCACACATAAATGACTACCAATTGTCAAAAGAAAAGAAGTAGATGGAAAGAATTCCCGGTGGTAGATAGTAAGGATATCCAACATCATCTTCACACCACACACAAGCAGATTGCAACTTGTAGAGCTAACATGCCACCTAGGAACAAGATAATCTACAATATCAACACTAGGTGACAATATCTCAAATGTACACATTTTCTAGGCTAGTAATATACATAGCATATTACTCCCCCATAATGTGATACCAATGAAGAAAACTTAACAAGAGGCAATAAGAGGATCCAACAAGAGATAATTAATGGACAATTTAGAATTTGAATTTCTCATGAGAAGACATACCACATAGTGAATAGATAATCTTGTAATATCAATACTAGATGGTATTCCTCATGTACACACACTTATAGGAGTGTGAGGTGCACAAAGCACATCACTCCCCAATAATGGGATATTCCATTAATCTCTCACAAGAGCCAACTAAGATACAAAGAAGATGCACAAAGGCTCAACACACAACTCACACGTACATGAAGTGCACACCAACATACATAAGCAAGTTGGAAGCGCAACATATACAAACACATGCAGGGAACAAAACCAAAACATGCAAGGGGGCAACTAACTTTCAAAGTAAACAATTTAAGTACAAGTTACCGCAAGGAGGCACATTGGATATAAGATAGAAACTTGATAATCCAATTAACTTGGCTTGTGACAAAAGAATGATGAAGTCCCCTTAATTCTTCATAATGTAGCCAAGTCTCCAATGCCCTCCCAAAAACACCTATTGATCAAGTTTGAGCTTGTTGGTCCCCAACCAAGTTGGCTCCTAAGAGGTTAGTCACAATAGGCTTGGCTACCCAAATGGTTCTTTTCTTGACACCACTTTGAGTACCAACAAACTTGGCAAACACATTGCCAACCTTATCCTTCCCAAGAGAAAAGATATCATCAATAATAATTGGGTTGGATAAGTTACCACTAGTGCATGAAGAAGCGACGTGACCTTTCTCACGACATAAGTAGCAACGTCTACTCTTCACTTTCTTCTCACTTGATTTTTCCACAAGAGAAGCATTAGCTTGAGTCTTCTTGGGAAGTGGCCTTTCTTCAACTTGAGGTTGAGCATGAGATTGAACTTGTGCCCTCTTCCCTTGTTGCTTGACACTAATGGCCTTATTCTTCAATGGGCAAGATCTAACATGATGCCCTTCTACTTTGCACTTGAAGCAAACAATCTTGGCCGAATTCTTGACTTGTTCTTGGCCCTTCTTTTTGTTCATGTTGGACTTCTTCTTCTTATTGGAGTTGAATCCAAGTCCACCTTTGTCATTGGGGGATTTTTGCACAGTCAAGATATTGTTGAGTGCGGATTTCCTTTCATGACACTTTTTCAAGTATTTCTTCAAAGAAGTGACTTGGGCCTTGAGCTCTTTGATTTCCTCTACATGGTTAGTCTCAACACAAGTACTAGAGGAAGTATAAGCTTCATCGTTAGAGCAACAAGGCAAGGAAAGCAATTCATCACAAGATGTACCAACATTGTGAGTAGATGAATTACAAGGACTAGCACATGGCAATATACTATTTTGACTAGAAGTAGTGCTAGTATCCACATGAGGCTCACTAGATGTTACCTTAGCAATCATGGCCTCATGAGATATCTTTAGCACACTATGGGATACTAGAAGATCATCATGAGAGCTTGAGAGCTTTTCATGACTTTCTTCCAATTTCCCATAATTGCAAGATAGCACCTCAAGTTGAGCCCGTAGCTCAACATTCTCCTTCAAAATGGATGTTTCACAAGTAATAGAATTAGTAGCACAAGCATCATCATTAACAACAAGAGGAGAAGGCAACTTGGCATGCTCTTTTAAATAAGAAGCTTCAAGTTGAGCATGAGACTCGGTGAGTTTGATGAGCTCACCCTTGATGACCCTTGAGCCATTTTCGAGGTGCTCAAAATCCTCAAGGAGTCTAGCATGCGCAACTTCAAGCTTAGCATTTTTAGTTTCAAAAACATTGGCCACCTCAAGAGCTCTATCAGTAGATTCCTTCACTCTAGACAATTCTAGAGCAAAAGTCTCCTCAAGAGATTCCTTGGTGGTTTGTTCAAGTTCAAGAGCTTGAGAGAGGTCCACAATCTCATTAGCGTAATCACGCCCATGACCTTCCATTTTATCAATGGTGACCTCATGCTCCTCAAGACGAGATTCCAACTCATCAATATATTTCTTGCTCTCAATAGCAATGGACATAATTTCCATGAAGTTGGAACGAGCAATTTTATTTTTATGAAGAGCTTTAAAAACCATTTCCCCCTTAATTTTTAAGGAGGCAACATTATCATTCTCTTCATCATTATCCTCATCATCATTAGCATCAACATCATCATAAAGAGACATATTGGGGTACAAAGTAGGAGATACCTTTGACGCCTTAGCCATAAGGCAAAACGCAATAGATGATGATGTAGGATCCCTTGAGGCACCATTAAACACCACATCTTGTTCCATGGAGTGTTCGGTTTCCTCTACATTGTTAGCACAACAATTCGAGGAAATAGATGCATTTTTATCATGGCAACAAGACATAGCAAGCATATCATCATGATATTTAGTCAAGCAATTTCTACATGATATGCAAGGACTATCAACACAAGCATGTGAAACATTTGGAGTGCTCGAAGTGTTAAAGCCCAAAGAGGGAGCATTGCAATAATATAGTGATGAAGGATCATCCACAATAAGCATACTATCATCATTGCAATGACCAACACTACTCACCATATCATTACCTTGTGGCAAACCACATGTAGGTGAAGTAGAAGAAGTTGAGAAGACTATATGACCGGAGGTGGAGGGAGAACAACCATCCCCACAAATCTTGGACACACCATATTTATCTTGAAGCTTTGTCCATAACTCATGAGCATCCCGGAACGGCATGAGTTGAAATATAACTACATTGCTCAAAGCATCGAAAAGCACATTAGAGGCTTGAGCATTGAGATAAGAGTTTTTCTCATCCTCTAAAGATAATCTTTGGGGATCCTTTGGAGGAGAAAAACCCATATCTACAATTTGCTCTAAATTTGGGTCCATGACCCTAAAGAGATTAAGCACGCGAATTACCCAAACATCAAAATTTGTGCCATCGAAACTAAGAGTGTCAGAGAATCCTAATCCTCTAGTCGACATCTTTACTCTCTAGGCGGTTAAGCCCAACAAAGAGAGACGAGGCTCTGATACCAATTGAAAGATCGAGGATGTCGCCTAGAGGGGGGGTGAATAGGCGTTTTAAAATAATTACAGTTTAGGCTTGAACAAATGCGGAATAAACCTAGCGGTTAATTTGTCAAGCACAAAACCTAAAACAACTAGGCTCACCTATGTGCACCAACAACTTATGCTAAGCAATATAAGCAACTATGTGATAGCAAGATATATGACAAAGAACAATATGACTATCACAAAGTAAAGTGCATAAGTAAAGGGGCTCGGGTAAGAGATAACCGAGGCACGCGGAGACGACGATGTATCCCGAAGTTCACACCCTTGTGGATGCTAATCTCCATTTGGAGCGGTGTGGAGGCACAATGCTCCCCAAGAAGCCACTAGGGCCACCGTAATCTCCTCACGCCCTCGCACAATGCAAGATGCCGTGATTCCACTAAGGGACCCTTGAGGGCGGTCACCGAACCCGTACAAATGGCAACCCTTGGGGGCGGTCACCGAACCCGTACACTTTGGCAACCCTTGGGGGCGGTCACCGGAACCCGTCAAGATGCTCGGGGCGATCTCCACAACCTAATTGGAGACCCCGACGCTTGCCCAGAGCTTTACACCACAATGATTGAGCTCCGAACACCACCAACCGTCTAGGGCGCCCAAGCACCCAAGAGGAACAAGCTCAAGGGCACCAAGCACCCAAGAGTAATAAGCTTCTCAAACTTCACTTCCACGTATCACCGTGGAGAACTCAAACCGATGCACCAAATGCAATGGCAAGGGCACACGGAGTGCCCAAGTCCTTCTCTCTCAAATCCCAACGAAGCAACTAATGCTAGGGAGGAAAATGAGAGGAAGAACAAGAAGGAGAACACCAAGAAATCCAAGATCAAGATCCAAGGGGTTCCCCTCGCATAGAGGAGAAAGTGATTGGTGGAAATGTGGATCTAGATCTCCTCTCTCTTTTCCCTCAAAAACTAGCAAGAATCCATGGAGGGATTGAGAGTTAGCAAGCTCGAAGAAGGTCAACAATCGGGGAAGAACACGAGCTCAAAGGATAAGGTTCAATGGGGAAGAAGACCCTCTTTTATAGGACCTTCCGAATCCAACCGTTATGTGCTCAGGTCGTGCACAAGCGGTACTACCGCTTGAAGGAGCGGTACTACCGCTTAGCACGCTCAAAACAGCCCAAACGAGAGAGAAAACACGAGTTTTTGGTCCAGGGCGGTACTACCGCTTAGGAGCCACGGTAGTACTGCTCTGGAGCGGTAGTACCGCTCAGGAGCCGCGGTAGTACCGCTCTAGAGCGGTAGTAAAAAATTACATCCGCTCTAGTCGCGGTAGTACCGCTGCAGCCTTCACCAAAACAGCCACAACTTTTGCAAACGGACTCCGAATTCGATGAAACCAAGTTTGTTGGAAAGCTAGCGACAAGGGCTAACACAATCTTGAAAGAAATACCAATAATAAGCAAATGAGAAAAGGCCCAAAAGAAAATGGTGAGAACCCTTCCTCGGAGAAGACCGGTAAAACCTCCAACACCGAAAACATCATAGAAGACGCATGCAAACTCCGTTTTCGATGAACTCAAGCTTGTCATAAAGATGACTATAAGCTCTAAGACTCACAAAGAGAATCAAACAAGGACCAAGAAACATGATGCAAGGATGCAATGGTTTGAGCTCTCGACGAACGATACGATCAAGCTACTCACTTGAGAGCCCCCCTTGATAGTACGGCTATCGATCCTATAACCCGGTCTCCCAACTACCACCATGAGACCGGTAAAATAGAAAACCTATCAAGGGCAAACATTTGCCTTGCACATGGTCCACTTGAGCTAGATGATGACGATCTTGACTCCCTCAAGTTGGACCACCTTTCTTGATTGCATTGGCTGGATGAAGACTAGATGATTGCTCCCCCATAGTCACTATGGGTGAGCGACTCTTCGGCACATCTTCACAAGACCATTGACACCACAATGGATGGCAAGATTCAAACTTGATTGCTCCCCCATACTCCATTATGGGTGAGCCACTCTTTGTGTTGCTCCACTTGAACTTGCACACTGCAAACTTGATGACGATCACCACTGGATGTCATCCTCCATGGGTTGTATGGGATCTTCCTCTTGACGCAAGACCATGGAAACATACCTAACCCCACAAAGAACTCTCACGTAGACCATGGGTTAGTACACAAAGCATAATGGACAATGCTTACCATACCATGGGAACACTTGGTCCCACTCGGTACATCTTCTATGCTTTGTGAGTTGATCAATTTGATTCACTCTTGACTTAGTCTTGATCAACCTTGAATCTTTCCAACTCTCTTCATTTGGATGATGTATTGAAGGTAAATATGAATGATCACACAATCTTCTTCTTCAAGACATGCTTGCAATAAGCTCAACACTCACATTACCAATCTTTCGATAATTCCTTAATAGCACCTTGGTCAACCCATAAACTCCTTGAAACCAACACATGGACTTCAAGAAATGCCTATGGAAACATCCTTCAAATATAACTCGATGCAACCATTAGTCCATAGAGAATGTCATCAATTACCAAAACCACACATGGGGGCACCGCATGTCCTTTCAAATACTCCTCTTGATCCCAATGATATGCCTTTGTCTTCCTTGATTGAGAATAATAATGAATCTATCGATGTGAATTTTGTTGGTAGGAATAGTTTTGGAAACAATGCTTATAGAGGAAATTTTAATGCTAGATCGTTCCCTAGTAATCCCTGTAATTATTATGGAAATTCCTACAATAATTCTTATGGTAATTTTAATAATATGCCCTCTGATTTTGAGAATAGTGTGAAAGAATTTATGATTTCTCAAAAGAATTTTAATGCTTTGCTTGAAGAAAAATTGCTCAAAGTTGATGATTTGGCTAGGAACGTTGATAGACTTTTGCTTGATGTTAATTCTCTTAAACTTGGATCTTATTCTCCTAAGCATGATATCAATGAGTCTCTCAAAGTAATGAGAATTTCCATTGATGAGTGCAAGGAAAGAACCGCTAGATTGCGTGCTAAAAAAGAAAGCTTTATAAAAGCGTGTTCCTCTAGTCTCCGTGAAAATAATGATGAGGATCTTAAAGTTATTGATGTGTCTCTGATTAGATCTATGTTTTGCAATATGAATTTTGATGATTATGGGAGTGATGATGAATCAACTTTGCCTAGAAGGCGTCCCAAAAATTCAGAGTCTTTAGATCTTGATGCTAAAATTGGTAAAAGTGAGATTGGAGAATCCTCTACTTCTAATAATATTGAACTTACTATCTCGGATTTCAAGGAATTTGATTATGATAATTGCTCTCTAAAAGGTTGTATTTCCTTGTTGCAATCCGTTGTTAATTCTCCTCATGCTTATAGTCAAAATAAAGCTTTTACCAAACATATTGTTGATGCCTTGATGCAATCTTATGATGAAAAACTTAATTTGGAAGTTTCTATACCTAGAAAACTTAATGATGATTGGGAACCTACTATAAAGATTAGAATTAAAGACTATGAGTGTTTTGCTTTGTGTGATTTGGGTGCCAGTGTTTCCACAATTCTAAAAACTTTATGTGATATTCTAGGTTTCCATGATCTTGATGATTGCTCTTTAAATTTGCACCTTGCGGATTCCACCATTAAAAAGCCTATGGGAAGGATCAATGATGTTCTTATCATTGCAAATAGAAATTTGGTGCCCGTAGATTTTATCGTTCTTGATATAGATTGCAATCTTTTTGCCCTATTATTCTTGGTAGACCTTTCCTTAGAACGATTGGTGCGATTATTGATATGAAGGAAGGGAATATTAGATTCCAATTTCCATTAAAGAAAGGCATGGAGAACTTTCCAAGAAAGAAAGTCAAATTACCTTATGAATCTATCATGCGTGCTACTTATGAATTTAGTGCCAAAGATGGCACTCGTTAGATCTATCTTTGTTTTTATGCCTAACTAGGGGCGTTAAACGATAGCGCTAGTTGGGAGGCAACCCAATTTTTCTTTATGTTTTTTGCTTTTTGTTTCTGTTTAGTAATAAATCTTGCATCTACCTTCTGTTTAGATGTGTTTTTATCTTTTAATTAGTGTTTGTGCCAAGTAGAACCTATAGGATAACCTACGATGATAGTTGATTTGATTCTGCTGAAAAACAGAAACTTTGCACGCACGAATATAATTTTGTTAAATCACAGGAACGTGCTTTTGCGTTGATTCTTTTTGCTGCTGTTCAATAAACAAATTGTCCAGGACTTCCTATTTTGGTAGGATTTTTAGAGTTCCAGAAGTTTGCGTTAGTTACAGATTGCTACAGACTGTTCTGTTTTTGACAGATTCTGTTTTTCGTGTGTTGTTTGCTTATTTCAATGCATCTATGGCTAGTAAATTAGTTTATAAATCATAAAGAAGTTGGAATACAGTAGGTTTAACACCAATATAAATAAATAATGAGTTAATTGCAGTACCTTATGTGGTGGTTTTGTTTTCTTTCACTAACGAAGCTTATAAGATTTCCTGTTGAGTTTTGTGTTGTGAAGTTTTCAAGTTTTGGGTAAAGCTTTTATGGACTATGGAATAAAAGGAGGCAAGAACCTAAGCTTGGGTATGCCCATGACACCCCAAGATATTCAAGAATATCCAAAAGCCTAATCTTGGGGATGCCCCGAGAAGGCATCCCCTCTTTCGTCTTCGTTCATTGGTAACTTTACTTGGAGCTATATTTTTATTTGCCACATGATATGTGTTTTGCTTGGAGCGTCATGTGTTATATTAGTCTTTGCCTTTTAGTTTACCACAATCATCCTTGCTGTACACACCTTTTGTGAGAAGCCTATTTGATTAGAATTTGCTAGAATACTCTATGTGCTTCACTTATATGTTTTGAGCTTGATAGTTTTTGCTCTAGTGCTTCACTTATATCTTTTAGAGCACGGTGGTGTCTTAAACTTGTAGAAATTGCTAGTCTCTCATGCTTCACTTATATTATTTTGAGAGTCTTTTAGAACAGCATGTTATTTGCTATGATCATAAAGTTGGTCCTAGAATGATGAGCATCCAAGTTGGGTATAATAAAAACTATCACAGAAAGTGAATTGGATGCTATGATCAATTTGATGCTTGATAATTGTTTTGACATATGGAGGTAATAATATTAAAGTCATGCTAGTTGGGTGATTATGAATTTAAAGAATGCTTGTGTTGAAGCTTGTGATTCCCGTAGCATGCACGTATGGTGAACCGCTTTGTGATGAAGTTGGAGCACAATTTTATTTATTGATTGTCTTCCTTATGAGTGGCGGCTGGGGACGAGCGATGGTCTTTTCCTACCAATCTATCCCCCTAGGAGCATGCGCGTAGTACTTTGGTTTTTGATGACTTCTAAATTTTTGCAACAAGTATATGAGTTCTTTTGATTAATGCTGAGTCCATGGATTATACGCACTCTTTCACCCTTCCACCATTGCTAGCCTCTCTTGTACCGCGCAAGTTTCGCCGGTACCATACACCCACCATTTACCTTCCTAAAAATAGCCACCATACCTACCTATTATGGCATTTCCATAGCCATTCCGAGATATATTGCCATGCAACTTTCCACCGTTCCGTTCATATGACACACATTACTTTTGTCATATTTCTTTTTGCATGATCATGTAGTTGACATTGTATTTGTGGCAAGGCCACCTTCATAATTTTCATATATGTCGCTCTTGATTCATTGCATATCCTGGTACACTGCCGGAGGCATTCATATAGAGTCATATCTTGTTCTAGCTTTGAGTTGTAAATCCATAAAAGTGTGATGATCTTCATTATTAGAGCATTGTCCTAGTGAGGAAAGGATGATGAAGACTATGATTCCCCCACAAGTCGGGATTAGACTTCGGACTTTACAAAAAGAAAAAAAAAGAAAAAAAAAGAAAAAAAAGAGAAAGGCCAAAAGAAAAAAAAGGCCAAAGAAAAAGAAAAAAAGAAAGAAAAAAAATAAAATGAGAGAAAAAGAGAGAAGGGACAATGCTACTATCTCTTTTTCCACACTTGTGCTTCAAAATAGCACCATGATCTTCATGTTAGAGAGTCTCATATGTTGTCACTTTCATATACTAGTGGGAATTTTTCATTATAGAACTTGGCTTGTATATTCCTATGATGGGCTTCCTCAAAAGTGCCCTAGGTCTTCGTGAGCGAGCAAGTTGGATGCACCCCACTTAGTTTCTTTTATTGAGCTTTCATATATTTATAGCTCTAGTGCATCCGTTGCATGGCAATCCCTACTCACTCACATTGATATCTATTAATGGGCATCTCCATAGCCCGTTGATATGCCTAGTTGATGTGAGACTATCTTCTCCTTTTTGTCTTCTCCACAACCACCATTCTATTCCACATATAGTGCTATGTCCATGGCTCACGCTCATGTATTGCGTGAAAGTTGAAAAGGTTTGAGATTATTAAAGTATGAAACAATTGCTTGGCTTGTCATCGGGGTTGTGCATGATTAAATACTTTGTGTGATGAAGATAGAGCATAGCCAGACTATATGATTTTGTAGGGATAACTTTCTTTAGCCATGTTATTTTGAGAAGACATGATTACTTTGATTAGTATGCTTGAAGTATTACTATTTTTTATGTCAATATGAACTTTTATTTTGTATTCATTTGGATCTGAACATTCATGCCACAAGAAAGAAAATTACATTATGAATTATGGTAGGTAGCATTCCACATCAAAAATTTCTTTTTTATCATTTACCTCCTCGAGGATGAGCAGGAATTAAGCTTGGGGATGCTTGATACGTCTCCAACGTATCTATAATTTTTGATTTTCCATGCTATTATATTACCCCTTTTGGATGTTTATGGGCTTTATTTTACACATTTATATCATTTTTGGGACTAACCTACTAACCGGAGGCCCAGCCCATATTGCTGTTTTTTTGCCTATTTCAGTATTTCGAAGAAAAGGAATATCAAACGGAGTCCAAACGGAATGAAACCTTCGGGAGCGTTATTTTTGAAACAAATCTGATCCGGAGAGCCTGGAGTGCAAGTCAAGAAAGCTCCAAGGGCCGGATGAGATAGGAGGGCGCGCCCCCTGTCTCGTGGGCCCCTCGGGCGGCCACCGACCTACTTCTTCCTCCTATATATACCTACGGACCCCGAAAACATCCAGGAGCACCACGAAACACAACTTCCATCGCCATAACCTTATGTACTCGCGAGATCCCATCTTGGAGCCCTTGCCGGCACTCTGCCGGAGGGGGAAGCAACCACGGAGGGCCTCTACATGAACATCCTTGCCCCTCTGTTGGGGATATTACCACTAGCCGTGAACCGGCCTATTTGGGCCGGGTTAACTTCATTAGTAATGTAAACAGAGGAAGGCCCATGGCCTGTAGTCGGTTTAGAACCTGTAGCCGTAAACCGGCCTGATGTATAGCTTGTATTGTAAGTTATGTAATAGAGAGATACCAACCGGGATACGAGTATGAACCGGTTGGGACTCTATGGACCGACGGACATCAGTCGTGTATATAAGGGGACGACCCGGCGGCGGTTCAAGACAGACAACCACAACTCGAGCCTAGGGGAAGCTTGTTTGCTCCCTAGCCATCGAGACCACATCAATTCCATCACAACTAGATGTAGGCTGTTACCTTCATCGAAGGGGCCGAACTAGTATAAACCCTCGTGTCTTTGTGTCCGCTTTAACCCCTTCAAGTTAACCCGTTGCGATGGCTCCACGACTAAGTCCTTTCACTAGGACATCTGCCGTGACAAATCCACGACAGTTGGCGCCCACCGTGGGGCTATCGCACGATGGTTTGACGATCTTGGAGGGCAAGCTCAAAGGACTCGAAGGCTATGTTGTGGGCCGGATGACAAAGAGTCGTCGTGGCAGGATCTACATCGACGATGCAGGATGGGGTCCCGAGGCCGATTCAATCGAGTACGGGTACCGGGTCCCCTTTGGTGGCATACATGTTTTCATCGGCAAGATCGGTGAGCCTGGGCCTGAGCCGGACATCTGCACCGACCTCATCGAGACGGCTCAGCGTGCGAGATCTACCCAGGCTAAACCGGCTGTGAAGCGTGTCTTCGTTGGAGTCATCCACGGAGAAGAGCGTGAGGACGAGTCAGAACACGGTAGCGAGACCGTCGTCTATTCCGGTGACGAGTCCTCGACCGGAGAGACCGAATCGCTATACCAGTTGCAAGACGACCAGGTTAGGGGCTGTTCTGATGGCGACAGTATTCCGGACCCCCCAGGTCAGATCAACTGGGTTGGAATATTCATGGCCGGCACACAGGCAGCGAATCACTCTTCGACCGCCGCAACAATGCTTTCCGGATCAGCGGCGGCAGCAGGGGCAGGAGGCCTTGTGCGCCCGCCGGTTCAAGTTCTATCTGATCTGTTTGATGCACTAGCCGCGCTTATGACAGAGGCCAATCTAGCGGATCAGGAAGCCCATGATGCAGAGATTGCAAAGGTGAGAGAGTAGATCGTACAAGCCAAAGCAGATCTGGCAGCAGAAAAGGACAGGATGGCCGCAGAGCGGGCCGCTTTGGACGCCTAGGCCTATAAGCTTATGCTTGACCAGAACGCATCACAGGAGGTCTTGAAGCGGAAGCACAGATCACGCCTGCCGTTAGGGTTTGACCCTCGAAATCTCTTTCACACTCCAGGAGCTGGACCCAGTAATCCGCCGCAGTACCTGGAGGCAAACCGGATCGAGGCACCAGGGCCAGGGGCGACGGTCCAACCCCGCCTGATGGAACCAACTCTACAGAACGTTGTGGTTCCTCCGCCGGTTCAGACGCCCCCGGGTCATTATTCTAATCCTATGGACAATCTTGTTGCAGCTGCCGTGCGATTAGAGGCTATCCTGGTCGAAGGGGACTCTCCGCAAGCGATAGAGATGCGTCGGGTTAAGGAACTTCTCTAGACCGCGCTGATTCAACAGGAAGCATATTCGTACAGCCGTGATCGGATTCACTCCACGCCCCGTCTGAGCCGGAGCTATAGCAGGTGCATGGATGAACCGGCCATATCGAGCAATGCGCGAGGCCGTGAAGCGGCCCGTGGCAGTAACCCAGCAGGTGGTGTTCGCGATGCTCAGGATGTGGTGGACCGGGCCCGGGCACGAAGGGAGGCCGAGTTAGCAGCACAGAATGATGCGGGTCAGCTTACACCAGTTCGTCCTACCACCTCCGCCGGACCGGGGGTCGCATCCGCTTTGGGAGTGCCTTGTTTAGTTCCCGCTTTACGCGATGTGCGCCTGCCCAAGGATTTCAAGGGTCCGCGCAAGGTGCCGAATTACACCCCTGATTTATCTCCCGAAGCGTGGGTAGAGAGTTATGAGATGGCCATGGAGATGCTAGATGTGGATGAGACCGCGTGTGCAAAATACTTCACCATGATGCTTGAAGGCACGGCCCGTACTTGGTTGAAGAGCCTGCCGCCTAATTCTATCAGCTCATGGGCCCAGTTGTGGGCCCGGTTTATCCAGAATTTCAAAGATACATGTAAGCAGCCCAAGTCCATAGTAGACCTAGCGGCTTGTGTCCAGGAGGACGGAGAATCAACATAACCCATTGGGTACGCCGCGTTTCGGAAGTTTTGCACTCGTCTGACAGGATCAATGCTGACTCTGCGATCTTAACCCTGGAGGGCAACTGCCGGTTTAAGCCTTTAAAATTGAAATTAGGGCGTATGAAGCGGTTCTGTAATGACATGGGAACTCTCATGGCCGCTTTAGTGAAGTATGCTGATTCGGATAGTACCAAGGATCCCGAGACTGATGATGATGAAGCAGGGAAGGGAAAGAAGAATAGCAACTCAAAGGGGAAATAGTACAAACCGGCAGGTCATGGAAACGGAGGCAAGCACAAGGCGGATGGCAGCATGGACTTTGTGGCCAACACTAACGCACAGGACAGGGGGCAGCGGCGCAGAGGTAAAGCGGCAAATCGTAATGGGGCTCCCAATCCTAACGCGGACCGTTTGAATTATTTGTTGAATCAGCCTTGCCCAAAGCACAGGACGAAAGAGGCGCCGGCTAACCACCTTTGGAAGGATTGTTATATTATGCAGGAGTTTAAAAACTCTAATGCCTTCCGGTATGACCGCGGGTCAGGTGGCGGTTCAGGATCTGGTTTCCATGGGCCGGGTCACGATGGAGCTTCCGGTTCAGGTCTCAATCAGGGCGGTCACAACAACCAGAATAATCAGAACGGTCAACAGCAGCAGCAGCAGCAGTTGGGTTATCAGAGCCAGCCAAAACAGTTGAACAATGGGCAATATCATGTTTTCACAACTAGCTTGGATAAACGCGACCGAAAACTCCACAAGCGAGCAGTGAACTCTGTTGAACCGGCCGTACCACGTTACTTACGCTGGTTGGAGCAGCCTATCGTGTGGAGCAGGGAGGACCACTCACCCCGGGTTGATAATTCGGGCCAGGTAGCTTTAGTGGTAGACCCTCAGGTGGGAGGTTATAAATTCACCAAGGTACTCATGGATGGAGGGAGCAGTATTAACATCCTATACTATGAGACATTCCGCCGCATGGGGCTAACAGACAAAGATCTCAGACCATCTAATACAGTGTTCCACGGTGTGGTGCCTGGCAAATCAGCGTATCCCGTTGGTAAGATAGCTCTAGACGTGGCTTTCGGGGACGAGCATGATTCCCGGTCTGAAAAACTAACCTTTGAGGTGGTGAAAATCCGGAGCCCGTATCACGCCTTGTTTGGGCGGCCGGCTTATGCCAAGTTCATGGCGCGGCCTTGTTATATCTACTTGCAGCTCAAGATGCCGGGTTACAAGGGGACGATAACAGTTCATGGGAGCCGTAAGGTCGCTTTGGAATGTGAGGAAGGTGATGCGGCTTATGCAGAGTCGGTCTGTGCCACGGAGGAGTTGAAATACTATAAGGACAATGTTGATCCGGCAGACATGACCCCTTTGAAGAAGCCAACTACGGAGCATGATTCGGATCTGAAGTTCAAATCGGCAGCTGAGACCAAGCTTGTTGACTTCGTGCCCGGCGATTCATCCAAGCAGTTCACTGTCAGTGCTAACTTGGACCCCAAATAGGAAAGCGCGCTCATCGAGTTCATCCGTGAGAATCGGGACATTTTTGCATGGAAACCGTCTGACATGCCAGGTGTACCGAGGGAACTCGCTGAGCACACTCTTAATGTGGATCCTAAGTATAAACCGGTAAAGCAATTTCTCCGCTGGTTTAACGAAGAAAGGCGCAAAGCCATTGGAGAGGAAGTGGCCAGGCTTTTAGCAGCTGGCTTTATCATAGAGGTGTTCCATCCAGAGTGGCTTGCTAATCCGGTGCTGGTTCTTAAGAAAAATGGCACTTGGCGTATGTGTGTGGATTACACGGATCATAACAGGGCTTGTCCAGCGGATCCTTTTGCCCTCCCCCGCATTGATCAGATCATTGATGCCACGGCGGGTTGTGAGCGTTTGAGTTTTTTGGATGCATATTCTGGATATCATCAGATCAAAATGGCGGTTAAGGACCAGGAGAAGATGGTGTTTATTACTCCTTTTGGAGCCTTCTGCTATGTATCTATGCCCTTCGGGCTCAAGAGTGCCCAAGCCACCTATCAACGGTGTGTACAGAATTGCCTGCATAAACAGATTGGCCGCAACGTGCACGCCTATGTGGATGATATTGTAGTCAAGTCAAGGTAGAAGGAGACGCTGGTGGATGATTTGAAGGAAACCTTTGACAACTTACGAATTTACAAGATGATGCTTAACCCGACCAAGTGTGTCTTTGGTGTTCCGGCAGGCAAGTTACTGGGTTTTCTTGTGTCCAACAGAGGAATTGAGGCTAATCCAGAGAAGATTACGGCTATTACCTCCCTGGCTAAACCGAAGTGTATCAACGATGTTCAGCGTTTGGCGGGCCGAATCGCCGCGCTGAGCCGGTTTATCAGCCGCCTAGGAGAGAAGGCTATCCCTTTGTACCAGATGTTGAGAAAGACAGATCAGTTCATTTGGAGTCCGGCTGCTGATGAAGCATTGGAGGACTTGAAGCGGCAATTAGCCAATCCGCCCGTTCTTGCAGCTCCGGTTGACAAGGAGCCGTTATTATTATACGTAGCGGCCAATGCTCGGGCAGTTAGTGTGGCTATTGTGGTGGAACGCAAGGAGGCAGGCAAGGAATATCCGGTTCAGCGGCCGGTTTATTATATCAGCGAAGTGCTTATTGGACTATCCATTTTGATGGATCCAGGCAATTGGAAGGCTCAGGGGCTGGAGTTGTATTGACTTCCCCACGAGGTGACAAGTTTTGTTATGTTCTCCGCTTAATGTTCCCCTGTACTAATAATGCAGCTGAGTACGAAGCCTTGCTCCATGGTCTCCGGATGGCTAAAGAGATGAACTTAAGCTGGGTTAAGTGCTTCGGTGACTCGGACCTCGTGGCTCAGCAGGTGTCTGGCACTTGGTATTCTAAGGACCCGCTCATGGCCGCATATCGTCGTGAGGTGGATAATATTGCGGGTCACTTCAAGGGTTATCAAGTAGATCATGTGGACCGTCGAAAGAATGAAGCGGTGGACGCTTTAAGCCGGTTGGGCTCTCAGCGCAAACCGGTCCCGCCTAATGTCTTTCTCGATGTGTTGCACAACCCGTCAGTCAAGCTCCCAGGTGAAGCGGATTTGGCTATTCCTGATCCGGAGGCTCAATTGGTGGCAGCCCTGCATGTCATTCCGGATTGGACAGTTCCTTGTCTTGCGTACATGAACCGGGGGGAGTTGCCAGAGGATGAGGTTTTAGCCAGGCAGATAGTCCGGCGATCCAAGTCTATGACGATTGTCAATGGCGAATTGCATCATTGCAGTGTGTCAGGAGCGTTTCAACGTTGTGTTTCTCCTGAAGAAGGTTGTAAAATCTTACGAGAAATCCATGAAGGAGATTGTGGACACCACGCTGGTTCAAAGTCTCTGGTGGCAAAGGCGTTTCGTCACGGGTTCTACTGGTTGACAGCGCATGCTGATGCGGAGGACTTGGTTAAACGGTGTGATGGCTGTCAGAAATTCTCACGGCGTGCTCATGTGCCGGCTCAAGAATTGAGGATGATCCCAATCACTTGGCCGTTTGCAACTTGGGGGCTGGATATGGTCGGACCTTTTAAAAGATCCAAGGATAAGAAAACTCACCTTTTGGTGGCAGTTGATAAATTTACCAAATGGGTTGAAGCGGAGCCTGTCAGCAAGTGTGATGCAGCAATAGCGGTGCAGTTCATCAAAAAGGTGATTTTCCGGTTTGGCTTTCCACACAGTATCATTACTGACAATGGTACCAATCTATCCAAGGGCGGGATGAAGGAGTTCTGTGAACGTGAGCACATCCGACTTGACGTATCTTCAATGGCTCACCCCCAGTCCAATGGGCAGGCAGAACGGGCTAATCAAGAGATCTTGCGAGGCATCAAACCCCGGCTTATGGTTCCATTGCAAAGAACACTAGGATGTTGGGTTGAAGAACTACCATCTGTGCTATGGAGTATCAATACTACGCCCAACCGATCCACAGGATACACGCCGTTTTTTATGGTTTATGGAGTGGAGGCAGTTCTCCCTAGTGATATCCGGCACGATTCACCTCGTGTGGCAGCTTATGTTGAAGCGGACAATGAGATAGCACGGCAAGACGTTTTGGATCTATTGGACGAGGAGCGTGATATAGCGGCTGCCCGTTCGGCGATTTATCAACAAGATCTTCGTCGCTATCACAGTCGCCGGGTTAGAACCAGAACTTTTCAAGAAGGAGATTTGGTGCTTCGACTCATCGAAGACCAGACAAATATGCACAAGTTATCCCCACCTTGGGAGGGACCTTTCGTGGTCAGCAAGAATCTGCACAACGGGTCATACTATCTGATTGATATTCGAGAGCATAAAGACTCACGCACATCAGAGGAGGAGACCAACATGCCGTGGAACATAGCTCATCTTCGGCCTTACTACACTTGAGCCATCGGCTCTATCTATGTACATATCATGACAGTGTATATATTATCTTTGATATAATAAAACCGGAGCCTCAGCTAAAGTGGGGTCTCTGTCTTTTCTTATCATGCGTGGTTACATGGAGTGGTTCTGTTTTTAAAGCGGCCTCCGGTTTACCCCTTGACATTTGCTTTTTTATATATCACTTGGGGCCTTGGTTGTGTCTGAACCAACGCGACACCTTTTGATAGGCGACAGCCACCAGATCACTTGGGGACATGGTCAAGTCTGAACCAGTCACGCCTCTTGATCGGCCTAAGGCCACAAAATCACTTGGGGGCTTGGTCGAACCCGAACCATTGCCATGCCTCTTGATTGGCATATATGCCACGGTTTCATTTGGGGACCTGGCTGACTTAAATCATTGTCACTCCTATTGGGGGCTTGGTCCTGTCCGACCATGGTAACACCATCTGATCAGCTCAGTATAGCATATTTTTTGCAAACGGTCTTTATTATTGCCTTTGCTTCCATGTTATTTTCATGGCCTGTTTTTCTTTGTTTTTGTTGTATTTCCTTTATGTCAACAACACCTTTTTCCGGTTCAGCCGATGGATTTGATTCCCTTTTAATCCGGAGAAGTATGCCCGGTTTACCTTTCCTGTTAACATCATGGAGTAACAAGGGGGCTCGTATTGACTCAGTACGGTTTATACGGGAGCTATTTTCTCCCCCCATTGACGGTAATGGTTTATAAAACCTCCGCTTCAAGCCTGGCTAAGCCAGCTTCATGCCCAGATATGGCAGGTACTTTGTATCACCTATTTGTTACATTGCTGATACATATATCAAGATCATAAACCAGATGGCGGTATAACCGCCACCAAAGTTCAAATTTTTCTGATTGCAGGAAATATAAATTGTGGTTTTTCCAACAAAAGCTTCAGTACTTATGCACGAAGGCATATTCAAGGCAGAAGTATTAACTATCCTATTACAAGGCGACACGGTGCCCAAATAAGATCATTGTTATTTTGGAAGGATGCCAAAGACAGTTATCTAAACCGGCTTCCGGTTCAAGCCTGCTCATCGTCCTCCGCCACTTCAGCTTCCTCGTCTCTATCCATTGGCTGGAAATCAACAGTGGTCCAGTCGATTCCCATTAAAGCTTGGAAAACAGCCTCTTCATGGATCAGAGAAGACGGTTCAATATCAGGAGCGTAAGTATGCTTACGGATTGGAGGAATCAGATTCTCCGCTTCAAGAGTTGGGGCAGGCACTCGCTTGTTTTGATCATTGTATTGCGCTTGATAATGCGTCAAGTCTGCCTCTTCAGCTAATTGACAAGCCAGAGGGTGCACTGCACGGTTTATTGCCCTCAAATCATCTTCGTTGAACTCAGAGCCGTCTTCCTTCAGGCTGGGATAGCCTTGAGCTGTCTCCACAGGATCGAAATCTGACACCCATGCCTTTGCCCGGATCAAGGCGTTAATGGCTCCGGTTCGAGCTGCAGATTTTTTCAGCTCCTCAATCCGGGCCGGAAGCATTGACAACCTGTTAAGAGTGTCCTGGATTAAAGAGGGTGCCGGGTTGTTATGAGAGGCTGTGGTGATGATCCGCTGGGCTCCGGTATACAGTTGTTCCACTAAGGTGCAGGCAGCCTTCAGCTTCTTCCGCACATCTGACCCTAAGTGCCCGATGCGTGTACCTGCAACAATACATGAAAGATCTCAAACCAGATTTATTATAAGTAGGACCGAGTTGTCACAGAAGTTAAAAGAAGCTTACCAAAGATAGCAGGGGTCATGGAGTGTATTTACCGCTTTACGGCGGTCAGCTCATCTACCACTGGTTTAAGGGCAGCTGAGGGAGTCCTGGACTAGGGGGTGTCCGGACAGCCGGACTATCATCATCCGCCGGACTCCAAGACTACGAAGATACAAGATTGAAGACTCCGTCCCGTGTCCGGATGGGACTTTCCTTGGCGTGGAAGGCAAGCTTGGCAATACGGATATGTAGATCTCCTACCATTATAACCGACTCTGTGTAACCCTAACCTCCTCCGGTGTCTATATAAACTGGAGGGCTTTAGTCCGTAGGACACAACATACATTACAACAATCATACCATAGGCTAGCTTTAGGGTTTAGCCTCCTTGATCTCGTGGTCGATCCACTCTTGTACTACCCATATCATCAATATTAATCAAGCAGGACGTAGGGTTTTACCTCCATCAAGAGGGCCCGAACCTGGGTAAAACATCGTGTCCCTTGTCTCCTGTTACCATCCGCCTAGACGCACAGTTCGGGACCCCCTACCCGAGATCCGCCGGTTTTGACACCGACATTGTGCTTTCATTGAGAGTTCCTCTGTGTCGTCACCGATAGGCTCGATGGCATCTTAAATCAATAACGCTGTCCAGGGTGAGATTTTTCTCCCTGGACAGATCTTCGTATTCGGCGGCTTCGCACTGCGGGCTAATTCACTTGGCCATCTGGAGCAGATCGAAAGCTACGCCCCTGGCCATCAGGTCAGATTCGGAAGCCTAAACTTCACAGCCGATATCCGCGGGGACTTGATCTTCAACGGGCTCGAGCCAAAGCCAAGCGCGCTGCACTGTTACGAGGGGCATGATCTAGCTCTGCCGCCGAACAGTGCCTTGGTGGCCGCACATGAATCCGCTTCGGCCCTTACTCCGGAGCCGACCGCCCAGATCGAGGACCGGTGGCTGGACAACACCTCGGGGGCTTCAACTTCGACGGCGATGGAGCCGAACACTAACCTTGTCCCTCGCGAAACTCGTGATTCCGAGGTACCGGACTCCTTGCCGGACTCCGGACCTCCCACGCCCCTACCAATCGAATCGGATTGGGCGCCGGTTATGGAATTCACCGCCGCGGACATCTTCCAATACTCACCCTTTGGCGACATCCTAAATTCGCTAAAGCATCTCTCGCTATCGGGAGAGTCCTGGCCGGATATGGCCAGGATGGTTGGGATACGGACGACGAAGAAATTCAGAGCCCACCCACCACCCACTTTGTAGCCACTGTCGACGATCTTACCGACATGCTAGACTACGACTCCGAAGACATCGACGCTATGGACGACGATGCCGGAGACGAACAGGAACCAGCGCCTACAGGGCACTGGAAGACCACCTCGTCATACGACATATACATGGTGGACACCCCAATGGACGGGGACGGCGAAGAAGTAGCGGAGGCAGATTCCTTAAAGAAACAGCCCAAGCGCCGGCGTCAGCGGCGCCGCTCTAAATCCCGCCACAGCAAGAATGGAGATTCCGGCACAGGAGATAATAATACCCCAGAGAGTGCCGAAGATAATCCCCTCCAGCAAGACTCGGCGCAGGAGGACGCAGAAGCAAGCCCCCACGAGAGGGCGGCAGACGAAGAGGTCGAGGATTATAACTATATACCTCCCTCCGAAGACGAGGCAAGCCTCAACGATGACGAATTCGTTGTGCCCGAGGATCCTGTCGAACAAGAGTGTTTTAAACGCAGGCTTATCGCCACGGCAAATAGCCTAAAGAAAAAGCAGCAGCAGCTTCAAGCTGATCAGGACCTGCTGGCCGATCGATGGACCGAGGTCCTCGCGGCCGAAGAATTTAAACTCGAACGCCCCTCCAAAAGCTACCCCAGACGCAAGTTGCTCCCCCGATTAGAGGAGGAAGCATACATACCTTCATCACCAGCGCACGATATGGCCGACCGACCACCCCGTGGTCGCGACGGAGAGGCATCCAGACCCTCCACAAAGACCGTACCCCAGCATCGCTCCAAAAGTACGAAGCCAAGAGGGAACGCGCCGGACTTGCAAGACGTATTGGAGGACAAAGCAAGGCAATCCAGATCCATCTACGGATCACGAGGGCGCCCCACGACCCGCGACGAATACCATCGCGCCGGATATAATAACCCCGGCTGGGCCGAATACAGCAGACAGCGCTCTCTCGAGCTGCGTCGTGATATTGCTCAATATAGAGGCACCGCACACCCGCTATGCTTCACTGACGAAGTAATGGATCATCAAATCCCTGAAGGGTTTAAACCCGTAAACATCGAATCCTACGACGGCACAACAGACCCCGCGGTTTGGATTGAAGATTATCTCCTTCACATCCATATGGCCCGCGGCAACGATCTCCATGCCATCAAGTACCTCCCACTCAAGCTTAAAGGACCAGCTCAGCATTGGCTTAACAGCTTGCCCGCAGAGTCAATTGGGTGTTGGGAAGACCTGGAAGCCGCATTCCTCGACAATTTCCAGGGCACGTATGTGCGGCCACCAGACGCCGATGACCTAAGCCACATAATTCAGCAGCCAGAGGAATCGGCCAGAAAATTCTGGACACGGTTCTTGACAAAGAAAAACCAAATCATCGACTGTCCGGATGCAGAGGCCCTCGCAGCCTTCAAACATAACATCCGCGACGAGTGGCTAGCCTGGCACCTGGGACAGGAAAAGCCGAAATCCATGGCAGCACTCACATCATTAATGACCCGCTTTTGCGCGGGAGAGGATAGCTGGCTAGCTCGCAGCAACAACCTCAATAAAAATGCTGGCAGTCCGGATACTAAGGACCACAACGGCAGGTCACGCCGAAACAAAAACAAACGCCGCATTAACGGCGACGATAAGGAGGATATGGCAGTCAACGCCGGATTCCGAGGCTCTAAACTCGGTCAGCGGAAGAAGCCATTCAAAAGAACCACTCCGGGTCCGTCCAACTTGGACCGAATACTCGACCGCTTATGCCAGATACATGGCACCCCCGAAAAGCCAGCCAATCACACCAACAGAGATTACTGGGTGTTCAAGCAGGCAGGCAAGTTAATTGCCGAAAACAATGACAAGGGGCTAAACAGCGACGACGAGGAGGAGACCCGACCGCCAAACAATAGAGAACAGAAGGGCTTCCCCCCATAAGTGCGGACGGTGAACATGATTTACGCAATCCATATACCCAAGAGGGAGAGGAAGCGCGCACTAAGGGACGTCTATGCGATGGAGCCAGTCGCCCCGAAGTTCAATCCATGGTCCTCTTGTCCGATCACTTTCGATCGAAGAGACCATCCGACCAGCATACGCCATGGCGGATTCGCCGCATTGGTTTTAGACCCAATCATCAATGGATTTCACCTCACGAGAGTCCTGATGGACGGCGGTAGTAGCCTGAACCAGCTTTATCAGGATATAGTGCGCAAGATGGGCATAGACCCCTCAAGGATTAAACCTACAAAGACAACCTTTAGAGGTGTCATACCAGGTGTGGAAGCCAATTGTACGGGCTTAGTCACACTGGAAGTGGTCTTCGGATCCCCGGATAATTTCCGGAGCGAAGAGTTAATCTTCGACATAGTCCCATTTCGCAGCGGCTATCACGCTCTGCTCGGACGAACCGCGTTTGCAAAGTTCAACGCGGTGCCGCATTATGCATACCTCAAGCTCAAGATGCCAGGCCCTCGTGGAGTCATCACGGTCAACGGTAATACGGAACGCTCCCTCCGAACGGAGGAACATACAGCGGCTCTCGCGGCAGAAGTACAGAGCAGCCTTTTAAGGCAATTTTCGAGTCCGGCCGTTAAACGGCCGGATACAGCAAAACGCGCCCGAAGCAATACCAACCAAGACAACCTGGCACAATCAAAGCATGCGTAGCAATGCGGCTCTAACCCCCGCCCTCGTATGATTGCAAGAACAACCCTCCGCGTACATCATTACGCTTTGGAGATACCATGGGCGCAGGGGAAGGGGCACGATCACAATGGACCCAGAGTGCGGCTCGACCACACCAGGGGCTCGCAACCCCTTTTTTATTATTATTTTCCTTCTTTGTATACACAGGACTCTGTCAACCAGAGGCCCTGTCCGGCGGTGAACCTGCCGAACTCACGATGCAACAGCTAGGGAAGAAAGAAGGCTGCGACGAACACTCAGGTGGTCTCAATTACGAGCATTAAATTCGATTATATACACCAAGTCGGCAGCTCATCCCTGGAAGGGGACATGTTTAATTAGTCCAAATCCCTTGCTTACCGCACTATTTGTATCAGTCCGCACTCATAGCAGACTTCCTTTAATAAATAATGCAGCACTTTTCGACTGCAATTACATTACTTTTTATATACATATGTTCATTACAGGACATCTTGCACCCGTATATTTTGGTATGGTCTAATACACCAGGGGCTTATGTTCCCCACATTATGGTGTGATAAGTCCGAACACTTTCATAAGTGCGGCACCCCGAACTTATAGCATTATATGAATCGGCTCCGAATCATGTCTTGGGTCAATAGTTGGGTTTGCCCGGCTCCCACGTTTTGGTGCCTTACGTTCCATTCTGTCGGCTAAGGTGGCACTGGGAGAACCACTGCGATTGCGCCCCGGTTGAGCCGGGCGAGCGCCTCAGTGGAGAAAGCTAAAACTGACCGGCATGATAAGGTGAGAGACTGGTCGCTGTTCGAGAGGTCTTTTCGAGTCCTTAAAGACTCACGCCGCTTCGAGAGAAGTTCCGGGTAAATGTCCAACGAAGGCGTGGATAGCGCCCCGGATTCGGTCTTCCGAATACCAGGGGTTCGCCGAAATTTAAAATTATAGAATTCTATGGCTAAGTGAGAGTGTTAAAGCATGATAAGTCCGGTTGCCTTGTTCGTTGTGTTGAGCGCCTCCCTAGATGGACCCAAAAATGGGAACAAGAGTGCTCAAGTTTATCCCGAACACCCCAGCACTCGCGGCTCGGGGGCTAAAGCCAACGACTTGCCATCTCTCAGATTTTATAAACGGCCGCACAGAAGGTAATATTTTAAATTAAACAAGCGTTGCTTAATGCGCATATGAACAAAGTTTTCAGCGCACTGGATAATACATAGCGAGTTTACTCAAAAATTACATCTCTTGGGCATTCATCCGCAATATCGCGGGCTCCCTTCAGGACAGTTTCATAATACATTTCGGGCATACGATACTCCTTGCCCGGTGGCGGTGGGTCAGTGAGAAGCTTCTCCGCATCCAGCCTGCCCCAGTGCACCTTTGTGCGGGCAAGGGCCCGACGAGCACCTTCAATACAGGCGGAGCGCTTGATGACCTCCACCCAGGGGCACGCATCCACCAGCCGCCGCACGAGGCCGAAGTAGCTCCCAGGCATGGCCTGTCCAGGCCACAGCCGGACTATAAGGCCCTTCATGGCCTCCTCAGCTACCTTGTGGAGTTGGACCAGCTTCTTCAGCTGGTCGCTTGGGGGCACCGGATGGCCGGCCTCAGCATACTGAGACCAGAAGACCTTCTCCGTCGAGCTCCCCTCCTCGCCACGATAGAATGTGGCGGCATCGGACACACTACACGGCAGATGTGCAAACGCCCCTGGAGAGCTCCGAATTCGGGTAAGTGTCAGGTAGTTTACATTAACATGCTTGCTTTGCATGAAAAATGCCTTACCCGCCGCTATCTTCTTTACATCTTCAACCTCCTGAAGGGCCTTACGGGCCTCGGCCTTGGCGGACTTGGCACTTTCGAGAGCCGAGGCAAGCTCGGACTCTCGAGTCTTGGAGTCACGCTCCAAGCTCTCATGCTTCTCCATGAGAGCCTGGAGCTCTTGCCGTACTTCCGCCACCTGCGCCTCCTGCTTTTCTCGCTCTGCCCGTTCTGCGGCCACACTGCGTTCGACCGCGGACACAGCCTCCTTCAGGGCTGCCACCTCGTTCGTGGCCCCTGCAATACATATTATTATCCTTGTTAATTTTATTGCAACCAAAATCCTTTTCTGTAAGGTAACTATTCGAAGTGGTGTTACTCACCTTCTTTGTCCTCGAGCTGCTTCTTGGCATGGCCGAGCTCTTGCTCAGACCGCTCGAGATCCTGCTTCAACGCACCGACCTCTGCAGTCAGTGCGGCAGAGGTCAGCAGCGCAGCCTACAAACCCATATTGACATATTTTAAGCAACCCTGCGTATATCTTCTTAGATCCTCAGTCCGGCTTTTCTTTCCGAACACCGAACTGAGCATCAGGGGCTATTGTCTATGCGGTATTACATTACACAATCATAACTTCTTACCTCAAAGCCTGTTAGAAGGCTGCTGCAGGCTTCGGTCAGCCCGCTCTTGGTGAGCTGAACCTTCTGAATCACCGCACTCATGATAGTGCGGTGTTCTTCCTCGATGGAAGCGCCTTTAAGCGCCTCCAATAAGTTGTCCGGCGCCTCCGGTTGGACGGAGGCCGCTGGTGTAACAGTCTTGCCCTTCTTTCGAAGGGGCCGCCTGCCGGACTCTGGAACCGCCGCTCTAAATCCCGCCACAACAAGAATGGAGATTCCGGCACAGGAGATAATAATACCCCAGAGAGTGCCGAAGATAATCCCCTCCAGCAAGACTCGGCGCAGGAGGACGCAGAAGCAAGCCCCCACGAGAGGGCGGCAGACGAAGAGGTCGAGGATTATAACTATATACCTCCCTCCGAAGACAAGGCAAGCCTCAACGATGACGAATTCGTTGTGCCCGAGGATCCTGTCGAACAAGAGCGTTTTAAACGCAGGCTTATCGCCACGGCAAATAGCCTAAAGAAAAAGCAGCAGCAGCTTCAAGCTGATCAGGACCTGCTGGCCGATCGATGGACCGAGGTCCTCGCGGCCGAAGAATTTAAACTCGAACGCCCCTCCAAAAGCTACCCCAGACGCAAGTTGCTCCCCCGATTAGAGGAGGAAGCATACATACCTTCATCACCAGCGCACGATATGGCCGACCGACCACCCCGTGGTCGCGACGGAGAGGCATCCAGACCCTCCACAAAGACCGTACCCCAGCATCGCTCCAAAAGTACGAAGCCAAGAGGGAACGCGCCGGACTTGCGAGACGTATTGGAGGACAAAGCAAGGCAATCCAGATCCATCTACGGATCACGAGGGCGCCCCACGACCCGCGACGAATACCGTCGCGCCGGATATAATAACCCCGGCTGGGCCGAATACAGCAGATAACGCTCTCTCGAGCTGCGTCGTGATATTGCTCAATATAGAGGCACCGCACACCCGCTATGCTTCACTGACGAAGTAATGGATCATCAAATCCCTGAAGGGTTTAAACCCGTAAACATCGAATCCTACGACGGCACAACAGACCCCGCGGTTTGGATTGAAGATTATCTCCTTCACATCCATATGGCCCGCGGCGACGATCTCCATGCCATCAAGTACCTCCCACTCAAGCTTAAAGGACCAGCTTGGCATTGGCTTAACAGCTTGCCCGCAGAGTCAATTGGGTGTTGGGAAGACCTGGAAGCCGCATTCCTCGACAATTTCCAGGGCACGTATGTGCGGCCACCCGACACCGATGACCTAAGCCACATAATTCAGCAGCCAGAGGAATCGGCCAGACAATTCTGGACACGGTTCTTGACAAAGAAAAACCAAATCATCGACTGTCCGGATGCAGAGGCCCTCGCAGCCTTCAAACATAACATCCGCGACGAGTGGCTAGCCTGGCACCTGGGACAGGAAAAGCCGAAATCCATGGCAGCACTCACATCATTAATGACCCGCTTTTGCGCGGGAGAGGATAGCTGGCTAGCTCGCAGCAACAACCTCAATAAAAATGCTGGCAGTCCGGATACTAAGGACCACAACGGCAGGTCACGCCGAAACAAAAACAAACGCCGCATTAACGGCGACGATAAGGAGGATATGGCAGTCAACGCCGGATTCCGAGGCTCTAAACTCGGTCAGCGGAAGAAGCCATTCAAAAGAACCACTCCGGGTCCGTCCAACTTGGACCGAATACTCGACCGCTTATGCCAGATACATGGCACCCCCGAAAATCCAGCCAATCACACCAACAGAGATTACTGGGTGTTCAAGCAGGCAGGCAAGTTAATTGCCGAAAACAATGACAAGGGGCTAAACAGCGACGACGAGGAGGAGACCCGACCGCCGAACAATAGAGGACAGAAGGGCTTCCCCCCACAAGTGCGGACGGTGAACATGATTTATGCAATCCATATACCCAAGAGGGAGAGGAAGCGCGCACTAAGGGACGTCTATGCGATGGAGCCAGTCGCCCCGAAGTTCAATCCATGGTCCTCTTGTCCGATCACTTTCGATCGAAGAGACCATCCGACCAGCATACGCCATGGCGGATTCGCCGCATTGGTTTTAGACCCAATCATCAATGGATTTCACCTCACGAGAGTCCTGATGGACGGCGGTAGTAGCCTGAACCTGCTTTATCAGGATACAGTGCGCAAGATGGGCATAGACCCCTCAAGGATTAAACCTACAAAGACAACCTTTAGAGGTGTCATACCAGGTGTGGAAGCCAATTGTACGGGCTCAGTCACACTGGAAGTGGTCTTCGGATCCCCGGATAATTTCCGGAGCGAAGAGTTAATCTTCGACATAGTCCCATTTCGCAGCGGCTATCACGCTCTGCTCGGACGAACCGCGTTTGCAAAGTTCAACGCGGTGCCGCATTATGCATACCTCAAGCTCAAGATGCCAGGCCCTCGTGGAGTCATCACGGTCAACGGTAATACGGAACGCTCCCTCCGAACGGAGGAACATACAGCGGCTCTCGCGGCAGAAGTACAGAGCAGCCTTTTAAGGCAATTTTCGAGTCCGGCCGTTAAACGGCCGGATACAGCAAAACGCGCCCGAAGCAATACCAACCAAGACAACCTGGCACGATCAGAGCACGCGTAGCAATGCGGCCCTAACCCCCGCCCTCGTATGATTGCAAGAACAACCCTCCGCGTACATCATTACGCTTTGGAGATACCATGGGCGCAGGGGAAGGGGCACGATCACAATGGACCCAGAGTGCGGCTCGACCACACCAGGGGCTCGCAACCCCTTTTTATTATTATTTTCCTTCTTTGTATACACAGGACTCCGTCAACCAGAGGCCCTGTCCGGCGGTGAACCTGCCGAACTCACGATGCAACAGCTAGGGAAGAAAGAAGGCTGCGACGAACACTCAGGTGGTCTCAATTACGAGCATTAAATTCGATTATATACACCAAGTCGGCAGCTCATCCCTGGAAGGGGACATGTTTAATTAGTCCAAATCCCTTGCTTACCGCACTATTTGTATCAGTCCGCACTCATAGCAGACTTCCTTTAATAAATAATGCAGCACTTTTCGACTGCAATTACATTACTTTTTATATACATATGTTCATTACAGGACATCTTGCACCCGTATATTTTGGTACGGTCTAATACACCAGGGGCTTATGTTCCCCACATTATGGTGTGATAAGTCCGAGCACTTTCATAAGTGCGGCACCCCGAACTTATAGCATTATATGAATCGGCTCTGAATCATGTCTTGGGTCAATAGTTGGGTTTGCCCGGCTCCCACGTTTTGGTGCCTTACGTTCCATTCTGTCGGCTAAGGTGGCACTGGGAGAACCACTGCGATTGCGCCCCGGTTGAGCCGGGCGAGCGCCTCAGTGGAGAAAGCTAAAACTGACCGGCATGATAAGGTGAGAGACTGGTCGCTGTTCGAGAGGTCTTTTCGAGTCCTTAAAGACTCATGCCGCTTCGAGCGAAGTTCCGGGTAAATGTCCGACGATGGCGTGGATAGCGCCCCGGATTCGGTCTTCCGAATACCAGGGGTTCGCCGAAATTTAAAATTATAGAATTCTATGGCTAAGTGAGAGTGTTAAAGCATTATAAGTCCGGTTGCCTTGTTCGTTGTGTTGAGCGCCTCCCTAGATGGACCCAAAAATGGGAACAAGAGTGCTCAAGTTTATCCCGAGCACCCCAGCACTCGCGGCTCGGGGGCTAAAGCCAACGACTTGCCATCTCTCAGATTTTATAAACGGCCGCACAGAAGGTAATATTTTAAATTAAACAAGCGTTGCTTAATGCACATATGAACAAAGTTTTCAGCGCACAAGATAATACATAGCGAGTTTACTCAAAAATTACATCTCTTGAGCATTCATCCGCAATATCGCGGGCTCCCTTCAGGACAGTTTTATAATACATTTCGGGCATACGATACTCCTTGCCCGGTGGCGGTGGGTCAGTGAGAAGCTTCTCTGCATCCAGCCTGCCCCAGTGCACCTTTGTGCGGGCAAGGGCCCGACGAGCACCTTCAATACAGGCGGAGCGCTTGATGACCTCCACCCAGGGGCACGCATCCACCAGCCGCCGCACGAGGCCGAAGTAGCTCCCAGGCATGGCCTGTCCAGGCCACAGCCGGACTATAAGGCCCTTCATGGCCTCCTCAGCTACCTTGTGGAGTTGGACCAGCTTCTTCAGCTGGTCGCTTGGGGGCACCGGATGGCCGGCCTCAGCATACTGAGACCAGAAGACCTTCTCCGTCGAGCTCCCCTCCTCGCCACGATAGAATGTGGCGGCATCGGACACACTACACGGCAGATGTGCAAACGCCCCTGGAGAGCTCCGAATTCGGGTAAGTGTCAGGTAGTTTACATTAACATGCTTGCTTTGCATGAAAAATGCCTTACCCGCCGCTATCTTCTTTACATCTTCAACCTCCTGAAGGGCCTTACGGGCCTCGGCCTTGGCGGACTTGGCACTTTCGAGAGCCGAGGCAAGCTCGGACTCTCGAGTCTTGGAGTCACGCTCCAAGCTCTCATGCTTCTCCATGAGAGCCTGGAGCTCTTGCCGTACTTCCGCCACCTGCGCCTCCTGCTTTTCTCGCTCTGCCCGTTCTGCGGCCGCACTGCGTTCGACCGCGGACACAGCCTCCTTCAGGGCTGCCACCTCGTTCGTGGCCCCTGCAATACATATTATTATCCTTGTTAATTTTATTGCAACCAAAATCCTTTTCTGTAAGGTAACTATTCGAAGTGGTGTTACTCACCTTCTTTGTCCTCGAGCTGCTTCTTGGCATGGCCGAGCTCTTGCTCAGACCGCTCGAGATCCTGCTTCAACGCACCGACCTCCGCAGTCAGTGCGGCAGAGGTCAGCAGCGCAGCCTACAAACCCATATTGACATATTTTAAGCAACCCTGCGTATATCTTCTTAGATCCTCAGTCCGGCTTTTCTTTCCGAACACCGAACTGAGCATCAGGGGCTATTGTCTATGCGGTATTACATTACACAATCATAACTTCTTACCTCAAAGCCTGTTAGAAGGCTGCTGCAGGCTTCGGTCAGCCCGCTCTTGGCGAGCTGAACCTTCTGAATCACCGCACTCATGATAGTGCGGTGTTCTTCCTCGATGGAAGCGCCTTTAAGCGCCTCCAACAAGTTGTCCGGCGCCTCCGGTTGGACGGAGGCCGCTGGTGTAACAGTCTTGCCCTTCTTTCGAAGGGGCCGCCTGCCGGACTCTGGAACCGCCGCAGGTTCCGATGTAGAGTCCGGCGCAAAGTCCGGGAGGCTGCCTGGCGGCGCCTCCGGAGCCTCCTCCTGATGGATCCCTCTCTGGGATCCCACCTCGGTGTCCTCATCGGCACGGGGGGTAGAGGTAGTCGGAAGTGAATCCACATCCGACGGGGCCAACGACCCGCTCGATGAAGCGGGGAGATCATCATCGGCCGGACTGCGGACAGAATGCGGCATTAGTAGGACACTAGGTGACGCAAAATAAATTGCATATCAGGGATCCGGATACTTACGATCTCGCCGGAGGCCTGGCCCTTGAAGGCCACTCCTCCTCGCCAACGATGGTGTTGGCGGAACTGTCCGGGGGAATAGTTCTCCCCCTCTTGGACCCTTCGGCCTCCCCTGTTGGGGAAGCCTTCCTCTTCCTCTCTCCCTCCTCCAGGAGAGAGTCTTCTTCCTCCTCCTCATCTTCGGGGGAGGAGTCCGCCTCGTCGTCGGATGCTTGATTGCGGGAACTCTTTCGAGTCCCCGTGGCCACCTTCTTGGCCTTCTTCTCCGGCACCACGTGCGGTGCCGGAACCAGCAGCCCTGCTAGACGGGCGTTCACTGGGTCTTCTGGCATGGGAGCCGGACAGATGAGCTGCTCGGCCTTCTCCATCCATTCCTACCAAAGGAAAAGAGAGATTGAAACCCTCTTAGAATCAATCTGTTTACCACAAGTGTCCCGTAAAGGGGTTGAATCACTTACCTCGTCAGCTGGATGCTGCGAGCGAAATCCGCGATCTTCCGTCGCGGATGCGGGGGCTTCGGCGCCCTTAAACAGCACCCTCCAGGTGCCTTCGTACGTCGTGTCGAAGAGCCCGCTTAGCGCCCGGTGCTGTTCCGGATTGAACTCCCACAGATTGAATGCCCGTTCTTGGCATGGGAGAATCCGATGGATGAGCATGACTTGGACCACGTCAACGAGCCTGAGCTTATTGTTCACCAGCTTCTGGATACAGGCTCGGAGTCCCGTCAGCTCCTTCGGATTACCCCACAACAAGCCCTTCTCTTTCCAGGAGGTGAGCTGTGTGGGGATGCCAGATCTGAACTCGGGGGCCGCCGCCCACGTGGGTTCGCGTGGCTCGGTGATGTAGAACCACCCCAATTGCCACCCCTTAATGGAGTCCACGAAGGCCCCTTCGAGCCAAAGGACGTTGGGCAACTTGCCCAACATGGCGCCTCCGCATTCCGCTTGCGTGCCCTTCATAACCTTCGGCTTGACGTTGAACGTCTTGAGCCACAGGTCGAAGTGGGGCTGGATGCAGAGGAAGGCCTCGCACACGACGATAAACGCCGAGATGTTGAGGATGAAGTTCGGCGCCAGATCGTGGAAATCCAGGCCGTAATAGAACATGAGCCCCCGGACGAAAGGGTGCAGTGGAAAGCCCAGTCCGCGGAGGAAGTGGGGAAGGAAGACGACCCTCTCATGGGGCCCAGGGGTAGGGATGAGCTGCCCCTCGTCGGGCAGCCGGTGCGCAATATCGCTGGAAAGGTATCCGGCGTTGCGCAGCTTGGTGATGTGCTCCTCCTTGACGGTGGAAGCCAACCACTTGCCTCCCCCTCCGGACATGGTCGGGGAAGGTTAAGACGAGATGCGCGAACTTGGGAGTTGGAGCTTGAGTGCGCGGAGGTGGATGAGCAAAGGAGGAAGAAGGCGTGGGTGAAAAGGTGAATCCTTATCCCTTATATAGGCAGGGCGAAAACTATGCGCTCCCCACCAGCCTGGTAAAACTCGCTTATCTCCCAAGCGCCACCATCAATGGTGCGGTTGGGTTACCCACGTCCGTATTGATGAGAATCCCGGAATAAGGGGAGCACGATCTCTGCTTCGACAAGACGTGCCAAGCAAACCGCTTCGCTAAATGTGCTGAGGTGGTATAATAAAAAATGATTCAAGTAAAAGCCTGGTAGCGGTGTGATGTCATCCCGCATAATACGTCAGCAGATTGGACTTGTGTACATTTTATTCTCTCTACGGTGGAATGTGGAATTTATTTTGCAGAGCCGGACACTATCCTGGTGTTCATGATCTTCTCTGGATTATTCAAGGGAGGAACCCGCCTTGCAATGCCGAACATTATGCGCGCCGGACTTATCGCCATTAAAGCCTGGTTTAGGGGCTACTGAGGGAGTCCTGGAGTAGGGGGTGTCCGGACAGCCGGACTATCATCATCTGCCGGACTCCAAGACTACGAAGATACAAGATTGAAGACTCCGTCTCGTGTCCGGATGGGACTTTCCTTGGCGTGGAAGGCAAGCTTGGCAATACGGATATGTAGATCTCCTACCATTGTAACCGACTCTGTGTAACCCTAACCTCCTCCGGTGTCTATATAAACCGGAGGGCTTTAGTCCGTAGGACACAACATACATTACAACAATCATACCATAGGCTAGCTTTAGGGTTTAGCCTCCTTGATCTCGTGGTAGATCCACTCTTGTAATACCCATATCATCAATATTAATCAAGCAGGACGTAGGGTTTTACCTCCATCAAGAGGGCCCGAACCTGGGTAAAACATCGTGTCCCTTGTCTCCTGTTACCATCCGCCTAGACGCACAGTTCGGGACCCCCTACCCGAGATCCGCTGGTTTTGACACCGACAACAGCTTCAGCATTTTCAGCTCTTTTTGTTAAAGCGGCCTTCTCAGTGGCCCAATCAGCCCGCTCTTTCTTGAAGCCTTCCTTCAGCTGTTCAGTGATGCTCAAGGCGCTGGTTAATTCTTCCCTTGCCTTGTCTGTTTCAGCCTGTTGGGTTTTCAAGGTTTCCTGCAGATCGGTAATTCGGTCCTCTTTGATTCTTACCTCAGCCTGCATACAGATAGCATTTAGCTTTAAACAAGCGGTTCAAGAATTTGAAGTACCAACCACACAACAAGTTATACGCTTGATACTTGGGGGCTAATGCACCTTCAATTTTCATTTACTATTAGATTGCAAAGTCCCAAGCTCAATACAGGTATTCAACTTGGCACTTGGGGGCTAATGGCTATTTGATCAGTTATGTTTTGATCGGAGTGCCGGTTTAACTATGCTAAGTTGAACCGGCCCTTGGGGGCTATATTGATGGATTTCAAAGTGTTGAGGATTATATTCAAGACCCGGTTTGACGAAGGTTACAAACCGGCCCTTGGGGGCTACGAGGACTAATGCAGTGGCAGTAACTACAAGAGGGAGAAGTGCAAGGAAGTTACCTCAAATTTATCCCTCATCATCTTTACCAGACCAGCTTCACAGTCACGGCTAGTATAAAGCCGGTTCAGATAACCGGAATGAAGATCTTGGGCACTCAGAGCAGCATATGTTTCTAGTTCAACATCCCATTTTCCTTTGTTCAGAGCGGAAAAATATTCTTTTACGGTATGCTTGGTTAAGGTGACTGGATTCCCGGGTTCAAAGCGACCTACACCAGTAATCACAACATCATCATCTTTGGATTCACCGGTTTGTGTTGGTGCGGTCGGTTTATCAGCAGGACTGCGGGATTTTTCAATCCGGACGGAGCTGGCAGGCGGGTCAGCAGAGACTGAAGTATTAATAGGCCTTTCCTCAGGAATAGCATCGTCTTGCAAAGGAGGATCATTGGGAATATCCTCAGGAGCAAATGCTTCGAGATCTGGCGCTTTATCATGTTCTAGGGCGACATCTTCCTCAGTCGCTTTATCCAGGCGGGCCTTCTTGCTCGGTTTAGGTTTCGCCCTGAAAGAAAAACAAAGAGTCACAAAGCAGCATAAGTTATAACACAGTATATCGGGAGCATGTGTTCAGCCTAGCTTACCCAAGAACCGTTTTTAGTGGCGGCAGCTGAGTGGCCGACGATTCACCAGAGGATGAATGAGAAGTAACCTGATAATCGGAGTCGGATGGATTAAGAGGTTGACGGAAGAAACCCGCTTTAGGATTTAAATCAATAAAAAGGTCAGAGACCTCGGAGCGGCATTTTCGAACCAGACTGTTTGGTAAACCGGCGGAGGTAACTACCTGGCCACTGTGCCGGTTGTGCGGCGAGCTTCATGTTGCTGAGTCTTCATAAGAAATTTGGGATCCAAGTAAGCAAGAGGATGAGAAAATTTAACTTTCCGGTTTGCCTGGCGAAATCTTGGCAAAGGCAAGATTTCTGAATCGGAAGAGAGAATAGTTACCTCAGCGACTTCAGCATTGCTGGCTTCAGCGTTGTCCTGACAGGCATCATCATCAATAAGGCGTGTAAAAAGTAAGCCTAGTGAATCAAGTTCTACTTCAAGGTCCGGGTTACCCACATCGTCATTAATAGCTGGATCAGATAAAGCGGTGGTTTTCCTCTTGTGAGCTGGCTTCTTGATAACCTTGGTCTTGGGCCGGGTTGACCATCCTGCCTTCTCTGTTTTGTCTTGTGGAAGCTTCTTGCTCCAAAACGGATTATCACCCTGGTTCAGCAGTAATTAATGTCAGATAGAGAAAGCAGTAACAGGTTCAACAATAGAGCAATTAAAATCTTACCGCTGGCGGTTTGTTGGTGGTGCAGTAAGGAAGCAGACCGGTTTGAGCGCAGAGGTGCTCCGGTTCATTCAACATCTTCTTTACAGAATCTGTGACTTCATCGTCGGAGAGTTGGATTTTAGTGTGTCGGAGTGGGTCATCGACGCTATCAGTATACTTGCACATCAAACCGGAGCGTCGGCTCAGAGGCAGTATGCTCCATGATATCCAGCAGCGTGCAAGGTCTATTCCCGTTAAACCGTTGGCCATAAAGGCTCGAAGCTTGGACAGTTGCGGAGCATATTTAATTCTCTCCTTGGCGCTTAGTCTTTGTGGAAAAGGGTGAGTGTTGCTGAGCCATTCCGGACGGAAGCCAGGCAAGGGATTTTCATTGTCAGGGGAGGTATCCTTGCAATAAAACCAAGTTGCATTCCACTCCTTGGGGTGAGTATGGAGTTTGACGTGGGGATAAGTGATCTCTTTCCTCTTCTGAATGGCCATACCGCCCAATTCAGTATTGGGGCCGTCGGTAAATTCAGTGTGACGGTTTAAATGGAAGCAGTCTCTAAACAACTCGACTGAAGGCTCCTCTTGAAGGTATACCTCAGAGAGCACTTGAAAGTGACATAGATTGGTAACAGAATTGGGGCCAATATCCTGTGGACGGAGCTGAAAATTGGCTAACACATCCCGGTAAAATTAAGAACCAGGCGGTTTGAAGCCCCGGGCCAAGTGATCTGCAAAGACCACAACCTCTCCCTCTTGAGGTGTGGGAGGACATTCATTTCCAGGAACCCTCCAGTGGATCGTATCTTTGTTGTCTAAAGCGCCGATCAGGACTAGATCATCCAACTGAGATTCTGTGACGCGAGAAGGAACCCAATTGCACTCATATACTTGTTTGGCCATGGTGAGATCTACAAGAAATAGGTGATTCCGGTTCAAGAATATGTTGGATAAAAGAAGGTGCTGGTCTGAACAACGCTAAACCGGAGGCAATACATATAAACCGGGTCTCTACGATGCGGCATCATATGGATTCTGGCGGTTCAACAAGGGGACTAATGGTATATACCGGTTTAATAACTTTTTTCTATGGTAAGTTAAACCGCCTGACCTAAACGTCGGAAGCAATCGAAGTTGTGGACGGCTAAGTATGCAGAAACAGGTTTCACAAGATCCTATTACAGCCATGGATCTACAGCAAGCTCAGAAAAACAAAAAATATTTCGAAGAGTGAGGCAGAATGGAAGTCAACCATTGAGCGGGTATGTGCGTGAGATCTATGGACTTAGATGTGAAAATACAGGCGGATGCTAAAAGATTGCTACTAAACACAGCAGGGGTTCACAGGTTCATTCAAGAGTTAGAGTACAAGTATGAGCAAGCGACGAACACAGCGCGAACATGAAACCCTAAGAACAGATCTAGATCAAGAAGATAAGAAGGCTTACTGGAAACGGAGAAGACGTGGAAGGATACCGCAGTACTCTGGCGCGTCCAGGTTGATGCAGCGGCCCAAGACGAGGCAGAGGTCGACGGCGGCGGCGGAGCTCCAAGGCTGGCGACGCGAGGAAGACGAAGAAGAAGAGACGAAGGGAAAGAAAAGGAAATGACCCTTCGGTCTTATTTATAAGGCAACAGAGTTAGGTCAAGCGCGCGAATCCAGGAGCTATTGATAAAGGAGGGCGTCATAAATGTTAACTTCATGATGACGTCATGCCGGTTTACAGCAACCAGAAATGATGACGACATGGCGGTTTACTAATTACCAGAAGATGTCCAAGACAAAATTTTTGTGAAGGATTGACATGAACCAGTACAAATCAATCTGGGGCCTAATGTTGGGGATATTACCACTAGCCGTGAACTGGCCTATTTGGGCCGGGTTAACTTCATTAGTAATGTAAACAGAGGAAGGCCCATGGCCTGTAGTCGGTTTAGAACCTGTAGCCGTAAACTGGCCTGATGTATAGCTTGTATTGTAAGTTATGGAATAGAGAGATACCAACCGGGATACGAGTATGAACCGGTTGGGACTCTATGGACCGATGGGCGTCACCCGTGTATATAAGGGGACGACCTGGCGGCGGTTCAAGACAGACAACCACAACTCGAGCCTAGGCGAAGCTTGTTTGCTCCCTAGCCATCGAGACCACATCAATTCCATCACAACTAGACGTAGGTTGTTACCTTCATCGAAGGGGCCGAACTAGTATAAACCCTCGTGTCTTTGTGTCCGCTTTAACCCCTTCGAGTTAACCCATTGCGATGGCTCCACGACTAAGTCCTTTCACTAGGACATCTGCCGTGACAAGTCCACGACACTCTCTGATGAGTTGTGAGTAGTTTACCACAAACCTACGGGTCCATAGTTATTAGCTAGATGGCTTCTTATCTCTTTTTGGATTTCAATACAATGTTCTCCCCCTCTCTTGTGGAGATCTATTCGATGTAAACTCTTTTTGCGTTGTGTTTGTCGAGATCCGATGAATTGTGGGTTTATGATCAAGTTTATCTATGAATAATATTTGAATCTTCTCGGAATTCTTTTATGTATGATTGAGTTATCTTTGCAAGGCTCTTCGAATTATCAGTTTGGTTTGGCCTACTAGATTGGTCTTTCTTGCCATGGGAGAAGTGCTTAGCTTTGGGTTCAATCTTGTGGTGTTCTTACCCAGTGACAGAAAGGGTTGCAAGACACGTATTGTATCGTTGCCATCGAGGATAACAAGATGGGGTTTATATCATATTGCACGTGTTTATCCCTCTACATCACGTCATCTTGCTTAATGTGTTGCTCTGTTCTTATGAACTTAATACTCTAGATGCATGCTGGATAGCGGTCGATGTGTGGAGTAATAGTAGTAGATGCAGGCAGGAGTCGGTCTACTTGTTATGGACGTGATGCCTATATACATGATCATGCCTAGATAATCTCATAACTATGCGCTTTTCTATCAATTGCTCGACAGTAATTTGTTCACCCACTGTAATACTTATGCTATCTTGAGAGAAGCCTCTAGTGAAACCTATGGCCCCTGGGTCTATATCTTATCATATTTGTTTTCCTTCTACTTTATTTGCATCTTTACTTTTTGCACCTATATTACAAAATACCAAAAATATATTTATCTTATCATACTATCTTTATTAGATCTCACTTTCGCAAGTGGCCGTGAAGGGATTGATAACCCCTTTATTGCGTTGGTTGCGAGTTCTCAGTTTGTTTGTGTAGGTGCGTGGGACTTTTGAGGAGCCTCCTACTAGATTGATACCTTGGTTCTCAAAACTGAGGGAAATACTTACGCTACACTTTGCTGCATCACCCTCTCCTCTTTGAGGAAAACCAACGCAAGCTCAAGATGTAGCAACGTGGTCAAGAAAGAAACCCGTCAGTTCCTCTTTAAATGCTCTTATGCGATCATGTGGTAGGAGTTCATCGCGCATCTGCCACATCTAATTTAAAGAAGGGGTTCAATACATATATATGAATGAAACTCAAAACAAATGATTGTAATAAAATAAAATTGTGAATATTATTGTTTACGTACTTCATATTATTTTTCAGAGTAGCCCCGCTGAGAGGTCGCGTTGTAGATGAACTCGCAAACGTAATATCCACATAAATTATTCCCGCCTTCACAAGACCTTTACGAGAAATAGAGTTCAATCAAACTGATAATCAAGCATGATAAATGGTATTGATGAAACTAGAATCAATGGGAGATGCGCGGAACTAGCTAGTACTACTTAATTTTGGGTGTGTAAATCGCAGCTCCCTTGGCAGTCCCGAAACAATTCCGGTGAACTCTTTCCAAATCCCGTCAGACAAAGACAAAATTACTTGATATCAGGAAATGAACAAATTTTCCGATATGGTGTGATAATGATCGATTAAACTTACTTCTGGAGCATTGCAGTCATGTCCGCTTAGTCCTGGGGATCTTTTCGTCTCGAGTCTAAGACAGTTACTACTCCTTGATCAAGCTTAATCTCTAGCAGAATAAAGTGAAAGCTGCGCACACATGCATAACTCATTAGTTACATTACAATAATTAACCTCGAGTAAGCGAAACCGAATATGCACAAGATAGTAACACTCATTTGAAGTTGTAAGGAAGAGTATTTTCCCTCTGTTTTGATTTCGAAGTAACGATTGTAACAAGTTTCCCTGAGTATCTTTGACTCTGTTTTTAACCGACCATTCATTTATGGTATTTGGGTTAATGAACCCAATGTCATATATTTGTAAAGCAAATAACCACTTTTAGGTACTGTTGTAAACTCATTCCAAATACTAGTCATCAACCCGTGCACTTGCACGGCCTAGCTATTATCAGGATACACAATAATTAACAAAAGTCGATTAACATCTAAAATGTAGGAGGATAAATTACAGATATCATACACTTGTACAAATGCAAAGTTATTAAAAAATGATAAAAAACACAAAAGACATGTATTATAGGATTCATTTTTGTATAGAGTGCATCCTTTTCCCATCAATCTATTGTGGAGAAATTTCTGTATGTGGACTTTGAATTTACCTTTTTTATCATGAACATGCTTCCTATTTCTACGTTTCTTTTTTCGTACTTGAAGCAAACAGGTACATGGTTATTTGGTTCATCTCAATCTAGATAATGTGCAATTATTTTAATCATGAGAACTAAGAATGTATATATGTAGATTCAACGCAAGCGATATAGTATCCATAATACATGAAAATAGTACCTCAAAATAAAATCTTTAAAATCTAATGGATCTTGTTGGGAAATGTCCCTATTTGAAATACTCAACGTTCTACTTTTCCAACCCTACCACAAAAAGCAACGACATTCCAACTGCCACGCAAAATGCAATGCTATTCCTTTAGTTATATTTCCTGATGGGTTTAAGTTCATATTATATTTTCCGATGAGTGACTGTTATGCATATTTTCCGTCTTGTGTATAAATTAGGTTATTTTCCATATTAAATTAATGACCTTGGCTGGGATAATATCTAGGAGCCATTAGGGAGAGATTTTATGTACTTTTGTGTCTAATTTATTTTATTTTTAGTGAATCTTCTTTTTGTACGTGGACGTTTTTTAGTCAGTCATAGATTTTCCAATGTGAGGCTCGTGGACTCTATATTTGTACGTGCCTTTTTTTATTCTTCAAGCAGACATGTACGTGCTTTTGACAATGGCGGTAATTGGGATGTGGGCTTAGTTTTTTTTTTAACGTGAGCATAAGTTGTTCTCTTTGTACGTATCTTATTTTTTCTTCAAAAGGGAGGACGCACATGCTTTTTCTCAATCTGGACATGATGCTTGATGATATTATTTTCTATGTCACGATGGCTGCTATTGTATAGCATTAGGACTCTTCTATTACGTGATGTCTTTTTTAATATAGGCAGTGTCTCTCCTTTTTTTGATCGTGTCAGTTCAATTCCTTACGTAAACGATCTGGTTTTATAAGGTAGATTCTTTTAACAAATCTTAACCATTAAATTCTAAATCTAATGGATGAATTAATCTTGATGATGTGCATTAGCGTGAAGGCTCAAAAGGTTCAATTCCTTACGTAAACGATCTGGTTTTATAAGGTAGATTCTTTTAACAAATCTTAACCATTAAATTCTAAATATAATGGATGAATTAATCTTGATGATGTGGATTAGCGTGAAGGCTCAAAAGGTGCCTCCAATTAGTAAATATAAGATATATTTGTGTTATATCTACTGTAACCCAATGTCATATATTCTCCATGCCCCCCGATACTACCCATAGATTCATCAAAATAAACAAACAACACAACGAAAATAGAATCTATCAAAAACAAAACAATTTGTAGTAATCTGGAGTTTAGCCAAACTTCTGTAACTCCAAAAATTCTGAAAAATCAGGACAATGTGCGAAATTTGTATATCAATAAAGTGGAAAAAATTCAAAAGTTTTCGCCGCTCCAATGATTTTTCACAATTCTGCTACTGGACGTCAAAGTTTCTGTATTTTCACAGAATCAAATCTACAATCTTCCAAACCATCCCAAAGGTCTTACTTGGCACAAACACTAATTAAAACACTAAAACACAATCATAACAGAAGTATAATTGCATATACAAATAAAAACATAAAAGAAAAATATTGGGTTGTGTCCCAACAAGCGCTTTTGTTTAAAGCCTTTTAGCTAGGCATTGATAATTTTAATGATGCTCACTTGGAAGACAATAATTGAAGCACAAAGAGAGCATGAGATAGCATGTGAAAATCACATTTAAGTCTAACATACTTCCTATGCATAGGTGTTTTATAACCAAGAAAATTATCAAGACGAGCAATATCTAGTATATGCAGGGAAGAAAAAAGAAACGACAGCAACCTCAACATGAAGAGAGGTAATTTAGTAACATGAATATTTCTACAACCATATTTTCCTTTCTCATAATAATTGCATGTGGGATCATATTCAAATTCAACAATATAGCTATCACATAACATATTCTCTAATTGTTCTACATGCATGCAAAGTTCACACTCTTCCAAAATAGTGGGATTAACATAGAATGAAGTCATTATTTCTCCAAGCCCACTTTTATCAAAAAAATTCATAATATTGATCAATCTCCAAAGTAGTGGGATCATTATTACCTAAAGTTGACACTCTTTCAAACCCATATTATTGCAAATTATATTATCAATATCATAATCATCATGATGCTTAAACAAATTTTCAATATCATTAGATACATCACCCCAATCATGATCATTACAATAAGTAGTGGACATAGAAAAATTAGCATCCCCAAGCTTGGTGTTTTGCATATCATTAACACAATTGACATTAATAGAATTTATAACAACGCCATTGCAATCATGCTTTTCTTTCAAGGAGCTATCGTGAATCACTTTATAAATTTCTCATAATTTTCAGATTCACGAATTTCAAGCAAAACTTCATAAATATAATCTAGTGCACTCAACTCACTAGCAATTGATTCATCATAATTGGATCTGTTAACAAGATTAGCAAGTGGATGAGGATCCATAAACTTTTTGCTTTCTGATTTGGAATAAACATACAAGTATACCAAGCAAACAAGCAAACAAACCAAGTAAGACATAAAGGCAAACAAAAAGGGTAAATAAAAAGGAAAATATTTTTGTATTTTTTTGAAAACATTTTAGAAATGGGGGAGAGGAAAACGGGAGGCAAATGGAGAATAATGTAAATGCAGGAGATGAGAGTTTATGATGGGTACTTGGTAGGCTTGATGTAGATCCTCCCCGGCAACGGCGCCGAAAATTCTTCCTGCTACTTTCTTGAGCGTGCGTTGGTTTTTCCCTTGAAGAGGAAAGGGTGATGCAGCAAAGTGGAGATAAGTAGTTCCCTCAGTTAAGAATCAAGGTATCAATCCAGTAGGAGGAACACACAAGTCTCCAATGATAGCACCTACACAAACAAGCAAATACTTGCACCCAACGCGATAAAGGGGTTGTCAATCCCTTCACCGTTACTTGGAAGGATGAGATCTGATAGAGATAGGAATAAAATATAAATAAAAGTGAAAAATAAAGTAAAGTAAATAAATTGTAGCAAGGTATTTTTGAGTTTTTGGTTTTATAGATCTGAAAATAATATGATAAGAATAGACCTGGGGGCTATAATTTTCAGTAGAGCCTTCTCTCTTGAAAGAACGCATACAGTGGGTGAACAAATTACTGTTGAGCAATTGATAGAAAAACGAATAATTATGATGACATCTAAGGAAATGATCATGAATATAGGTATCACGCCCGTGATAAGTAGATCGATTCATGCCTGCATCTACTACTATTACTCCACACATCGATCGCTATCCAGCATGCATCTAGTGTATTAAGTTAACAAGAACGGAGTAACGCCTTAAGCAATATGACATGATGTAGAGAGATAGATCCAATCAGTATGAGTAAACCCCACATTTTTATCCCTAATGGCAACAATACAAATACGTGCCTCGTTACCCTTTCTGTCATTGGGTGAGGACACCGCAAGATTGAACCAACTATAAAACACCTATCCCATTGCAAGAAAAATCAATCTAGTTGGCCAAACCAAATAAATAGATTGGAGAGAAATACAAAGCTATCTTAATATGCATAAAGAAGTTCAGAGAAGACTCAAATAATACTCATAGATAATTTGATCATAAACCCACAATTCATCGAATCTCAACAAACGCACCGCAAAAGAAGATTATATCGAATAGATCTCCAAGAACATCGAGGAGAACATTGTATTGAAGATCAAAGAGAGAGAGAAGAAGCCATCTACCTACTAGCTATGGACCCATAGGTCTGTGGTAAACTACTCACACATCATCGGAAGGGCAACAAGGTTGATGTAGAGGCCCTTCATGATCGAATCCCCTCCGGTAGAGTGCCGGAACAGGTCTCCAGATGTGATCTCATGAGGACAGAAACTTGCGGCGGCGGAAAAATATTTTTGGTGTGCCCTTTGGTATACGGGGAATATTTGGGAATTTATGGAGTTGAAATTAGGGTTGAAGGAGCATCAGGGGGCCCACAAGCCTGTCCTCCCACCCTAGGGTGCGCCTCCCGAGCTTGTAGCCAACTAGTGGCCCTTCTGACCGCCTCCCGAAGGTTCCTGGGCGTCTTCTGGTCCAAGAAAAATCCTCAAAAAGTTTCGTTCCGTTTGGACTCCGTTTGGTATTGATTTTCTGTAAAATACAAAAATAAGGAAAAAAATAGCAACCGGCACTTGGCACTAGGTTAATAGGGTAGTCCCAAAAAATGATATAAAATAGCATAATAATGCATATAAAACATCCAATATGGATAATATAATAGCATGAAACAATAAAAAAATTTAGATACGTTGGAGACGTATCAGCGGCCTGATCGGCGGCTTTCCTCTCTGCTCTTTGGCCCTCCCGCTAGCCCTCTTCAATGATTATCGGTCCATCTGCTCTGGTGTGAGCGCCTTCTTGGGCATCTTCTTCTTCGGGCACACGAGGCGGGCATGGACGCCGCGACAATGACGGCTGGGATGGCGGTGGCAGGGTTTGGCCTGGTGGCCATGGCGGGAGGCTGGAGGGTGGGTATGAGGAGGAAGTGCCACCGACGGGTTGGCCAGGGGAGGACAAGGGCAGGCGTTGCACGCATCCGGACCATATCCATTTCAACGCAAACCCAGCTCAAATTTGGACCGGAAATGAGTCGCGTCGACGTGTTGTGCCATGTTTTCTATCCGTTTTGATTCAAACGAACAAAAATGGAACAAATGCGGTCGTGCGTTGGAGTTGCGTTTTCCATCCGTCTCAACCCAAACAAATAGAGACGGATCAAATGTGGTTGTGCGTTGAAGTTGTCCTTATGTACCATCCAGCCATCCATGTTTGCCGATGTGAGACACTAGCTGGCCTGACTACACGCCGATGTCATCAATGCATGTGACTGACAACCACTTACTCAATACTCCCTTCGTTTCTTTTTAGTCTGCATATAAGATCTGGTCACAGTCAAACTTTATAAAGTTTGACCAACTTTGGATAAAAAAATATCAACACCTACAGTACTAAAGCTATATGGTATGAAAATTGATTTCATGATGCATCTCACAATATTAATTTCATATTGTGAATCTTGATATTTTTTCTATAAACTTAGTCAAAGTTAACAAAGTTTGACTTTAACCAAATCTTATATGCAAACTAAAAATAAACGGAGCGACAAGGTCATATCGTGCGGCTCGTTCATGCAGTCATCCGGTGTGGTTTCGGGACCTCAATGAAATTTTTACTATGTCTGGAGTGCTTTGTATTTTTCTGTGAACTTTTATAATTGATTACAGTCTTTTTCAGAAGAGAAAAAAAAGGAACACGCAGGTTGAATCCATTGGCCACGGAGGGAACGTGGCGAATGTCTCCTGGCCAAGATACAAGCGCCGTGGACACGGTGCAAGGGCAACATGGCTGTATGGACGCCGATGTGGCGCATTGTCGCCACCAATACGGACGGCCTGGCGTGGATCACGCACCAATTTAGATACCATATCCAGATCGAGGGCAGCTACGTCGAGCGATGCGATTGGCCAGCTCGACGATATGCCGGTGCCAGGAAATATCCCGATCCACACAAGAAGCAGGATGATGAGAATCGCGCGTACGCCCTACATGCATGCGACGGCGGACAGCCCCGCTCACCGAGGACAAATTTGATAGATTTGACCTATAGACGAAATCAAATCACAAAATGAACCGTCCGTGAAACTATTTCACGCGGCTGACCCGTGGCGCCTAGCTCTCAGGCGTTGCACTAGTGCAACGCCCGGGAGCTAGGCGCTGCACTAGTGCAACGCCCGGGAGCTAGGCGCTACACTGTATAGTGTGGCGCCTAGCTCTCAGGCGCTGCACACTGACTTAGTAATTTTCTGAACACACGGATGCGACGCTGGCCATGTAGCGCCTATCTATGAGGCGTTGCACAGTGTAGTGTGGCGCCGTCGTGTCGGGCGTCACACAAAAAGGTCAGCCGTGTGAAATAGTTTCACGGACAGTTCATTCTGTGATTTAATTTCGTCTATAGGTCAAATCTGTCAAATTTGCCCTCACCGAGTGCCACTATTATACTGGTCCATGCATGCACGGCACCACATGCCACACGTAAATAAATTCCATGTGATGCGTGGCACCACCACAGGCCACAGACCATGGACCGCGACTCCTCACTGATGAGTACGTTTACTCCCTTTGGCAGTATGCATAATACGACCATGTGATGTGTACGTACGTGTTAAGCCTTTATTAGGGGGCAGATCCTTCATGCTCCCCCATGCAGATCCAGATCGAGCCGACCGCCCAATTAGTAGCCACGGTTGACCACCATTTCCTCACCAGCTGGATTCTGTTTAAATCACAGCTCCACCGCCCCATCGACCCTGGAACCTCGATAAGAAATGTTGTTTTTCCTTTCCGAAAAGATGGTGAAAACACCGCAGCTTCTGCATGATAGGTGCAGGATCCTTCTCTTATTGTAATACTCCCTCCGTTCCATAATATAAGAGCATTTTTGACACTAAGCTAGTGTCAAAAATGTTCTTATATTATGCGACGGAGGGAGTAGTATAATATAAGGTTTTCAACATCTGGCACTAGGAGTACAAAAGGCCACCAAGGCCATAAGAGCATCTACACATGCTCATCACTCTAGCTAACCTAGGGTGTTCATCGGGGCATACTCATAGAAATTTGCTAGATCATCTTATCTACATCACTCTCACCATAGCTTATATCTCTTCTAATCATGCTCATGCATGGTATTTGCGTCAAGTTGTATTTTCTTTCACACACACGTAAATAGATTGTTGCATACAGATACTTAATATGATTTGTGGTTCCACCTATTTTTATTACCAATTTGCCATAACAACACCATGCTCCATCTTTGCATGCACGATACCCTAGTTTGTTGACGTGCCACCTCATCATTGGCTGATCGATTCTTCTTACCTAATCCCCTATGTGTATAGTGCTCTACATGATATGTTAGGGCATCTCCAACTCCGACCCGCAAATATGCTCCCGCATACCAGTCCACAGACACGAATGGGGAGGCGGCCATCCAATAGCACCCGCATACATTTCAACAACTTTTTAAACCAGCCGGACAAAATTTGTGCAAACACGGCGGATTTCATTGACGTCGCGACAATGAAGGCGTACCAGCTGCGCAGCGAGGTCGTTGGCTCGCCCTTGATGTTGGGGAACGTAGCATGTAATTTCAAAAAAAAAAATTCTACGCTCACGCAAGATCTATCTAGGAGATGCATAGCAACGAGAGGGGAAGAGTGTGTCTACGTATCCTCGTAGACCGAAAGCGGAAGCATTTGACAACGCAGTTGATGTAGTCGAACTTCTTCTGGCTCCGACCGATCAAGTACCGAAAGTATGGCACCTCCGAGTTCTACATACGTTCAGCTCGATGACGTTCCTCGCCCTCTTGATCCAGCAAGGTGTCAAGGAAGTAGATGAGTTTCGTCAGCACGACGGCGTGGTGACGGTGATCGTGAAGTGATCCACGCAGGGCTTCGCCTAAGCACCGTGACAATATGACCGGGGGTGTAAACTGTGGAGGGGGGCGCCACACACGGCTAACCGTTGATGTTGTTGTGTGTTCTAGGCGCCTCTCCCCATGTATATATAGGTGGGAGAGGAAGGGGAGCAGCAGGGGGCACCCCAAGTAGGAGGAATCCTACTTGGGCACCCCCCCCCCAATTCGCCCCCCCCCCCCCTTCCTTATTCACCAGAGGGGAAAGGAAGGAGGAGGGAGGAGGGAAGGAAGGGGGAGGCCGAAACCCTCCACTTCCTTTCTCTCTTCCCCTCATTCCTTCCCCTCGTGTGTGGCCCATATGGGGGCACAACAGTCTGTGTTGGCTGCTGTGTTTCCCCTCTTGGCCCATTAGGCCCATATCTTTGCCGGGGGGGTGCTTGGAATCCCTTCACTACAGGAATCAGGCACTTTGCCGTCAGCCATGGATGACGGCAAAGGCATGCCAGGCTGACAGCAAAGACCTTTGCCATCAGCCAGCAGATGGCAACATGTCTAGCTCAATAGGCTATGGCAAAGGCCTCTTTGCCGTCTGCTGGCAGACGGCAAAGATGCAAAGGGCTTTGTCGTCTGCTGATAGACGACAAAGAGCCTGGACGGCACACGTGGCAGTTCAGGTCCCTTAAGTGGTTAAAGGCGTGCTTTGCTGTCAGCTGGCAGACGGCTAAGGCCTTTGCATCGTTGTCGTCGGCCAGCGGACGACAAAGATGCAAAGGCCTTTGCCATCTGCTGGCTGACGGTAAATCTTCCAAATAGGCCAGCCCACTACACCCCGGGTTGTACAGGTAGCTGCCACATGGCAGCTTTGCCGTTTGCTACTGGATGGCAATGACCTTTGCCATCAGCCAGCAGACAGCAAAGTGGCTATATAGCCCCTGTTTTCCTGTTTTTTTTCCTAAATTCATTCAATATATTTATAGACACACACACACATTTCAAAATAATTTCAACAATCATACCAACAATAAGTTTCCAACAACAAGTTTCCAACAACATATACAAGTTTCCAACAACATGAACATATACAAGTTTCCAACAACATACAATGGTTTCCAACAACATTTCCATACATACATATCCAACAAGTTTGCAACAAGTTTCCATAAACAAAAAGGAAGCACAAGCACAAGTAAAAGTTTGCAACAAGTTTCCATCAATGCAAGCTTCCTCATCTCAAGCAAATCTGTAAATTAGGAAAGATGAAAGTTAGAAGAAGAAGATGACTAGCTAGAAGAAAAAGAAGAAGAAGAAGAAGAAGAAGAAGAAGAAGAAGCAAGAAGGAAGAAGAAGAAGAAGAAGAAGAAGCAGAAGAAGAAGCTTCTTCTTCTTCTGCTTCTTCTTCTTCTTCTTCTTCTTCTTCTTCTTCTTCTTCTAACTAAGGTAGGTAAAAATGCCATTTTTTAGCTAAGGTAGGTGAAAATGCTAAGTGTGTAGGTCATTTTAGAGCTAAGCTAGGTAAATAGGTCATTTTGGAGCTAACCTAGGTAGTTATGCCATTTTTAGCTAACTAAGCATATTTATTCATTTTGTAGGACAAAATGGTAAGTGTAGGTCATTTTAGAGCTATCCTAGTTAAAATCGGTCATTTTGGAGCTAGGTAAGGTTATTTTGTCATTTTGGAGGAAAATAAACTAATTATATGATAGTTTGGAGCTAAACCATGGTTATTATGCCATTTTTTACCTAAGTAAGCTAATTATGTCATAAATGAACTAGGTAAGCAAAGTATAGATCATTATTTAGCTATCCTAGGTAGTAATGACATTTTTCAGCTAACTAAGCATATTAAGTCATTTAGGAGGGAAAAAGGCTAAGTATAGGTCATTTTATAGCTATCCTAGGTACAGTATGTCAGTTCGGAGCTAAGTAAGGTTATTATGTCATTTTTGAGGAAAATAAGCTAAGTATAGGTCATTTTCGAGCTAAAACAAGTTTATTATGCCATTTTTTACCTAAGTGCGCTAATTATGTCATAAATGAAGTAGCTAAGCTAATTATAGATCATTATTGAGCTATCCTAGGTTGGTATGCCATTTTTTTACCTAAGTGAGCTAATTATGTCATAAATGAACTAGCTAAGGTAGCTATAGATCATTATTGAGCTATCCTAGGTAGTTATGCCATTTTCTATCTAACAAAGCATTTTTAAGCAAAACACTTGGGAAAACTTACCATCATCAGGGAGGTGAAGGACCGGTCGGGGTTGCGCCACCGCGTGACGGAGAAGGATCGGTCGATCCTTTTTGGGAGGCGTGCTGCACCAAAGATCATTTGCAATGTTTAGTTAGCATGATGCAACTGAAATGTGAATACTAGTAACTAATGACCATTCAAATGAAACTCGCCGTGTCCGGTAATACCAATCTGGGGCATCGGTGGAGGGGTCTGGCCAGTTTTCTTGCACACGGATTGCACATTTTGTTTTCACAAGTCAGTCATATTAGTTAGTAATGAAACAAACATTACGTGCATGATTTGGCTAGTATGCGGGAAAAACTTACCAAGAGGAGCTCTTATAGGGTCCGGTGACCCGCGTTGTTCCGGTTCCTCTCTGCCTCCAACATATTAGCCGTCCTCTCCTCCAACTGCCTCTCCCTCTGCGCCGCCTGCCTAGTTGCCTCCGCCAGAAGCTCCTGGGCCCTAGCCTCGACGGCGAGCTCCATTGGTCATGGTCGAGGCCTCATCTTAGGAAGAGACCTCGTCTGGCGCTTCTTGATCTCCGGGAGACTTCTAGGACAACGTATCAGTCCATCCCCAATGGCTACCGAGCCATGTCTCCTCCCATCACCAGATGGCATCACGAGCTCTGGATCAAAAGGACTCTGGCTCGAGTTGAAGTCCTCACCTTTCATCTTCTTCCCCCAGTCTCTGTACCTCACAAGCTTGTCGTGGGAGAAAATGTTGGTGAAGCTCTCTGGATGATCGAGGTCATCCTCCGAGAATGCCTTGGCCTTCTTGAACGGGGCACTATGGGCCATGGCATAGAGGTCGTACAACGGCGGCACCTCCTTCTTGTTGTGTCGCGCCTGAAAGAGAGGAACAGGGTAAATTAGTAATTAAAGGGCTGAAGCTAGCATGAAGAATGAAATTGCATGAATCGTTAAGGGCTTGAACCACATACCCAGTGATCCCCGTACTCAAACAGGTTGGAGCTCCCTTGATGGTGCGGCACAAATTGCATCTGGGCACGCTTGTCCCTGGCCTTGTTATGGACGGCTAGCCATTGGGGAGAGCACCACTGATCCACCAACCTCTCCCAACAGTCCATCTTATCCGCACACCATCTCGGGGGCAACTAAGTTAGACAAAGAGAAATTTCATCGCTATGCCTACAAATAAAATCAAGGAAACTAAGTACAAGGCCTTTAAGAATAGGTAATTACCTTCATGTACTTGTCCTTACTCAGATACTTGACGTGTCACTTCTTCTTCTGCCTCCTGATGTTAGTAGAGGCGTAGTAGTCTCAAACAGCCTGCACCCGAGCCTCGTGCCATAAGTTCTGAAGTAGGCACTTGCACTCGACTTCGAGAACCATAGCCGCGACCGCCTCGTGTTCCTCAAGACACCTGTAGAAGGTGTGCAATCAAACAAGACAACACTGATCATTAGTATAATCACTAGGTATTGTTGATTTTTAATTTCTGTAAAGGAGAAATTACCCAAAACTGACATCTCACAATGTCGGCCACCGTCTCGCACACGACACCGTCGACCATTTCCCCCGACGGGGCCGGGGAAGCCTCGTACAGCTCCCAGGTCAATGCTAGTTGTGGAAGCTCACCCTCGCTGGGCAACATGACCCACACCGAGAAGTGGTGCTGGCAAAGAGTACCAAGGAGCTGGTTGGTCCTGCGGACACCATCTGTGTGTATCCAACCCCTGCAGTATGACAAGGCCAACACATTAGATATTAATTTGAAGAAACATGAAGGCAAAAGGTTAAAAAAGAGTAAATGCACTTACTTCTCCCCGTTAGGCTGAATCAACCACCTCTGGTCGCGGGTCGCCAGCACGGACGGTAGCTTAGTACCACCATGCTGGTAAACCTTCTTGCCCTCCTCAACCAGCTCGCCCTCACTGTAGCTATCCTCAGAAAAGGTCTTCTCGACACCATCAGCATGGCCGCTAGTCTCCGGAGTCACGTGGGACGAAGACTCTAGGACCCGAGTCTCCTGGGAGGAAGACTTTGGGACCCGAGGCTCGGCGACCAGAGGCTCATCGACCCGAGGCTCGTGGACCGGAGTCCAAGACGGGTCAGGTCAGACGGGTCCACCTAAGACGGAGCACTCCGGTGGTCCGGAGAACCAGCGGGGGGTGACGGCGAGGAAGGCACAACAACCTTCCTACCTCTCCCAGCGCCACATCCACCTCTACCTGCACCCCTCTTCTTTCCCGACCTCCTCCCCCGGCCGAAGAAGAAGCGCCCGCCGAAGGTGCTAGGGGTGTCTGCATGCTGTCTACCAGCGCTCTCCGAAGGTGCTAGGGTGCAATAACAAGACCCCTCCCAGCACGCGCCGAGGAAGGAGGCTCGGAGCGCTCTCAACTCAAGCCCACCATCTGTCAACACCTGCAGTGACAAAGAGTAAACAAAATTAGTACAACATAAACATAATAAAAAAAATAAGTGTGTATCATCATCATGAACATAATAAAAAAATTGAATACCTAATAACATAAACTAATTAATAATATATGCATATATATACATAATAATAATTGAATACCTGACCTAACTCATAATTCACAAATATATGACCCCGTCGGCCACTGGAAGGCCGAAGAGCACCTTTTTCGAGAGGTGCCGTGTCGGGGTCGGGGGTCAGGGGTGCTGTGTCGGGGTCTCGGGGTGTTGGGGGTCGGGGGGTCGGGGTGTCCGTGGTGTCTTGTTAGGGTGTCGAGGCGGTCTCAAGGTGTCGTGTCAGGGGTCGGGGTGTCAGGTGCTGTGTCGGGGTCACAGCGTCGTGTCAGGGGTCGGGGTGTCAGGTGCTATGTCGGGGTCGCAGCATCGGGGTGTCGAGGCGGGGTCGGGGTGTCATGTCGGGGGTCGGGGGCTCGGGCGTGCTGTGTCGGGGTGTCGAGGCGGTCTCGGGGTGTCATGTCGGGGGTCGGGCTGTCGGTGGTGTCGGGGTTCGGGGTGTAGGTGGTGTCGTTTCGGGGGTCGGGGTGTAGGTGGTGTCGTTTCGGGGGTCGGGGTGTCGGTGGTGTTGGGGACCAGCGATCTTCTTCTTGTTGTTGTTGTTCTCCTCCTCCTCCCCCTCTCCCTCCTCCTCTTCTTCTTCTTCTTCTTCTTCTTATTCTTATTCGTATTCTTTTCTTCTCCTGCCCCTTTTCTTCTTCTCCTCCTCCTCCTCCTCCTCCTCCTATTCCTCCTCCTCCTCCTCCTCCTCCTCCTCCTCCTCCTCTTCTTCTTCTTCTTCTTCTTCTTCTTCTTCTTCTTCTTCTTCTCCCCTTGTTCTTCTTCTCCTTCCCTTTTTCTTCTTCTCCTCCCCCTCCTCTTCTTCTTCTTCTTTTCTTCTCCTAATAAATTTTTCCAAGAACTAACCTACAAACTAACCTAGAAACTAACCTAACTAACCTAGCAACTAACCGAACTAACCTAGAACTAACCTAACTAATCTAGAACTAACCTAACAAACCTAAAATCAACTAAAATCTACTAGCCTAAATCAACTAAAATCTAACTAACCTAAATATCATTTTTATGACTATGTACTAACTAGCCTAACTAACCTAAAATCAACTAAAATCTACTGACCTAAAATCAACTAAAATTTAATTAACCTAAAACTAACTAACTAACTAAGTAATTAACCGAAAAAACAACAACTAACTGATTAACCTATGTATAGTTGGGTAAAACAACTAACTAATTAACCTAAAAAAATAACTAACTAACTAACTAATTAACCTAAATCAAACAATAGCAAGAAAAAAGTGAAGAATCCTCACCAGGGGGCGCAGCGGCGCCGGGCAGCGGGGGTGGAGCGCCTGGCGGCATGGGGGGCAGAGCAGCGACGGGCGGCGAGCTGCCAGGGCGGCGGGCGGCCGGAGCTGCGGGGGGCGGAGCTGCAACGGGCGGCGAGCCGCCGGGGCAACGGGAGGAGAGGCGCCGAGGGGCGTCGGGGGCGGTTGTGGTCAGGTGCGCCGGGGCCGGTGGGGGTCGGGGGCGTTGGGGGCAGTGGGGGTCGGCGAGCACGAATGAGGTGAGGGAGAGAGAGAGAGAGAGGGGAGAGAGAGGGGTGGGGCACGGGGAAACGACCATTTTTTGGTTAGGTTTAATTTCTTTGTCGTCTGCTAGCAGACGACAAAGAGCGTAGCTAGTGGGATGGGGCCGAGGGGAAACGGCCGTTAGGTTGTGTATTATCTTTGTCGTCCGCTAGCAGATAGTATAGAAGATTTGCCGTCTGCTAGCGGACGGCAAAGAAGATGGCCGTTAGGTGGTTCTCGTTCGTGGGCCACCCTCCCTCTTTGTCATCTGCTAGCGGAGGTCAAAGCTTCTTTACCGTCCATTAGCAGACGGCAAAGAGCAGCCTGATGGCAAACACAATCTTTGTCGTCCTCTCGTTCTTTGCCGTCGGCTTTCTGTAAGATGATGGCAAAGACCTTCTTTGTCTTCAGCTAGCGGACGGCAAAGAGCTAGCTGACGGCAAAGATCCTGATTCCAGTAGTGCTTCCGGTGACACGATATGTACCCGGTTCACTCCGGAACACTTTCGGTGTCTGAATACCATCGTCCTATATATCAATCTTTACCTTTCGACCATTTTGAGACTCCTCGTCATGTCAGTGATCTCATCCGGGACTCCGAACAACATTCTCTCACCAAATCACATAACTCATATAATACAAAATCGTCATCGAACGTTAAGCGTGCGGACCCTACGAGTTCGAGAACTATGTAGACATGACCGAGACAACTCTCCGGTTAATAACCAATAGCAGAACCTGAATGATCATATTGGCTCCCACATATTCTATGAAGATCTTTATCGGTCGAACCATTATGACAACATACGTTATTCCCTTTGTCATCTGTATGTTACTTGCGCGAGATTCAATCGTCGGTATCGTCATACCAAGTTCAATATCGTTACCGGCAAGTCTCTTTACTCGTTCTGTAATACATCATCCTGCAACTAGCTCATTAGTCACTTTGATTGCATGGCTTCTTATCATGTGTATTACCGAGAGGGCCCAGAGATACCTCTCCAATACTCAGAGTGACAAATCCTAATCTCGATCTATGCCAACCCAACAAACACCTTCGAAGATACCTATAGAGCATCTTTATAATCACACAGTTACGTTGTGACGTTTGATACCACACAAGTGAAGGAAATATGCCCTAGAGGCAATAATAAAGTTGTTATTTTATATTTCCTTATATCATGATAAATGTTTATTATTCATGCTAGAATTGCATTAACCGGGAACTTGATACATGTGTGGATACATAGACAAAACACTGTGTCCCTAGTAAGCCTCTACTAGACTAGCTTGTTAATCAAAGATGGTTAAGTTTCCTAACCATAGACATGTGTTGTCATTTGATAACGGGATCACATCATTAGGAGAATGATGTGATGGACAAGACCCATCCATTAGCTTAGCATAATGATCGTTCAGTTTATTGCAATTGCTTTCATCATGTCAAATACATATTCCTTTGACTATGAGATTATGCAACTCCCGGATACCATAGGAATACCTTATGTGCTATCAAACGTCACAACATAAATGGGTGACAATAAAGATGCTCTACAGGTATCTCTGAAGGTGTTTGTTGAGTTGGCATAGATCGAGATTAGGATTTGTCACTCCGAGTATCGGAGAGGTATCTCTGGGCCCTCTCAGTAATACACATCATAAGCTTGCAAGCAAATGACTAGGGAGTTAGTCAACGAGGTGATGTATTACAGAACGAGTAAAGAGACTTGCCGGTAACGAGATTGAACTAGGTATAGAGATTCCGACGATCGAATCTCGGGTAAGTAACATACCGACAGATAAAGGCAACTACGTATGTTATCATAAAGGTTCAACTGATAAAGATCTTCATGGAATATGTAGGAATCAATATGGGCATCGAGGTCCCTCTATTGGTTATTGACCGGAGAGGTGTCTCGGTCATGACTAAATGATTCCCGAACCCGCAGGGTCGCACGCTTAACGTTCGTTGATGCTAGAGTCGTATTGGGATATTTGATAAGCGGTAACCAAATGTTGTTCGGAGTCCCAGATGAGATCTTGTACGTCACAATGAGTCTAGGAATGGTCGAGAGGTAAATATTTATATATAGGAAGCCATATTTTGGGTTCCGAAAAAGGTGCAATTTTTTGGTATTGTACCAGGAAGCTTCTAGAAGGTTTCGGTGGATTCTGGAGGGGTCCGGAAGTCCACAAGTGGGTTCACCACGACCCAAGGGCAAGCATGGGCTGTGGGGAGGTTCCCTAGCCTTATTTTGATAGGCGCACCAAGTCCTCAAAAGCCCATGTGCTTAGGGAAAGGAAAAAAGGAAGGAGTCCTAGTAGGAATAGGATTGGACTTGGATTCCAAATCCTCCTCCCCCTTGGCTGCGCCTTGGACTTTGGAGGGGCTAACTGTTGCCATGCCCCTCCACCTATATATAGAAGGGAAGGGAGCCCCAAGAATACACACAAAGCCCTTGGCGCCCCTCTATCCAGTTACTCCGTAGTTCCACCGCCTTGTCGCGGCGACACTTAGTGAAGCGATGTCCGTGCTCCACCATCACCATCACCACCACGCCGTCGTGTTGGTTTTCATCCCATCTACTTCTCCTCTACGGCTTGCTAGATCAAGAAGGAGGAGACGTCATCGAGCCGCATGTGTGCTAAACTCGGAGGTGTCGTCCGTTCAGTACTAGATCGGTTGGCTCCTGATCGGAGCTAGAAGAAGTTCGACTACATCAACTGCGTTGTCAAATGCTTCTGCTTTTGGTCTACAGGGTACGTAGACACACTCTCCCCCTCTCATTGTTATGCATCTACTAGATAGATCTTGCGTGAGCGTAGGAAATTTTTGAAATTGCATGCTACGTTCCCCAACAACAAGGCATTCCTCCGGTATCCGGGAGTTGCATAATCTCATAGTCGAAGCAATTTGTATTTGACATGAAGAAAGCAATAGCAATAATACTGAACGGTTATAATGCTAAGCTAATGAATGGGTCTTATCCATCACATCATTCTCCTAATTATGTGATCTCGTTTATGAAATGACAACACATGTCTATGGTTAGTGTCGTGGACTTAACACGACAGATGCCCTAGCAAGAGGACTTAGGTGTGAGCCATCGTAACAAGTTGTTTTGAAGGGGTTAAAACGGGACAAAGGACCCAGAGACTTTACCCAGGTTCAGCCCCTCTCAACGAGGTAAAAGCATACTCCTGCTTTAGGTTGTATTGCTTGGGTTTTGATTACCAGGGAGAGAATACGCTTGACCTAGTTCTCGATCTGTTGTTTCTTGAGTTAACCCGCCGCCGGGTCTCACCTTTATATACACAGGTTGAGGCCTCGTGGCTTACAGAGTCCCGGCCGGTTCACACAATGTGACCGGCTCGGTTTCTAACAACACTTGCCTTACATAACAAGTTAAACATATAGCGGCTCATCCCTTTGGGCCCTAAGTCGCCTCCGGGACTTGGTCCTTCAATAAGCTCGCTTTATGAACCGCCATCTTCACATCTTGGGCTTCTTCATCTTGAGTCGCCCGTAAAATGACCCGGCCCCTCCTGGACTGGTCATACCTAGTAGTTATATCCCCAACATTAGGCCCCAGGTTGATTTGAACTTGTTCACATCAATCTTCATTACTTGTCTAAGAAGAATCTTCACTTCTCAATTCTTTCCACTATAACCCGCCATGACGTCACATTTCAAAATTGTGTTAACCCGCCATGACGTCATTGTGCATTAATTCCGCACAAAGCCCATGATACCTCAATGGTTTTTTATCTTAATAGACCTTCAGAAAATCGAGGCGCCCACATAGCCACATAATCATTTTTTTGGTCTCCTTGATTCCCGCGCATACCATTTATCCGTCTCCTTATAAATAGGGGCAGGGGGTCCTCTTTTCCATTGTCCACCCCTACCCTTGCATCTTCTTACTTCTCAGGCTGCTTCAGCCCTGCCCGAGCTCCACTGCTGCCATCTCGAGCGTCATCACCTCCGGCCGCTGCATCACCCCGAACGCGTCTAGAGATCGTCGCACTCCTCCACTATCTCAGCAGCATCAGTAAGTACCTTTTTTTTGCGGGTAGCATCAGTAAGTACCTGATACGTCTCCAACGTATCTATAATTTTTGATTATTCCATGCTATTATATTACCCTTTTTGGATGTTTATGGGCTTTACTTTACACAATTATATCATTTTTGGGACTAACCTACTAACTGGAGGCCCAGCCCGTATTGCTGTTTTTTTGCCTATTTCAGTATTTCGAAGAAAAGGAATATCAAACGGAGTCCAAATGGAATGAAACCTTTGGGAGCGTGATTTTTGGAACAAACGTGATTCAGAGGACTTGGAGTGCAAGCCAAGAAGCAGCCGAGGCGGCCACGAGGGTGGAGGGCGCGCCCACCCCTATAGGGCGCGCCCCCTATCTTGTGGGCCCCTCGGGCGGCCACCGACCTACTTCTTCCCCCTATATATACCCACGTACCCCAAAAACATCCGGGGAGCCAACGAAAAACAATTTCCACCGCTGTAACCTTCTGTATCCGCGAGATCCCATCTTGGAGCCTTCACCGGTGCTCCGCTGGAGGGGGAATCGACCACGGAGGGCTTCTACATCAACACCATAGCCCCTCCGATGAGTTGTGAGTAGTTTACCACGGACCTTCAGGTCCATAGTTATTAGCTAGATGGCTTATTCTCTCTTTTTGGATCTCAATACCATGTTCTCCCCCTCTCTTGTGGAGATCTATTCGATGTAACTCTCTTCGTGGTGTACTTGTCGAGATCCGATGAATTGTGGGTTTATGATCAAGTTTATCTATGAGAACTATTTGAATCTCCTCTGAATTCTTTTATGTATGATTGAGTTATCTTTGCAAGTCTCTTCGAATTATCAGTTCGGTTTGGCCTAGTAGATTGATCTTTCTTGCAATGGGAGAAGTGCTTAGCTTTGGGTTCAATCTTGCGGTGTCCTTACCCAGTGACAATAAGGGTTGCAAGGCATGTATTATATTGTTGCCATCGAGGATAAAAAGGTGGGGTTTATATCATATTGCATGAGTTTATCCCTCTACATCATGTCATCTTTCTTAATGTGTTACTCTGTTCTTATGAACTTAATACTCTAGATGCATGCTGGATAGCGGTCGATGTGTGGAGTAATAGTAGTAGATGCAGGCAGGAGTCGGTCTACTTGTCACGGACGTGATGCCTATATACATGATCATGCCTAGATAATCTCATAATTATTCGCTTTTCTATCAATTGCTCGGCAGTAATTTGTTCACCCACCGTAATACTTATGCTACCTTGAGAGAAGCCACTAGTGAAACCTATGGCCCCCGGGTCTATCTTTTATCATATAAAGCTTTCAATCTACTTTTATTTGCATCTTTACTTTTCCAATCTATATCATAAAATACCAAAAATATATTTATCTTATCATACTATCTCTATCAGATCTCACTTTCGCAAGTGGCCGTGAAGGGATTGACAACCCCTTTATTGTGTTGGTTGCGAGTTCTTTGTTTGTTTGTGTAGGTGCGTGGGACTTTTGAGGAGCCTCCTACTGGATTGATACCTTGGTTCTCAAAAACTGAGGGAAATACTTACGCTACTATTGCTACATCACCCTTTCCTCTTCAAGGGAAACCAACGCAAGCTCAAGACGTAGCAAGAAGGATTTCTGGCGCTGTTGTCGGGGAGGTCTTCGCTCAAGTCAAGACATACCAAGTACCCATCACAAACTCATCTCCCTCTCATTTACTTTATTTTCCATTTGCCTCTCGTTTTCCTCTCCCCCACTTCACCCTTGCCGTTTTATTTGGCCTCTCTTTCCCAATCTTCTCCTCTCTCTTTTTGCTTGCTTTCTTCCTCCTCGCTTTTGTTTGCCGTTATGTCTGAAATTGGGGAGATTATCGTCGATATGGACAATAATGATAACATGGAAAATTCTGATGCTCCTACTGAAGAACCCCCTATCTTACATACTAAAAAGTTTCGAATCGGTAGTGGTAACATTATTGGAAAAGGTGTTATTCAAGATTTCTTTACTTGTGTCGGTGCTTTACCTTCTATGGGTGGTTCTATTCTTCATAGAACTAGTAGTCTTGCGGATGTTGTCGCTATGCTTGTAGTTGAACTTGAAAGACAATTTATGCATATGCATCCTTGCATACAAAGAATTTTCCTAGAATTTTCTAATATTGAGCATTCTTCTGTTAAGCGTGCTGTTACTATATTTTTGGCTCATGAGTTTAGATTTATAATAAGAGAGGCCAAAGAAATCTTTGGGCACTATAGGGTGGACGTCGGTCGTCCTCGCATAGAGGCAATACTCTTCGATCAAGAGGAAATTAGGCGTTTTCATTCTTTGGACGATGTTGCTTTCAATGAAAACCTCAGAAAAGAGGTTCCTACCAATGTCCTAGTTTATAGAATTTCCGAACTTAATAATGATTTTGCTCTTCGAAATAATGAGCTAGGATACTCTCTTGAGTATAGGCTCACGAAATTTTGCCAAAAGAATGCTTATAATGATGAATTAGTTGTGCATTATGAAGGGCCAAAGGAAGAACTTGTTCGTCCTGTGATTGATCTTGGGGACTTTTGTCCCGCTAAATTTAGCCCTTTTGATTACTTTTGCTTGCCTCAAAGAAAACTTGCTGGTGAACATAGAGAATATGAGATGAGTTTTCAAGATCTATCTTATTATTATGGCACTACTTAGATCTACCTTCGCTTTTATGCCTACCTAGGGGCGTTAAACGATAGCGCTAGTTGGGAGGCAACCCAATTTTATTTGTGTTTTTTTCTTTTTGTTTCTGTTTAGTAATAAATTTTGCATTTACCTTCTGTTTAGATGTGTTTTTATGTTTTAATTAGTGTTTGTGCCAAGTAGAACCTATAGCATAACCTACGGTGATAGTTAATTTGATTCTGCTGAAAAACAGAAACTTTGCACGCACGAAATTAGTTTTGTTAAATCACAGAAACGTGCTTTTGCGTTTATTCGTTTTGCTATAGATCAATAGACAAATTTTTCAGGACTTCCTATTTTGGTAGGATTTTTATAGTTCCAGAAGTTTGCGTTAGTTACAGATTGCTACAGACTGTTCTGTTTTTGACAGATTCTGTTTTTCGTGTGTTGTTTGCTTATTTTGATGCATCTATGGCTAGTATTAAGTGGTATGAACCATAAAGAACTTGAAATACAGTAGGTTTAACACCAATATAAATAAATAATGAGTTCATTATAGTACCTTATGTGGTGGTTTTGCTTTCTTTCACTAACAGAGCTTATGAGATTTCCTGTTGAGTTTTGTGTTGTGAAGTTTTCAAGTTTTGGGTAAAGATTTGATGGACTATGGAATAAGGAGTGGCAAAAGCCTAAGCTTGGGGATGCCCATGGCACCCCAAGATATTCAAGAGTAGCCAAAAGCCTAAGCTTGGGGATGCCCCCGGAAGGCATCCCCTCTTTCGTCTTCGTTCATTGGTAACTTCACTTGGAGCTATATTTTTATTCGCCACATGATATGTGTTTTGCTTGGAGCGTCGTGTATGATATTAGTATTTGCTTTTAGTTTTCCACAATCATCCTTGCTGTACACACCTTTTGGGAGAAGCCCACTTGATTGAAATTTATTAGAATATGTTATGTGCTTCACTTATATCTTTTGAGCTTGATAATTTTTGCTCTAGTACTTCACTTATATCTTTTAGAGCACGACGGTGGCTTAATTTTGTAGGAATTTCTAGTCTCTCATGCTTCACTTATATTATTTTGAGAGTCTCTTAGAACAGCATGGTATTTGCTATGGTTATAAAATTGGTCCTAGAATGGTAGGCATCCAAGTTGGGTATAATAAAAACTATCATAGGAAGTGAAATGGATGCTATGATCAATTTGATACTTGATAATTGTTTTGAGATATGGAGGTAGTGATATTAAAGCCATGCTAGTTGGGTGATTATGAATTTAAAGAATTCTTGTGTTGAAGTTTGTGATTCCCGTAGCATGCACATATGGTGAACCGCTTTGTGATGAAGTTGGAGCACAATTTTATTTATTGATTGTCTTCCTTATGAGTGGCGGTCGGGAACGAGCGATGGTATTTTCCTACCAATCTATCCCCCTAGGAGCATGCGCGTAATACTTTGTTTTTGATGACTTGTAGATTTTTGCAATAAGTATATGAGTTCTTTTGACTAATGTTGAGTCCATGGATTATACGCACTCTCACCCTTCCACCATTGCTAGCCTCTCTTGAGCCGTGCAACTTTCACCGGTACCATACACCCACCATATACCTTCCTCAAAACAGCCACCATACCTACCTATTATGGCATTTCCATAGCCATTCTGAGATATATTGCCATGCAACTTTCCATCGTTCCGTTTATATGACACGCATCATCATTGTCATATTGCTCTTTGCATGATCATGTAGTTGAAGTCGTATTTGTGGCAAGGCCACCTTCATAATTTTCATACATGTCACTCTTGATTCATTGCATATCCCGGTACACCGCTGGAGGCATTCATATAGAGTCATATCTTGTTCTAAGTTTTGAGTTGTAATTCTTGAGTTGTATGTAAATAAAAGTGTGATGATCTTCATTATTAGAGCATTGTCCCAGTGAGGAAAGGATGATGGAGACTATGATTCCCCCACAAGTCAGGATGAGACTTCGGACTTTACAAAAAAAAGCCAAAAAGAAAAAAAAGGCAAAGAAAAAAAGAAAGAAAAAAAGAAAAAAAAAGAATAAAGAAAAAATGAGAGAAAAGGAGAGAAGGGACAATGCTACTATCTTTTTACCACACTTGTTCTTCAAAGTAGCACCATGATCTTCATGATAGAGAGTCTCCTATGTTGTCACTTTCATATACTAGTGGGAATTTTTCATTATAGAACTTGGCTTGTATATTCCAATGATGGGCTTCCTCAAAATGCCCTAGGTCTTCGTGAGCAAGTGAGTTGGATGCACACCCACTTAGTTTCTTTTGTTGAGCTTTCATACATTTATAGCTCTAGTGCATCCGTTGCATGGCAATCCCTACTCACTCACATTGATATCTATTCATGGGCATCTCCATAGCCCGTTGATACACCTAGTTGATGTGAGACTATCTTCTCCTTTTTTATCTTCTCCACAACCACCATTCTATTCCACATATAGTGCTATGTCCATGGCTCACGCTCATGTATTGCGTGAAAGTTGAAAAGGTTTGAGATTACTAAATTTGAAAAAGTTTGAGATTTTGTAGGGATAACTTTCTTTAGCCATGTTATTTTTAGAAGAAATGATTGCTTTGATTAATATGTTTGAAGTATTACTGTTTCTTATGTCAATATGAACTTTTATTTTGAATCATTTGGATCTGAACATTCATGCCACAATAAAGAAAATTACATTGAGAATTATGCTAGGTAGCATTCCACATCAATAAAATCTATTTTTATCATTTACCTACTCGAGGACGAGTAGGAATTAAGCTTGGGGATGCTTGATACGTCTCCAATGTATCTATAATTTTTGATTGTTCCATGCTATTATATTACCCTTTTTGGATGTTTATGGGCTTTACTTTACACAATTATATCATTTTTGGGACTAACCTACTAACTGGAGGCCCAGACCGTATTACTGTTTTTTTTGCCTATTTCAGTATTTCGAAGAAAAGGAATATCAAACGGAGTCCAAATGGAATGAAACCTTTGGGAGCGCGATTTTTGGAACAAACGTGATCCAGAGGACTAGGGGTGCAAGCCAAGAAGCAGTTGAGGCAGCCACGAGGGTGGAGGGCGCGCCCACCCCTACAGGGCGTGCCCCCCTATCTCGTGGGCCCCTCGGGTGGCCACCAACCTACTTCTTCCTCCTATATATACCCACGTACCCCGAAAACATCCGGGGAGCCAACGAAAAACAATTTCCACCGCTGTAACCTTATGTATCCGCGAGATCCCATCTTGGAGCCTTCGCTGGTGCTCCGTCGGAGGGGGAATCGACCATGGAGGGATTCTACATCAACACCATAGCCCCTCCGATGAGTTGTGAGTAGTTTACCATAGACCTTCGGGTCCATAGTTATTAGCTAGATGGCTTCTTTTCTCTTTTTGGATCTCAATACCATGTTCTCCCCCTCTCTTGTGGAGATCTATTCGATGTAACTCTTTTTGCGGTGTGTTTGTCGAGATTCGATGAATTGTGGGTTTATGATCAAGTTTATCTATGAGAACTATTTGAATCTCCTCTGAATTCTTTTATGTATGATTGAGTTATCTTGCAAGTCTCTTCGAATTATCAGTTTGGTTTGGCCTACTAGATTGATCTTTCTTGCCATGGGAGAAGTGCTTAGCTTTGGGTTCAATCTTGCGGTGTCCTTACCCAGTGACAATAAGGGTTGCAAGGAACATATTGTATTGTTGCCATCGAGGATAAAAAGGTGGGGTTTATATCATATTGCATGAGTTTATCCCTCTACATCATGTCATCTTTCTTAATGTGTTACTCTGTTCTTATGAACTTAATACTCTAGATGCATGCTGGATAGCGGTCGATGTGTGGAGTAATAGTAGTAGATGCAGGCAGGAGTCAGTCTACTTGTCACGGACGTGATGCCTATGTACATGATCATACCTAGATAATCTCATAATTATTCGCTTTTCTATCAATTGCTCGACGGTAATTTGTGCACCCACCGTAATACTTATGCTATCTTGAGAGAAACCACTAGTGAAACCTATGGCCCTCGGGTCTTTCTTTTATCATATAAAGCTTTCAATCTACTTTTATTTGCATCTTTACTTTTCCAATCTATATCATAAAATACCAAAAATATATTTATCTTATCATACTATCTCTATCCGATCTCACTTTCGCAAGTGGCCGTGAAGGGATTGACAACCCCTTTATTGCGTTGGTTGCGAGTTCTTTGTTTGTTTGTGTAGGTGCATGGGACTTTTGAGGAGCCTCCTACTGGATTGATACCTTGGTTCTCAAAAACTGAGGGAAATACTTATGCTACTATTTTTGCATCACCCTTTCCTCTTCAAGGAAAACCAACGCAAGCTCAAGACGTAGCAGTACTCCGACTCCCTTGTGTCAGATCTCCATTAGGGTTTGCCCTAGCTCGTCGAAGTTCGTCGATGTTCTTCATCTTCCTCTCCCAAATTGTGTGGTTTGATCTGAGTATGGTATTGAAATCATGCCATAGCAGTTTTAGCACCCCTTTTCAATCATAGGAAGCGCCTTCTCTGTATAAGATCCCATCTGAGCACATGAATTCTTCCACTGCTGTAACTTTAGGTTTACCGTTTATTTTCTTTTTCTGGACTACTGTAGATCCATAGCAACAGAACTGATCTCTAAAACCTGTTTGTTCAGCACTTAGCAAAACTTTACTCGTAGGCTCATAACCATTAGCCGTCCATGGCGGTTTAAGTAGCAATCCATAACCCGCCAGATGCATGCCGGCTAAAATCTTAATCTTGTTAAACCGCCAACATTCGTCAATGCTATCGAGACCCAGCCACACCTTGCCGGCTTAAAAATGACTTTAATTCTTCATAACAACCTTTCATCTCAATTGGGCGGCTTATAATTCGCCGTTGTTTTCTTTTTAGGCCAAAAATGACTAATTCTGTCACTTCCTGCAACTGGGTTCTGTCCATTGTAATGGAACAAACACTTATGGAGTATGTTGATACTGGTATCATAGCTGCCAAGGAGATCATTCACTGGTGGGCCCAGAGCCGGGTGCAGTCAAACCTCAACCCAAGGCTAATGAGGTCATAGTATTCACTGATCATATAAACGGAGCTTCTCTCCGCCTGGGTCGAAGTTCTTCCACGACATACTGCATTACTTTCAGCTCCATCCTCAAGCCATCGGACCCAACTTCGTGTCTAATATCTGCAACTTCCAAGTTTTTTGCAAGTATACCTTCAAGAAGAACCCAGCGTTGACCTCTTCAGAAAATATTTTTATTTGAACAGCCAAAATGAGTTCACAGAGGGACCCAGCCTGGAGCTTGGTGGGATTTCTATTCAGCGCTGAAGAGATGCAATTTTCCCTACAGCCAAACTTCCCAGTTATCCCAAAGACTGGAACCAAACTTGGTTCTACTGCCAAGACACTTCTCCATCAGATGAGAACCCTCTGTCGGGCTTCCGCGAGGACCGTCTTAGCCTCGTGCATCTCCTTCTAGGCTGGCTCGCGACCGCAGAACGAGCCAAGTACAGAGCCACCTTTTTAAAAATAAGAGCTTTGCTTGACAATGGACTGACCGGCGTCGATCTAGTCCGCTGTTGGATCTCATGGAGAATTATACCCTTAAGCCGCCGGCTTGGGTTAATGTGCACATACACCAGTGACACCAAGGATCCATTACGCCACAACTCAGTGTGTTTGGATAACAAAGGCATCAATGACATGACCAAGAGCTTGCTTGGGGAATCCTTAGAGAGTTGCAGTAAAACAGGGTTGAACCCTTTCTGCGTTTTTAACCCGACTCCTTCTGTAAGTGATCAATTCACACTTTACTATTCTGTTTACATAAACTGCATATCCCTTATTTTCACTTTAATTTTCACAGGCCGACTCTGCCTTCTGGAAGAAGAAATACCAAGAAAAGGAGAAGGCGACTAAAAAGCCCAAGCCCAAGACCAAGGCCCCTAAAAAGCGCAAAGAGAAAACTGATGTCTCAGAACTCTTTGATCTTGATGATGATGATGAGTCAGAGGTAGAACTTGACTCCCTTGGTTCATTCTTTATACATCTTATTGACGCTGACCTCTCTCAGGATGATACGAAGGCCAGACAAGTGGATGATGACGAGGTAACTATCATTTCCTCCGGCTCAGAGCCTTTGCCAAGAAAGAAAATTCGACGTGTGACCCGAAAAGTAAGATTTTCACACCCTTTAGCTTACTTTGATCCAAACTTTCTTTTCAAGCAACAGCAGCATGAGACTAAGGCAGGAAAGAGGTGCCTCAAACTTCAAACTCTTCTTATCCTAAGGCAGGTCTTATTTGTCGTCCACTTAATCCTTCCGACTCAAACTACCAGGGAACCTTGAATTTCTCTTCTGGCCACTCAAATGGAACTCAGTTGCCGGCTTTCAAGACTGCTTCTGGGTAATGATTTTTAACTTCATCATTTCAACTTTGCAAACACTTCATATTGACCTTTTTCTTTCTTTCAGTGGCAAGGCTAAACCAAGCAAGAAAACCAAGACAGTCAAGCCAACCGAAGACCCCCAGGTTCATGAACCGGAGAATAAACCGCCAGAATCTAAAGCTTCAATCCAAAATATTGAAAACATTGATGACGAGGTACCACCAGAGATACCAGAGATCCCTATGGACCCGATGACTATTGACTCTTCAGGAACTAAACCGTCGAGCCCTGCCAAGCCGGTTGAAGAAACTGAAGATGTTCTTGTCACTGGCACCAGCTACACAGAGCCGGGGAATCCCACAGTCCTGGCCAAGAAAACTGCTAAGGAGGAACTTGTCCAGAAGCGGAAGGTCAAGTTTCGTCTGTCCATTATTCTCAGCTGGGCGTCAGTGAACTCCTCTCTGGCTATCTTAGCCAAGTTCATGTCGGTCGAGATCTTGAGATGGGCATCGTCAAGCAGATGCACCAAAAATATGAGGTACAAACCTCTACTTCCTTTATTAATATATATCTTCTAGCCCCCAAGTCCTAGCCATGGGAAAGATTTAGCAGAGTATGGTGAAGACTTCAATTAGCAGAGAGTAAGAAAACTTCAAATCGTAGCCCCCATGAGCCGGCTTATCTTGGCAAAGTTGAGCTGGCTCATTTTCATTAGTAGAACAGAAATTTTCAAAGTCCTAGCCCTCATGGGCCGACTTAGCTTGACAAAGTTGAGCCGGTTCATTCTCAATTTGTGAAAATTTCCAGAACCTAGCTCTCATGGGCCAGCTTAGCTTTGACAAAGTTGATCCGGTTCATAATATGCATAAAAAGAGCTTCCGCACACATTAGCCCCCAAGTGCCAAGTGCTCTTGCTTGCAAAGGGCTTGTGACTTATATATATTGTTGTTTATGACTGTTTCAACCTTGTTTATTTAGGAAGTCACCACCGAAGCTCAGTCTCAATTAGCTGACTTGAAAAGGCAGCTCAAACATCAAGAAGCTGAAACCCAGAAGGCTGAAGTCAATTTCAAGTTTAGCTTGGATGAATCAGAGAAGCTGAAAACTGGGTTTGCTGCTGATAAAAAAGCCTGGGACGAAGAAAAAAGAGGTAATAGCATCCCAGATCCACAAACTTGCACAGAATGTGATGTTTTAGTCCAAAACTTGCAAAATGTTACTGAGGACTCCTACAACTTGACACTCTATGTGATGTTTTGGTCTAGAGCCAATCACAGCATAACAAGTGGCAGTTCAGAGGGTGGACCGGTCAGCACTGACAATTTTGCACAAAGGCCCCTGCCGTTTCCTCGATTCAGCAATGTTGGATGATTTGCTTTGCTGATCCAGGTCTTCTTCCTGAACCATCGCAGTGACATCTGCAGCAACTCGCACCGGATACAAGCGGTAGAAGCAGTGAAGCACATACGCTTCAATGGCTTGGTCTAGGATCACCAGGAGCTCGCAGCTGTCCCAGTCCCTCTCGAGGATTGCGTACGAGGGCGGCGCGCCCACCCCGGCGGCATCCGCGCTGTGCAATGCAGCGGCGCTGGGGCCACGGAGCCGCCATGCTGCGTCGTCGCTCCACAGCCTCGCGTGCATCAGCCTCGCCGACAAGTGCGACGCGGGCGCGGCGGGCCATCTCTACGGTCCGAGTGGAGGCATCAGCGCGACTCCTGCGAGGCTGTTCCCTGCGGCAGCAGAGCCCGTGGCGGCGGAGTGCTCCGATACCGAGGACCCCGCTGAGGCGATGGCGGTGTTGCCGGATATGGGCCCAACGGGTGTCAAGAACAAGCCCCGCGTGGTGGTGCTCGACTCCGGGTGGGCGGCGTACCGGTTCCTCAAGGATGTTGACATCTCCGTCTACGATGTGGTGTGCGTGTCCCCGAGGAACCACATGGTGTTCACGCCGCTGCTTGCGTCGACGTGCGTCGGCACGCTGGAGTTCCAGTCCGTGGTGGAGCCCGTCAGCCGCATCCAGTCGGCGCTCGCCACCCGCCTCGGATCATACTTCTTCCTCGCCAACTGCACCGGCATCGACACGCGGAAGCACGAGGTGTACTACACGGTGGCGGCCGGCGACGAGCAGCTGCCTACCAACCCCTACCACTTCAGGGTGGCCTACGACAAGCTTGTGATTGATACGTCCATTTTGCATCATGCTTTTATATCAATATTTATTGCATTATGGGCTATTATTCCACGTTATGTCACAATACTTATGGCTATTCTCTCTTATTTTACAAGGTTTACATGAAGAGGGAGAATGCCGGCAGCTGGAATTCTGGGCTGGAAAAGGAGAAAATATTGGAGGCCTATTCTGCGCAACTCCAAAAGTCCTGAAACTCCATGGAATATCTTGAAATAAATAAATAAAAATCATCGCCAAAGATGAAGGCCAGGGGGCCCACACCCTGCTCACGAGGGTGGGGGCGCCCCCCTGGGCGCGCCCCCCTACCTCATGGGCCCCCTGGTGGCTCTCCGACGCCCATCTTCTCCTATATGAAGTCTTTCGATGAGAAAAAAAATAGAAGGCAACCTTTCGGGATGAGACTCCGCCGCCACGAGGCGGAACCTTGGAGGAACCAATCTAGGGCTCCGGCAGAGCTGTTTTGCCGGGGAAACTTCCCTCCGGGAGGGGGAAATCATCACCAACGCTCCTCTCATCAGGAGAGGGCAATCTCCATCAACATCTTCACCAGCACCATCTCATCTCCAAACCCTAGTTCATCTCTTGTATCCAATTCTTGTCTCCAAGTCCGGGATTGGTGCTAGTAGGTTGCTAGTAGTGTTGATTACTCCTTGTAGTTGATGCTAGTTGGTTTATTTGGTGGAAGATCATATGTTCAGATCCTTTATGAACATTATTACCCCTCTGATTATGAACATGAATATGCTTTGTGAGTAATTACGTTTGTTCCTGAAGACAAGGGAGAAGTCTTGCTATTAGTAGTCATGTGAATTTGGTATTCGTTCGATATTTTGATAAGATGTATGTTGTCTAACCTCTAGTGGTGTTATGTGAACGTTGACTACATAACACTTCACCATTATTTGGGCCTAGAGGAAGGCATTGGGAAGTAATAAGTAGATGATGGGTTGCTAGAGTGACAGAAGCTTAAACCCTAGTTTATGCGTTGCTTCGTAAGGGGCTGATTTGGATCCATATGTTTCATGCTATGGTTAGGTTTACCTTAATACTTTTGTTGTAGTTGCGGATGCTTGCAATAGAGGTTAATCATAACTGGGATGCTTGTTCAAGTAAGAACAGCACCCAAGCACCGATCCACCCACATATCAAATTATCAAAGTACCGAACGCGAATCATATGAATGTGATGAAAACTAGCTTGACGATATTCCCATGTGTCCTCAGGAGCACTTTTCCTATTATAAGAAGTTTGTCCAGGCTTGTCCTTTGCTACAAAAAGGATTGGGCCACCTTGCTGCACTTTATTTACTTTTATTATTTGTTGCTCGTTACAATTTATCTTATCACAAAACTATCTGTTACCACTTATTTCAGTACTTGCAGAGAATACCTTGCTGAAAACTGCTTATCATTTCCTTCTGCTCCTCGTTGGGTTCGACACTCTTACTTATCGAAAGGAATACGATAGATCCCCTATACTTGTGGGTCATCACTCATCAAGACTCTTTTCTGGCGCCGTTGCCGGGGAGTGAAGCGCCTTTGGTAGGTGGAATTTGGTAAGGAAAAATTTATTTAGTGTGCTGAAATTTTCTGTCACTTGTTACTATGGAAAGTAATGGTCTGAGGGGCTTGTTCAGGGTATCTTCATCCCATCCAGTAGAGCAAAGAGTTGCTCCTCAACCTACTCAACCTACTCAACCTATTGAAAATGAAACTCCTTTTGAGATTCCTTCGGGTATGATGGAAAAACTGCTAGCTAACACTTTTACAGGAGATGGAACAAAGCATCCTGATGAACATCTACGCTATGTGGATGATGTTTGTGGACTATTTAAGCTTGCAGGTATACCCGATGATGTTGTTAAGAAGAAGGCTTTCCCTTTATCTTTGAAGGGAGTCGCATTGACATGGTATAGGCTATGTGATGATATGAGATCATGGAACTATAAAAGATTGAAATTGGAATTTCATCAAAAGTATTACCCTATGCATCTTGTTCATTGTGATCGCAATTATATATATAATTTTTGGCCTCGCAAAGGAGAAAGCATCGCTCAAGCTTGGGGGAGGCTTAAATCAATGTTATATTCATGCCCCAATCATGAGCTCCCAAGAGAAATAATTATGCAAAGCTTTTATGCTCGGCTTTTTGATAACAATCGCACCATGCTCGATACTTCTTGTGCTGGCTCTTTTATGATGAAGACTATTGAATTTAGATGGAATTTATTGGATAGAATTAAACACAACTCTGAAGATTGGGACCTCGACGAAGGTAAGGAGTCAGGTATGACACCTAAGTTTGATTGTGTTAAATCTTTTATGGATACCAATATTTTCTGTAAGTTTAGCACTAAATATGGTCTTGACTCTGAGATAGTAGCTTCTTTATGTGAATCTTTTGCTACTTATGTTGATCTCCCCAAGGAGAAGTGGTTTAAATATCATCCTCCCATAGAAGTAAAAGTAGCTGCACCTATTAAAGTTGAAGAAAAGGTTGTCACTTATAAAGATCCTATTGTTCCCACTTCTTATGTTGATCCCATAGAATGAAGGGTCATGCTAAAGCTTCAACTGTTGTTCGTAAAAGCAGTACTAGAACTTATACACCTCCTGAGCAAGTCAAAGTAGAACCTAATATTGCTATTGTTAAAGATCTCTTTTCTGATAATATTGATGGGCATGTTATTCAATTATGTGGTGAAACTGCCAGAATTGCTAAACCTTGTGCTAGAGATAAACATAGACCTGTGGTAGGCGTGCCTGTTATTTCTGTTAAAATAGGAGATCATTGTTATCATGGCTTGTATGGTATGGGTGCTAGTGCTAGTGTTATACCCATTGACTTATACTAAGAAATTATGCATGATATTGCACCTACTGAGTTAGAAGATATTGATGTTACAATTAAACTTGCCAGTAGAGATACTATATCTACAGTGGGAATTGTTAGAGATGTTGAAGTCTTGTGTGGAAAAACCAAATATCCCGCTGATTTTCTTGCTCTTGGTTCTCCACAAGATAGCTTTTGTCCCATTATATTTGGTAGACCCTTCTTGAATATTGTTAATGCTAAGATAGACTGCGAAAAGAATGTTGTTACTGTTAGCTTGGATGATATTGTTCATGAGTTTAATTTCTCTAAATTTAGTAAACAACATCGTGAGGAAGAATTGCCTAGTAAGGATAAAATTATTGGTCTTGCTTCTATTGCCGTACCCCCTAGTGATCCTTTAGAACACTATTTGCTAGACCATGAAAATGATATGTTCATGAATGAAAGAAGGGAAATAGATGAAGTATTCTTTAAATAGGAACCTATTCTGCAACACAATTTGCCTGTTGAAATCCTAGGGGATCCTCCTCCACCCAAGGGTGATCCCGTGTTTGAGCTTAAACCGTTGCCTGATAATCTTAAATATGCTTATCTTGATGAAAACAAAATATATCATGTCATTATTAGCGCTAACCTTTCAGAACATGAAGAAGAAAGATTATTGAAAACTCTGAAGAAGCACCGTGCCGCTATTGGATATACTCTGGATGATCTTAAGGGCATCAGTCCCACTCTATGTCAACATAAAATAAATTTGGAAGCTGATGCCAAACCAGTTTGTGATCCTCGACGACCTTTGAATCCTAAAATGAAAGAAGTGGTAAGAAAAGAAATACTCAAGCTCCTGGAGGCAGGTATAATTTATCCCGTTGCTGATAGTCAGTGGGTAAGTCCTGTCCATTGTGTCCCTAAGAAGGGAGGTGTTACTGTTGTCCCTAATGATAAAGATGAACTGATTCCGCAAAGAATTATCACAGGTTATAGGATGGTAATTGATTTTTGCAAATTAAATAAGGCTACTAAGAAAGATCATTACCCCTTACCTTTTATTGATCAAATACTAGAAAGATTATGCAAGCATACACATTATTGCTTTCTAGATGGTTATTCCGGTTTTTCTCAAATACCTGTGTCGGCTAAAGATCAATCAAAGACTACTTTTACATGCCCTTTTGGTACTTTTGCTTATATACCTATGCCTTTCGGTTTATGTAATGCACCTCCTACCTTTCAAAGATGTATGATGGCTATATTCTCTGACTTTTGCGAGAAAATTTGTGAGGTTTTCATGGATGAATTTTCCGTCTATGGTTCCTCTTTTGATGATTGCTTGAGCAATCTTGCTCGAGTTTTGCAGAGATGTGAAGAAACTAATCTTGTCTTGAATTGGGAAAAGTGCCACTTTATGGTTAATGAAGGTATTGTCTTGGGGCACAAAGTTTCTGAAAGAGGTATTGAAGTTGATAAAGCCAAGGTTGATGCTATTGAAAAGATGCCATGTCCCAAGGACATCAAAAGTATAAGAAGTTTCCTTGGTCACGCCGAATTCTATAGGAGGTTCATTAAGGACTTCTCAAAAATCTCTCGGCCTCTAACTAATTTATTACAAAAAGATGTACCATTTGTCTTTGATGATGATTGTGTAGAAGCATTTGAAATACTTAAGAAAGCATTAGTCTCTGCACCTGTTGTTCAGCCACCTGATTGGAATTTACCCTTTGAAATTATGTGTGATGCTAGTGATTATGCTGTAGGTGCTGTTCTAGGGAAAAGAGTTGATAAGAAATTAAATGTTATCCATTATGCTAGTAAGACTCTAGATAATGCTCAAAGAAATTATGCTACTACCGAAAAGGAACTTTTAGCAGTTGTATTCGCTTGTGATAAATTCAGACCCTATATTGTTGATTCTAAAGTAACTATTGACACTGATCATGTTGCTATTAAATATCTTATGGAAAAGAAAGATGCAAAACCTAGACTCATTAGATGGGTTCTCTTGCTGCAAGAATTTGATTTGCATATTGTTGATAGAAAAGGAGCTGAGAACCCCGTTGCGGACAACTTATCTAGGTTAGAGAATGTTCTTGATGACCCACTACCTATTGATGATAGCTTTCCTGATGAACAATTAAATGTCATAAGTACTTCTCGTAGCACTCCATGGTATGCTGATTATGCTAATTATATTGTTGCTAAATTTATACCACCTAGCTTCACATACCAACAAAAGAAAAAGTTTTTCTATGACTTGCGACATTACTTTTGGGATGACCCACATCTTTATAAAGGAGTAGATGGTGTTATTAGACGTTGTGTACCTGAGCATGAACAGGAACAGATCCTACGCAAGTGTCACTCCGAAGCTTACGGAGGACACCACGCTGGAAATAGAACTGCACATAAGGTATTGCAATCCGGTTTTTATTGGCCTACTCTCTTCAAGGATGCCCGTAAGTTTGTGTTGTCTTGCTATGAATGTCAAAGAATTGGTAATATTAGTAGACGTCAAGAAATGCCTATGAATTATTCCCTTGTTATTGAACCATTTGATGTTTGGGGCTTTGATTATATGGGACCTTTTCCTGCCTCTAATGGATATACACATATTTTAGTTGTTGTTGATTACGTTACTAAGTGGGTAGAAGCTCTTCCAACTAGTAGTGCTGATCGTAACACCTCTATTAAAATGCTTAAGGAAGTTATTTTTCTGAGGTTTGGAGTCCCTAGATATTTAATGACTGATGGTGGTTCACACTTTATTCATGGTGCTTTCCATAAGATGCTTGCTAAATATGACGTTAATCATAGAATTGCATCTCCATATCACCCGCAGTCTAGTGGTCAGGTAGAACTGAGCAATAGAGAGCTCAAATTAATCTTGCAAAAGACTGTCAATAGGTCTAGAAAGAATTGGTCCAAGAAACTGAATGACGCATTATGGGCCTATAGAACTGCATACAAAAATCCTATGGGTATGTCTCCGTATAAAATGGTTTATGGAAAAGCATGTCACTTACCTCTCGAACTAGAACATAAGGCATATTGTGCTATTAAAGAGATCAACTATGATTTCAAACTTGCCGGTGAGAAGAGGTTATTTGATATTAGCTCACTTGATGAATGGAGAACCCGAGCTTATGAAAATGCCAAGTTGTTTAAAGAAAAGGTTAAAAGATGGCATGACAAAAGGATACAAAAGCGTGAGTTTAATGTAGGTGATTATGTGTTTCTATACAACTCTCGTTTAAGATTTTTTGCAGGAAAACTTCTCTCTAAATGGGAAGGTCCGCATGTTATCGAGGAGGTCTATCGTTCCGATGCCATAAAAATCAACAACTTCGAAGGCACAAATCTGAAGGTGGTAAACGGTCAAAGGATCAAACACTATATCTCAGGTAATCCTATAAATGTTGAAACTAATATTATTGAAACCGTAAACCTGGAGGAATACATAAAGGACACTTTCCAGACCGTTCCAGACTTCGAAAAGGAATAGGTATGTGGTACGGTAAGTAAACCGACTCCAAAACAAGTTTTAAGACAATATTTCTCCGTTTTGGAATATTTAGAAAAATAGAAAAATAAGTAGCAGTCCGGGGAGGACACGAGGCCTCCACGAGGGTGGAGGGCGCGCCCCCCTAACTCGTGAGCACCTCGTGTGCCCTCCGGACTCCGTTTCTTTGCACGATACGTATTTTGGTCGGTAAAAATTCATTATATATTCTCTCGAAGGTTTTGACTCGTATCACGCAAATATCCTCTGTTTTTGTTTCGAGCTATTGCTGCTACAGATTAGAGCAAGATGTCTTCTCAAGAGTCAGTCGAGGAGAGCCGGGTATCTAACCCGGCACCGGAACCAAGGGCAAACAGCGACGCTGACCACTTTGGGCCGGCAATGGAGGAAGAGATGGAGGGTAACCTGATGAGAGTAGATGCCATGGAAGATCAAGAAGTCACCTCTCGCCTCCGAGCTGGGTTTACGATGGGGGAACTACAGAGCTCAGCTATTCCAAACTCGGTTATCCCTTCCAATGTTAAATTTCTTTCCTATGAAAATATGAGGAGGAGTGTCTCTGGTTCTCCCGCAGCTATGCAACACCCTTGGGTGCAAGGAGCTTTAGCCGTTACAGGAAAGCTTCGCAAGGAAATAATGGACCTCAAGCAGCAAGTCAATAAGCTCGAGGAGGAGAACCGTATTCTAAGGGGAATCATCGCCAAGAATATTACGCCAACAACAAAGGAGACATAATCACATGGGTATGGGCACTCCCCTTGGCAACTGCCAAGCTTGGGGCAGGTGCCCTGGTATCGTATCATCATCACAACTCCTATCTTTACCGTTTTTCTTAGTTCAATCCTATTAGTAGTATCTTGATTTAGTAGAATAAAGTCATGGCATGATCTAGTTTTGAGTTTTGCTTTATGATCCTTCTTTGTAATCGAGTCCGTGAGCTATATAATAAAAATTAGTGTTGAGTCAAGGGCTTGAGTATTTTGCCATGCTCTTTGGGTGATTAGAAGAAAAAGAATAAAAAGAATCAAAGAGTTCATATTGATCTTAATGAAAGTAATGACTCCACATAGAAAGAGTATGATGATTAAAAGTTGTTGGGAGTTGGCAAATATAGCTTTGGTCATCGTTGCAATTAATAGGAAGTAATAAGGAAAGAGAGGTTTCATATATAGATATATTATCATTGACATCTTTTATGATTGGGAGCACTCATTAAAATATGACATGCTAAAGAGTTGAGGTTGGACAAGGAAGACAACATAATGAGTTATGTTTTCTTACATCCGAGATAAAGTATGTTGTCATGGATCCTCTACCGTGTTGAGCTTGCCATTCCCCCTCATGCTAGCCAAATTCTTAGCACCAAGTAGAAATACTACTTGTGCTTCCAAATACCCTTAAACCAGTTTTTCCATGAGATTCCACCATATCTACCTATGGATTGAGTAAGATCCTTCAAGTAAGTCGTCATCGGTGCAAGCAATAAAAATTGTTCTCTAAATATGCATGAATTATTAGTGCATAGAAATAAGCTTTGTACAAACTTGTTGTGGACGCAATAAAAGCGACGGACTGCATAATAAAGGTTCACATACAAGGGGCAATATAAAGTGATGTTGTTTTGCATTAAGATTTTGTGCATCAACCCTAAACGCACATGACAACCTCTGCTTCCCTCTGCAAAGGGCCTATCTTTTATTATTATCCTCTACTTTATGCAAGAGTCATGGTGATCTTCACCTTTACCTTTTTATTTTATCCTTTGGCAAGCTCAGCATGTTGGAAAGGACATGATATATATATATCTAATTGGATGTGGGGGAGCATGAATTATTATTGTTGACATTACCCTTGAGGTAATAGTTGTGGGGCAAAACTGTAAGCCCCTATCTTTCTCTGTGTCCGATTAAAACTCTATAACCACAAGTATTGCGTGAGTGTTAGCAATTATAAAGGACTAAGTGATAGTTGAGTATGTGGACTTGCTTTTAAGCTCTGACATAGACTCTTTCCGATGTTATGATAAATTGCAATTGCTTCAATGACTGAGATTATAATTGTTAGTGCTCAATAAGGTTTCCGATTCATACTTTGGCTTTGGGAAAAGATCATCATTTGAACATGAGTAATCATATGAAAAATCTATTTATGTTGCTGTTATAGAAATAATCATGATGCATTCATGTCCGTATTTTACTTTTATCGACGCCTCTACCTCTAAACATGAGGACATATTTATTGTTATCGGCTTTTCACTTGAGGACAAGCAAGGTCTAAGCTTGGGGGAGTTGATACGTCCATTTTGCATCATGCTTTTATATCAATATTTATTGCATTATGGGCTGTTATTCCACGTTATGTCACAATACTTATGGCTATTCTCTCTTATTTTACAAGGTTTACATGAAGAGGGAGAATGCCGACAGCTGGAATTCTGGGCTGGAAAAGGAGCAAATATTGGAGGCCTATTCTGCGCAACTCCAAAAGTCCTGAAACTCCACGGAATATCTTAAAATAAGTTAAGAAAAATTGTCGCCAAAGATGAAGGCCAGGGGGCCCACACCCTGCTCACGAGGGTGGGGGCGCCCCCCCCCCCCCCCCTGGGCGCGCCCCCCTACCTCGTGGGCCCCTTGGTGGCTCTCCATGCCCATCTTCTCCTATATGAAGTCTTTTGATGAGAAAAAATAGAAGGCAACCTTTCGGGACGAGACTCCGCCGCCACAAGGCGGGACCTTGGCGAACCAATCTAGGGCTCCGGCAGAGCTGTTCTGCCGGGGACACTTCCCTCCGGGAGGGGGAAATCATCACCATCGTCATCACCAATGCTCCTCTCATCGGGAGAGGGCAATATCCATCAACATCTTCACCAGCACCATCTCATCTCCAAACCCTAGTTCATCTCTTGTATCCAATTCTTGTCTCCAAGTCCGTGATTGGTGCTAGTAGGTTGCTAGTAGTGTTGATTACTCCTTGTAGTTGATGCTAGTTGGTTTATTTGGTGGAAGATCATATGTTCAGATCCTTTATGCACATTATTACCCCTCTGACTATGAACATGAATATGCTTTGTGAGTAATTACGTTTGTTCCTGAGGACAAGGGAGAAGTCTTGCTATTAGTAGTCATGTGAATTTGGTATTCGTTCGATATTTTGATAAGATGTATGTTGTCTAACCTCTAGTGGTGTTATGTGAACGTCGACTACATAACACTTCACCATTATTTGGGCCTAGAGGAAGGCATTGGGAAGTAATAAGTAGATGATGGGTTGCTAGAGTGACAGAAGCTTAAACCCTAGTTTATGCGTTGCTTCGTAAGGGGCTGATTTGGATCCATATGTTTCATGCTATGGTTAGGTTTACCTTAATACTTTTGTTGTAGTTGCGGATGCTTGCAATAGAGGTTAATCATAAGTGGGATGCTTGTTCAAGTAAGAACAGTACCCAAGCACCGGTCCACCCACATATCAAATTATCAAAGTACCGAACGCGAATCATATGAATGTGATGAAAACTAGCTTGACGATATTCCCATGTGTCCTCAGGAGTGCTTTTTCTATTATAAGAAGTTTGTCCAGGCTTGTCCTTTGCTACAAAAAGGATTGGGCCACCTTGCTGCACTTTATTTACTTTTGTTATTTGTTGCTCGTTACAATTTATCTTATCACAAAACTATCTGTTACCACTTATTTCAGTACTTGCAGAGAATACCTTGCTGAAAACCGCTTATCATTTCCTTCTGCTCCTCGTTGGGTTCGACACTCTTACTTATCGAAAGGACTACGATAGATCCCCTATACTTGTGGGTCATCAGTGATCGCCAGCGGCGCCGAGCCGCTCACCTTCAACATCAAGGGCGTCCAAGAGAACGCAATCTTCCTCCGCGAGGTGAACGAGGCGCAGCAGATCAGGCGCAAGCTCCTCACCAACCTCATGTTGTTAGCTCCCCATCATTGCTTGTGAACAGGAGTGACAAGATCCGCGTCGTACCCGCAAATCTTCTCCCCGACGTCCATGGCGGAGCCCAAGTGGCCCGGCGACATCACCGTGAAGACGGAGGCCGACACGTTCCATGAGCAGTACTACTCCTTCAGCGGCGCCGCCTCCCTCTTCCACCACGGCAAGCCAGAGAGGAAGCACTTCCCCTTCCTGACCGACGGCGGCGGCGAGGCCATGTTCGGCTGCTAGCCACCGGCCTTCACCATCACACCTTCCTCGGAGAGCAGCAGCAACAGCAGCCAGCACAGCAACGGCAAGACCACCATTTTCGCCCATGACGGGGGCCTGGACCAAAACTGTGCTCTCTCTCTTATGTCAGACAACCCGACGCCGGTGCACATCATGGTCCCCGTGGAGGCGCATCATCTCGGCGGCGGCAGCGGCGTGACGATATAGTACGGCAGTGGCGGCGGCGGCGGCAAGGTGGCGCGGCTGTCCAGCAACAGTGACGTCTCGCTCACCGGGCTGTCTTACGTGAGCCTGGGAGACAAGGGCGCGCCCATGTTGCACGCGTCTAACATATCACAGCACGCCGCTGCTACCGCTGCCGCTGCCGTTACTACCAGCACAACGGCGGCTCCGGCTCCATCCTAGCTCTAGCAGCAGTACCATGGATACTACCACCACCAACACCAAGTGAGCGCTGATCAGGGGAACCACCCAGACGCAGGTGGGATGCATTCCCTACCCTTCTCGTCATGGTAGTCGTCTCATTAGTCAGACTAAGATCCTAGGAAGGTGGTGTTGGTTATCAATCATCAAACATGTCACCTGATAGTGTTAACCCTGATGATCCTCAAGAAATCACCCAAGATATGTCCATTTTGCAACTTCTCTTATACTCCTAACTTATGAAAACTCCCCCCTTCTTATGATTCATAATTAGATTATGACGATTCTATTTTTGTATCGGTTGGTTTGTTCATTTTGGCCGACGTGCACTTGGTTTGGTAGGGTTACATCAGCAGAAAGTACACATGGGGTTTGAACCGTACTGGACAGTGTAATTGGCATCAAAATATTCAGGTAGTTGATTATTCTAATCAGGTGACAAGTGGGACTTTGTGCAAAATTGATAGTGCGGGTTGAATTGAGTAAACGGTAGGGGCCTTTGTGCAAAATTGCCAGAGCTGCCCGGTCCACCCTATGGACTGCCACTTGTCATGCTGTGATTGGCTCTGGACCAGAACATCACATAGAGTGTCAAGTTGTAGGAGTCCTTAGTAACATTTTGCAAGTTTTGGACTAAAACATCACATTCTGTGCAAGTTTGTGGATCTAGGGTGCTATTAGCGCGAAGGGTAGAGTCTGTTGAAGCCACTTTGAAAGAGGTTACCGCGGATCTGTCCGGTTTAAAGCGTCATATTTCATAGATGACCAGTGCTATCTTCGGTAAGCAACTTGAAGTATCTCAATAACTTCCAAAAAACAATGCTTAACCCGCCTGGCGACTTAACTGCTTCTGCTTTTACATTACAGGTCCTAGGAGTGCCAATCTTCGGCAAGACATGCTTGTGAAGCTGAAGGCGGCTTACACCTTGGTGGAGCAGTTATATGCAGGCAACCAACACACAAATCGTGCTATTACTCACACCAAGGATCCACCTTCACTTATCAAATATGTATTGAATCAACTATTTGTCTTACCACAAAGAATTGAATAAATCAAACGATCATCCGCTAGAGCCGGCGCCATTACTGCCTTAAGCCGTGCAAAAGCATGGCAACCTGAGCTAGACCCGGCGGAGATAGCCAGTGGCTGCCCAAGCTATAAAGAAGACGGGACGCCCTTCACTACAGATGACTTTGTCGTATGCGCGAGGGAGGTGTGCCCATTAGCCACCAAATTGGACGAAGAAACTAACCTCTCACAATATCAGGCGGCTTATACAGCAGAGAACTCAAGAGAGAAGGCTCCGGTTTATGAAGCTGTCGATCTGATCCCGCCAGCACGTAAGCATACCTTTGCCCCTGAAGTTGACCCGTCTGAACTCATTGATGATGAAGCTGAATTCCAAGCTTTAACGAGCATCAACTGGAAAACACCTAATTTCCAGACAACAGATGGAGGCGAAGAACCGGCGCAGGCTAACCTGGAATCCTCCACTCAGCATGAGCAAAATTGACCTGAAGGGCGGCTCTCATATCATGGCATCGTATCTTGTTTGAAAAAACTTTGAATCATTTGGGCCTGATGATAGCCTTGTAATAGGCTAGTTAAAAAATATATGCCATGCCATCGTGCATGTTGATTTACGTAACACTTTTGAGCTGCAGATCTGATGTTTTTAAGATCTGCCCCTTATGCTTATAATGTTATCCATTATGCAAACCATGTTTATCATATTTCCTGCACACAAAAAAATAACAAGTGATTTGGCAGTTTACCCTAGGGCGGGTCATAATACCCCACAAAAAATCCACTGCGACTGCATAGTCCATAACCAGGGTGGTATTATCAAAACTTCATATATTCATAACAAGTAAATAGCATACATGTGATAATTGTTCATACTGCCGGCTAACAATACCACATGCAGTAAGGGTAGCATCCCAAAGATTTAGAGCGCGGAACTCCAAGCACTTAATCAACACATACTGGTGACTTATCGTCCGAAGCCAGGCCGGGTTATCAAAACTCCAGATAGATTCCAATATGAATCATAAGGATCAAGCAACATGGCCCTAATTAGTTTTAAACCATATATCAATACGGTACAAAAAAGATGAACCACAAAAAATGTTTCAAAGCAAATATAAATCAGAAAAACAAGGCCTTCATAGGCTGCCCAGCCTCAATATCAAGTGCTATTCAAGGGCCGCATAGCCACTGAGTTAATCCTTAATTCAAACCTGTAAGCCGGGCCTCACATGACCAATCACTATTTTAACTTTGACAAGTTCATGGTCTTTATAAGATTGACTGGTCGGAGTGGCAAGCATACAAAGGTAGGATAACCCGGTTTTTTGGTGAATACACCTGGCGTCCAAGCCTATTACAAGGGAAAAAAATTGTTCATTAACAGGGAGCCTCCAAGTAATATTTAACAAATCATCAAGGCAAGTTACCTATGTTTGAACTGTACATTGTAACAAGTTCTCTTGGTAACCTTGAACTTAGGCATAAAACCCGAGATTGTCTGTAATCAGGCATATCAGCCGGATCGAAGGGTAGTCAAAGCTATGCTCAATGAGCAGGCAGCCCCCAGGTTATTTTGTAACAAGGCGTGTAAGCCGGATCAAGAGGGTAATCATAGCTATGCTCAATGAGCAGGGAGCCCCCAAGTGACCTTATGAATTGACAATAAAGACTCAGATTCTCATAAATGAAACGACAGAGGCCCTGAATTATCAGGGATGTCGGCTTTACTATACTAATCATAATATATACATTGGTAGAAGTATGTACATCACAAGAGCCGGTGGCTCAGGTGTAATAAGGCTGAAGATGAGCAATGTTCCACGGTCGGCGGGGTCTCCTCCTCAGACTTGTGTGAGTCCTTGCGCTCTCGAACATCAATGAGGTAGAATGCCCCGTTGTTCAGATTTTTGCTGACCACAAAAGGCCCTTCCCAAGGTGGGGATAACTTGTGCATGTCAGTTTGATCCTGGATGAGCCGAAGCACTAGATCTCCTTCTTAAAAGGTCCGTGTTTTAACCCGGCGGCTATGATAACGACGCAGATCTTGCTGGTAAATTGCCGAACGAGCCACGGCAAGGTCACGCTCCTCATCCAAAAGGTCAAGATCATCTTGACGTGCTTTTTCATTATCAGCTTCAACATAAGCCGCCACACGGGGCGAGTTGTGACGAATGTCACTAGGGAGAACCACCTCTGCTCCATAAACCATGAAGAAAGGCGCGTGTAACCCATAGATCTGTTGGGGGTAGTATTGATACTCCATAGCATTGAGGGCAACTATTCCACCCAACAACCTGGCGTCCTCTGCAAAGGGACCATAAGCTGGGGTTTGATACCTCTCAAGATTTCTTGATTGGCTCTTTCCGCTTGACCATTGGACTGGGGGTGAGCCACAGACGACACATCAAGACGAGTATGTTCTTGTTGACAGAACTCTTTCATTGCACCCTTAGACAGATTACTACCATTATCAGTGATGATACTATGAGGGTATCCAAAATGAAAGATCATCTTTTTAATGAATTGAACCGCCGTCCTGCATCACATTTGCTGACCGACTCAGCTTCAATCCACTTTGTAAACTTGTCAACAACCACCAGAAGGTGAGTCTTTTTGTCCTTGGACCTTTTAAAAGGTCCAACCATATCCAGCCCCCAGACTTCAAATGGGCAAGTAATGGGAACCATCCTTAATTCTTGAGCCGGCACATGAGCCCGTCTTGAAAATTTCTGACAACCATCACATTTGCTGACCAAATCCTTTGCATCAGCATGAGCCGTCAGCCAATAAAACCCATGACAAAAAGCCTTAGCCACAAGAGACTTAGAGCTGGCATGATGGCCACAATCTCCTTCATGAATCTCTCGTAGAATCTCATAGCCCTCCTCAGGAGAAACACAATGTTGAAACGCCCCTGTGACACTGCATCGGTGTAACTCTCCAGTGACAATAGTCATTGACTTAGACCACCGGGTTATTTGCTTGGCTAAGGTTTCATCTTCAGGTAACTCTCCCCGGGTCATATAAGCCAAATATGGAACTGTCCAATCAGGTATAGCATGAAGAGCCGCCACCAAATGTGCCTCCGAGTCGGGAATTGCAAGATCTTCCTCCGTAGGCAATTTAACCAAAGGATTATGTAAAAATATCAAGGAAAATATTAGGTGGTACCGGCTTACGCTGGGACCCTAGCCGGCTTCATCAACAGCCTCCTTTTTCCTGTGATCAACATGCTCCACTTGATAACCCTTGAAATGACCAGCAATTGTATCAATCTCTCAGTGATAAGCCGCCATGAGTGGATCCTTTGAATCCCAAGTTCCTGAAACTTGCTGAGCCACCAAGTCTGAGTCACCAAAACATCTCACCCGGCTTAGATTCATCTCTTTAGCCATCCAAAGACCATGGAGCAAGGCTTCATACTCAGGTGCATTGTTAGTACAAGGGAACATCAACCTCAAAACATAACAAAATTTATCACCTCGTGGGGAAGTCAAAATAACTCCAACCCCCGAGCCTTCCAATTGCCTGGATCCATCAAAGTGAATAGTCCAGTATGTGCTATCCGGCTTCTCCTCAGGCATCTGCAACTCTGTCCAATCATTGATGAAATCCACAAGTGCTTGAGACTTGATAGCCGTCCGAGGCATATACTTCAAACCATGAGCTCTAAGCTCAATAGCCCACTTGGCTACCCGACCTGTGGCTTCTCTATTTTGAATAATATCCCCTAAAGGGGCAGAAATAACCACAGTGATGGGATGACCAAGGAAATACTATTTCAACTTATGGCTAGCCATAAACACGCCATAAACCGGCTTCTGCCAATGTGGGTATCTCTGCTTAGATTCAATGAGCACCTCACTGACATAATAAACCGGTCTTTGAACCGGATACTCCTTGACTGACTCTTTTCGTTCCACCACAACTGCCACACTGATAGCTCTGCTGTTAGCAGACACATATAAAAGCAAGGGCTCCTTTTCAATAGGAGCTGCAAGAACCGGCGGTTCAGCCAGCTGTCTCTTAAGCGCTTCAAACTCCTCATTGACAGCATCACTCTAGACAAAGTGATATGTCTTCTTCTTCATCTGATAAATAGGAATAGCCTTTTCACCCAGGCGGCTTATAAACTGGCTCAAAGCCGCAATACGACCCGCCAAGCGCTAGACGTCATTGATACATGTCGGCTTAGCCAAAGAAGTGATAGCCTTGATTTTCTCCGGGTTAGCTTCAATGCCTCTCTCAGAAACCAAGAAACCCAATAGTTTGCCTGCTGGTACGCCAAAGACACACTTGGCCGGGTTAAGCATCATCTTATAGACCCGAAGATTGTCAAAGGTCTCTTTCAAATCATCTATCAAGGTCTCTTTCTTCCTCGATTTCACAACAATATCATCCACATAGGCATGAACATTGCATCCAATCTGATCATGGAGGCAATTATGAATGCACCGCTGATAACTTGCCTAAGCACTCTTAAGCCAAAAAGGCATAGACACATAGCAGAAGGCTCCAAAGGGAGTGATGAAAGTGTCTTCTCCTGGTCCTTAACTGCCATCTTGATCTGATGATAACCAGAATAAGCATCCAAAAAACTCAAACGCTCACAACCCGCCATGGCATCAATGATCTAATCAATACGAGGGAGAGCAAAAGGGTCAGCTGGACAGGCCTTATTAAGATCTATATAATCCACACACATACGCCAGGTGTCATTTTTCTTAGGAAATCATTTCTTTTAAACCGGCTTATGTTTGGCTCGCGTAATCCACGTCGCGAGCCGTGCGATCGAAGCCGATCCTGCGGCGCTTGTCTCACGCGCGTGCATCACCTCTCCCACTACACGTGTGCGTCACCGCTCTCCATCCCATCCTTATCCTCTCCCTTTCTCGTCTTCTTCATTCGTTCCCCATCCCCTCTCTCTCATTTTTCACAGGCTTGACAGAGAAGAGAGGGCCTCGATCCAATAGCTCGCCATCGTTGCTTCCAACCATGGGGGCCGGTGCACATCCCGCCGCAAGCACCAGGTGCTGCTGCAAGGCAAAGCACGACGGACGATGTTGCCGTAGGCGAGGAAAAGTTGCGTGCCGCCGATCTACAACGATGCACTGCTTGTGCTTCAAGTGGGCTGTGGGTGCTGCGGCGAGGGGCTCGTCGGTGCTGAGTCATCGGGGCCACCGGTGCTGTGGTGCAACATCGCGCGGGTTGCCGCATCACCGGGGTGGCCGGTGTTTCTATGCAGCGCCACCGGGGTTGCGATGTAGCATCACCGAGGCCGGTAGTGTTTCTATGCAGCGTCGACGGGGCCGCCAGGGCTACGATGCAGCATCACCGGGGTTGCCACTGTTGCTATGCAGCATCGCTCAGGCTGTATTGGAGCGCCGCCGGGTCGTTGAAGCTGCCTAGGGGATGGAACGGACTCCGCCGGGGCTACAATGAAGCTTTCGTTGGAGCTGCAAGGAAGCGTCACCGGAGGAGTCGCACTCGATGTTGCCATGGAGCAGCACCCGGTGTCTCCCGATGCTGCGATGCAGGAGTCGCCGGTGGCTTCGTCCATCGGTAGCACTGGTGGTGTTGCAACGCAGCACGTTAGTGGCGTTCACCGAACTTCAGGGAGATGCTCCGGCTCGCGTCTCGGCGAGTGTACATGCAGCAGCAGCAGGGCCTCCTTGCCGCAGCGGAGGACATCACTGTCTTGAGAGGAGACACGTGCGTGTTGAACTGAATGACATGAGGAGAGAAGACAAGAGCTGCCTTGTTGAGATTGAACGGCCATCAGCGCCAGATCGGATGGCTATTTAGGCGGATGATGTTTCCAGAAAATCATTCGGCTGATTTGTGGCAGCCGCCTTTTTCTTAAGCACCAGCACCGGGTTAGCCAACCACTCAGGATGAAAAACTTCAATGATGAACCCAGCCGCCAAGAGCCGAGCCACATCTTCACCAATGGCCTTACGCCTCTCTTCATTGAAACGACGAAGGAATTGTTTGACCGGTTAAAACTTAGGATCAATATTGAGAGTGTGCTCAGCGAGTTCCCTCGGTACACCTGGCATGTCTGAAGGTTTCCATGCAAAGATGTCATGGTTCTCACAAATGAACTCGATGAGCGCGCTTTCCTCTTTCGGATCCATATTAGCACTGATGTTGAACTGCTTGGAAGAATTGCCAGGAACAAAGTCAACCATCTTAGTGTCATCTGCCGACTTAAATTTCAACAAGGGGTCATGCTCTGCAGTTGGCTTCTTCAAAGGTGTCATATCTGCCGGGTCAACATTATCTTTGTAAAACTTCAACTCCTCTGTTGCACAAACAGACTCAGCATAAGTAGCATCGCCTTCTTCACACTCCAGAGCTATTTTCCTATCAACATACACGGTGATGGTGCCTTTATGACCCGACATTTTTAGCTGCAAATAAACATAACAAGGCAGTGCCATGAATTTGGCATAAGTCGGCCGTCCGAACAGAGCGTGATACGGACTCTTGATTTTGACGACCTCAAAGGTCAATTTTTCAGATCTAGAATCATGATCATTGCCGAAAGCCACTTCCAGGGTTATCTTACCCACCGGATATGCCGACTTACCAGGCACCACCCTATGAAAAACAGTAGAAGACGACTTAAGATTCTTGTCGGTCAAATTCATACGGAGAAAAGTATCATAGTAAAGGATATTAATACTGCTGCCTCCATCCATAAGCACCTTTGTAAGCTTGTATCCTCCTACTTGAGGAGCAACCACCAATGCCAATTGACCCGTATTATCAACCCGGAGCGGGTGATCCTCGCGGCTCCATATGATAGGCTTCTCAGACCACCTTAAATATCGAGGGATCGCCGGCTCAACCGAATTCACCGCCTGCTTATGGACTTTCTGATCTCGTTTGCACAGACTCGTGGTAAACACATGATATTGACCACTATTCACCTGCTTTGGGTTGCTCTGATAACCAGACTGCTGCTGGTGATTCTCTTGACTAGATTCCTGATTAAAACCACATTGGTTGCCTTGGCCCTGAAAACCGGAGCTCAGACTGCCGCCTCCAAAGCCAGGTCCGTGAGAGACGGATCCTGAGCCGCCATTTAGGCCATGATTATTCTAGAAAAAAATAGGAATTTCTATACTCCCTCATGATGAAGAAATCCTTCCACAGATGACTGGCCGGCTTCTCTTGCGTACCGTGCTTCGGGCAAGGTTTTTTCATCATGGCCTCAAGGTTGAACTTTGGCCCTCCAAACCGGGGCATTGATGTTTTCCCTTACGACGCTGATTATTGTTCTGCGCGTTGGTGTTAGCCACAAAGTCCAAACCACCATCGTCCTTATGCTTACAGTTGCCACCTTGACTCGCCATATTATGCTGCCCCTTTGCATTGCTACTCTTTTTCCCCTTGCCAGCCTTCTCCTCATCAGACTCAGGGTCTTTAGTACTATCAGAGTCGGCGTATTTGAGGAGAGCCACCATGAGCTCCCCCATATCATTATAGTTGCGCTTAAGCCGCCCCAGCTTATGTTTAAGAGGAAGAAAACGACAATTCTTTTCCAACATCAGGACGGCTGAACCGGCTTTGATACTATCTGATGAATGGATAACGGCCGAGATCTGGCGCACGCAATTGGTTGTTGACTCGCCTTCTCCCTGGACTCAAGAGTCTAAGTCTTGAATCGACATAGGCTGCTTGCACGTGTCTTTAAAATTTTGAATAAAACATGCCTTCAACTCAAGCCCTGATCTAATGGAGTTAGGGGGCAAAGTACGTGCCGGCCCATCCAACATCATGGTGAAGTACTTAGCACATGCGGCATCGCTAACATCCAGCATCTCCATAGCCATCTCGTAACTCTCGATCCAAGCTTATGAGCGTTGATCCGCTGTGTGATTAGGCACCTTGCGAGGGCCCTTGAAATCCTTAGGCAAGCGCTCGTTACGTAGAGCCGGCACTAAACATGGCACCCCAAGGGTTTTGGAGGTCACACCTGCCTCCAGAGACGCCGATGGGTAAACCGGGGATTATTGCTGAGCCGCCAGCTCAGCCTCGCGCCGCGCTCTGCCCTGGTCCACCAAAGCCTGAGCATCATTACCAACGCACAGTGGGTTAGGCCTACAAGGCTGGTTATGGTGTCGTTCACTGCGTGACACAGCTGGCGAATCAATGTGCCTGCTATAACTCTGTCTTGGGCGCGGGGTCGAATGAATCCGTTCGCGACTATATGAATAAGCCGCCTGTTGAGCTACTGCTGTCTGAAGAAGCTCTCCGGCTCGCCGTATCTCCATCGCAGCTGGTGACTCATCTTGAATAGTGAGAGCCGCCAATTGGGTAGCCGCGGCTATCATATTGTCCAGAGGGTTAGAATAATGACCCGGTGGCACCGGAACATGCTGAGGAGGAGTCAAGTTCAAACGTGGGGGGGTCTGCAGTACATGGCTGAACCGGCGCTCCAGCTGCAGGTGCCTCAATGGCCCGATCCACCACGGGAAGGTTACTGGTTCCTGCCCCAGGCGTGTTGAAAAGGTTTCTTGCATCGTACACCGGAGGTAAATGACTCTGGTGCCTTCTGTTAAAGACAACGTTTGATGCATTCTGGTCCAAGCTCAAGAGAAAATTTTCTGCTTGAATCCGCTGTGCTTCCCTCTCCAAGGCGGCTCGTCCCGTCGCCATCCGGGTGTTCTCAGCATTAAGGTCCTCCTTAGCTTGAGCTATCTCATCACGTAACTTCGCAATGTCCATGTTATTTTGGGCTTGGTTCGTCGGGGTTACCTCCACTGTCAGCAACGTTGCTAGAGCCTCCAATAGTTCAGATAAAACTTGAGTCGGCGTGCGCACAGGGCCTCCTGCCCCAGCTGCCATAGCAGTCACTGAACCGGAGATCATTGCTGCCGCGGTTGAAGAATTCTACACCAGCTGTGTACCGGCCATGAAGATCGCAACCCGGTTTGGTGGCTCATAGGGGTCCGAAATACTGTTGCCATCGGAACAGCCCCCAAGCCGGTCATCCTGCACTTGATACATGGAATTGGTCTCGTCGGTTGAGGACTCATTGCCTGAGTAGACGGCCGTCTCACCACCCGACATAGATCCTCCCTCAAGATCCACTCCTTGAGTAAAGCCAACAAAGGCACGCTTCGAGGCGGATTGAATCTTGGCGGGTCGCGCGCGCTGAGCCGTCTCGACGACGTAGGTGCGGGTGTCCGACTCAGCTTCCGACTCGCCGATCTTGCCTATGAAGACATGAATCCCGCCGAAGGGGACCCGGTATCCGTACTCGATTGAGCCGGCCTCGAGGCCCCAGCTTGCGTCGTCGATGTAGAGCTTGCCGCGACGACTCTTAGTCATCCGGCCCACAGCGTATCCCTTGATCCCTGCGAAGTTGCCCTTCAAGAACTCGAAACCACCGTGCACTGGCCCCATGGTGGGCGCCAACTGTCGTGGACTTAACACGGCAGATGCCCTAGCAAGAGGACTTAGGTGTGGAGCCATCACAGCTAGGTTAGCTTGAAGGGTCAAAATGGGACAAAGGACACAGATAGTTTACCCAGGTTCGACCCCTCTCAACGAGGTAAAAGCATACTCCTGCTTTAGGTTGTACTGCTTCGGTTTCGATTACCAGGGAGCGAATACGCTTGACCTAGTTCTCGATCTGTTGTTTCTTGACTTAACCCGCTGCCGGGTCTCACCTTTATATACACAGGTTGAGGCCTGGCGACTTACAGAGTCCCGGCCGGTTCACACAACGTGACTGACTCGGTTTCTAACAACACTTGCCTTACATAACAAGTTAAACATATAGCAGCTCATCCCTTTGGGCCCTAAGTCGCCTCCGGGTCTTGGGCCTTCAATAAGCTTGCTTTATGAACCGCCATCTTCACATCTGGGCTTCTTCATCTTGAGTCGCCCGTAGCATGACCCGGCCCCTCCTGGGCGGGTCATACCTAGTAGTTATATCCCCAACAGTTAGGAAACTTAACCATCTTTGATCAACGAGCTAGTCTAGTAGAGGCTTACTAGGGACACGGTATTTTGTCTATGTATCCACAAATGTATCAAGTTTCCGGTTAATACAATTCTAGCATGAATAATAAATATTTATCATGAAATAAGGAAATATAAAATAACAACTTTACTATTGTCTTTAGGCATATTTCCTTCACTTGACACGGCATCCCATCTAGACGTCGCGGTTGTGCGGGGGTGACGATGGCTCATCCTTATTTCATGATTTAGGCGTCCGATTTAGACGCGGCGGTTGCGCTACGCTGAGACTCGTCCTTGACTGACCAGAGCGGGGACGACGGCTCGCACTTCACGTGGTGGCGCGGCAGGAACATCAGCTCCACCTTGACGTGCGCCGGTGATGGTGGCGATGGCCCCATGTCGGGGTGAACGCTCCATCATTATATCAATCTGACGGACAAATTCTTTTTCCGTCACAGTGGCCTCTGAGAGGAAGCAGGGCCGCTGCTACGGCAAATGGTCCTTCTTGTCACCAGCAAAGATGACCGTCTCCTCCTTGGCAAAGGAGCCAGCCGCCGTGGATGTCGAATGGGCCCGGGGAGCAAGGGCGGCACCGCCAGCAACCACCGGACGAAGAGCTTCTGCTGACGCCACCTGCCGGCGCAGAGCAACATGACTTCGACATCGCCGTTGTTATTAGAGAGGAGGGGGGCTCGGGCACGGTGGAAGGGGAGGGGCGGTGCTCGGGGGGGTGCGCCTCTGTGCGTCACCGGCGCACGGCTTAAATAGTCGTGCCAGGAAGCCGAATGCGGCGCAGTGCGCCTCTAGGTTCCCTCGTTCGCGTATGAAAAAAAGAACAAAAACATCATAAAAACCAAAACAAATCATGAATTCAAAACTGTTCATAAATTTTAAAAACAAGTTCATGATTTTGAAAAAAAAGTTCATAAAAATGAAAAAAAAGTTCATGCATTTTGAATAAAAATTCATCGAATTTGAAAAAAGTTCATCTAATTTGGAAAAAAATGTGCATCAATCTTGAAAAAGTTCATCAAAATTGAAAATACATCATCAATTTGAAAAACACGTTTATCGATTCAAATAAAAGGTTCACGTATTTGTAAAAAAATTCATCTAATCATGAAGAAGAAAAAAGAAAAGAAAAAAGTTAAAGAAAGAAAAAGAAAGATAAAAGAAAGAAAAGGTGGAAAGTTACCACATCATGCTTGTGGCGGGCTGATTACAGCTACGGTTCTCGATTATGGTGGTCGCTGGTGGCATTTCCTATTTGGCGCCACAGGCGCCAGTTAATGTGCATTTTGTTAACTGGCGCCTGTGGCGTCCGTAAAGGGGGCCGGCCCATCTAGGCGCCGGCCCACAATTTTTTTTTTTGAAAATTCTGTGACCTTTTTTGAGATTGATGAACATTTTTGAATATTTATGAACTCTTTCGAAATTGACTGAATATTTTCTCTTGAAAATGGATGAACTTTTTTTGATTTATGAACTTTTTTTCAGTTCCATTAACTTTTTCTAAAAATACATGAACTTTTTTTCAATTTCTATGGACTTTTTTCAAATTTAATGAACTTTTGCTAAATTGGATGAACTTTTCCTAAATTTGAATGAACTTTTTTCAAATTGATGAACTATTTCAAAATTTATGAACTATTTTTAAAGATATGAACATATTTTTTCAACTGGATGAACTTTTTTCTTTAAATCTGTAAACCTTTCTTCATTTCATATATTTATTTTTGTAAAAAAAACTAAAAAAAACTTAGGGCAGCAGGCTAGTGGGCCGGCGCATGCTAGCAGCACTGCGGGCGCCGGATCACTAATGGTTCGATGTCTCACTACAAGTGAGACTGACTCAGCTCGCGTTGAAGGCAGCAGCCTAAATGGGTCAGCCCAGCTCGTGCGAGGCCATTACCTCTTTTTTGTTTGTTTGACCACTAGTTTTCTTTCTTTACTTTTGTTTACACTTCCAAAATCTCTAAAAATATATATTACAAAATGTATTTTTCATAAATATAAATCATGCATTAAAATGTTAAATGTGTATAGAAATATGTTGACCATGTATACAAAATATGTATAACAATGGTTGTGAAAAATGTTGATCATGTATTTAAAATATATTAAATCAGTATTAGAAAATTGATAGAAGCATTTTCAAAACTGTTGATTGTGTATATAAAATGTTGGCCATGTATTAGACAAATGATGAAATATTTTGATCATGTATTCGAAAATATGAATAAAGCGTTTAAAAGAATATGGAACAACTATTTAAAAATTATTAATCAAGCATTCGAAAAAATTTAAATGTGTTCTCTAAATATGCATGAATTATTAGTGCATAGAAATAAGCTTTGTACAAACTTGTTGTGGACGCAATAAAAGCGACGGACTGCATAATAAAGGTTCACATACAAGGGGCAATATAAAGTGATGTTGTTTTGCATTAAGATTTTGTGCATCAACCCTAAACGCACATGACAACCTCTGCTTCCCTCTGCAAAGGGCCTATCTTTTATTATTATCCTCTACTTTATGCAAGAGTCATGGTGATCTTCACCTTTACCTTTTTATTTTATCCTTTGGCAAGCTCAGCATGTTGGAAAGGACATGATATATATATATCTAATTGGATGTGGGGGAGCATGAATTATTATTGTTGACATTACCCTTGAGGTAATAGTTGTGGGGCAAAACTGTAAGCCCCTATCTTTCTCTGTGTCCGATTAAAACTCTATAACCACAAGTATTGCGTGAGTGTTAGCAATTATAAAGGACTAAGTGATAGTTGAGTATGTGGACTTGCTTTTAAGCTCTGACATAGACTCTTTCCGATGTTATGATAAATTGCAATTGCTTCAATGACTGAGATTATAATTGTTAGTGCTCAATAAGGTTTCCGATTCATACTTTGGCTTTGGGAAAAGATCATCATTTGAACATGAGTAATCATATGAAAAATCTATTTATGTTGCTGTTATAGAAATAATCATGATGCATTCATGTCCGTATTTTACTTTTATCGACGCCTCTACCTCTAAACATGAGGACATATTTATTGTTATCGGCTTTTCACTTGAGGACAAGCAAGGTCTAAGCTTGGGGGAGTTGATACGTCCATTTTGCATCATGCTTTTATATCAATATTTATTGCATTATGGGCTGTTATTCCACGTTATGTCACAATACTTATGGCTATTCTCTCTTATTTTACAAGGTTTACATGAAGAGGGAGAATGCCGACAGCTGGAATTCTGGGCTGGAAAAGGAGCAAATATTGGAGGCCTATTCTGCGCAACTCCAAAAGTCCTGAAACTCCACGGAATATCTTAAAATAAGTTAAGAAAAATTGTCGCCAAAGATGAAGGCCAGGGGGCCCACACCCTGCTCACGAGGGTGGGGGCGCCCCCCCCCCCCCCCTGGGCGCGCCCCCCTACCTCGTGGGCCCCTTGGTGGCTCTCCATGCCCATCTTCTCCTATATGAAGTCTTTTGATGAGAAAAAATAGAAGGCAACCTTTCGGGACGAGACTCCGCCGCCACAAGGCGGGACCTTGGCGAACCAATCTAGGGCTCCGGCAGAGCTGTTCTGCCGGGGACACTTCCCTCCGGGAGGGGGAAATCATCACCATCGTCATCACCAATGCTCCTCTCATCGGGAGAGGGCAATATCCATCAACATCTTCACCAGCACCATCTCATCTCCAAACCCTAGTTCATCTCTTGTATCCAATTCTTGTCTCCAAGTCCGTGATTGGTGCTAGTAGGTTGCTAGTAGTGTTGATTACTCCTTGTAGTTGATGCTAGTTGGTTTATTTGGTGGAAGATCATATGTTCAGATCCTTTATGCACATTATTACCCCTCTGACTATGAACATGAATATGCTTTGTGAGTAATTACGTTTGTTCCTGAGGACAAGGGAGAAGTCTTGCTATTAGTAGTCATGTGAATTTGGTATTCGTTCGATATTTTGATAAGATGTATGTTGTCTAACCTCTAGTGGTGTTATGTGAACGTCGACTACATAACACTTCACCATTATTTGGGCCTAGAGGAAGGCATTGGGAAGTAATAAGTAGATGATGGGTTGCTAGAGTGACAGAAGCTTAAACCCTAGTTTATGCGTTGCTTCGTAAGGGGCTGATTTGGATCCATATGTTTCATGCTATGGTTAGGTTTACCTTAATACTTTTGTTGTAGTTGCGGATGCTTGCAATAGAGGTTAATCATAAGTGGGATGCTTGTTCAAGTAAGAACAGTACCCAAGCACCGGTCCACCCACATATCAAATTATCAAAGTACCGAACGCGAATCATATGAATGTGATGAAAACTAGCTTGACGATATTCCCATGTGTCCTCAGGAGTGCTTTTTCTATTATAAGAAGTTTGTCCAGGCTTGTCCTTTGCTACAAAAAGGATTGGGCCACCTTGCTGCACTTTATTTACTTTTGTTATTTGTTGCTCGTTACAATTTATCTTATCACAAAACTATCTGTTACCACTTATTTCAGTACTTGCAGAGAATACCTTGCTGAAAACCGCTTATCATTTCCTTCTGCTCCTCGTTGGGTTCGACACTCTTACTTATCGAAAGGACTACGATAGATCCCCTATACTTGTGGGTCATCAGTGATCGCCAGCGGCGCCGAGCCGCTCACCTTCAACATCAAGGGCGTCCAAGAGAACGCAATCTTCCTCCGCGAGGTGAACGAGGCGCAGCAGATCAGGCGCAAGCTCCTCACCAACCTCATGTTGTTAGCTCCCCATCATTGCTTGTGAACAGGAGTGACAAGATCCGCGTCGTACCCGCAAATCTTCTCCCCGACGTCCATGGCGGAGCCCAAGTGGCCCGGCGACATCACCGTGAAGACGGAGGCCGACACGTTCCATGAGCAGTACTACTCCTTCAGCGGCGCCGCCTCCCTCTTCCACCACGGCAAGCCAGAGAGGAAGCACTTCCCCTTCCTGACCGACGGCGGCGGCGAGGCCATGTTCGGCTGCTAGCCACCGGCCTTCACCATCACACCTTCCTCGGAGAGCAGCAGCAACAGCAGCCAGCACAGCAACGGCAAGACCACCATTTTCGCCCATGACGGGGGCCTGGACCAAAACTGTGCTCTCTCTCTTATGTCAGACAACCCGACGCCGGTGCACATCATGGTCCCCGTGGAGGCGCATCATCTCGGCGGCGGCAGCGGCGTGACGATATAGTACGGCAGCGGCGGCGGCGGCGGCAAGGTGGCGCGGCTGTCCAGCAACAGTGACGTCTCGCTCACCGGGCTGTCTTACGTGAGCCTGGGAGACAAGGGCGCGCCCATGTTGCACGCGTCTAACATATCACAGCACGCCGCTGCTACCGCTGCCGCTGCCGTTACTACCAGCACAACGGCGGCTCCGGCTCCATCCTAGCTCTAGCAGCAGTACCATGGATACTACCACCACCAACACCAAGTGAGCGCTGATCAGGGGAACCACCCAGACGCAGGTGGGATGCATTCCCTACCCTTCTCGTCATGGTAGTCGTCTCATTAGTCAGACTAAGATCCTAGGAAGGTGGTGTTGGTTATCAATCATCAAACATGTCACCTGATAGTGTTAACCCTGATGATCCTCAAGAAATCACCCAAGATATGTCCATTTTGCAACTTCTCTTATACTCCTAACTTATGAAAACTCCCCCCTTCTTATGATTCATAATTAGATTATGAAGATTCTATTTTTGTATCGGTTGGTTTGTTCATTTTGGCCGACGTGCACTTGGTTTGGTAGGGTTACATCAGCAGAAAGTACACATGGGGTTTGAACCGTACTGGACAGTGTAATTGGCATCAAAATATTCAGGTAGTTGATTATTCTAATCAGGTGACAAGTGGGACTTTGTGCAAAATTGATAGTGCGGGTTGAATTGAGTAAACGGTAGGGGCCTTTGTGCAAAATTGCCAGAGCTGCCCGGTCCACCCTCTGGACTGCCACTTGTCATGCTGTGATTGGCTCTAGACCAGAACATCACATAGAGTGTCAAGTTGTAGGAGTCCTTAGTAACATTTTGCAAGTTTTGGACTAAAACATCACATTCTGTGCAAGTTTGTGGATCTAGGGTGCTATTAGCGCGAAGGGTAGAGTCTGTTGAAGCCACTTTGAAAGAGGTTACCGCGGATCTGTCCGGTTTAAAGCGTCATATTTCATAGATGACCAGTGCTATCTTCGGTAAGCAACTTGAAGTATCTCAATAACTTCCAAAAAACAATGCTTAACCCGCCTGGCGACTTAACTGCTTCTGCTTTTACATTACAGGTCCTAGGAGTGCCAATCTTCGGCAAGACATGCTTGTGAAGCTGAAGGCGGCTTACACCTTGGTGGAGCAGTTATATGCAGGCAACCAACACACAAATCGTGCTATTACTCACACCAAGGATCCACCTTCACTTATCAAATATGTATTGAATCAACTATTTGTCTTACCACAAAGAATTGAATAAATCAAACGATCATCCGCTAGAGCCGGCGCCATTACTGCCTTAAGCCGTGCAAAAGCATGGCAACCTGAGCTAGACCCGGCGGAGATAGCCAGTGGCTGCCCAAGCTATAAAGAAGACGGGACGCCCTTCACTACAGATGACTTTGTCGTATGCGCGAGGGAGGTGTGCCCATTAGCCACCAAATTGGACGAAGAAACTAACCTCTCACAATATCAGGCGGCTTATACAGCAGAGAACTCAAGAGAGAAGGCTCCGGTTTATGAAGCTGTCGATCTGATCCCGCCAGCACGTAAGCATACCTTTGCCCCTGAAGTTGACCCGTCTGAACTCATTGATGATGAAGCTGAATTCCAAGCTTTAACGAGCATCAACTGGAAAACACCTAATTTCCAGACAACAGATGGAGGCGAAGAACCGGCGCAGGCTAACCTGGAATCCTCCACTCAGCATGAGCAAAATTGACCTGAAGGGCGGCTCTCATATCATGGCATCGTATCTTGTTTGAAAAAACTTTGAATCATTTGGGCCTGATGATAGCCTTGTAATAGGCTAGTTAAAAAATATCTGCCATGCCATCGTGCATGTTGATTTACGTAACACTTTTGAGCTGCAGATCTGATGTTTTTAAGATCTGCCCCTTATGCTTATAATGTTATCCATTATGCAAACCATGTTTATCATATTTCCTGCACACAAAAAAATAACAAGTGATTTGGCAGTTTACCCTAGGGCGGGTCATAATACCCCACAAAAAATCCACTGCGACTGCATAGTCCATAACCAGGGTGGTATTATCAAAACTTCATATATTCATAACAAGTAAATAGCATACATGTGATAATTGTTCATACTGCCGGCTAACAATACCACATGCAGTAAGGGTAGCATCCCAAAGACTTAGAGCGCGGAACTCCAAGCACTTAATCAACACATACTGGTGACTTATCGTCCGAAGCCAGGCCGGGTTATCAAAACTCCAGATAGATTCCAATATGAATCATAAGGATCAAGCAACATGGCCCTAATTAGTTTTAAACCATATATCAATACGGTACAAAAAAGATGAACCACAAAAAATGTTTCAAAGCAAATATAAATCAGAAAAACAAGGCCTTCATAGGCTGCCCAGCCTCAATATCAAGTGCTATTCAAGGGCCGCATAGCCACTGAGTTAATCCTTAATTCAAACCTGTAAGCCGGGCCTCACATGACCAATCACTATTTTAACTTTGACAAGTTCATGGTCTTTATAAGATTGACTGGTCGGAGTGGCAAGCATACAAAGGTAGGATAACCCGGTTTTTTGGTGAATACACCTGGCGTCCAAGCCTATTACAAGGGAAAAAAATTGTTCATTAACAGGGAGCCTCCAAGTAATATTTAACAAATCATCAAGGCAAGTTACCTATGTTTGAACTGTACATTGTAACAAGTTCTCTTGGTAACCTTGAACTTAGGCATAAAACCCGAGATTGTCTGTAATCAGGCATATCAGCCGGATCGAAGGGTAGTCAAAGCTATGCTCAATGAGCAGGCAGCCCCCAGGTTATTTTGTAACAAGGCGTGTAAGCCGGATCAAGAGGGTAATCATAGCTATGCTCAATGAGCAGGGAGCCCCCAAGTGACCTTATGAATTGACAATAAAGACTCAGATTCTCATAAATGAAACGACAGAGGCCCTGAATTATCAGGGATGTCGGCTTTACTATACTAATCATAATATATACATTGGTAGAAGTATGTACATCACAAGAGCCGGTGGCTCAGGTGTAATAAGGCTGAAGATGAGCAATGTTCCACGGTCGGCGGGGTCTCCTCCTCAGACTTGTGTGAGTCCTTGCGCTCTCGAACATCAATGAGGTAGAATGCCCCGTTGTTCAGATTTTTGCTGACCACAAAAGGCCCTTCCCAAGGTGGGGATAACTTGTGCATGTCAGTTTGATCCTGGATGAGCCGAAGCACTAGATCTCCTTCTTAAAAGGTCCGTGTTTTAACCCGGCGGCTATGATAACGACGCAGATCTTGCTGGTAAATTGCCGAACGAGCCACGGCAAGGTCACGCTCCTCATCCAAAAGGTCAAGATCATCTTGACGTGCTTTTTCATTATCAGCTTCAACATAAGCCGCCACACGGGGCGAGTTGTGACGAATGTCACTAGGGAGAACCACCTCTGCTCCATAAACCATGAAGAAAGGCGCGTGTAACCCATAGATCTGTTGGGGGTAGTATTGATACTCCATAGCATTGAGGGCAACTATTCCACCCAACAACCTGGCGTCCTCTGCAAAGGGACCATAAGCTGGGGTTTGATACCTCTCAAGATTTCTTGATTGGCTCTTTCCGCTTGACCATTGGACTGGGGGTGAGCCACAGACGACACATCAAGACGAGTATGTTCTTGTTGACAGAACTCTTTCATTGCACCCTTAGACAGATTACTACCATTATCAGTGATGATACTATGAGGGTATCCAAAATGAAAGATCATCTTTTTAATGAATTGAACCGCCGTCCTGCATCACATTTGCTGACCGACTCAGCTTCAATCCACTTTGTAAACTTGTCAACAACCACCAGAAGGTGAGTCTTTTTGTCCTTGGACCTTTTAAAAGGTCCAACCATATCCAGCCCCCAGACTTCAAATGGGCAAGTAATGGGAACCATCCTTAATTCTTGAGCCGGCACATGAGCCCGTCTTGAAAATTTCTGACAACCATCACATTTGCTGACCAAATCCTTTGCATCAGCATGAGCCGTCAGCCAATAAAACCCATGACAAAAAGCCTTAGCCACAAGAGACTTAGAGCTGGCATGATGGCCACAATCTCCTTCATGAATCTCTCGTAGAATCTCATAGCCCTCCTCAGGAGAAACACAATGTTGAAACGCCCCTGTGACACTGCATCGGTGTAACTCTCCAGTGACAATAGTCATTGACTTAGACCACCGGGTTATTTGCTTGGCTAAGGTTTCATCTTCAGGTAACTCTCCCCGGGTCATATAAGCCAAATATGGAACTGTCCAATCAGGTATAGCATGAAGAGCCGCCACCAAATGTGCCTCCGAGTCGGGAATTGCAAGATCTTCCTCCGTAGGCAATTTAACCAAAGGATTATGTAAAAATATCAAGGAAAATATTAGGTGGTACCGGCTTACGCTGGGACCCTAGCCGGCTTCATCAACAGCCTCCTTTTTCCTGTGATCAACATGCTCCACTTGATAACCCTTGAAATGACCAGCAATTGTATCAATCTCTCAGTGATAAGCCGCCATGAGTGGATCCTTTGAATCCCAAGTTCCTGAAACTTGCTGAGCCACCAAGTCTGAGTCACCAAAACATCTCACCCGGCTTAGATTCATCTCTTTAGCCATCCAAAGACCATGGAGCAAGGCTTCATACTCAGGTGCATTGTTAGTACAAGGGAACATCAACCTCAAAACATAACAAAATTTATCACCTCGTGGGGAAGTCAAAATAACTCCAACCCCCGAGCCTTCCAATTGCCTGGATCCATCAAAGTGAATAGTCCAGTATGTGCTATCCGGCTTCTCCTCAGGCATCTGCAACTCTGTCCAATCATTGATGAAATCCACAAGTGCTTGAGACTTGATAGCCGTCCGAGGCATATACTTCAAACCATGAGCTCTAAGCTCAATAGCCCACTTGGCTACCCGACCTGTGGCTTCTCTATTTTGAATAATATCCCCTAAAGGGGCAGAAATAACCACAGTGATGGGATGACCAAGGAAATACTATTTCAACTTATGGCTAGCCATAAACACGCCATAAACCGGCTTCTGCCAATGTGGGTATCTCTGCTTAGATTCAATGAGCACCTCACTGACATAATAAACCGGTCTTTGAACCGGATACTCCTTGACTGACTCTTTTCGTTCCACCACAACTGCCACACTGATAGCTCTGCTGTTAGCAGACACATATAAAAGCAAGGGCTCCTTTTCAATAGGAGCTGCAAGAACCGGCGGTTCAGCCAGCTGTCTCTTAAGCGCTTCAAACTCCTCATTGACAGCATCACTCTAGACAAAGTGATATGTCTTCTTCTTCATCTGATAAATAGGAATAGCCTTTTCACCCAGGCGGCTTATAAACTGGCTCAAAGCCGCAATACGACCCGCCAAGCGCTAGACGTCATTGATACATGTCGGCTTAGCCAAAGAAGTGATAGCCTTGATTTTCTCCGGGTTAGCTTCAATGCCTCTCTCAGAAACCAAGAAACCCAATAGTTTGCCTGCTGGTACGCCAAAGACACACTTGGCCGGGTTAAGCATCATCTTATAGACCCGAAGATTGTCAAAGGTCTCTTTCAAATCATCTATCAAGGTCTCTTTCTTCCTCGATTTCACAAAAATATCATCCACATAGGCATGAACATTGCATCCAATCTGATCATGGAGGCAATTATGAATGCACCGCTGATAACTTGCCTAAGCACTCTTAAGCCAAAAAGGCATAGACACATAGCAGAAGGCTCCAAAGGGAGTGATGAAAGTGTCTTCTCCTGGTCCTTAACTGCCATCTTGATCTGATGATAACCAGAATAAGCATCCAAAAAACTCAAACGCTCACAACCCGCCATGGCATCAATGATCTAATCAATACGAGGGAGAGCAAAAGGGTCAGCTGGACAGGCCTTATTAAGATCTATATAATCCACACACATACGCCAGGTGTCATTTTTCTTAGGAAATCATTTCTTTTAAACCGGCTTATGTTTGGCTCGCGTAATCCACGTCGCGAGCCGTGCGATCGAAGCCGATCCTGCGGCGCTTGTCTCACGCGCGTGCATCACCTCTCCCACTACACGTGTGCGTCACCGCTCTCCATCCCATCCTTATCCTCTCCCTTTCTCGTCTTCTTCATTCGTTCCCCATCCCCTCTCTCTCATTTTTCACAGGCTTGACAGAGAAGAGAGGGCCTCGATCCAATAGCTCGCCATCGTTGCTTCCAACCATGGGGGCCGGTGCACATCCCGCCGCAAGCACCAGGTGCTGCTGCAAGGCAAAGCACGACGAACGATGTTGCCGTAGGCGAGGAAAAGTTGCGTGCCGCCGATCTACAACGATGCACTGCTTGTGCTTCAAGTGGGCTGTGGGTGCTGCGGCGAGGGGCTCGTCGGTGCTGAGTCATCGGGGCCACCGGTGCTGTGGTGCAACATCGCGCGGGTTGCCGCATCACCGGGGTGGCCGGTGTTTCTATGCAGCGCCACCGGGGTTGCGATGTAGCATCACCGAGGCCGGTAGTGTTTCTATGCAGCGTCGACGGGGCCGCCAGGGCTACGATGCAGCATCACCGGGGTTGCCACTGTTGCTATGCAGCATCGCTCAGGCTGTATTGGAGCGCCGCCGGGTCGTTGAAGCTGCCTAGGGGATGGAACGGACTCCGCCGGGGCTACAATGAAGCTTTCGTTGGAGCTGCAAGGAAGCGTCACCGGAGGAGTCGCACTCGATGTTGCCATGGAGCAGCACCCGGTGTCTCCCGATGCTGCGATGCAGGAGTCGCCGGTGGCTTCGTCCATCGGTAGCACTGGTGGTGTTGCAACGCAGCACGTTAGTGGCGTTCACCGAACTTCAGGGAGATGCTCCGGCTCGCGTCTCGGCGAGTGTACATGCAGCAGCAGCAGGGCCTCCTTGCCGCAGCGGAGGACATCACTGTCTTGAGAGGAGACACGTGCGTGTTGAACTGAATGACATGAGGAGAGAAGACAAGAGCTGCCTTGTTGAGATTGAACGGCCATCAGCGCCAGATCGGATGGCTATTTAGGCGGATGATGTTTCCAGAAAATCATTCGGCTGATTTGTGGCAGCCGCCTTTTTCTTAAGCACCAGCACCGGGTTAGCCAACCACTCAGGATGAAAAACTTCAATGATGAACCCAGCCGCCAAGAGCCGAGCCACATCTTCACCAATGGCCTTACGCCTCTCTTCATTGAAACGACGAAGGAATTGTTTGACCGGTTAAAACTTAGGATCAATATTGAGAGTGTGCTCAGCGAGTTCCCTCGGTACACCTGGCATGTCTGAAGGTTTCCATGCAAAGATGTCATGGTTCTCACAAATGAACTCGATGAGCGCGCTTTCCTCTTTCGGATCCATATTAGCACTGATGTTGAACTGCTTGGAAGAATTGCCAGGAACAAAGTCAACCATCTTAGTGTCATCTGCCGACTTAAATTTCAACAAGGGGTCATGCTCTGCAGTTGGCTTCTTCAAAGGTGTCATATCTGCCGGGTCAACATTATCTTTGTAAAACTTCAACTCCTCTGTTGCACAAACAGACTCAGCATAAGTAGCATCGCCTTCTTCACACTCCAGAGCTATTTTCCTATCAACATACACGGTGATGGTGCCTTTATGACCCGACATTTTTAGCTGCAAATAAACATAACAAGGCAGTGCCATGAATTTGGCATAAGTCGGCCGTCCGAACAGAGCGTGATACGGACTCTTGATTTTGACGACCTCAAAGGTCAATTTTTCAGATCTAGAATCATGATCATTGCCGAAAGCCACTTCCAGGGTTATCTTACCCACCGGATATGCCGACTTACCAGGCACCACCCTATGAAAAACAGTAGAAGACGACTTAAGATTCTTGTCGGTCAAATTCATACGGAGAAAAGTATCATAGTAAAGGATATTAATACTGCTGCCTCCATCCATAAGCACCTTTGTAAGCTTGTATCCTCCTACTTGAGGAGCAACCACCAATGCCAATTGACCCGTATTATCAACCCGGAGCGGGTGATCCTCGCGGCTCCATATGATAGGCTTCTCAGACCACCTTAAATATCGAGGGATCGCCGGCTCAACCGAATTCACCGCCTGCTTATGGACTTTCTGATCTCGTTTGCACAGACTCGTGGTAAACACATGATATTGACCACTATTCACCTGCTTTGGGTTGCTCTGATAACCAGACTGCTGCTGGTGATTCTCTTGACTAGATTCCTGATTAAAACCACATTGGTTGCCTTGGCCCTGAAAACCGGAGCTCAGACTGCCGCCTCCAAAGCCAGGTCCGTGAGAGACGGATCCTGAGCCGCCATTTAGGCCATGATTATTCTAGAAAAAAATAGGAATTTCTATACTCCCTCATGATGAAGAAATCCTTCCACAGATGACTGGCCGGCTTCTCTTGCGTACCGTGCTTCGGGCAAGGTTTTTTCATCATGGCCTCAAGGTTGAACTTTGGCCCTCCAAACCGGGGCATTGATGTTTTCCCTTACGACGCTGATTATTGTTCTGCGCGTTGGTGTTAGCCACAAAGTCCAAACCACCATCGTCCTTATGCTTACAGTTGCCACCTTGACTCGCCATATTATGCTGCCCCTTTGCATTGCTACTCTTTTTCCCCTTGCCAGCCTTCTCCTCATCAGACTCAGGGTCTTTAGTACTATCAGAGTCGGCGTATTTGAGGAGAGCCACCATGAGCTCCCCCATATCATTATAGTTGCGCTTAAGCCGCCCCAGCTTATGTTTAAGAGGAAGAAAACGACAATTCTTTTCCAACATCAGGACGGCTGAACCGGCTTTGATACTATCTGATGAATGGATAACGGCCGAGATCTGGCGCACGCAATTGGTTGTTGACTCGCCTTCTCCCTGGACTCAAGAGTCTAAGTCTTGAATCGACATAGGCTGCTTGCACGTGTCTTTAAAATTTTGAATAAAACATGCCTTCAACTCAAGCCCTGATCTAATGGAGTTAGGGGGCAAAGTACGTGCCGGCCCATCCAACATCATGGTGAAGTACTTAGCACATGCGGCATCGCTAACATCCAGCATCTCCATAGCCATCTCGTAACTCTCGATCCAAGCTTATGAGCGTTGATCCGCTGTGTGATTAGGCACCTTGCGAGGGCCCTTGAAATCCTTAGGCAAGCGCTCGTTACGTAGAGCCGGCACTAAACATGGCACCCCAAGGGTTTTGGAGGTCACACCTGCCTCCAGAGACGCCGATGGGTAAACCGGGGATTATTGCTGAGCCGCCAGCTCAGCCTCGCGCCGCGCTCTGCCCTGGTCCACCAAAGCCTGAGCATCATTACCAACGCACAGTGGGTTAGGCCTACAAGGCTGGTTATGGTGTCGTTCACTGCGTGACACAGCTGGCGAATCAATGTGCCTGCTATAACTCTGTCTTGGGCGCGGGGTCGAATGAATCCGTTCGCGACTATATGAATAAGCCGCCTGTTGAGCTACTGCTGTCTGAAGAAGCTCTCCGGCTCGCCGTATCTCCATCGCAGCTGGTGACTCATCTTGAATAGTGAGAGCCGCCAATTGGGTAGCCGCGGCTATCATATTGTCCAGAGGGTTAGAATAATGACCCGGTGGCACCGGAACATGCTGAGGAGGAGTCAAGTTCAAACGTGGGGGGGTCTGCAGTACATGGCTGAACCGGCGCTCCAGCTGCAGGTGCCTCAATGGCCCGATCCACCACGGGAAGGTTACTGGTTCCTGCCCCAGGCGTGTTGAAAAGGTTTCTTGCATCGTACACCGGAGGTAAATGACTCTGGTGCCTTCTGTTAAAGACAACGTTTGATGCATTCTGGTCCAAGCTCAAGAGAAAATTTTCTGCTTGAATCCGCTGTGCTTCCCTCTCCAAGGCGGCTCGTCCCGTCGCCATCCGGGTGTTCTCAGCATTAAGGTCCTCCTTAGCTTGAGCTATCTCATCACGTAACTTCGCAATGTCCATGTTATTTTGGGCTTGGTTCGTCGGGGTTACCTCCACTGTCAGCAACGTTGCTAGAGCCTCCAATAGTTCAGATAAAACTTGAGTCGGCGTGCGCACAGGGCCTCCTGCCCCAGCTGCCATAGCAGTCACTGAACCGGAGATCATTGCTGCCGCGGTTGAAGAATTCTACACCAGCTGTGTACCGGCCATGAAGATCGCAACCCGGTTTGGTGGCTCATAGGGGTCCGAAATACTGTTGCCATCGGAACAGCCCCCAAGCCGGTCATCCTGCACTTGATACATGGAATTGGTCTCGTCGGTTGAGGACTCATTGCCTGAGTAGACGGCCGTCTCACCACCCGACATAGATCCTCCCTCAAGATCCACTCCTTGAGTAAAGCCAACAAAGGCACGCTTCGAGGCGGATTGAATCTTGGCGGGTCGCGCGCGCTGAGCCGTCTCGACGACGTAGGTGCGGGTGTCCGACTCAGCTTCCGACTCGCCGATCTTGCCTATGAAGACATGAATCCCGCCGAAGGGGACCCGGTATCCGTACTCGATTGAGCCGGCCTCGAGGCCCCAGCTTGCGTCGTCGATGTAGAGCTTGCCGCGACGACTCTTAGTCATCCGGCCCACAGCGTATCCCTTGATCCCTGCGAAGTTGCCCTTCAAGAACTCGAAACCACCGTGCACTGGCCCCATGGTGGGCGCCAACTGTCGTGGACTTAACACGGCAGATGCCCTAGCAAGAGGACTTAGGTGTGGAGCCATCACAGCTAGGTTAGCTTGAAGGGTCAAAATGGGACAAAGGACACAGATAGTTTACCCAGGTTCGACCCCTCTCAACGAGGTAAAAGCATACTCCTGCTTTAGGTTGTACTGCTTCGGTTTCGATTACCAGGGAGCGAATACGCTTGACCTAGTTCTCGATCTGTTGTTTCTTGACTTAACCCGCTGCCGGGTCTCACCTTTATATACACAGGTTGAGGCCTGGCGACTTACAGAGTCCCGGCCGGTTCACACAACGTGACTGACTCGGTTTCTAACAACACTTGCCTTACATAACAAGTTAAACATATAGCAGCTCATCCCTTTGGGCCCTAAGTCGCCTCCGGGTCTTGGGCCTTCAATAAGCTTGCTTTATGAACCGCCATCTTCACATCTGGGCTTCTTCATCTTGAGTCGCCCGTAGCATGACCCGGCCCCTCCTGGGCGGGTCATACCTAGTAGTTATATCCCCAACAGTTAGGAAACTTAACCATCTTTGATCAACGAGCTAGTCTAGTAGAGGCTTACTAGGGACACGGTATTTTGTCTATGTATCCACAAATGTATCAAGTTTCCGGTTAATACAATTCTAGCATGAATAATAAATATTTATCATGAAATAAGGAAATATAAAATAACAACTTTACTATTGTCTTTAGGCATATTTCCTTCACTTGACACGGCATCCCATCTAGACGTCGCGGTTGTGCGGGGGTGACGATGGCTCATCCTTATTTCATGATTTAGGCGTCCGATTTAGACGCGGCGGTTGCGCTACGCTGAGACTCGTCCTTGACTGACCAGAGCGGGGACGACGGCTCGCACTTCACGTGGTGGCGCGGCAGGAACATCAGCTCCACCTTGACGTGCGCCGGTGATGGTGGCGATGGCCCCATGTCGGGGTGAACGCTCCATCATTATATCAATCTGACGGACAAATTCTTTTTCCGTCACAGTGGCCTCTGAGAGGAAGCAGGGCCGCTGCTACGGCAAATGGTCCTTCTTGTCACCAGCAAAGATGACCGTCTCCTCCTTGGCAAAGGAGCCAGCCGCCGTGGATGTCGAATGGGCCCGGGGAGCAAGGGCGGCACCGCCAGCAACCACCGGACGAAGAGCTTCTGCTGACGCCACCTGCCGGCGCAGAGCAACATGACTTCGACATCGCCGTTGTTATTAGAGAGGAGGGGGGCTCGGGCACGGTGGAAGGGGAGGGGCGGTGCTCGGGGGGGTGCGCCTCTGTGCGTCACCGGCGCACGGCTTAAATAGTCGTGCCAGGAAGCCGAATGCGGCGCAGTGCGCCTCTAGGTTCCCTCGTTCGCGTACGAAAAAAAGAACAAAAACATCATAAAAACCAAAACAAATCATGAATTCAAAACTGTTCATAAATTTTAAAAACAAGTTCATGATTTTGAAAAAAAAGTTCATAAAAATGAAAAAAAAGTTCATGCATTTTGAATAAAAATTCATCGAATTTGAAAAAAGTTCATCTAATTTGGAAAAAAATGTGCATCAATCTTGAAAAAGTTCATCAAAATTGAAAATACATCATCAATTTGAAAAACACGTTTATCGATTCAAATAAAAGGTTCACGTATTTGTAAAAAAATTCATCTAATCATGAAGAAGAAAAAAGAAAAGAAAAAAGTTAAAGAAAGAAAAAGAAAGATAAAAGAAAGAAAAGGTGGAAAGTTACCACATCATGCTTGTGGCGGGCTGATTACAGCTACGGTTCTCGATTATGGTGGTCGCTGGTGGCATTTCCTATTTGGCGCCACAGGCGCCAGTTAATGTGCATTTTGTTAACTGGCGCCTGTGGCGTCCGTAAAGGGGGCCGGCCCATCTAGGCGCCGGCCCACAATTTTTTTTTTTGAAAATTCTGTGACCTTTTTTGAGATTGATGAACATTTTTGAATATTTATGAACTCTTTCGAAATTGACTGAATATTTTCTCTTGAAAATGGATGAACTTTTTTTGATTTATGAACTTTTTTTCAGTTCCATTAACTTTTTCTAAAAATACATGAACTTTTTTTCAATTTCTATGGACTTTTTTCAAATTTAATGAACTTTTGCTAAATTGGATGAACTTTTCCTAAATTTGAATGAACTTTTTTCAAATTGATGAACTATTTCAAAATTTATGAACTATTTTTAAAGATATGAACATATTTTTTCAACTGGATGAACTTTTTTCTTTAAATCTGTAAACCTTTCTTCATTTCATATATTTATTTTTGTAAAAAAAACTAAAAAAAACTTAGGGCAGCAGGCTAGTGGGCCGGCGCATGCTAGCAGCACTGCGGGCGCCGGATCACTAATGGTTCGATGTCTCACTACAAGTGAGACTGACTCAGCTCGCGTTGAAGGCAGCAGCCTAAATGGGTCAGCCCAGCTCGTGCGAGGCCATTACCTCTTTTTTGTTTGTTTGACCACTAGTTTTCTTTCTTTACTTTTGTTTACACTTCCAAAATCTCTAAAAATATATATTACAAAATGTATTTTTCATAAATATAAATCATGCATTAAAATGTTAAATGTGTATAGAAATATGTTGACCATGTATACAAAATATGTATAACAATGGTTGTGAAAAATGTTGATCATGTATTTAAAATATATTAAATCAGTATTAGAAAATTGATAGAAGCATTTTCAAAACTGTTGATTGTGTATATAAAATGTTGGCCATGTATTAGACAAATGATGAAATATTTTGATCATGTATTCGAAAATATGAATAAAGCGTTTAAAAGAATATGGAACAACTATTTAAAAATTATTAATCAAGCATTCGAAAAAATTTAAATGTGTTCTCTAAATATGCATGAATTATTAGTGCATAGAAATAAGCTTTGTACAAACTTGTTGTGGACGCAATAAAAGCGACGGACTGCATAATAAAGGTTCACATACAAGGGGCAATATAAAGTGATGTTGTTTTGCATTAAGATTTTGTGCATCAACCCTAAACGCACATGACAACCTCTGCTTCCCTCTGCAAAGGGTCTATCTTTTATTATTATCCTCTACTTTATGCAAGAGTCATGGTGATCTTCACCTTTACCTTTTTATTTTATCCTTTGGCAAGCTCAGCATGTTGGAAAGGACATGATATATATATATATATCTAATTGGATGTGGGGGAGCATGAATTATTATTGTTGACATTACCCTTGAGGTAATAGTTGTGGGGCAAAACTGTAAGCCCCTATCTTTCTCTGTGTCCGATTAAAACTCTATAACCACAAGTATTGCGTGAGTGTTAGCAATTATAAAGGACTAAGTGATAGTTGAGTATGTGGACTTGCTTTTAAGCTCTGACATAGACTCTTTCCGATGTTATGATAAATTGCAATTGCTTCAATGACTGAGATTATAATTGTTAGTGCTCAATAAGGTTTCCGATTCATACTTTGGCTTTGGGAAAAGATCATCATTTGAACATGAGTAATCATATGAAAAATCTATTTATGTTGCTGTTATAGAAATAATCATGATGCATTCATGTCCGTATTTTACTTTTATCGACGCCTCTACCTCTAAACATGAGGACATATTTATTGTTATCGGCTTTTCACTTGAGGACAAGCAAGGTCTAAGCTTGGGGGAGTTGATACGTCCATTTTGCATCATGCTTTTATATCAATATTTATTGCATTATGGGCTGTTATTCCACATTATGTCACAATACTTATGGCTATTCTCTCTTATTTTACAAGGTTTACATGAAGAGGGAGAATGCCGACAGCTGGAATTCTGGGCTGGAAAAGGAGCAAATATTGGAGGCCTATTCTGCGCAACTCCAAAAGTCCTGAAACTCCACGGAATATCTTAAAATAAGTTAAGAAAAATTGTCGCCAAAGATGAAGGCCAGGGGGCCCACACCCTGCTCACGAGGGTGGGGGCGCCCCCCCCCCCCTGGGCGCGCCCCCCTACCTCGTGGGCCCCTTGGTGGCTCTCCATGCCCATCTTCTCCTATATGAAGTCTTTTGATGAGAAAAAATAGAAGGCAACCTTTCGGGACGAGACTCCGCCGCCACAAGGCGGGACCTTGGCGAACCAATCTAGGGCTCCGGCAGAGCTGTTCTGCCGGGGACACTTCCCTCCGGGAGGGGGAAATCATCACCATCGTCATCACCAATGCTCCTCTCATCGGGAGAGGGCAATATCCATCAACATCTTCACCAGCACCATCTCATCTCCAAACCCTAGTTCATCTCTTGTATCCAATTCTTGTCTCCAAGTCCGTGATTGGTGCTAGTAGGTTGCTAGTAGTGTTGATTACTCCTTGTAGTTGATGCTAGTTGGTTTATTTGGTGGAAGATCATATGTTCAGATCCTTTATGCACATTATTACCCCTCTGACTATGAACATGAATATGCTTTGTGAGTAATTACGTTTGTTCCTGAGGACAAGGGAGAAGTCTTGCTATTAGTAGTCATGTGAATTTGGTATTCGTTCGATATTTTGATAAGATGTATGTTGTCTAACCTCTAGTGGTGTTATGTGAACGTCGACTACATAACACTTCACCATTATTTGGGCCTAGAGGAAGGCATTGGGAAGTAATAAGTAGATGATGGGTTGCTAGAGTGACAGAAGCTTAAACCCTAGTTTATGCGTTGCTTCGTAAGGGGCTGATTTGGATCCATATGTTTCATGCTATGGTTAGGTTTACCTTAATACTTTTGTTGTAGTTGCGGATGCTTGCAATAGAGGTTAATCATAAGTGGGATGCTTGTTCAAGTAAGAACAGTACCCAAGCACCGGTCCACCCACATATCAAATTATCAAAGTACCGAACGCGAATCATATGAATGTGATGAAAACTAGCTTGACGATATTCCCATGTGTCCTCAGGAGTGCTTTTTCTATTATAAGAAGTTTGTCCAGGCTTGTCCTTTGCTACAAAAAGGATTGGGCCACCTTGCTGCACTTTATTTACTTTTGTTATTTGTTGCTCGTTACAATTTATCTTATCACAAAACTATCTGTTACCACTTATTTCAGTACTTGCAGAGAATACCTTGCTGAAAACCGCTTATCATTTCCTTCTGCTCCTCGTTGGGTTCGACACTCTTACTTATCGAAAGGACTACGATAGATCCCCTATACTTGTGGGTCATCAGTGATCGCCAGCGGCGCCGAGCCGCTCACCTTCAACATCAAGGGCGTCCAAGAGAACGCAATCTTCCTCCGCGAGGTGAACGAGGCGCAGCAGATCAGGCGCAAGCTCCTCACCAACCTCATGTTGTTAGCTCCCCATCATTGCTTGTGAACAGGAGTGACAAGATCCGCGTCGTACCCGCAAATCTTCTCCCCGACGTCCATGGCGGAGCCCAAGTGGCCCGGCGACATCACCGTGAAGACGGAGGCCGACACGTTCCATGAGCAGTACTACTCCTTCAGCGGCGCCGCCTCCCTCTTCCACCACGGCAAGCCAGAGAGGAAGCACTTCCCCTTCCTGACCGACGGCGGCGGCGAGGCCATGTTCGGCTGCTAGCCACCGGCCTTCACCATCACACCTTCCTCGGAGAGCAGCAGCAACAGCAGCCAGCACAGCAACGGCAAGACCACCATTTTCGCCCATGACGGGGGCCTGGACCAAAACTGTGCTCTCTCTCTTATGTCAGACAACCCGACGCCGGTGCACATCATGGTCCCCGTGGAGGCGCATCATCTCGGCGGCGGCAGCGGCGTGACGATATAGTACGGCAGCGGCGGCGGCGGCGGCAAGGTGGCGCGGCTGTCCAGCAACAGTGACGTCTCGCTCACCGGGCTGTCTTACGTGAGCCTGGGAGACAAGGGCGCGCCCATGTTGCACGCGTCTAACATATCACAGCACGCCGCTGCTACCGCTGCCGCTGCCGTTACTACCAGCACAACGGCGGCTCCGGCTCCATCCTAGCTCTAGCAGCAGTACCATGGATACTACCACCACCAACACCAAGTGAGCGCTGATCAGGGGAACCACCCAGACGCAGGTGGGATGCATTCCCTACCCTTCTCGTCATGGTAGTCGTCTCATTAGTCAGACTAAGATCCTAGGAAGGTGGTGTTGGTTATCAATCATCAAACATGTCACCTGATAGTGTTAACCCTGATGATCCTCAAGAAATCACCCAAGATATGTCCATTTTGCAACTTCTCTTATACTCCTAACTTATGAAAACTCCCCCCTTCTTATGATTCATAATTAGATTATGAAGATTCTATTTTTGTATCGGTTGGTTTGTTCATTTTGGCCGACGTGCACTTGGTTTGGTAGGGTTACATCAGCAGAAAGTACACATGGGGTTTGAACCGTACTGGACAGTGTAATTGGCATCAAAATATTCAGGTAGTTGATTATTCTAATCAGGTGACAAGTGGGACTTTGTGCAAAATTGATAGTGCGGGTTGAATTGAGTAAACGGTAGGGGCCTTTGTGCAAAATTGCCAGAGCTGCCCGGTCCACCCTCTGGACTGCCACTTGTCATGCTGTGATTGGCTCTGGACCAGAACATCACATAGAGTGTCAAGTTGTAGGAGTCCTTAGTAACATTTTGCAAGTTTTGGACTAAAACATCACATTCTGTGCAAGTTTGTGGATCTAGGGTGCTATTAGCGCGAAGGGTAGAGTCTGTTGAAGCCACTTTGAAAGAGGTTACCGCGGATCTGTCCGGTTTAAAGCGTCATATTTCATAGATGACCAGTGCTATCTTCGGTAAGCAACTTGAAGTATCTCAATAACTTCCAAAAAACAATGCTTAACCCGCCTGGCGACTTAACTGCTTCTGCTTTTACATTACAGGTCCTAGGAGTGCCAATCTTCGGCAAGACATGCTTGTGAAGCTGAAGGCGGCTTACACCTTGGTGGAGCAGTTATATGCAGGCAACCAACACACAAATCGTGCTATTACTCACACCAAGGATCCACCTTCACTTATCAAATATGTATTGAATCAACTATTTGTCTTACCACAAAGAATTGAATAAATCAAACGATCATCCGCTAGAGCCGGCGCCATTACTGCCTTAAGCCGTGCAAAAGCATGGCAACCTGAGCTAGACCCGGCGGAGATAGCCAGTGGCTGCCCAAGCTATAAAGAAGACGGGACGCCCTTCACTACAGATGACTTTGTCGTATGCGCGAGGGAGGTGTGCCCATTAGCCACCAAATTGGACGAAGAAACTAACCTCTCACAATATCAGGCGGCTTATACAGCAGAGAACTCAAGAGAGAAGGCTCCGGTTTATGAAGCTGTCGATCTGATCCCGCCAGCACGTAAGCATACCTTTGCCCCTGAAGTTGACCCGTCTGAACTCATTGATGATGAAGCTGAATTCCAAGCTTTAACGAGCATCAACTGGAAAACACCTAATTTCCAGACAACAGATGGAGGCGAAGAACCGGCGCAGGCTAACCTGGAATCCTCCACTCAGCATGAGCAAAATTGACCTGAAGGGCGGCTCTCATATCATGGCATCGTATCTTGTTTGAAAAAACTTTGAATCATTTGGGCCTGATGATAGCCTTGTAATAGGCTAGTTAAAAAATATCTGCCATGCCATCGTGCATGTTGATTTACGTAACACTTTTGAGCTGCAGATCTGATGTTTTTAAGATCTGCCCCTTATGCTTATAATGTTATCCATTATGCAAACCATGTTTATCATATTTCCTGCACACAAAAAAATAACAAGTGATTTGGCAGTTTACCCTAGGGCGGGTCATAATACCCCACAAAAAATCCACTGCGACTGCATAGTCCATAACCAGGGTGGTATTATCAAAACTTCATATATTCATAACAAGTAAATAGCATACATGTGATAATTGTTCATACTGCCGGCTAACAATACCACATGCAGTAAGGGTAGCATCCCAAAGACTTAGAGCGCGGAACTCCAAGCACTTAATCAACACATACTGGTGACTTATCGTCCGAAGCCAGGCCGGGTTATCAAAACTCCAGATAGATTCCAATATGAATCATAAGGATCAAGCAACATGGCCCTAATTAGTTTTAAACCATATATCAATACGGTACAAAAAAGATGAACCACAAAAAATGTTTCAAAGCAAATATAAATCAGAAAAACAAGGCCTTCATAGGCTGCCCAGCCTCAATATCAAGTGCTATTCAAGGGCCGCATAGCCACTGAGTTAATCCTTAATTCAAACCTGTAAGCCGGGCCTCACATGACCAATCACTATTTTAACTTTGACAAGTTCATGGTCTTTATAAGATTGACTGGTCGGAGTGGCAAGCATACAAAGGTAGGATAACCCGGTTTTTTGGTGAATACACCTGGCGTCCAAGCCTATTACAAGGGAAAAAAATTGTTCATTAACAGGGAGCCTCCAAGTAATATTTAACAAATCATCAAGGCAAGTTACCTATGTTTGAACTGTACATTGTAACAAGTTCTCTTGGTAACCTTGAACTTAGGCATAAAACCCGAGATTGTCTGTAATCAGGCATATCAGCCGGATCGAAGGGTAGTCAAAGCTATGCTCAATGAGCAGGCAGCCCCCAGGTTATTTTGTAACAAGGCGTGTAAGCCGGATCAAGAGGGTAATCATAGCTATGCTCAATGAGCAGGGAGCCCCCAAGTGACCTTATGAATTGACAATAAAGACTCAGATTCTCATAAATGAAACGACAGAGGCCCTGAATTATCAGGGATGTCGGCTTTACTATACTAATCATAATATATACATTGGTAGAAGTATGTACATCACAAGAGCCGGTGGCTCAGGTGTAATAAGGCTGAAGATGAGCAATGTTCCACGGTCGGCGGGGTCTCCTCCTCAGACTTGTGTGAGTCCTTGCGCTCTCGAACATCAATGAGGTAGAATGCCCCGTTGTTCAGATTTTTGCTGACCACAAAAGGCCCTTCCCAAGGTGGGGATAACTTGTGCATGTCAGTTTGATCCTGGATGAGCCGAAGCACTAGATCTCCTTCTTAAAAGGTCCGTGTTTTAACCCGGCGGCTATGATAACGACGCAGATCTTGCTGGTAAATTGCCGAACGAGCCACGGCAAGGTCACGCTCCTCATCCAAAAGGTCAAGATCATCTTGACGTGCTTTTTCATTATCAGCTTCAACATAAGCCGCCACACGGGGCGAGTTGTGACGAATGTCACTAGGGAGAACCACCTCTGCTCCATAAACCATGAAGAAAGGCGCGTGTAACCCATAGATCTGTTGGGGGTAGTATTGATACTCCATAGCATTGAGGGCAACTATTCCACCCAACAACCTGGCGTCCTCTGCAAAGGGACCATAAGCTGGGGTTTGATACCTCTCAAGATTTCTTGATTGGCTCTTTCCGCTTGACCATTGGACTGGGGGTGAGCCACAGACGACACATCAAGACGAGTATGTTCTTGTTGACAGAACTCTTTCATTGCACCCTTAGACAGATTACTACCATTATCAGTGATGATACTATGAGGGTATCCAAAATGAAAGATCATCTTTTTAATGAATTGAACCGCCGTCCTGCATCACATTTGCTGACCGACTCAGCTTCAATCCACTTTGTAAACTTGTCAACAACCACCAGAAGGTGAGTCTTTTTGTCCTTGGACCTTTTAAAAGGTCCAACCATATCCAGCCCCCAGACTTCAAATGGGCAAGTAATGGGAACCATCCTTAATTCTTGAGCCGGCACATGAGCCCGTCTTGAAAATTTCTGACAACCATCACATTTGCTGACCAAATCCTTTGCATCAGCATGAGCCGTCAGCCAATAAAACCCATGACAAAAAGCCTTAGCCACAAGAGACTTAGAGCTGGCATGATGGCCACAATCTCCTTCATGAATCTCTCGTAGAATCTCATAGCCCTCCTCAGGAGAAACACAATGTTGAAACGCCCCTGTGACACTGCATCGGTGTAACTCTCCAGTGACAATAGTCATTGACTTAGACCACCGGGTTATTTGCTTGGCTAAGGTTTCATCTTCAGGTAACTCTCCCCGGGTCATATAAGCCAAATATGGAACTGTCCAATCAGGTATAGCATGAAGAGCCGCCACCAAATGTGCCTCCGAGTCGGGAATTGCAAGATCTTCCTCCGTAGGCAATTTAACCAAAGGATTATGTAAAAATATCAAGGAAAATATTAGGTGGTACCGGCTTACGCTGGGACCCTAGCCGGCTTCATCAACAGCCTCCTTTTTCCTGTGATCAACATGCTCCACTTGATAACCCTTGAAATGACCAGCAATTGTATCAATCTCTCAGTGATAAGCCGCCATGAGTGGATCCTTTGAATCCCAAGTTCCTGAAACTTGCTGAGCCACCAAGTCTGAGTCACCAAAACATCTCACCCGGCTTAGATTCATCTCTTTAGCCATCCAAAGACCATGGAGCAAGGCTTCATACTCAGGTGCATTGTTAGTACAAGGGAACATCAACCTCAAAACATAACAAAATTTATCACCTCGTGGGGAAGTCAAAATAACTCCAACCCCCGAGCCTTCCAATTGCCTGGATCCATCAAAGTGAATAGTCCAGTATGTGCTATCCGGCTTCTCCTCAGGCATCTGCAACTCTGTCCAATCATTGATGAAATCCACAAGTGCTTGAGACTTGATAGCCGTCCGAGGCATATACTTCAAACCATGAGCTCTAAGCTCAATAGCCCACTTGGCTACCCGACCTGTGGCTTCTCTATTTTGAATAATATCCCCTAAAGGGGCAGAAATAACCACAGTGATGGGATGACCAAGGAAATACTATTTCAACTTATGGCTAGCCATAAACACGCCATAAACCGGCTTCTGCCAATGTGGGTATCTCTGCTTAGATTCAATGAGCACCTCACTGACATAATAAACCGGTCTTTGAACCGGATACTCCTTGACTGACTCTTTTCGTTCCACCACAACTGCCACACTGATAGCTCTGCTGTTAGCAGACACATATAAAAGCAAGGGCTCCTTTTCAATAGGAGCTGCAAGAACCGGCGGTTCAGCCAGCTGTCTCTTAAGCGCTTCAAACTCCTCATTGACAGCATCACTCTAGACAAAGTGATATGTCTTCTTCTTCATCTGATAAATAGGAATAGCCTTTTCACCCAGGCGGCTTATAAACTGGCTCAAAGCCGCAATACGACCCGCCAAGCGCTAGACGTCATTGATACATGTCGGCTTAGCCAAAGAAGTGATAGCCTTGATTTTCTCCGGGTTAGCTTCAATGCCTCTCTCAGAAACCAAGAAACCCAATAGTTTGCCTGCTGGTACGCCAAAGACACACTTGGCCGGGTTAAGCATCATCTTATAGACCCGAAGATTGTCAAAGGTCTCTTTCAAATCATCTATCAAGGTCTCTTTCTTCCTCGATTTCACAACAATATCATCCACATAGGCATGAACATTGCATCCAATCTGATCATGGAGGCAATTATGAATGCACCGCTGATAACTTGCCTAAGCACTCTTAAGCCAAAAAGGCATAGACACATAGCAGAAGGCTCCAAAGGGAGTGATGAAAGTGTCTTCTCCTGGTCCTTAACTGCCATCTTGATCTGATGATAACCAGAATAAGCATCCAAAAAACTCAAACGCTCACAACCCGCCATGACATCAATGATCTAATCAATACGAGGGAGAGCAAAAGGGTCAGCTGGACAGGCCTTATTAAGATCTGTATAATCCACACACATACGCCAGGTGTCATTTTTCTTAGGAAATCATTTCTTTTAAACCGGCTTATGTTTGGCTCGCGTAATCCACGTCGCGAGCCGTGCGATCGAAGCCGATCCTGCGGCGCTTGTCTCACGCGCGTGCATCACCTCTCCCACTACACGTGTGCGTCACCGCTCTCCATCCCATCCTTATCCTCTCCCTTTCTCGTCTTCTTCATTCGTTCCCCATCCCCTCTCCCTCATTTTTCACAGGCTTGACAGAGAAGAGAGGGCCTCGATCCAATAGCTCGCCATCGTTGCTTCCAACCATGGGGGCCGGTGCACATCCCGCCGCAAGCACCAGGTGCTGCTGCAAGGCAAAGCACGACGGACGATGTTGCCGTAGGCGAGGAAAAGTTGCGTGCCGCCGATCTACAACGATGCACTGCTTGTGCTTCAAGTGGGCTGTGGGTGCTGCGGCGAGGGGCTCGTCGGTGCTGAGTCATCGGGGCCACCGGTGCTGTGGTGCAACATCGCGCGGGTTGCCACATCACCGGGGTGGCCGGTGTTTCTATGCAGCGCCACCGGGGTTGCGATGTAGCATCACCGAGGCCGGTAGTGTTTCTATGCAGCGTCGACGGGGCCGCCAGGGCTACGATGCAGCATCACCGGGGTTGCCACTGTTGCTATGCAGCATCGCTCAGGCTGTATTGGAGCGCCGCCGGGTCGTTGAAGCTGCCTAGGGGATGGAACGGACTCCGCCGGGGCTACAATGAAGCTTTCGTTGGAGCTGCAAGGAAGCGTCACCGGAGGAGTCGCACTCGATGTTGCCATGGAGCAGCACCCGGTGTCTCCCGATGCTGCGATGCAGGAGTCGCCGGTGGCTTCGTCCATCGGTAGCACTGGTGGTGTTGCAACGCAGCACGTTAGTGGCGTTCACCGAACTTCAGGGAGATGCTCCGGCTCGCGTCTCGGCGAGTGTACATGCAGCAGCAGCAGGGCCTCCTTGCCGCAGCGGAGGACATCACTGTCTTGAGAGGAGACACGTGCGTGTTGAACTGAATGACATGAGGAGAGAAGACAAGAGCTGCCTTGTTGAGATTGAACGGCCATCAGCGCCAAATCGGATGGCTATTTAGGCGGATGATGTTTCCAGAAAATCATTCGGCTGATTTGTGGCAGCCGCCTTTTTCTTAAGCACCAGCACCGGGTTAGCCAACCACTCAGGATGAAAAACTTCAATGATGAACCCAGCCGCCAAGAGCCGAGCCACATCTTCACCAATGGCCTTACGCCTCTCTTCATTGAAACGACGAAGGAATTGTTTGACCGGTTAAAACTTAGGATCAATATTGAGAGTGTGCTCAGCGAGTTCCCTCGGTACACCTGGCATGTCTGAAGGTTTCCATGCAAAGATGTCATGGTTCTCACAAATGAACTCGATGAGCGCGCTTTCCTCTTTCGGATCCATATTAGCACTGATGTTGAACTGCTTGGAAGAATTGCCAGGAACAAAGTCAACCATCTTAGTGTCATCTGCCGACTTAAATTTCAACAAGGGGTCATGCTCTGCAGTTGGCTTCTTCAAAGGTGTCATATCTGCCGGGTCAACATTATCTTTGTAAAACTTCAACTCCTCTGTTGCACAAACAGACTCAGCATAAGTAGCATCGCCTTCTTCACACTCCAGAGCTATTTTCCTATCAACATACACGGTGATGGTGCCTTTATGACCCGACATTTTTAGCTGCAAATAAACATAACAAGGCAGTGCCATGAATTTGGCATAAGTCGGCCGTCCGAACAGAGCGTGATACGGACTCTTGATTTTGACGACCTCAAAGGTCAATTTTTCAGATCTAGAATCATGATCATTGCCGAAAGCCACTTCCAGGGTTATCTTACCCACCGGATATGCCGACTTACCAGGCACCACCCTATGAAAAACAGTAGAAGACGACTTAAGATTCTTGTCGGTCAAATTCATACGGAGAAAAGTATCATAGTAAAGGATATTAATACTGCTGCCTCCATCCATAAGCACCTTTGTAAGCTTGTATCCTCCTACTTGAGGAGCAACCACCAATGCCAATTGACCCGGATTATCAACCCGGAGCGGGTGATCCTCGCGGCTCCATATGATAGGCTTCTCAGACCACCTTAAATATCGAGGGATCGCCGGCTCAACCGAATTCACCGCCTGCTTATGGACTTTCTGATCTCGTTTGCACAGACTCGTGGTAAACACATGATATTGACCACTATTCACCTGCTTTGGGTTGCTCTGATAACCAGACTGCTGCTGGTGATTCTCTTGACTAGATTCCTGATTAAAACCACATTGGTTGCCTTGGCCCTGAAAACCGGAGCTCAGACTGCCGCCTCCAAAGCCAGGTCCGTGAGAGACGGATCCTGAGCCGCCATTTAGGCCATGATTATTCTAGAAAAAAATAGGAATTTCTATACTCCCTCATGATGAAGAAATCCTTCCACAGATGACTGGCCGGCTTCTCTTGCGTACCGTGCTTCGGGCAAGGTTTTTTCATCATGGCCTCAAGGTTGAACTTTGGCCCTCCAAACCGGGGCATTGATGTTTTCCCTTACGACGCTGATTATTGTTCTGCGCGTTGGTGTTAGCCACAAAGTCCAAACCACCATCGTCCTTATGCTTACAGTTGCCACCTTGACTCGCCATATTATGCTGCCCCTTTGCATTGCTACTCTTTTTCCCCTTGCCAGCCTTCTCCTCATCAGACTCAGGGTCTTTAGTACTATCAGAGTCGGCGTATTTGAGGAGAGCCACCATGAGCTCCCCCATATCATTATAGTTGCGCTTAAGCCGCCCCAGCTTATGTTTAAGAGGAAGAAAACGACAATTCTTTTCCAACATCAGGACGGCTGAACCGGCGTTGATACTATCTGATGAATGGATAACGGCCGAGATCTGGCGCACGCAATTGGTTGTTGACTCGCCTTCTCCCTGGACTCAAGAGTCTAAGTCTTGAATCGACATAGGCTGCTTGCACGTGTCTTTAAAATTTTGAATAAAACATGCCTTCAACTCAAGCCCTGATCTAATGGAGTTAGGGGGCAAAGTACGTGCCGGCCCATCCAACATCATGGTGAAGTACTTAGCACATGCGGCATCGCTAACATCCAGCATCTCCATAGCCATCTCGTAACTCTCGATCCAAGCTTATGAGCGTTGATCCGCTGTGTGATTAGGCACCTTGCGAGGGCCCTTGAAATCCTTAGGCAAGCGCTCGTTACGTAGAGCCGGCACTAAACATGGCACCCCAAGGGTTTTGGAGGTCACACCTGCCTCCAGAGACGCCGATGGGTAAACCGGGGATTATTGCTGAGCCGCCAGCTCAGCCTCGCGCCGCGCTCTGCCCTGGTCCACCAAAGCCTGAGCATCATTACCAACGCACAGTGGGTTAGGCCTACAAGGCTGGTTATGGTGTCGTTCACTGCGTGACACAGCTGGCGAATCAATGTGCCTGCTATAACTCTGTCTTGGGCGCGGGGTCGAATGAATCCGTTCGCGACTATATGAATAAGCCGCCTGTTGAGCTACTGCTGTCTGAAGAAGCTCTCCGGCTCGCCGTATCTCCATCGCAGCTGGTGACTCATCTTGAATAGTGAGAGCCGCCAATTGGGTAGCCGCGGCTATCATATTGTCCAGAGGGTTAGAATAATGACCCGGTGGCACCGGAACATGCTGAGGAGGAGTCAAGTTCAAACGTGGGGGGGTCTGTAGTACATGGCTGAACCGGCGCTCCAGCTGCAGGTGCCTCAATGGCCCGATCCACCACGGGAAGGTTACTGGTTCCTGCCCCAGGCGTGTTGAAAAGGTTTCTTGCATCGTACACCGGAGGTAAATGACTCTGGTGCCTTCTGTTAAAGACAACGTTTGATGCATTCTGGTCCAAGCTCAAGAGAAAATTTTCTGCTTGAATCCGCTGTGCTTCCCTCTCCAAGGCGGCTCGTCCCGTCGCCATCCGGGTGTTCTCAGCATTAAGGTCCTCCTTAGCTTGAGCTATCTCATCACGTAACTTCGCAATGTCCATGTTATTTTGGGCTTGGTTCGTCGGGGTTACCTCCACTGTCAGCAACGTTGCTAGAGCCTCCAATAGTTCAGATAAAACTTGAGTCGGCGTGCGCACAGGGCCTCCTGCCCCAGCTGCCATAGCAGTCACTGAACCGGAGATCATTGCTGCCGCGGTTGAAGAATTCTACACCAGCTGTGTACCGGCCATGAAGATCGCAACCCGGTTTGGTGGCTCATAGGGGTCCGAAATACTGTTGCCATCGGAACAGCCCCCAAGCCGGTCATCCTGCACTTGATACATGGAATTGGTCTCGTCGGTTGAGGACTCATTGCCTGAGTAGACGGCCGTCTCACCACCCGACATAGATCCTCCCTCAAGATCCACTCCTTGAGTAAAGCCAACAAAGGCACGCTTCGAGGCGGATTGAATCTTGGCGGGTCGCGCGCGCTGAGCCGTCTCGACGACGTAGGTGCGGGTGTCCGACTCAGCTTCCGACTCGCCGATCTTGCCTATGAAGACATGAATCCCGCCGAAGGGGACCCGGTATCCGTACTCGATTGAGCCGGCCTCGAGGCCCCAGCTTGCGTCGTCGATGTAGAGCTTGCCGCGACGACTCTTAGTCATCCGGCCCACAGCGTATCCCTTGATCCCTGCGAAGTTGCCCTTCAAGAACTCGAAACCACCGTGCACTGGCCCCATGGTGGGCGCCAACTGTCGTGGACTTAACACGGCAGATGCCCTAGCAAGAGGACTTAGGTGTGGAGCCATCACAGCTAGGTTAGCTTGAAGGGTCAAAATGGGACAAAGGACACAGATAGTTTACCCAGGTTCGACCCCTCTCAACGAGGTAAAAGCATACTCCTGCTTTAGGTTGTACTGCTTCGGTTTCGATTACCAGGGAGCGAATACGCTTGACCTAGTTCTCGATCTGTTGTTTCTTGACTTAACCCGCTGCCGGGTCTCACCTTTATATACACAGGTTGAGGCCTGGCGACTTACAGAGTCCCGGCCGGTTCACACAACGTGACTGACTCGGTTTCTAACAACACTTGCCTTACATAACAAGTTAAACATATAGCAGCTCATCCCTTTGGGCCCTAAGTCGCCTCCGGGTCTTGGGCCTTCAATAAGCTTGCTTTATGAACCGCCATCTTCACATCTGGGCTTCTTCATCTTGAGTCGCCCGTAGCATGACCCGGCCCCTCCTGGGCGGGTCATACCTAGTAGTTATATCCCCAACAGTTAGGAAACTTAACCATCTTTGATCAACGAGCTAGTCTAGTAGAGGCTTACTAGGGACACGGTATTTTGTCTATGTATCCACAAATGTATCAAGTTTCCGGTTAATACAATTCTAGCATGAATAATAAATATTTATCATGAAATAAGGAAATATAAAATAACAACTTTACTATTGTCTTTAGGCATATTTCCTTCACTTGACACGGCATCCCATCTAGACGTCGCGGTTGTGCGGGGGTGACGATGGCTCATCCTTATTTCATGATTTAGGCGTCCGATTTAGACGCGGCGGTTGCGCTACGCTGAGACTCGTCCTTGACTGACCAGAGCGAGGACGACGGCTCGCACTTCACGTGGTGGCGCGGCAGGAACATCAGCTCCACCTTGACGTGCGCCGGTGATGGTGGCGATGGCCCCATGTCGGGGTGAACGCTCCATCATTATATCAATCTGACGGACAAATTCTTTTTCCGTCACAGTGGCCTCTGAGAGGAAGCAGGGCCGCTGCTACGGCAAATGGTCCTTCTTGTCACCAGCAAAGATGACCGTCTCCTCCTTGGCAAAGGAGCCAGCCGCCGTGGATGTCGAATGGGCCCGGGGAGCAAGGGCGGCACCGCCAGCAACCACCGGACGAAGAGCTTCTGCTGACGCCACCTGCCGGCGCAGAGCAACATGACTTCGACATCGCCGTTGTTATTAGAGAGGAGGGGGGCTCGGGCACGGTGGAAGGGGAGGGGCGGTGCTCGGGGGGGTGCGCCTCTGTGCGTCACCGGCGCACGGCTTAAATAGTCGTGCCAGGAAGCCGAATGCGGCGCAGTGCGCCTCTAGGTTCCCTCGTTCGCGTATGAAAAAAAGAACAAAAACATCATAAAAACCAAAACAAATCATGAATTCAAAACTGTTCATAAATTTTAAAAACAAGTTCATGATTTTGAAAAAAAAGTTCATAAAAATGAAAAAAAAGTTCATGCATTTTGAATAAAAATTCATCGAATTTGAAAAAAGTTCATCTAATTTGGAAAAAAATGTGCATCAATCTTGAAAAAGTTCATCAAAATTGAAAATACATCATCAATTTGAAAAACACGTTTATCGATTCAAATAAAAGGTTCACGTATTTGTAAAAAAATTCATCTAATCATGAAGAAGAAAAAAGAAAAGAAAAAAGTTAAAGAAAGAAAAAGAAAGATAAAAGAAAGAAAAGGTGGAAAGTTACCACATCATGCTTGTGGCGGGCTGATTACAGCTACGGTTCTCGATTATGGTGGTCGCTGGTGGCATTTCCTATTTGGCGCCACAGGCGCCAGTTAATGTGCATTTTGTTAACTGGCGCCTGTGGCGTCCGTAAAGGGGGCCGGCCCATCTAGGCGCCGGCCCACAATTTTTTTTTTTGAAAATTCTGTGACCTTTTTTGAGATTGATGAACATTTTTGAATATTTATGAACTCTTTCGAAATTGACTGAATATTTTCTCTTGAAAATGGATGAACTTTTTTTGATTTATGAACTTTTTTTCAGTTCCATTAACTTTTTCTAAAAATACATGAACTTTTTTTCAATTTCTATGGACTTTTTTCAAATTTAATGAACTTTTGCTAAATTGGATGAACTTTTCCTAAATTTGAATGAACTTTTTTCAAATTGATGAACTATTTCAAAATTTATGAACTATTTTTAAAGATATGAACATATTTTTTCAACTGGATGAACTTTTTTCTTTAAATCTGTAAACCTTTCTTCATTTCATATATTTATTTTTGTAAAAAAAACTAAAAAAAACTTAGGGCAGCAGGCTAGTGGGCCGGCGCATGCTAGCAGCACTGCGGGCGCCGGATCACTAATGGTTCGATGTCTCACTACAAGTGAGACTGACTCAGCTCGCGTTGAAGGCAGCAGCCTAAATGGGTCAGCCCAGCTCGTGCGAGGCCATTACCTCTTTTTTGTTTGTTTGACCACTAGTTTTCTTTCTTTACTTTTGTTTACACTTCCAAAATCTCTAAAAATATATATTACAAAATGTATTTTTCATAAATATAAATCATGCATTAAAATGTTAAATGTGTATAGAAATATGTTGACCATGTATACAAAATATGTATAACAATGGTTGTGAAAAATGTTGATCATGTATTTAAAATATATTAAATCAGTATTAGAAAATTGATAGAAGCATTTTCAAAACTGTTGATTGTGTATATAAAATGTTGGCCATGTATTAGACAAATGATGAAATATTTTGATCATGTATTCGAAAATATGAATAAAGCGTTTAAAAGAATATGGAACAACTATTTAAAAATTATTAATCAAGCATTCGAAAAAATTTAAATGTGTATAGAAAAAATATTTACCATGCATCCAAATAAATTTTAATCTTGCATTTGAAAACTGTTAATTATTCATTAAAAAATTGTTGACCATTTATAAGAAAAATGTTTCCCATTGACCATATATTTGAAACAAATGTTAAACAAGCATTTGAAAAAAAATAAAGTGTGTATAGGGAAAATGTTGATCATGTATACAAAAAATGTTAATCTTGTATTTAAAGTATGTTAACCAACCATTTGAAAAATGTGTATAGAAAAGGTTGACAAGGTATTAAAAATGTTAAATTTGTATTGAAAAATATTGTTGACATATACAAAAAGTGTAGAAATGAAACCAAAAGAAACAAAGAAAACTAAAAAAATGAACCCGAAAAAGAAAAAAATAAACCAAAGAAAAAAATTAAATGAAAAATAAATCAAAGAAACAAATGAAAAAAAAGAAACATCCCGGTTGAAAAGTAAACAAAACCAGTGAGATCCGGGCTCATTTCGCCTCAATTACAACCCGCCCTAGTACGTGAACACAGTCCTGATGCTAGCCCGGTGGCTAAGCTCACATCGACAATTACGGTCTCACTTGTGCGAGATATAGCATTCACGCGTGCGCGCTTCCCATGGTTTAGACGCGCTGGTCGCCATATAGGAGGTCCCGCCCTTAGCGAAGCCACCATTTTTTACTTGCCGCGTGCGGTATCGAGCGGTTGCCATATAGGATGGTCTGATGACGTATCGAGCGATGGGAGCTCCTAGTCGACGCTGTTAGCACGCGATTAAGGATGCTGGCGCTCACAGGCCGGAGCATTTATTTCTTTTTCTTTGTGAAAGAAACTACAAAAAACGCTTCCCAGGTTTCAGACGCGCTGGTCGCCATATAGGAGGTCCCACACTTAACAAAGCCACCATTTTTTTACTTGCCGCGTGCGGTATCGAGCGGTCACCATATAGGATTGGTTTGATAACGTATTGGGCGATGGGTGCTCCTAGTCGGCGTTGTTAGCGCCGATTAAGGATGCTGGTGGTTTCTTTTTCTTTGTGAAAGAAACGACAAAAAAGGGTGTGAGGCAGGAAGCTGGGTTCAAACTAGCGACCTCAACCACGCAGTGCACCAACCACTATGCCACCAAACATCTTGTGGTTACAAAATTTGTTTGCTTTCTTTTATTTTGCCCCAGCTCGCAAAGCCCCCTGTGTAGGAAGCTTCCCAAACCATTTTTTCTCTTTTCTCTTTTTCTGTAACGGTTTTGTTCACCATTTTACTCTCCTTTTTTCGCTAAATGCATATAATTTCTAAAAAAATCAAAGAACTTTTTTTTCAAAATGCACAAACTTGTGTTCAAATTTGAAAAAAAATCATTGATGTTTCTTAAAAAAAGTTCATCGAATCTGAAAAAAAGTTCATCAAATTTGAGTGTATTTGAGTAAGGTTCATTGAATCTGAGAAAAGTTCATCAAATTTGAGAAAAGTTAATCATAAGTAAAAAATAAGTTAATCGAATCTGAAAAAAGTTCATCAATTCTGAAAAAATTTCAGTGCATTTGAGAAAAAGTTAAACGATTTTTATAAAATAGTTCATCAAATTTAAAATAATTTCATTGAATTTGAAAAGGTTAATCAAATCTGAAAAAGAAATTCACCAATTTTTTAAAAATCAATGCTTTTGGAAAAAGTTCATCGATTTTCAAAAAAAGTTCATCAAAATTGAAACAAAGTTCATCAATTTAGTAAAAAAAAAGTTCATCAAAATTGAAACAAAGTTCATCAATTTAGGAAAAAAATAGATAATGGATTTGAGAAAAGTTCATATAACTTGAAAAAAGTCCATTGAATTTGAGAAAAGTTCATCAAATTTGAAAAGGTTCATCGAAATTGAAAAATAGTTAATGGATTTTTTTTAAAAGTTCATCGAATTTCAGAAAAGTTCACCGAGTTTGAAAAAGGTTCATCGAATTTGAGAAAAATAGTTCACAAATTTGAAGCAAAAATCATCGAACGACAAAGAAGAACAAAAAATGGAAAAAAGAAAAAAAAGAAAAGGAAAGAAAAACTAAAAAGGAAAAAAGAAAAGGAAGGAAAAGGAAACAAAGGAAAAGGAAAGAGGAGACGAGTATATAAGTAAAAAGATCATGTAAGGCGCAGCGTTCTTAGATCGCGTGTTCGGTCCCTCGCGTTGTCGCATTTTCTGCTTTGGAAAGGCCGAGACGGGCCGGCCAGCAGGAGGGCGCTGCAGGCGCCTGTTTGCAAAATACACATTAATGGGCGCCTGCAGCGCCAAATAGGATTTGCCTCGAGCGGTAGCGCACTGCGGTTTTGATAATGGACCAGGCCCAGTTCCATTCATGTATGGGTTCTTTCGCATTTGTGTTTTTCATTTCCTCTTCCAGGAATAGTTTTTCTTCTGGTTTTCTACTATTTTGTATTCAGTTTTCACATTTTCTTTCTAATAGTTTTCTGTATTATAAACGTTTTTCTAAACTACGGAATAAACGGTGAGCATTTTTATTATACGGCGAAGATTTTTCAAACACAGACCAACTTTTATTTCTTAATATACAACAAATATTTTTAACATTTTCTCAAAAACACATTGAACAATTTTCGAATATACTAAGAATATTTCTTAGATACAATGAACTTTTTTCGATGCACGGTGAACTTCTTTAAATACACACTGATTAAAATGCTAATATACGACGAACATTGTTTATATAAATTGAATTTTTTTCGATGAATGGTGATTTTTCAATATATTGTGAATATTATTTGAAATACACACTGAATTTTTTTTAATATACAGTAAGCATTGCTTAACATACTGTGAATATTTTTTCAAATACACATTGAACAAATTTCTAATATGCAATGAACTTTTTTATCAATGTACGGCAAACTTTTTTAATATACATTGAATTAGTTTTGAAAATATACACTGGACAATTTTTGTTAACATATGGTGAACATTTTTTCAAATACACTGAATGAATTTCCAATATATGGTGAATATTTCTAATATACAAAGAAAAAATTCTAGTGTATGGTAAACTTTTCTCTAGGACATACTAAACATTTTTTAAAATAAGTTTCTTTTTTCTAAAAAAATATGCATAAAAGGAAGAAAGAAAAGAACAATAAAAATGGTTAAAAACCCAGAAAATGGGGGGGAAACTAGTGAAAAGAAGAAAAGAAAGAAAATAGAGAATAAAACAGAAACTAGTGAAAAGAAAATGGAAGGTTCCTGGAAATCAGTGAAACGTACGCAGAAGAAAACCTGTCAGAAAACTAGAAAACCGGGCAGAAGAAACGAATGAAAACAAGCAAAAATAAAAATAAAACCATTGAAAACCGAATGAAAGGTTCTCAGAAACCAGTTGGAATTGTTCGAAAATAATTCATACAGAAAACCACAAAACCAGGCAAGGAAGCATATGAAAAAGAAAAACATAGGAAAAATGATGGAAAAATGAAATGAATATTCCCTTTCTTTTTTTGAGGATCAAATGAAATGAATATTCCCAAGAGCAGGAAACGTTCCACAACTCCTGAGCGATTTATTTTGGCCCGGCCATGTTCATCCGCTAACGAGGGATCACAGTTCGCTAGGGTGCCCCTATTTTTCGCTTTAAGTGAGACAAGGGGATGCCCCAGATCCGGGAGGCCACAGCATGTTTTTTTACCTGTTCTCTTTTTTGCTTTATTTTATAATTTTCTTTATAGTTAAAATATTATATAAATTTCAAAACACATATTTGAAAAATCTTGAACAAGTAGTTGAAAAAATGTTGAATAAGTATTAAAAATGATGAACAAGTATTTGAAAAATGTTGAACAAGTATTTTGAAAATGTTGAATAAGTATTAAACATATTGGACAATTGTTTGAAAAATATTGAATAAGTATTAAAAATTTAGAACAAGTATTTGAAAATGTTGAACAAGTACTCAAAAAATGTTGAATAAGTATTTGAAAATATTGAATAAGTATAAAAAATGTTGAATAAGTATTTTATAAATGTTGAACATGTATTTTTAAAATGTTGATTAAGTATTGAAATTTTGAACAACTATTTAAAAAATATTGAATAATCGTTTGGACATTGTTGAACGTGCATACAAAAAATGTTGATCACTTATTAGAAAATATTTTTGACATATAAAAACAGGTAGAATGAAAACAAAAACAAATAGAAGAAAAAAAACAAAAAATGGAGAAAATGAAAAAACTGTAGAAACATATCGAAAAAATTGGAGAAGAAAAGAACAAAATAAAAGGACAAAAATGGAGAAAATAGGAGAAGAAATAAAAAAACCAGAGAGAGAGAGAGAGAGAGAGAGAACTCAGTATTTTCCCTCGAGTAGTTCGCCTGTGCTATTCTAACATGAATACGACCCTGGCATAGTGGCTACAGGGCTGTTTGGTTTGGAGCCTGCGGATCCGCGCCAAAACATCAGCCATGACCAAAGGCAGGGCTCCAGTTTGGTTTGGCACCAATTATTTGGTCCGCCTAGGCTACATGGGCCAGTGCAGTTCACTTTTTCGCCAACGGGCGGCCAAATCGCGGGGCGGCTGGATGGTGCGCCAATTTTTTGGTGAGCCCGCAGGTTGGTAGGGTCAGCATGGGCAACATCTAAACGCATCCTACAAGCACCAACCCTCACCGTAGGAACTCGGGTTCGATCCCTGGGAAACTGTTTTCCTCCTCTATGTCTTCCTGTTTATTACTATATATTCGCTAAATGGGGCGGCCCGTTACTGCACGGGCTCTTTTAACACAGTATATACGCAAAATGTCATACATACGCACACACTTACCCGTGGATATCACTGTCCTCGTACATGTTGGTTCAGAACTCTGGTAGGCTGGGGATACCACTGTCCTTGTACAGGTTGGTTCACGTTTAAGGGTTATTCCTTGTAAATGTCACTTTCTATTTTCTCTAGTGCTGACAAATGGCACATTGCATGGGCCGAGTTATTTTCAGTACCGACTGTCTCCCGCTTAAGCATGCTGTTTGTTCAACCTCTTTTGACAGAATTAGTCTTGGTGTCCTCTTCCGTGAGACAAAATTCTTGTTGCAGACGGGGTTCATATAGTCCAGAGTTGAGTTTTGCTCACGTGAATGTAATGGTCCGGCTCACATTCTGGCCAAGCTTGGTGCAAGGGGATTAAATGTGAACCACCAGGTGTGGATCAGCGATCTTCCCGCTGTTGTAATGGGTGTTGTGGCCGGCGATTTGTCCACGTCCACTAGCTAATGAAATGCATGGTGTTCCTTCTCAAAAAAAAAAGTGGCACATTGCATGCGCGCGGTTTATTGCAACCTAGGAATTTTCCTTTATCTCTTCAACCATGCATCCAAATCACGAATCGTTTTCATTCTTAGATTTTTCTCGTTGAGATGTTAGAAATTAGATCCCATATTAAAAGGTTTAAAAAATGTTCCCATTTTCTAAAACTGTTCATGATATTGAAAATTATTCACACATTCCAAAATATGTTTTTGTTTTATAGAATGTTCAAATTTCCACAAGAAATGTCCGTCTACTTTAAAAATGTTTAAAAACTTTGAAAATATTCCAAAATTCCAAAACTTTCATATTTTACAATTAAGTTTCAATCAATGATCGTTTTCTTGGAAAAAGTCAAAAAAATGTTTGTTTCTTTCTCAAAAATTGTTTACAAACATTTTTATGAACTACTTGTGTTTTTTTCAAAATCAGACAGACACCTTCTAGAAGGTTGGTAAAACCTGAAAAAACAGAAACAGAACCTCCCAAAACCGAAAGAATGCAAACATATTAACAACCAACCGGCTATGTGCGGATGGGGACAATTTGGCGCAATATGTCAAATACAAAATTCCATTTAGAACCACCGATCCTTGACACATACCCCTAAAAACCCCGCAAATTGAGAATCCACAAAAGAAAACCTCCCGCAAATTGAACGTAGCTCAGATGATTAGATTCCTTGTGGTGGAATCGATCAATCGGGGGGGGGGGGGGGGCTCATTTTTCTGGATTTTTTTTTCAGATTTTCTTTCAGTGATGTGCGTTCAATCGGAGGAGACGTTTCGATCGACTATGAAGATCTGTAAGGCGACTTCGTCAACCGCAAGATGATATGTCGGCTCAGTCTCTCGAATGTGCTCGTATGGGTAGGGTCTGCATGCGTGCGTTCATTGAGCCGAGTGTATGAGCTTGCGTCTGTACTATGTTAAGAAACATAAAAAAAAACCATCAATGGTAACACAACTTGTCAAAGTACAAAAAAATCTGTGACATTTGACAAAAAATTCATACTGCATCCCGCATCATCCAGTCAAAAGAAAAAGAACAGGAAAATCATCTCAGAGGGGCTCATGGGGTGGAGTGGGCGTGCGTGCGTTTATAGGGACAAGTGTATGCGTGTATATATGAGCGTCGGTGTCTGTACTGTGTTAAAAAAAATCAAAAGAAAAAGAATAGGAAAAGCATCGGATGGGAAAAGAGAGAGAAGGAAAGCAACGCGTATGATATCCGACCGGCACCGGCCCGAGTCGAGTCGGTTCGCAGCAGATCCCACCTGCAGTGCAGCCTTGGGATTTCACTGGAAAAAAAAAGACCTGCAGGCAGTCTCGGGTCGGTTCGAGCAGCCGACACCTGCCACCCGCACCGCCGCCGCCGCCGCCGCTAGGGCTTCCTCCCTCCACGCCGCCCGCGATCGTCGCCGCCGCCGCCGCCAGCGGGGGAGATGGCGGACCGGCTCACGCGGATCGCCATCGTCAACGACGACCGCTGCAAGCCCAAGAAGTGCCGCCAGGAGTGCAAGAAGAGCTGCCCCGTCGTCAAGACCGGTAACGCCGAATTCCCCCCTCTCCTCTCCTCTCCTCTCCCCCCTCGGCCGGGAAAAGCCAGGTCCTTTGGTCGAGTATGAGGGTGTAGATCCCCAGGTTGATTCGGCCGCTTCCGCCGCCGCCCGCCCGCAATCTGCGCGGTGTTTTGATCTGGCGCGCGCGCCTCTGGCCGGATTGCTCGCGAGATCTGGCTGCTGGGCACTCAAGGCGACCCCTTGATTTCTCCAGCCCGCACCACTACCAGTGTCGCTCCGGCTACGGGCTCTTTTACTGATTTTGTTCTCGTGCATGCGAGTATGCCACAGAATTGAGGCTTTGCTTTTGACATTAGTCCGGTCGTTGGTAAAGTCAAAAGCTTTGACTAACATCTCTTGAAGAAAGCCGTGTGTAAAAATTGCCTATTTTGACAACGTCTAACTTGAATTGGTGGTGAAGGAAAGGTTGTGTTTCAGGGACCATGTTCATGCCCCGAGCAAATTTTAGACGTCCGGCTCCCCGGTTGATTGATTAATTGATTAGCGTGCATGTTTGTAAAGTGTCACTTGTTCTGTCTGTGTACAACAATTCTACACTGGCTGTGACGTTTTGTAATATATCCTGATGCATGCTTATTCTGATTGTCTAAATTTCCGGCTTTGAGACCGTGGCCTATTCTGATTGAACTGGATTACGACAATTTGCTGGTTAATTTGTTGCACAGGGAAGTTGTGCATTGAAGTTGGTCCGGCGTCCAAGGTTTCCTTCATCTCTGAAGAACTGTGCATTGGTTGTGGTATTTGTGTCAAGGTATATATATGACAACTTTTACACAGCTACTAAATTGCATGGTCTTTATTAAAATATGCGCTCTACTATTTGGTCTTCTCATTCCCTGTAATTAATTCTTGCTGCAGAAATGCCCATTTGATGCCATCGAGATCATCAACCTCCCAAAAGATCTGGAAAAGGATACCACCCATCGCTATGGGCCAAATACATTCAAATTGCACAGGTACGTTTTGTTTGATCAAGACTTCTCGATTTGTATCAAGTTGCGTGTTATTTGTCATTTCTGCAATTACTAATGTTGCACTTGCAGGCTGCCTGTACCAAGGCCTGGTCAAGTTTTGGGACTTGTTGGAACCAATGGAATTGGAAAGTCCACAGCGCTTAAAGTCTTAGCTGGCAAGCTGAAACCAAATTTGGGACGATTCAAAGTATATATCCCATACCTCCTGCACAAAAAGTTTCTTCCGTATTCAGTGAACTGCTCAAGATAGTGTTATTTAGCTCTGCACTTCTCTTTTTTTTTTTTGCAGAATCCACCTGATTGGCAGGAGATCCTTACATACTTCCGTGGCTCTGAACTTCAGAATTATTTTACACGTTTATTGGAGGATAACCTGAAGGTACTGTATTGCCACAGTTGTTTATTCACCGTGTTCTTAATTCAGGCAGGGTCTGTTACTATTTAGTTTCTAACAAGAAGCTTCTGATAACCTGTTCATTTGCCGTTTATTTTTCTGTTCTGTTTTATCATATGTGAAAATAGTCATGCAGGCTAGTAGCGATATTCTCTCCCACTTATGCATTCAACGATATGCTTGTAATAGAGTAGGCATATAGTACCGCACTTATGGTAAACACTCAACTTCTTTTGTCCTTCAAATAGTAATATGCAATGATCATTTTAGTAAAACCATGGCTACGGCGATTCTTGTATTAATGCTTCTAATGTGGATGCCTTGAGATAACACGTTACTATGTGAAGTGTTGCAAACTTGCAAAATTAAGCATATAATAGCATACTCTATATCTTATGGTTTAGTCTTCCTGATATTATTTAGTCATGCATTTGTTACCATGCCCTCTGTTACTGTCTGACATCCAAATACCTGCTCTTTCATATTTCTAATAGACTGTTGTACCGTATGTTTTTTTTTTAACAGTTGAATACTTCTGATGATTCCTCGCACTCTCTCTGCAGGCAATCATCAAGCCTCAATATGTTGACCACATTCCAAAAGCTGTCCATGGAAATGTCGGGCAAGTACTTGAGCTGAAAGATGAGAGGGATATGAAAGCTGAGCTGTGCGCTGACCTTGAATTGAACCAAGTTATTGACCGAAATGTGGGAGATCTTTCTGGCGGTGAGCTCCAGAGATTTGCAATAGCAGTTGTTGCTGTGCAAAGTGCAGAAATTTACATGTTTGATGAACCATCAAGTTATCTTGATGTTAAGCAGAGAATGAAGGCTGCACAAGTCATTAGGTCCTTGCTGAGATCGAACAGGTAATCTATATTTGTTTTCATGGATGTATTTTGAATCTTTTGACTAATAAAAGCCCTGAAAATTTTACTGACGAGTACACTGATTTTGTTTCCAGCTACGTCATTGTTGTGGAACATGACTTGAGCGTATTAGATTACTTGTCCGACTTCATTTGCTGCTTATATGGAAAGCCAGGAGCTTATGGTGTAGTTACACTGCCATTTTCAGTCCGAGAAGGTATCAATATTTTCCTGGCTGGATTTGTTCCAACTGAAAATCTTCGATTCCGAGATGAATCTCTTACATTTAAGGTAAGGCAAGATACGCAGATGGTATTTCAGATCCTTGTTCCATGATGAAAATATGTTCTGATGTTTATATTGTCCTCTTAGATTGTGGATACGCAAGACAATGCGGAGGAGATTGAAACATACCAACGATACAAGTACCCTACCATGAGCAAAACCCTAGCAAATTTCAAGCTCACTGTCATGGAAGGTGAATTCACTGATTCTCAGATTGTTGTGATGCTTGGTGAGAACGGGACAGGGAAAACTACATTCATCAGAATGCTGGTACATCTCTCCACCCCTTACTTCCCCCCTATCTTCTCTCTATAAATAGTGTACTTTGCGCTCTTGATCTTGCAAGGCACTGCTATATTCGTGTAAATAGCGTTATGACTAAAATAACACAAATGAAAGCTTTGTGCTCTTGACCTGTAATGCTGCAAGTTTTTGATAATGTGATAACTCCAGTCTTAAGTATTATGATCTACCATTTCATGGTCGGAATTTTCAGAAGCAATGGTGTCTTGTTTTTCTTATCCACTTAAAATTATAGCAACCTTTCTAATACCATTCAATTCCAGATAACTGTTCTCAAGTCAAAACTGTTACCAGATAGCTACTCTTCTACACAAGAAGTTTGTAATCTAATTTGCACTTGAATTGATGAAGCCATTGGTTCATATGTTCATTGTCTTTTATGAGTGGACAGGCTGGGCACTTGAAGCCAGATACCGTGGATGGAGTTGAGATCGAAATTCCTGAATTTAATGTGTCCTACAAGCCCCAAAAGATTAGCCCAAAATTCCCGGGCTCAGTGAGGCAACTGCTTCATAAGAAAATACGCGATTCATATACTCACCCTCAGTTTATATCTGATGTAATGAAGCCACTACAAATTGAGCAGCTCATGGATCAGGAGGTGCTGAATTTATCAGGTGGAGAACTCCAAAGGGTGGCGCTATGTCTTTGCCTTGGACAGGTATCTCCTTGTATTCGAAGTTCTGAACTGTCGCTTAAATTCTTGGTTTAGCAGGACAACATAGTTGTTCATGTGTGACCACCTCATTTGTCTTGATAACAGTATCTTGCATGAGATACATTCACATGGAAATGAAGAGCATTTTTTTAATTCAAGAGCATTTTTTAAAGTAAATCAAGAGCATTAGATAGAGCACAAAATGCATTTGAGAAGATGTCACTCCTACTTCACGTTGTCTGAGAGAGACTGGGAGTGAGAAGGTAAAGAACTAAAGAAACATGGCACGTGGACTTGGTGACATTTTAGTCATATTGTTGTATGAATTTGTGCCAAGATAAAAAAAATTTAGATGGCTGTTTTAATTGTTGGCGTGGAAGGTACTAGATATAACTCCAGACTAGTTTACTGTAGATGCTATAAGAGATAATTTCATTTGCAACATGCCAAGTGATTCATGTTCAGTTGCTGGTGACTATTTCTTCAATGTTTCTTTTGTACGGCAGCATAATATGGATGCGACTCAGCTAGCACAACAGATGTGGGATACAAGAATATGAGTACCGTCATCAGCATGTGTGGATAACTAACTAACTTTGTGTTTTTTTGCTTTTCAGCCTGCAGAAATCTACCTTATCGATGAGCCGAGTGCGTACCTTGATTCGGAGCAGCGCATTGTCGCCTCGAAGGTGATCAAGAGGTTCATCCTCCATGCCAAGAAGACGGCGTTCATCGTCGAGCACGACTTCATCATGGCAGCCTACCTGGCGGACAAAGTGGTGGTCTATGAGGGGCGCCCCTCCGTCGAGTGCACCGCCTGCACGCCACAGTCCCTGGTGTCTGGGATGAACAGGTTCCTATCGGTAAGTGCATAAGCAACATCCATCCATTTAGGGAAGCAGAGAGCGAGGCCAATCGATGAGTTTTCCTGGTCAGTTAAATTGATGGGCACAAAAGTGGACTTTGCGAAGTTTAACTTGCATACCAGTGGTATTGGCAAAGGCATCCAAAATATCCTTCAACAACTTGGTCTGAATAACCTCCCCTTCTATCACAATTAGAGTGTCATCCATACATTGTAGCATGGGGCAGGGTTGAGAATCTAGTACGGGGTGTCAAAGCAACTCGCGAGAGGCAAAATTCCTGATGGTTTGCTGCAACACATCCAACCACCACAGTGAAGAGTAGGGGGGAAGGTCTCCCTGCCTCGATCTTCTTTTAAGGTCGATCCAGTCTCCCGGTATTCCTTTCGAGTATAATTAATGTCTTGGCTATGGTTAAGAGTGCTTCCATCCATCCAATCCAGTGATCATTAAACTTTCTGATCCTCAGAATAGAGGACAGCGCGTCCCAGGAGACTGTCAAAAGCCTTTCCTTTTCCTTTTTCTGCAGGTTTGGGCCAAAACCATTGCATATAAGAAATTATCTGGAATGCATCGTGTCCTGTCAAATCCCGACTGGTCATTTTTAACGAGCCAAGTAATCAACTTTTGCACTCTTGCCGCTAAAACTTTACTAATCCATTTGGCTCAACAATTGAGCAACGAGACCGGTCTGAAGGTACCACGAGGGTTGCCATTGTCTTTCTTCCTAAGCAATACCATCAAAGATCTATAATTCTCTCCAGTTGCAGCTTCCCAGAAAGGAACTGATTGGAGAAGGCAATTATAATCATCTTTAGTGACTTGTCAAAAGTCTTGGTAGAATGCTGAGTCGAAACCATCTGGTCCTGGGCTTTTATCCCTCAGCACATCTCTTATAGCTTTGAAAATCTCATCTGAAACCCATTAGTCAGAGAAGACAATATCTGGATATAGCTGAACCATGTCAATGCCATAATAAGTGTTGATCGAGTCTCCATCAGTTCTTTGTAGAATTTAGTCTGGACATCTTGTTTTGCCGAATGGGAAAAGTGGGGGCACCCCATCCACAGTAACAGATTTAAACCATGTATCTTCCCGCGCTTCCACGACAACCGAATGGAAAAGTAACTGAATTCTGAACTTTACCATAGTTCTTTAAATGAAATTCAAGCTGACACTTGTGTTGTTGCACTGACACAAATAATGCTAAATCCGGAGTTTTCTTACCTGTACTTTATCCTAGTCCTTCGGTTTGGAACAAGCATGTACGTGTCGTGTGGAGGTGCCCACCCTGGCTTGTCTTCATGTTTGCCAATATGCTAATAAGAAAAACAATTATGAGAAATTACTTGCACAGAAATCCACGAGTTAAGTTTCAGTTACATATACGCAGGATTGTATAAAATATGTTGCAAAATACTTGGAAATCGAGTTCAGCTAGTTAACTACACCAACCAGTGAACTGTGAGCAGAAGAGCAGGGCTGGCGCAGCATGGTAATTGCTTTAATGTTTTATGTTAAGTTGGCAAAGCCCATTGAGCAGGGGTGCACACCTGACAATGGGTAGTGCTGAAAATTACCAATGGGGTAACTACAATGGGCTTTGCTTTAATGTCTTTACTGTCAGGTTGCACTTTGGTAAATTTTCCAGCTATTAGCTTAGATGTTTTGGCTATGCATATTATTCATTTACTATGTAAACTGAATAACTAATTTCAAGGCTGAGTCTTGTTTGAAGTCTAGCGTGATTGCTTGGTACACTGTTTTGCAACAATGGCAAATTGAAATAGGAAGAAACAATATTAATACTTAGTTGGATATGCCCATAAACTGAATGGCTGTGTACATGAAAACGAATGCGAAAAACAAGTATGATGTGCAGAGTCATAATTCAGTATGATGCATTTATGGACTGTGGCATGCGACATCTCCTAGCCGCTTTCTGTTGTACTTGATTGCCAATATTTTGTGCAAAACATGAAAGAAATGTTTATCTGTCTACTAGTATTATTTATATTTGTCGAATCCAAACCCTCTGAGATGTATAAGCGGTTATATCCCTATCCCAACATCACTTGATTTGAGCAGCATGTAGAGTTTTGCATTTGTAGTTTTCAGCGCTGATTTCTGATGTTTTGTTCCTTCTGGTTTGGCAGCACCTTGACATCACGTTTCGGAGGGACCCGACCAACTACCGGCCACGGATCAACAAGATGGACTCGACCAAGGACCGGGAGCAGAAGGCAGCAGGGTCTTACTACTACCTCGACGACTGACTGACTGATTGGCGCGCCGCCCCTCCCGAGAGAATTCAGTTTGACTGATCTTGTTTTTAGGTGAATTGAATTATGCTCGGACAGACAGACAGACAGACCTGTGTTTGTCCCCGTTTTTGTCCTGGGTTTTGTACTGATGTTAGAGAGATTTGGCAGATGAGACAGCGAACTGCACCTGCTCTGTCCCAGGTCAAAAGCAACTCTGTTATCTTCGTTACTTAATTAGCAGCTACTAATTGAATTAGCATACATGCAAACCCAGACCTGATCTGAATCTGATGGTTATGTTTCTGCTCTTTCTCGTGTCGCTGGGATTTTCTAATTATGTTCAGTCTGCCATATGAGAAATCTATGCACTTGCAATTTTCTTTTGAAAAAGCTACCGGTTTAAACTGCAGAAATTATGTACGGAAAGGTCGCACACGACTATCAGTTCATACTCACGCACAGCAAATGCCAACGGAGCTCGAGCTGTTGGGAGGTTGTTTTGAAAATTCAAATTTTCACAGCGTAAAAAATTCTGTTTTTTTTTTTGTGTGAAATTTACACATGTATACTATGTATGTGTAAAATTTCACAATGTTATACTTTCACACATGGTGTACAGAAAAAAGACAAATACGTATTTTCAAAATGGGCCCTTTATTTTTGTTGTTTGGCCGGATTTTTTTTGAACAGCCTATGAATCACAATATTTTTAAACAAAATTTCACACGCTCGTGCGGAACACATAAGTTTCAAGTTTGGATTGTTTTGAACCTTATGAATATGCCTTTTGATTTTTTTTAGTTGGGAGACAAGCAAAAATGAAGGGAATAAGACAACCTCTACAAGTGCTCATAGGTAAGATGAGCAAAGAGAGAAAAGAGAGTGAAAAAAAAAACACTAATCTAAGAGCCAACCCTATTTATTTATTTGTGCGAGAATGCCTATTTCTCCTCTCATTTCCACCGGCCAGCCAGAATCTCCACCACTGACGCATGCCTTGACCACCTTACCAATTTTTCTGCAACATCATCTGTGTTGTAGAAGTCCTTCCGCAACAACATCCATGTTGCAAAAAGTTGAGACAAAATAATAATTCTGCAACATCATCTGTGTTGCAGAAGTCGTTCTGTAACAACATTCATGTTGCAAAAAAGTTAAGACGAAATAATAATAATTATACAACAGAACCTCTGCTGCAAATGTTTCTTCAATATGAGGTCTATTGCAAAGGTTCTGCAACACCACATTTGTTGCAATGGTGAGAAAAGGGCTGGGCATCTGCATGGTCCAGATCAAAAGGCTATCGAGGCTGTGAATCTTTTAGAAAGATTCATCTGGTGCCCGGAAAACATTGGTAACAATGAAAAAAAAACATAACCTTTGTTTTTTTAGAATATGAAGGGTGACACGTCGATGTTGGATCCAACGACATCCAATTGACTTCCATCAGCGGCATCATACTAGTGTCCTACGTGCACTGGCGGAGCTATGTGTGTTACGGGGGCCATGCCCCCCCCCCTCCCCACGTGTTTGAGAAGCAGATAGGGTGACAACTCACCCAAATAGTGTCTGCTGATTGGACGGTTGCACGTGCGGATGGCGCGAGTGAGTTATCCAGCCGAATGATTTCAAACGTTTTCCCAACAATAATCTTAATTCAAGCAAAGTAAACTAAAGAAAATTGTAGGTCTATTGATCACCATGCGTCTACATGTCCGATGATACGGTAGGTACATGAGCACAAGTTGCACAACCCTTGATGTAAACCAAGTATGAGTTTAAAGCCAACGAGAAAAATATCCTTGTGTTGATGAACATGACACCGAGCACTGACCACCAAAGGAGGCAAGAATTGACAATCGGAGGAGACAACCATGCCATGGGAGAATCAACCATCATCGGGCACTAGCACCCCCATGGAAGAGGAGTTTGCACGATCAGATGAGGTGGTACACCATAGTGATAGGATCAGTTATTGACATTACCTTAGTCCTACGAGCTACATCAATGACTTTGACCAACAAAAAGAAGAGGAGATGGTTGCATGGCCAGAGGTGCATCTTGCTATTGTGATGGATGTTGCACTTGTGTTGATCCTAAATGAAGCTCCTCGAGGCACACGTTGACGAGCTTGAGCTTCTTCTCCACCCTCCTGCATGTGAAGGGGCATGTCACCGAAGCTCCCGTGTCCGCCTTCGAGACCACAAAGGAATACATTGATCTCTATGTTGCGATTTCTACTGGCTGACTTTGAAGAACTTTACCTTTTGCCCGGCCCATTAGAGCGAACATTGTAGGCCATCCATTCTTCTATCTCGCAATAAGCGAGACATAACACTGGCGTTTGTCTTCCTTCCTTTTATATATCAGGTTGACTTCCATGAAAATATGAACAGACGATCATTGAATAACGGTCATCTTTGACTTCAAGAACTGATTTTCTTGTTTGTCGTATCATCTCGTAGGCCGGGGATAGTTCATATTCGGCAAAACCGCCAAGACGCAGGGCACCTGCTAGTTCTACTACCACCAATCCTTCATTCGTCTGAAATCTAAATTCTAAGCGTCTCCCGCAGAGACGAGGCCAGGACCGAAAATTGAGGGGGCCAACTAACACTGGCTTATCATTAAAAATATCACGACGATGGTATTCTAATGAGTAGTAATATGAAGGAAACCTAAACCTTATGGGTGGCTTGGCTTAGCCCCTTCTCGTCCCTCCACTGCCTCCGTCCCTGTCTCTCTTGGTCCTGGTCATGAGGTCGCCTTGACTCTAGAAGCTAAAGGTATTGTCTAATCGCCTAGTTGACCAATACTCCCTTTAAAACATATAAACGCAAGTATGTTTTAGTTTTAGTTATATGTTTTTTTTAAAATTTAGCACCTATTATCGTTGCGAGCTCCCGAATCTTTGGGGATGACTCTGACCATTCCCAAGTGTTTATCATGATAAGTGGCTTATTGTCAATACTATAGTCAAGTTTTTCTTCTTACTTGAATTGTCAACTCAACTAGTTAGTTGACCAACTTAAGATGCATGTATTATAATTATATAGTATAAGCATCCATATGAAAAAAACGATTTGATCGCATTTGCCCTCACCACCATCGTTCTGCCATCGCTCTCCTTCAGCACGAAATCGAACCGGTGACTCAATGGAAGTAACTGAAAATGGACATAAGGTTCCAACAACAACAATGTATTAAAGCAAAATAAATTAAAGGCAATGGTAGCTATACCAATCATCATGCCTCTGCATGTAGAAGACGCATTAGGTAGGGGAGTGGACCCCTTGATGTATTACATTTTCAGGATTTTGCCTAGTTATTCTACTATGACAAAAAAACAAACTAGTGACATGACTCCCGGGAGCATGTTTCATGAATAAAACTTGCAACAAACAAGATCAAAAGTAGATAATTAATTGAAAATGGATGCCAACAAATTTCTTACTAATAGTTTGACAAACATATTTTATTAATTAATGATATGACAAGATTACACTATAGAATCTGTTGTCAAGTACAATGGATGCCAATTAAAGAAGGAAACACAATCACTAAGAAATTTCAAAAACTCATGGAGTCCAAGAAAGTAACAAATGGCACTATGAATCGAACTCAATGAATCAATGGAAGCAAATGACGCTGAAGATGGATCACCCTGCATATTGCATAGACTCGGCGGTAGGTAGAAAAGTGCGACCCTTGATGCACTCAAAGTATGTGCTTAACGACGATGAGAAATATCCCTGTCTTGAATAAGACAACATGCAATTTCTGGTCGTAGCGTCATTGTGCCCGTTGTATGCATTGAGCACCTCGAAAAGGTAGCTACCATGGAGGGGATCATGATCATGGATCATGGGAGCATCAAAGGCATCATCAGGCAATGGATCAACCATCGGAGGAGGCAATGATATCATAGGGAGAGGATCAACCATCTGCACGTTGTCAGGCACTTGCACCGCACAAGAGGAGTTCGCCCCATCAGCTGAGGTGGATGCACCAAAGTGATGATCATTCATCGAGATTACCTCGGTCGCTGGCACCACATGAATGGATTTAATGGGCGCAAGCGGAGATGGCAGCATGGCCAATGATGCATCTTGCTCATGTGGTGGAGGCAACACTAGCGTTGACATTGGACGAAGCTCCTCAAGGTGTGCATTGACAACAACAATGTATTAAAGCAAAATAAATTAAAGGCAATGGTAGAAGACGCATTAGGTAGGGGAGTGGACCCCTTGATGTATTACATTTTCAGGATTTTGCCTAGTTATTCTACTATGACAAAAAAAACAAACTAGTGACATGACTCCCGGGAGCATGTTTCATGAATAAAACTTGCAACAAACAACTAGTGACATGACTCCTCAAGGTGTGCATTGACTGCATTGAGTTGCATCTCTACCCTCTTTCCAAGAGCATGGACAATGTCAAGGGGCATCTCGCCAAAGCTTCGATGGCCACCACAGAGGTGAATGAGCAACAAATTGATCTTCAGGTCGTGGTTCTTCTGGTAGTCTTTCAACAACCTCGCCTTTGCCTTGATGATCATCTGCTGGATGAAGCCGACAGCATCCACCTTATTCTTGAGTTTTTCTGAGTCTAATATGTTGTCATACCGCCGCAGGAGAGCAGTGGCTTCCTCCGATGACGGCCACTGTAGGACCGGTCGGGCTTCACCGGGAATGCACACCAAGAGGCATATCTGAATGTTGCAGAGGATCGCAAGCTCTTGAGCCTTCTTTCTGAGCGTAGGGAGGTGCCTCCTGAACGCTTCCTCGCGCTTCGCCTCGTTGATGATCCATTGGATCTTAGCCCTCCGCCTACGATCCATCATTTGTGTTTGGTAAGTATGAGGAGAAGGAGGGAGGATGATCCATCTTATAGCCAGAGATTTTTTTGGACAGCCATATAATTAGCACACAAATATGTATGTAAACCTAGGGGGAACCGATGTGCAAATGTGCAAGTAAACACAAAATATTTTCTTTTCGAGTGTGGATATGTTTGTATGTAAACATGTAAGAATATGCATGTGAACGGAGGAAGATTATTTGGACGTGAACTCATGAGACTTCTTCTTGAAATGCATATTCTCCAATGGAGAGCAAATATGTATAGAAACCGAACAAATATTTCTATGAGAAAGTTATCTGGCACACCAGAGTTTTTTGACAAAACTACCGACGACTCCCACACCACTCGATCTCCCTCAACACACATCCGCTCCGTTTGATAAATAATCACGGCGAGTGCTCGACCATCAATCCATATTATCTTCCTCAAAGAAAAAGCCAAATTTTCAGAATTAATTAACTTCTCAGCCTCCTGCTTCCGGGAAAGAAGGCTAGCAGCAACAAGAGCTGAGTGTGTGGACTTGCACAGTCTTTGAGTTTGAATCCTTTTTGATCCATCTCACGGCAACTCCAACACTATACCCTAAACAGACACATCAAATGTTCGTGGACACATCCGGACATGTCCGCATACAAATTTATAGAAGCCGGTCATTCAACCCGATGCATCAAATAAAAGCGGACGCGGGCATTTTTATTTATATTAAGATTATTTTTTACATAGCAAAATTAATCATCTGTAGTCTATTCTTCGCCGGGGTCATACTCATCATTTGAATCCGCCGTCTGGCTGTCGATGTTGCCGATGGACGTGAGGTCGACGGACGACCCGAACGGTCCCACCTCGTAGTCATTGCTGCACGACGCGAACAACGTGGAGTTGCTAAGGCCAACTCCACCGCGCGACCCCAAACGGACGTCTGTTTTGTCCGGATTCTGTCCGTTTGGGTAGGGCGATGGGGTCGTGTCCGGGCCTGCCCTGGGATGCGGTGGCTGTGCGCCCAGCGCGCGGCCGCATCCTTTGTCCCTATCTTGTCCGCCTCCAAAGAAAACAACGTTTCAAGTACCAGCGGCCTAGTTCATGCCAGCGGCCCTAGTTCACGTCGGCAACAAAGCCAGCGGCCTACACGTCCTTGCCGGCAACACAGCCAGCCTCCAAAATGAATATGTTTCTCGCCGGCACACAGCCAGCGGCCCAGCGGGCGACACCCATGCCAGCCTCCAAAAAGAGCGGCCACGGCCGATTGGACGACCTAGTTCAGGCCGTCGGCGTCGAACATCTCCTGCCTGGCCTCGAACCAGCTCCTCATCTTCTCGCTCGTCTTGGTCAAGTCCACGCTCATGATCGCAAGGGCCACCTCCTTCGCTTTGGTTGTGGCATTGGTGGCCTCGATGTCGAGCTGCCTCTGCCTGGCCTTGACATTGGCGGCCTCGATGACGAGCTGCCTTTGCCGGGCCGCCTCCTCCATGTCGATCTTCCTCTTCTTGGCCGCCTCCTCCATCTCAAGCTTCTTCCTTTGAAGCTCTAGGTATTGCTTCATTTGCTCGTCCTTGCTTTGCGGCTTCTTGTTGTCCCTCACGTCCTTTTGAGACATCATGCCATGCAAAGTCTCATGCAAGGCCATGGATGAGGCATCACGTATGTCGTCCACCTTGGAGTTGGTCTTGCCCCTCGGCCTCTTCAACGCCTCACCATCTCCACCTCCGGCGGACTTGGCCGTCTTCTTGCCTCTCTTCCTTTGAAGTTCACGGTATTGATCCTTGAACTTAGGGCAATTGTTGGTGATCGTCCAACAATGCATAAGAGTGAATGGCTTGTCATTGTGCCGGCCCTTGAATGCTTCCAAAGATTGAAATGCCCACACAACATGATCAACAAGAATTGGACATGCAAACATATACAAGGCCGAAGTCTCATGGCTGTAGCAAGGAAAGGACTAGGATGAGGAGAGCATACCATGTCCCCAATGCCGAGACCACTCACGGGCCGTGCTTCAACACTCTCAAATGCGACACAATACTTGTTGCACTCTTGTTGGATGAACAACCACCTCTTTTGAATCGAGGTGATGCCATGGTTGCTTGTGATTTGATAGGGCTCAAACATCTTCCTTTCATGGAAAGTTTGTGGACCCTCGTCCAAAAAACTAGGCCCTTTTGTTGCGTGCCCGTCCTTGAATCTTGGCTAATCTCCATCCAACATTGACAAATCAACTTGTCCTCCTCTTGTGTGTATGAACCCGTGCAAATGCTCTTCCTCCTCTTTTGTGCTTCCGCTCTTTGGGTGAGCTCGCCGATGAACAATGGCTCACCACTAATATCAATGTCATTGCCTTCATCTTCATCACCATCACCTTCGCAATAGATATCATCGTCTTCATGCCACGAGTCACCATGGTCGTACTCAGCACGGTCGTCGGCCTCCTCATCGGCAACAAACTGGGCGCGACCATCCTGACTTTGGGTCTCCTCGGGATCGTAGGCAGGGACATGCCCACCGTCGTAGATCACATCCTCCATGAACTGGTTGTAGTAGGGGTCGTCAATCGGTGGCGTTGGTGTTGGCATTCCGTCGAACAAGACGCGGGGGGGGGGGGGGGACATGGTGCCTGTAAACGGCGGCCGTGCTTGCTTTCTTTGCATCTCGACGGACGACCGGCCGCCGCTGCTGGACCCAGGTGTGACGTTGAGGTTGATGACGGCCGAGGGTCGCAGGGTGGACGGCGCGATCACGCTCACGCCCAACGACACCGAGAAACGGGTCTGGCCGTCGTGCCTTGGCAGGGGAAAGCCGGGCGACATAGGTGTGGTCCGCGACGTCGGTGACTGGCGGTGCAGAGGCCGGGCGACTGACAAGCCTGTGCTCGCCGGGACGACGGCTGCTGCAGAGAAACCGGCCGGACGACAAATGCCAAGCATGAGGAGGGCGTGCGCTTTGTTGACGATGACCTCCTTCTCCTCGACCTTGGCCTTGCGCCGCGCAGCCTCCATCGCATCGCGCTCGGCGGCGAACTTGACCGCGGCGGCTCTGTCCTTGACGACCGCCCTCCGGTTCCTCCTCTTCGCCGATTCCGCGTCCAGCTTGGCGATCTCCTCCGGGGTGCACTCCGGCCGCGACTTCCTTGGCGCCTTGGCTTACTTCTTGTTGGCCATTCCGGGTGGGTCGATGGCCAGGCCACCGGAATTCTGCCGGGCGTCGGCCATGGACGGGGGAGGGAGGGGGACGGCGGGATGTGGGAGGGTTTGGAGGGGAAATGGCGCCAAAGGGGGCAGGGGTTGCTTTGTGCCACCGACAGGCGGGCCAGAGGTGGACAAGCGCGCGCGTCCCGCCCGTCCATGCGCCGTCTGTTTGACCCCAAAATCGGCACAAACTTGGGCCGGGGATGGGTTGAAAGCGGACACAAAACGGACAAAAGTCCGCTTGCTCCCGCGCGCTGGGCCGTCTGGTTCGTCCGTTTTACCCCCAAACAGACGCGCGCGGACAGGATGGGGTCGCGCGGTGGAGTTGACCTAACTTGACAGTGTTCCCGTACACTGTCGCCTGCACCTCCCCGTCTGTGACTTTGCAGCTATGTCATCAAACATGCAGTCATACTCTGCATCCTTGACGGGAGCTGCCACCGTTCGAGGCAAATGGTTCGGACGTTGCATAGGAAATCATACAGTGCTCGCTTGAAAGAACATGCGGTGCCCCCATGTTTGGTTTTGGTAATTGATGACAATCTTTATGGACTAATGGTTGTCTTGAGTTATATTTTAAGGATTTGTCCATAGGCTTTTCTTGAAGTCCATGTGTTGGTTTCAAGGAGTTTATGAGTTGACCAAGGTGCTATTAAGGAATTATCCAAAGATTGGTCATGTGAGTGTTGAGCTTATTGCAAGCATGTCTTGAAGAAGAAGATTGTGTGATCATTCATGTTTACCTTCAAGACATCATCCAAATGAAGAGAGTTGGAAAGATTCAAGGTTGATCAAGACTAAGTCAAGAGTGAATCAAGTTGATCAACTCACAAAGCGTAGAAGATGTACCGAGAGGGATCAAGTGATCCCATGGTATGGTAAGCATTGTCCATTGCACTTTGTGTACTAACCCATGGTCTATGTGAGAGTTCTTTGTGGGGTTAGGTACGTGTCCATGGGCTTGGGTCAAGAGTAAGATATCATACAACCCATGGAAAGGATGGCATCAAGTGGAGATCGTCATCAAGATTGCCATGTGCAAGTTCAAGTGGAGCATCACGAAGAGATCAAGTGCTTGAATCTTGCCCTCCATTGTGGTGTCAATGGACTTGTGAAGATGTGCCGAAGAGTGGCTCACCCATAGTGGACTATGGGGGAGCAATCATCTAGTCTTCATCGAGCCAACGCGATCAAGAAAGGTTGTCCAACTTGAGGGAGTCAAGATCGTCATCATCTAGCTCAAGTGGACCATGTGCAAGGCAAAGGTTCTCCTTTGATAGGTTTTCTATTTTACCGGTCTCATGGTGGTAGTTGGGAGACCGGGTTATAGGATCGTTTGCCGTACAATCAAGGGGGGCTCTCAAGTTGGTAGCTTGATCATATCGTTAGTAGAGAGCTCAAACCATTGCATCCTTGCATCATATTTCTTGGTTCTTGTTTGGTTCTCTTTGTGAGTCTTAGAGCTTATGGTCATCTTTATGACAAGCTTGAGTTCATCGAAAACGGAGTTTGCATGCGTCTACTATGATGTTTTTGGTGTTGGAGGTTTTACCGGTCTTATCCGAGGAAGGGTTCGCACCATTTTCTTATGGGCCTTTTCTAATTTGCTTCTTATTGACATTTCTTTCAAGATTGTGTTAGCCCTTGTCGCTAGCTTTCCAACAAACTTGGTTTCATCGAATTCGGAGTCCTTTTGCAAAAGTTGTGACAGTTTTGGTGTTCTGAAAAGGCTGCAGCGGTACTACCGGAATTGGAGCGGATGTAATTTTTTACTACCGCTCCAGAGCGGTACTATCGCGGCTCCTACAGCGGTAGTACCGCTCCGGACCAAAAAACTCGTCCCAAGTCCTGCGGAGGTAGGTACGTAAGTATTTTTTTTGTACCGCAAGCAGTAGTACCGCGATCCCTAGCGGTAGTACCGTGAGGACGAGCGGTAGTACCGGTCTGTGTGGGTTGTGAGCATAACGGTTGGATTTTCCCCCACCTATAAAAGGGGGTATTCTTCCCCATTGAACCTTATCCTTTGAGCTCGTGTTCTTCCCCCATTGTTGACCTTCTTTGAGCTTGCTAACTCTCAATCCCTCCATGGATTCTTGCTAGTTTTTGAGGGAAAAGAGAGAGGAGATCTAGATCCACATTTCCACCAATCATTTTCTCCTCTATGTGAGGGGAACCCATTGGATCTATATCTTAGAGTTCTTGGTGTTCTCCTTCTTGTTCTTCCTCTCATATTCCTCCCTAGCATTAGTTGCTTCGGTGGGATTTGAGAGAGAAGGACTTGGGCACTCCGTGTGCCCTTGCCATTGCATTTGGTGCATCGGTTTGAGCTCTCCACTGTGATACGTGGAAGTTACAAGTTGAGAAGCTTATTACTCTTGGGTGCTTGGTGCCCTTGAGCTTGTTCCTCTTGGGTGCTTGGGCGCCCTAGACGGTTGGTGGTGTTCGGAGATCAATCATTGTGGTGTAAAGCTCCGGGCAAGCGTCGGGGTCTCCAATTAGGTTATGGAGATCGCCCCGAGCAATTTGACGGGTTCCGGTGACCGCCCCCAAGGGTTGCCAAAGTGTACGGGTTCGGTGACCGCCCCCAAGGGTTGCCATTTGTACGGGTTCGGTGACCGCCCTCAAGGGTCCCTTAGTGGAATCACGACATCTTGCATTGTGCGAGGGCGTGAGGAGATTACGGTGGCCCTAGTGGCTTCTTGGGGAGCATTGTTCCTCCACACCACTGGAAACGGAAATTAGCATCCGCAAGGGTGTGAACTTCGGGATACATCGGCGTCTCCGCGTGCCTCGGTTATCTCTTACCCGAGCCCTTTTCTTATGCACTTTACTTTGTGATAGCCATATTGTTCTTTGTCATATATCTTGCTATCTCATAGTTACTTATCTTTCTTAGCATAAGTTGTTGGTGCACATAGGTGAGCCTAGTTGTTGTAGGTTTTGTGCTTGACAAATTAACCATTAGGTTTATTCCGCATTTGTTCAAGCCTCAACCGTAATTATTTTAAAGCGCCTATTCACCCCCCCCCCTCGAGGCGACATCCTCGATCTTTCAATTGGTATCAGAGCCTCGTCTCTCTTTATTAGGCTTTACCGCCTAGAGAGTAAAGATGTCGACTAGGGGATTAGGATTCTCTGACACTCTTAGTTTCGATGGCACAAATTTTGATGTTTGGGTAATTCGCATGCTTAATCTCTTTAGGGTCATGGACCCAAATTTACAGCGAATTGTAGATATGGGTTTCTCTCCTCCGAAGGATCCCCAAAGATTATCTTTAGAGGATGAGAAAAACTCATATCTCAATGCTCAAGCTTCCAATGTGCTTTTCGATGCTTTAAGCAATGTAGTTATATTTCAACTCATGCCGTTCCGGGATGCTCATGAGTTGTAGACAAAGCTTCAAGATGAATATGGTGTGTCCAAGATTTGTGGGGATGATTGTTCTCCCTCCACCTCCGGTCGTATAGTCTTATCAACCTCTTCTACTTCACCTACATGTGGTTTGCCACAAGGTAATGATATGGTGAGTAGTGTTGGTCATTGCAATGATGATAGTATGCTTATTGTGGATGATCCTTCATCACTATATTACTGTAATGCTCCCTCTTTGGGATTTAACACTTCGAGCACTCCAAATGTTTCACATGCTTGTGTTGATAGTCCTTGCATATCATGTAGAAATTGCTTGACTAAATATCATGATGATATGCTTGTTATGTCTTGTTGCCATGATAAAATGCATCTATTTCCTCGAATTGCTGTGCTAACAATGTAGAGGAAACCGAACACTCCATGGAACAAGATGTGGTGTTTAATGGTGCCTCAAGGGATCCTACATCATCATCTATTGCGTTTTGCCTTATGGCTAAGGCGTGAAAGGTATCTCCTACTTTGTACCCCAATATGTCTCTGGATGATGATGTTGATGCTAATGATGATGAGGATAATGATGAAGAGAATGATAATGTCGCCTCCTTAAAAATTAAGGGGGAAATGGTTTTTGAAGCTCTTCATAAATAAAGCTCTTCATAAAAATAAAATTGCTCGTTCCAACTTCATGGAAATTATGTCCATTGCTATTGAGAGCAAGAAATATATTGATGAGTTGGAATCTCGTCTTGAGGAGCATGAGGTCACCATTGATAAAATGGAAGGTCATGGGCGTGATTACGCTAATGAGATTGCGGACCTCTCTCAAGCTCTTGAACTTGAACAAACCACCAAGGAATCTCTTGAGGAGACTTTTGCTCTAGAATTGTCTAGAGTGAAGGAATCTACTGATAGAGCTCTTGAGGTGGCCAATGTTTTTGAAACTAAAAATGCTAAGCTTGAAGTTGCTCATGCTAGACTCCTTGAGGATTTTGAGCACCTCGAAAATGGCTCAAGGGTCATCAAGGGTGAGCTCATCAAACTCACCGAGTCTCATGCTCAACTTGAAGCTTCTTATTTAAAAGAGCTTGCCAAGTTGCCTTCTCCTCTTGTTGTTAATGATGATGCTTGTGCTACTAATTCCATTACTTGTGAAGCATCCATTTTGAAGGAGAATGTTGAGCTACGGGCTCAACTTGAGGTGCTATCTTGTAATTATGGGAAATTGGAAGAAAGTCATGAAAAGCTCTCAAACTCTCATGATCTTCTAGTATCCCATAGTGTGCTAAAGATATCTCATGAGTCCATGATTGCTAAGGTAACATCTAGTGAGCCTCATGTGGATACTAGCACTACTTCTAGTCAAAATAGTATATTGCCATGTGCTAGTCCTTGTAATTCATCTACTCACAATGTTGGTACATCTTGTGATGAATTGCTTTCCTTGCCTTGTTGCTCTAATGATGAAGCTTATACTTCCTCTAGTACTTGTGTTGAGACTAACCATGTAGAGGAAATCAAAGAGCTCAAGGCCCAAGTCACTTCTTTGAAGAAAGACTTGGAAAAGTGTCATGAAGGGCAATCCACACTCAACAATATCTTGAGTGTGCAAAAATCCCCCAATGACAAAGGTGGACTTGGATTCAACTCCAATAAGAAGAAGAAGTCCAAGATGAACAAAAAGAAGGGCCTAGAACAAGTCAAGAATTCGGCCAAGGTTGTTTGCTTCAAGTGCAAAGTAGAAGGGCATCATGTTAGATCTTGCCCATTGAAGAAGAAGGCCATTAGTGTCAAGCAACAAGGGAAGAGGGCACAAGTTCAATCTCATGCTCAACCTCAAGTTGAAGAAAGTCCACTTCCCAAGAAGACTCGAGCTAATGCTTCTCTTGTGGAAAAATCAAGTGAGAATAAAGTGAAGAGTAAACGTTGCTACTAATGTCGTGAGAAAGGTCACGTCGCTTCTTCATGCACTAGTGGTAATTTATCCAACCCAATTATTATTGATGATATCTATTCTCTTGGGAAGGATAAGGTTGGCAATGTGTTTGCCAAGTTTGTTGGTACTCAAAGTGGTGTCAAGAAAAGAACCATTTGGGTAGCCAAGCCTATTGTGACTAACCTCTTAGGACCCAACTTGGTTGGGGACCAACAAGCTCAAACTTGATCAATAGGTGTTTTTGGAGGTCATTGGAGACTTGGCTACATTATGAAGAATTAAGGGGACTTCATCTTTCTTGTTGTCTCAAGCCAAGTCAATTGGGTTGTCAAGTTTCTATCTTATATCCAATGTGCCTCCTTGCGGTAACTTGTACTTAAATGGTTTACATTGAAAGTTACTTGCCCCTTTGCATGTTTTGGTTTTGTTCCTTGCATGTGTTTGTATATGTTGTGCTTCCAACTTGCTTATCTTGAGCAATCAAGTATGTGTGTGTTGGTTTGCACATCATGTACATGTGCGTCGTGCGTTGAGCCTTTTTGCTTCTTGTTTGTATCCTAGTTGGCTCGTGTGAGAGATTAATGGTACATCCCATTTTGGGGGAGTGATGTGCTTTGTGCACCTCACAATCCTATAAATGTGTGTACATGAGGAATACCATCTAGTATTGATATTACAAGATTATCTAGTCGCTTGGTGGTATATCTCTCATGAGAAATTCAAATTCTAAAAATTCCATTGATTATCTCTTGTTGGTTCCTCTTATTGCCTCTTGTTAAGTTCTTATTGGTATCACATTATGGGGGAGTAATATGCTATGTGCATAGTACAAGCCTAGAAAATGTGTACATTTGAGATATTGTCACCTAGAATTGATATAGTAATTTATCTTGTTCCTAGGTGGCATGTTAGCTCTACAAGTGGCAATTTCCTTGTGTGTGTTGTGAAGATGATGTTGGATATCCTTGTTATCTACCACCGAGAATTATTTCCAAATACTCCTTGTCTTTTGACAATTGGTAGTCACTTATGTGTGGTAGAATTTATTGATCATCTTTACATTGGCTTTTGTTTTTATTTGCCTTTTCTCTTGCCAAGGTTTGTGTCAACTCCCGTTGTCTTCCATACCACTTGTGGATCTTGTTAATTTCTTGTTCTTGTCTAGTGTTTTCTAGATATAGTGAAAGTGGTGATCCCACCTTGTGCATTTTGTATTCAAAAGCAAATTCTCTATAGTGCACAACTCGTGGGGGAGCTATCCTATTTTCTTTAGAACACTCTTCTTGTGATCCTTATCAAGTGTGTGTGTTGGTGGAAGGCAAGCCGTTTTCTTTTGGTACCTTGTGCCATCATAAAACTTTGCTGAGAGCTTGGTTTGTTTGGAACCATCCTCTCATTGGGAGTTTGACATCTTTATTTTAGTGTGTATCGATGGATATCTCATTCCTTGATGTATCTTTAATGATATCTTCCAAGTGATGATTTCTCCATTTGGTATCCTTTTCGCTTGGCATTTCTTTGTCTTTTCGTTTCGGTTCTTGAAAGTTTTGAGCATGCATGTTTACTTCATGTATTTTATTTGGCATGCTTTCTTTCTTTGACCCAATATATAGGGGAAACTCCACCAAGTCTCAAATTGGATGAGATGTGCATGATGTTTATTTTCATATCTATATGCACATATTTATGTGGAGTTTGTCCTATGTATTGGTGTTTCTAAGTATGTGGTCCCAATGAGTTTGGGTACCGTTTAGTTTGTGTTGTCCTTCTAGGAACATTTGGAGATACATTGGATGCTCGGCTCACTCACAAGGAAGGTGTTGTCACCATGTGCATATTGGAGTCAAGCTAGGATGATCAATGAACTACTATCTACCTTCAATTGGTATCTACTACATCCTTCCAATGATATCTCGGTAACAAGTATCTATTCATGCTTTCCTCTCTTGCATTCAACCTTGTGTAGGTTGCATCTTGGCATGATATTCATTTCATATCTTGTGATACTTGTTTCCTTTCTCAAAGCATCCCAACGATGATCTCTTGTTGCTAGTTGTGATGTCTTTGATGGATGTGTGATTGGAATTCATTTATATACAATAAGACCATATCTAGCCAAGTGTTATGCTTGCAAGCAAATATCTTATTGGTATATTTATGACTTCCTTGTGGATATATGGTTCCTTTGTGTTGTAACTATTTCAGGTGTACATCCTTCTTTGCAGATATATGTCATCATGATTTCGTCTACCTAGAACCTTATACACTTGAGAGAAATTACATCTCTAGTTGATTTCCTTTCCTTCACGTCCACCTTATCTTTCTTATGTTATTTCTTTGGTGGCTCCGTGAAAGCATTTGCCTTGAGTGCGTGTCTTACTTCGTTGCATCTTGATGCACTCTTTTGTGGTGAAGATCTTTTTCCTTTTGCTTGTCCTGATGAGGCCTTTGCCATCTAACTGGTATCCCTCATCTTGATGAGGCTTTCATCGTCTATATTCACCATGGTTTGTCACAAGCATTGGTTCTTTATATGCTTATTAGTGAGCTTGTGAACCCGTTTGCAAGTTGTGTGTGGGAATGACATGCCTTGCACCGTGTATCTCTTTCTTTCAGGACTATATTGATGCTTAATGCTCATCCATACATTAGTCTTCTCAAGTGCATTGCCTTGACTCACACACATCGGTTTTGGTTGAGCCTATTCTTAAGTTGCCTCCCTTACGTGTTGCTCAACCATGTGCTTGTTGCAAGCGCTAGGCTCTGTTTCCTATATGCTCACTTGCACTGGATGTGAGTTTCTATTGATTTTAGGGGAGCTATGATCCTATTTTGTGCACTTTGTATTCAAATACAAAAATTCTTATATGTGCACAAATCATGGGGAGCGTCTCTAGTTTCTTTAGAACAATCCTTTGCTCGTATCATAATATCTTTATTCTTGTGGCACGTAGGATCATTGTTCTAGTTGGTTCAATTGATATCCATTGATTGCTTGCTTCTTTTGGTATCTTCTGATTGCTTGTCTCTCTCTTTGTTATGTCTTTGTGGCATATCTCTGTGTTGCAATCTTTGGGCCTCAATATAGTTTGTCTTCCTCCAAGTATTGACAGTTGGATATGTGTATTGCATTCCACTCTCTTGTTGAGAAATACACAATTTATGGAGGACCACAATTTATTTTGGCCTTCTAAGCTTTTCGCCCATTTTGGCAATCGATGCCAATGGGGGAGAAGTTTCAGAGAGTTTTGTGGAGAAGGTTTCAAAGTTTTCTCCTTGCTTTGGTTTTGTTCCTAAGCATTTGCATCTCATTCTCCTGTATCATTGGTTGTTGTATTGCATTGTGATGCATAATTCCTTCTTGAAAGTGATTGTCATCAATTACCAAAATGGGGGAGATTGAAAGAACATGCGGTGCCCCCATGTTTGGTTTTGGTAATTGATGACAATCTCTATGGACTAATGGTTGTCTTGAGTTATATTCTAAGGATTTGTCCATAGGCTTTTCTTGAAGTCCATGTGTTGGTTTCAAGGAGTTTTTGAGTTGACCAAGGTGCTATTAAGGAATTATCCAAAGATTGGTCATGTGAGTGTTGAGCTTATTGCAAGCATGTCTTGAAGAAGAAGAATATTGTGTGATCATTCATGTCTACCTTCAAGACATCATCCAAATGAAGAGAGTTGGAAAGATTCAAGGTTGATCAAGACTAAGTCAAGAGTGAATCAAGTTGATCAACTCACAAAGCGTAGAAGATGTACCGAGAGGGATCAAGTGATCCCATGGTATGGTAAGCATTGTCCATTGCACTTTGTGTACTAACCCATGGTCTATGTGAGAGTTCTTTGTGGGGTTAGGTACGTGTCCATGGGCTTGCGTCAAGAGGAAGATATCATACAACCCATGGAAAGGATGGCATCAAGTGGAGATCGTCATCAAGATTGCCATGTGCAAGTTCAAGTGGAGCATCACGAAGAGATCAAGTGCTTGAATCTTGCCATCCATTGTGGTTTCAATGGACTTCTGAAGATGTGCCGAAGAGTGGCTCACCCATAGTGGACTATAGGGGAGCAATCATCTAGTCTTCATCGAGCCAACGCAATCAAGAAAGGTGGTCCAACTTGAGGGAGTCAAGATCGTCATCATCTAGCTCAAGTGGACCATGTGCAAGGAAAAGGTTTTCCTTTGATAGGTTTTCTATTTTACCAGTCTCATGGTGGTAGTTGGGAGACCGGGTTATAGGATCGTTTGCCGTACAATCAAGGGGGGCTCTCAAGTTGGTAGCTTGATCATATCGTTAGTAGAGAGCTCAAACCATTGCATCCTTGCATCATGTTTCTTGGTTCTTGTTTGGTTCTCTTTGTGAGTCTTAGATCTTATGGTCATCTTGATGACAAGCTTGAGTTCATCGAAAACGGAGTTCACATGCGTCTACTATGATGTTTTCGGTGTTGGAGGTTTTACCGGTCTTATCCGAGGAAGGGTTCTCACCATTTTCTTATGGGCCTTTTCTAATTTGCTTCTTATTGACATTTCTTTCAGTATTGTGTTAGCCCTTGTCGCTAGCTTTCCAACAAACTTGGTTTCATCGAATTTGGAGTCCGTTTGCAAAGTTGTGGCAGTTTTGGTATTCTGAAAAGGCTGCAGCGGTACTACCGCTAATTGGAGCGGATGTAATTTTTTACTACCGCTCCAGAGCGGTACTACCGCGGCTTCTACAGCGGTAGTACCGCTCCGGACCAAAAAACTCGTCCCAAGTCCTGCGGTGGTAGGTACGGAAGTATTTTTTTTTTGTACCGCAAGCGGTAGTACCGCGATCCCTAGCGGTAGTACCGTGAGGACGAGCGGTAGTACCGCTCTGTGCGGGTTGTGAGCATAACGGTTGGATTTTCCCCCACCTATAAAAGGGGGTCTTCTTCCCCATTAAACCTTATCCTTTGAGCTCGTGTTCTTCCCCCATTGTTGACCTTCTTCGAGCTTGCTAACTCTCAATCCCTCCGTGGATTCTTGCTAGTTTTTGAGGGAAAAGAGAGAGAAGATCTAGATCCACATTTCCACCAATCACTTTCTCCTCTATGTTAGGGGAACCCATTGGATCTAGATCTTGGAGTTCTTGGTGTTCTCCTTCTTGTTCTTCCTCTCATATTCCTCCTAGCATTAGTTGGTTCGGTGGGATTTGAGAGAGAAGGACTTGGGCACTCCGTGTGCCCTTGCCATTGCATTTGGTGCATCGGTTTGAGCTCTCCACCGTGATACGTGGAAGTTACAAGTTGAGAAGCTTATTACTCTTGGGTGCTTGGTGCCCTTGAGCTTGTTCCTCTTGGGTGCTTGGGCGCCCTAGACGGTTGGTGGTGTTCGGAGCTCAATCATTGTGGTGTAAAGCTCCGGGCAAGCGTCGGGGTCTCCAATTAGGTTATGGAGATCGCCCCGAGCAATTTGACGGGTTCTGGTGACCGCCCCCAAGGGTTGCCAAAGTGTACGGGTTCGGTGACCGCCCCCAAGGGTTGCCATTTGTACGGCTTCGGTGACCGCCCTCAAGGGTCCCTTAGTGGAATCACGACATCTTGCATTGTGTGAGGGCGTGAGGAGATTACGGTGGCCCTAGTGGCTTCTTGGGGAGCATTATGCCTCCACACCGCTCCAAACGGAGATTAGCATCCGCAAGGGTGTGAACTTCGGGATACATCGTCGTCTCCGCGTGCCTCGGTTATCTCTTACCCGAGCCCTTTACTTATGCACTTTACTTTGTGATAGCCATATTGTTCTTTGTCATATATCTTGCTATCTCATAGTTACTTATCTTTCTTAGCATAAGTTGTTGGTGCACATAGGTGAGCCTAGTTGTTGTAGGTTTTATGCTTGACAAATTAACCGTTAGGTTTATTCCGCATTTGTTCAAGCCTCAACCGTAATTATTTTAAAGCGCCTATTCACCCCCCCCCTCTAGGCGGCATCCTCGATCTTTCACCGCTGCTCATCCACGAAGCCTGGATTCTCCATGAGCATGGCCGCGACTGCTCCTCGTTTGCCTGCTGCCGGCGATTTGGTACTCCGCGAGCCTGTGCTACTCGAGGAGATGCAGTTTCTACCGTTGCTCCTCTTGCAGCATCCGAAACACAGATATATAGTGTTGGTGTCTGCTCCTTCGATTGCGCCTATGCCATGATGGTGTTGTAGTGTGCCTCCGGCACAACAACCGAAGTGGACGTCTGATCCTCCTCTTTTGCCTCCTCCAGCATTGCGTCCTCCTTGTACAAGCTAGGGTTTCCCTCCCTCCCACCGGCGCCATCGCCAATCTGCCTCCTCTTGCTTCGTTTTAGGTGTTTTCTTGAGTTTGTTTAAGGTTTGTGTCATGCTCAGGAAAAGAGGCGGCGGTGGCTCCCTGAAGATGGAATAGTGTTCTCCTTGCCTAGCCCCGTCACAACGGTGTGTGTCTTGTTGTCAGAGGGGTGTGTGGAGACGTGTCTCCCGTGGATCTCGTAGGATTCAGTCAGTATTCGTATTCGGTGGATATGGTCTCCGTTCGCATGCGTTCATGTGTCTACGAATTGGATCCATTTGATCTACACTTCTCTTCACTGACGATGGTTTTTGTTCTGGCATGTTGGTCCTTTGGGGCCTTAGCACGACTACTTCTGGATTGTCTACAATGATAGGTTTGCCTGTCTCCTGTGAGGGAGGGGCAATGATGGGGCACGCCTTCAGCTCGCTCCAGTGCTTATAGTCATTGCTAAGTGGTCTACGAACATGAATGTAATTTTTGCTACTAATTGTGTTCTTTGTACTGCCATGATGTTTGATGAATAAATCAGGAGTTTTTTTAAAAAAAAAAACTGACATGCTACTATTCCCTTGGGCACTTGGGTGCGAGGTTCAAGATCAGGAAACCATTGCACGGTCGCAGGGTGCTTGATACTCATGCACTTGCTACCGATGTGCATGCATGCAATTTATCTTCAAAATAGACCGAGCTAAAACTATTCAAACAATTAGCGTGGTCAAAGATGCTTCGTTGGCCACCGGAGACGCGCCATTTCTGTTTGTGCCTGCCTAGCTACTGCGGTAGTGCCTAGTAATTCACCACGAGAGAAAAACAAACCAACAACAGGACAAGAGTAAGCACCAGAAATTTCGCGCCAAAATTAAGCTAAGCTAGAGCGCGCGACACCACGTCGGTCTCAGCCTCCTAGACGTCGGAGACTTCATGCATGGTCTCTGCCTGCCCGTTTTGTCTTGTCGAAATTGTTTTTACTCTGCCTAATTCGTCAAACTCTCTGTCCTTTTGCTTGTCTATTGTCTACTCATGTTAATTGCCTGCCTTACAGGCTAGTCCACACAAAACTAATTGGGTACTAAGCAGTGGCCGAGCTTCGAAGAAAAAACTGGGCGGGTCAGCTCATGGTAGAGAACAACTATCCAGTCTGAACTACCCTTATTGGCTTGTTCCTTAGATTCTGAATTTTCCATTGTAGATTTTGTTAAGGATTAATTATAATCCTAATAATCCATGCTTAACAACCGCCTTAGATAAGTAACCGTCATTGGTTACCGCCTTTATGGCGTCCTTTGTAAAGGTCGCGTCCGTTCAACGCGTCCCCTCACTTTGTATATATAGCCTTGTTTGTCATCAATAAAGAGATACTGTTCATTTCAATCATTCGTTCTCTATCTCTGTCATTTTTATCTTTACACGTTATCACGCACGCCTCTTCCAGAGAGCAATTAGGCCAAGAACTCGACGGCACTACCGTCCCTGACCATCGGCCTGATACACGGCTGTGGCGGCGACTCCCTCCGGCCCCAAGGACACAAGGACCCTCGGCCTCGACAGCGCTCCAGCGGCGCAGCACCAGCGCGCGATCCAGGCGGCTGAGGCACCCCATGGTTGACGACGCCCTCCTCTGTGGGCGCGTCGAAGCGGTGCCCTCCGGCGCTTCAATCCGCCACATGACTGCCGACGACAGCGGCGGCAAACGGCAAGGCCTCTCTATGGCCAGAGGAGGCCACTCCGGCGATCTGCAATTGCCGCAGACGATGACTGGAGAAGTCTGGAGAAGTTGGCTACTAGAGTTTCGGCCACCACGCGATTCACGGCGAAGACGAGATGTTCCTCGTACAAAAAGGAAACAAACTAATCAGGAGATTGATTGATTGATCTTGTCTTCTTGCAATCATCAATTAATAATCTAACAATGAATTGTTTTTCTCCTGTATGTATATGCTCTCACACGAATCTCACGAAGAATTGATCAATCGTGAACTACAAAGAAAGAAGAACCGATGGAAGAACGCAGCGCCAGCCTCCATCGATTCAACAATTGGAAGCCTCGAACACACTCTGCCAAAGGACAGAAAATCAATCAATTGAGCGGATTTATCATACTCCAAGCAGGAACATCAGAACTTGAAATTGGGCACAATTTTCAATTACACAAGGAAGACGCACAGAAAAGGATATGGGCGTTGGCATCCAGGATCACTCGATCGAAAATCCATACCAATAACTGTAAGCATCCATGTGATTTCTTCAATTTGTGATGTTCTTACCTCTTAAATGAGACCGGCCGCGGATCAGCGGACTCGATTCCGGACGGAGGAAGGTCTAAGCGGCGGCCGCTCGTCCAATCTCCTCCTCCTTTTTCCCCCTGGATGCGGATGGTTGAGGCCGCACCCGCGGCCTCCATCGGCACGGCCGTCTACAGCGGCGACGACCACATCCCGGCAGCAACGCTCCTCCCTCCGGAGGAGCACCATGGCCCGCCACGCAGCCCGGCAACAGAGACGGCCAACGCGCATGCGGAGCGCAGTTCTCTCCGCCACACCTTGGCACGGCGGCGGCCTTCGGCTCCGACGCCGCTTCTCCTGATGCGGCGCGATGGCGCGGCGGCCGGCGGTGGCGGCGGCCAACATCCGTCCCACAGCGTGGAGATGCTGCCCAGGCGCAGACGACCTTCGATTGGCGACGCCATCTTCCCTCCTAATTCCTCACGAGGAGATGTGCTATGACTCTGTACAGCCAAAGCTAACTCAATCGATGGATTCTTGGCCGTAGCGAGAATCACCGGAGAACCTTATCTCTTCGGCCATTTAACAATTTGCATTTTTTTTCTATTGCCAAATAAGGACATCAGCTTTAGTACTACTTGCATAGAAGCCCTCAGGCTAATTGTGATCGTATCACTCAGACCATCTGGTCTTGTCATATTGTGCATCATATTTAAAAAAAATGAATTCTACATGTATTATGAGCATAGTAGTATTGTTCAAGTGTTCATACCTTGAATTTCCATTATATATTAGAGACGACATTGTGCCATATTATACATGTTTGCCTCAGCATTCATTGTAAATATTAGTTTTAGAACAACATTTTTCTGTCTTTTGCAATTGGAATTAATTTTTCTTGCAAATCTTGACGAAATCCAAAATAAGGATTTTGAAGTGTCATACTTAATATGACTACATCATATTTTATTTGTGAATCACAAGGTATTGATGGCATCTACTGCATAATTTGCAGATTATCTATCACTACTGTGAGGTCTACATCTTGTTATTTTGATAAGATGACTACCTTCAAAGTGCTCTTCCAAATATTAATATTATATGTGACTACCTCAAGATATCATAAGGTAATACTGGCATCTACTGCAAATTTTGCAGACTATCCATTATTACTGCAAGGTCTACATCATGTCACTTTGACAGATGATTACCTTCAAAGTGATTTCACACATTTTTACATAACATAAGGTAATAGAATTATGAACATCTACTGACAAAAGTCAGACTATGTTTTCTATTACTGCGAGATCTACACCGCATCCGGTGATTATCTTCAAAGTGTTATCCTATATAAATTGAGGTCTACACATATGAGTGTATAGCATCAGCTATCATAAAATTTGCTCCTCTGAAGCAATTATTGTTGTTCACTAAAATTATTTACTCTCCTAATAAAAAAATATATATTGATCTTACATGATTAAAATGGCATTTTTCTTCTAGTATCAATTATTTAAGCATCATTTTGCTTGAATAAGTCAGGGAAAATTACACAAATATTTCTTTTTGTGATGATATTGTTGTCCATACATAAAGGTGGAGAGCATAATTTATAGCAAAGATTGAGTGTCTCAAACACTATTACAAGATCTACATCACATTTTTGGTTGGTATTTTATACTGACTAACCCCATGTTCAAAAAATGTCATGGCTATTCTCTTGATAGCTAAATATGTACATATTTCATTTTACATGCCGCAAACTTCACTCAGTTCTCAAACTAAGTACATAATGGATGAATATTTATTCATCTCGAATATTTCCCTTAAGAGAAACATGCTGCCATGAGTACATCACGAATGATCACCCATTCGTTTTTCAAGACCTCAAGTCTATCGCATCTCACAATTCTGTCATGTAATCAACTTCAAGTTGAGATACCATGATCATATATTTTCATATGTAATACGGTTGAAAATCCCTTAATACCCTTTACATCCTCATATGATGGGATTATCATTTTTCCACGATGGAGAAACATGGAATTTCTTAAAATCATCAGATTTACCCAACGGGTGCTATACCATTATTTGAAATTCTTGCTAGTACCGAGAATACTATGCAAGTTAGTGGTCACAATAGAACAATGAGGAATACGAAGTAAAGTGGAGGCTAATAGACAACCAAAGACAAAATTACCTCTTAATAGGGAATATATTGTCTTCAAAGGATCACAAAGACAACTCTCAAGTTTGTCAAATGTGTGGTTATACAAAGACTATACCTATGATTACCAAACCCTGAAATACATAGTCAAACCACACCACATATTGGGATAAATTTTAAAATTTGCAAACTTACAACCAGAAAATATTTTGGTAAATGATCGTTCTCAAATCTTCATCAGAAGGTGAGAACCAAAAATCTAGTGCAATAAAAGGATGGTGAATTCCATTGCGACGATGATATGTTTGCGTAATAAATTTTTCAATAATATTGGAGACCTCATGTAATCTCTTAATTATCCCAAAATATTATTAACCTATACTTGTTGTACTACAAGTAGTGCGATGTTCAATATCTTATTTCCTGGACATCATATTCAATAAATTTTGAATGTATGAATCAAGTCATACTCAGTATTGTTGCGTACACAATAATTTTCTAGATCTTAATAAATTAAATATTTGGCTTGGTAGCCTTAACCATCCTGGTTTGGGGATGATTAGAAAATTATTAAAAATTATGTTGGTCACAACTTATCAAGTAACAAATTTTTCCAAAATCATCAGATTTTATGTGCACCGCATGTGTCATTGGGGAAATAAGTTTTAAGGAACTCTCACCTTAAAATTCTAAGCAGGACACTTATTCTTCCTTGAACACATTCAAAAGATATGTCTGGATTGCTTAACCATTATCTGGGATAATTTAGATACTTCATGGTACTCATATACACATTCATAAAATGTTTTTAAGTGTGTCTCTTATCACACACAACCATGCATGGTCTTACTAAATAAATTGCTCAACTTATCAAAGTAAGAGCAAATTCTCCTGAAAACAAGAACTATAAACCCATTCGAATGAACAATGTTGTTGAACTCTTTCAATGAGCATTTTTTTGCATTAAGTATTTTCTGTGCATACCCAGAATGGTTCAGCTAAATTTCTTATCAAAGAGAGTTAAATGAATTACATGACCACTTTTAAAGAATTGTAAATTTACCAGCCTCTTGTTGGACACATACGGCCTTACACACCGTAAGTATGATCTTAATCATACCAACTGCATATCATACTACTTTCCTCTTGTAGTTACTACGTGGAAATCAACAAAGTATTTCCCATTTGCGATAATTCGGTTACATACCGATATCACCCCTCAGCGTACATCAATGGGCACTCACGAAAATTATGGATCTATGTGAGGAATAACAATTTATCCGTCAATCAAAATTATTCATAGCCCGTATGCTGATTGCATCAGCAATAAGGATATTTTTCGGCATTAGGGGGAGATAAGTACCACAAAGAATGCCGAGAAATAAATTAGAAATGTTATTGACATTCAATCCTTATATCCACGTACTCAAAGAATCTAAACTATAAGTTTAGAGAATCATATATTTGCAACACATTGCAAATTTGCCACATAAATTTACTGATGACAAGGTGTCACTAAATTCTATATTCCTGCAGTAAACTGTCAGAAAGAGTGGAGGTACCTGATAAACCACTCTTCTCCCCAAATGAGAGCAAGAGGGGGAGAAAGTCTGACAACACGAGATATAACTTCTCATATGCTTCCGCGGAAACAAAGGAAATCAATTCCTCAACCAGTAAATGTAATTCAACATCAAGTTGAAAGACACCTCACTAGATGCTCATCATCCAAAGCCCGGCATAAATGTGCACAAATGTTTTGGTGCCGGGACATCGAAACACCTTGCCTCCATTTGTTGTAGGAAATCACAAGGAGTTAAAAAGGAATAAATATATTATCCACAAACTTCAATGATTCCATCAGAATCATATAAACTAAAGACTACATTTGTCGACATATATTTCTTCTCAAATTGCTAAACCTTTTGGGCCCCGAACCAAAATCCATGGTAGAGTGCCTCTTGCACTCATATTGGTTCACATAAAAGGAAGTAAGTAATGAAGAATAACACTCGCTCTACAAATGAGTACTATTTACCGCAGTAATACCTACTCCTCATAAGTATCTTCCATATGGAATACTAAAAACTTCTCATTCATAGACAAAGTCAATGAGGTGGTGAGAAAGCGAGGCTTGTAGCAAAAGGGTTCACGCAGAGACCCGACATCTATTATGATGTAACATACCCTCTTGGTATGAGTGGAATTATGTTTCGATACTAAATATCATTGACAATAAAAATAATAACAATATCCATGCAGTTGATGGATGAAGTGGCTACATACTCATATGAGTCACTCATTTCGGAAATCTCTATTGAAGTCCCTGAAGGGCTTATACTTCCGAATCCAAAAGCAAATCACAACAAGTTTTGTGTAAAACTTCATAAGTCACTCTATGACTTGAAATAGTCGAAAATCATATGGTACTACTGACTAAATGAGTTCCTTCTTCAAAAGGATTACTCGAATAATGATGATTGTTTATGTGTTTTAATAAAGAAATCAGAAATTTGATTTTCTTACATCACCTCAGTGTATATCGATGATCTCGTCATCAATGTCTCTAAAGGACCTAAAAATACATAAATCATCTCAAGACGCAAAATTTGGATTCAATCAAATTTAGCTTAAGCTTACAATTTGAGCATTCTCTCAAGAATACATATCAGTCTACATATATATATGCAATACACATACGAGAAGTTCAATGTGGATATATCATACCAATAAAGACATGTAATATGGTCATACTACCCCTGATATGGTACAAATCCATTCACACCTAGGGGTGATAATGAAGTGATATCAGGACCTGAAGTTCTATATCTCACTAATATCAAAGCACTCATATAATTGCAGACTATCTCACGCCTGACAATATATTTGCTATCTTTGTGCAGAGTGCAACCCCCAACAAAAGGTATATGGTCGATATAAGAAATAAGAACTTATATCTCATGCTCCCAATACATCTTGGGCATTTCCATCAGGAAAATCAAGATATGACCATGCTATGATGTAATGATATTGGCTCTTTATTTGATCCCAATAATGTCATATCAATGACTGAATTCACTGTAATAGTCTTCTCATGAAAGTCATCCAGATAGACTTTAATGACTATTTCCACTTATCATTCTGACATAATTGCTTTATCTAAAAGAATCGCATAATATGAATGTCTCGGTAGAATGATTAACCACACTCAAAATCATGTGGTTGAAATTCATAACAATCACATAACTTGATTTTATCAAGAAGCTACCACTTGTGTTACTCAATACCTACAGGTTATATGAAGAGCAATATCATAAAGCACATTGCTCGAAGATCACTTATCCTCATGAATTATAAAAAAGTGAGGAAACAATTTGCAAAGAAAATAATGTGAAAATCCAACAGATTATTCGCAATGGCATGATCATGTCAATGAAATTGGTACGAGACATCCTCGAGATTTGCAAAGTTCAGGAGGAGTAATCTCCCAAACTATAACCTGTTAACAATCATCAGATTACATATAGTGTACTCTTTTTCCCTTCATGAGTTTTCCCTCATGGTTTCTCATAAAAGGTTTTTAATGAGACAATATTGATACAAGTGTTCACATATGTCATGTCAGTTTCTCCTTATATTTTTCCCATTGGGTTTTAAAGGAGTTTTCAGTGACATATCACGCTCTTTTCCTTATGAGTTTTCTCTCAAAGTTTCTCATAATGGTTTTTAATGAGGCAATATCTTTTTAAGATAATATGCAATACTTTCAAGTTTTCCCCATTGCGTTTTTTAAAGGAAAGTATACAAAGCATATTTATTGTTCTCTAAACTCACCGATGAGTTTTCTCCTTCTTCAAAGGTTTTTCTCATATGAGTTATCAAGAGACAATAATCATTATATGTTGCATCATTTTCTCCTTATTTTTCCCATTGGGTTTAAAGGAGTTTCAGCAACGTATCTACACTATTTTCCTCATATTTTTCCCACAGGGTTTTTGGAGGAGTATTTCTCAATATGAAGATGATGAACAATCTCAAGGCAAACATACTAAAGGAGTCTTTATCAAGATGGTGCATATAACCGAAGACAAGCATAGATTAGGGGGAGTGTTAAGGATTAATTATAATCCTAATAATCCATGCTTAACAACCGCCTTAGATAAGTAACCGTCATTGGTTACCGCCTTTATGGCGTCCTTTGTAAAGGTCGCGTCCATTCAACGCGTCCCCTCACTTTGTATATATAGCCTTGTTTGTCATCAATGAAGAGATACTGTTCATTCCAATCATTCGTTCTCTATCTCTGTCATTTTTATCTTTACAGATTTTATCTAAGGTCTTTGCCCAAGCCTGCTTAGTGGACGGGGCATAGGCATTAAAAAGTTCACCATTTTATCAAAAATTGAAAAGTTCACCAAAATCAGGCTAAGCAACCTGTAGCTGGTGATCCCAGCAGATGACTATCGGTTTTGCTTTTCGTAAATGAAGAAAAAGAGAAGGCATGCCGCTGCAATTTGTAGAATGTAAAGAACAATTGAGCGAAAAAAATCAGGCTAAGCAAACTTGGAATTTGGGGAAATAAATACGATTAGCTATGCAGTGCTCGATTGCTCGTTGCCTAGGCCGCTGCTAAACCTAGACGAGCACATGCAACCGCGTCTCGTTGCTGGTGGAGAAGGAGGCCGGCCACGACTAGGAAATACTGCACCTTTTTTTTGAGAAAAAAGAAATACTGCACCTCGTGGTAGTATGCTGCTTGTGGCCTGCTTAGTGGACTGGGCATAGGTATTTTAAAAAGTTCACCAAAATCCTGGGCGGGCCATGGCCCAGGTCGGCCCTAACGAAGCTCCGCCCCTGGTACTAAGTAAATACCTAGCCTTAAGTCATTTGATTTTTTTTCTACTTCACTTAGGAAGGAGGGGGGCCATGTCGGAGCTCGAGTCAGCATACTGCAAGGTCGATGATGAGGCGAAGTCATGACCTCGCCATAGACGAGGATGATGATATAAGCGGCAGCGAACTGTGAGCCTGTGACATCCCAGTTAGAGGCGAGAAAGCAGATTGACAGGCACGGGTGTGGGTGCGGTGCCTCACCTGAAAAAGCTGATCGTCAGGGTGGTTTAGAGGGATGGTCATTGGTGGCGGCAGTAAAGCGGTGAGGGGAGGGTGGGGTGGTCGTGGGTGGCGGTGGCAGACGAATCGACTAGCGGCGGTTGCGTTTCAGAAGGAGGAGGAGGGTGGAGGTAGAAAACACGCCATAGAAGTACAGTGAAGATGCAACGGTAAAAGAAAATGGACTTGCACCAAAATTTTCTCAGGCGAACTTACAACATGAAAGCGAGTGCATTACTTAATTTCTTGAAAACAACACGGTACACTTTGAAACAAGAAAACACCCACAAAACATCATGTAATTATTTGAAACTTACATAAATGTTTGCCAAAAATCAGAAAACGTCGCGCGAATCTCAAAGCAGCTAGGGACCGCGGATGCATCCCGTGCATGCATGGTAGAAAAACCACACCCAGGCTCTTCGCTTTGTCAACTCTCTGTCGGTTCTGCTTGGCGTCTCCGGGCGCCTCATGTGCAGCTTCCGAGTAGGACAGCGCAACGTCAATATTCGGACATGATGCGGCAAAACAAACAAGACGAAAACATACAAAACACGCCGTTCCGCGTGGATTTATTTTAAAAAGGAATTGTTTAATGGTCAGGAAATCAGTCGGTCTCCTTCCAAGAAGGATAGAGATGGAGTGGACTGACCAAACCAAACCATGCAGACCTGCACACGTCCTTGGGTTTGAATCCTCTCCTGCCCTATCTACATCCATCTCGATCGATCTCACGCGTATACTATAAAATACTCCGTTTTGTCAAAGATTTCCTCCCACTATATCTCCAGCATCAATCGATCCGCCATTGCTCCCTCATTCTCCTCCTCATCAGCCCACCAGTCTCACCACCACCATTGCAACGGATAGAGGAAGGAGGAGGAGGGGAGGAAGGCCCTAGGTTGCCTGAGCGATTGCTTGGGTGTTCTAATGGAGGAGGTGGAGGTGGAGGTACCGTCCTACTTCGTGTGCCCTATCACGCTGGACGTCATGCGCGACCCAGTCACGCTCCCCACCGGCATCACCTACGACCGCCACGCCATCCACCGCTGGCTCCGCCTCGCCGCCTCCTGCCCGCTCACCAAGCTGCCCGTCGCGCCGGACTGCGACCCCACGCCCAACCACACGCTCTGCCGCCTCATCCGCTCCTGGTGCGCCCTCCACCGCCCCGACGACGCCGTCGACGGTACGATCAAGTCGGCCCCTGCCGACCGCGCCCGCCTCGCCGCGCTGGTGTCGCGGCTCGCCGACGCCAAGAACAAAGGACCGGCGCGAGAGGCCCTCGCTGCGCTCCGCGAGCTCAGGGACGTCGTGGCGGAGGGCGAGCGCGGCAGGGAACTCGTCGCCGCCGTACCCGGCTCGGCGGACGCGCTGCTCGACGTCTTCGTCTCGTTTGCGACGTCTGCGCCAGAGAACTCCGCCGCGGCACTCGACGTCATCTCCTCGCTCCGGCTCCCGGAGCGGTGCCTGGCGCGCGCCGTAGACAGGGATGGCGCGGCGCTGGTCGGCGCGCTCGTTTCCACCCTGCAGGGACACTCCGGCTCCGACGCCGACGCGGCGTCTCGGGCACGCGCGGCCGTGCTCCTGGCGGACGTGACGGCGTGCATGGCGCCGAGCAGGGCGGCGTCGCTCCCGGAGCAGGCGTTCGTCGAGGCTGTGCGGCGGCTCCGCGCCGACGACGGCATGGGCGCCTCGACCTCGATGGCGACCAAGGCAGCGCTGCGGGTGCTTGCAGGCGCGACCGCCCACGGGCGGAACCGAGTGAAGGCCGCGGAGGCCGGCGCAGTGGCGGCGCTCGTCGACTTACTGCTGCTCGTGAACAGCGAGCGGCGGCGCGCGTGGTGCGAGCTGGCGCTGTGCGCGCTGAACCGGCTGTGCGGGTGCGCGGAGGGCCGCGCAGCGCTGGTGGCGCACGGAGCCGGCGTGGCAGCCGTGGGGGCGTGGGTGGCCGGGGCGTCGATGGCGGCTAGCGCGAAGGCGGTGCGGGTGCTCCGATCAATCGCCCGGCACACGGCGACGGTGGCGGTGGTGCAGGAGATGGCGGCGACGGGCGCGGTGGGGAAGCTGTGCCTGGTGGCGGCGTCGCCGCCGGAGGAGGAGCGGCAGTGGTGCGACGAGAGGACGAGGGAGCGGGCGCGGGAGACGCTCCGGCTGCACGCCAGGGCGTGGCGGAGCTCCCCGTGCTTGCATCCTACCCTCCAGGCCCTCTACCCTTGCTAATTGCTATACTCTTCTTCTGTAGATGAAACTAATTGGTAGCGTAATTGTAATGTTTAACATGCTAATAATTGCATGTACCAGCTTTGCATGGTTATTTTGTGATGCCAACTTCAGTTAAGATGTCTCTGCCTTGCTTGCCGGTGATGGTACATTCTGAAATGTTTCAGTTAGGCATTTACAGGTAGACTGAACAAATTTGGCCCCTCAAATGTCCACGGACCCGACCCGTCAGTATATGAGTGTGTCCATTTTGACTCCTTATTTATCTGTCCACATAGCCATGTCCCCTCGCTTTTTTTTCTTATATGTCCGGTCATATGTATCTCATTGGTGGAGAAGGAGAGGGATAAAGAATAGAATAGTAAAGAAAGAAAAAGATGCTCTGTGGTGGGTCCAATTCTATGTGGCAGACGTAGGATCACTGACCAACACGCTCGGGCACTCGTCATACTCATCTCATATATGAGGGCAATATGGGGAGTATCGAACAACCTGAACATTTAAGGAAGCTTTGAGGGGTCTGGTTGGGTCAACTTTTTTTCTTCTCTCTCATGTCAGGTAAGTGGTCCTACGTCCGCCGGTCAATTTGAAGAGTCCGGTTGTAGATGCTCTTAGGTATCGGTCATATTTTGTTCCATGTTCTATTTGAGAAAGTGAGGGGGTGTGGGGGTTACCAGTTCAAGTTAAATTTACTCACCAAATGATAAATTCATGCGTGTGCCTGCCGAATTTTGCTGGTTTTGTGTCGGCGATCTCAGTGATATATTGTATGCTCTTGGTCGGAGGTATTTGATTGGAGTTCTACTCCTGCGCTCCACCTCAGCACTCTTCGAGTACACACGTCGGAGCTCTGTCATGTTTCCCTTGTCGGCACGATCCACCTCGAGGAGGTCGTGGGCCTCTCGATCTTCCTTTAGCTTGCATGTGGACGCCTTCGGGGGTCGTCGGATGCCAAATCCGAAAGTGGAGGTTCAGATGCGCGCTTGCGTCGCGGAGGCACATAGATTGGATGTCATATGCCCATGCCACCGAGTGCAAGAAGCCGATCCAAATGCGCCGGTGGGTTTAGCGGTCGGTAGTCTTCGTCAGCCACGCCCGCCGCCTCCAACTATCACCACGCTGTCGTGTTGGTTCAGATCTCATCTATCTCCTCTCCCTTGCTTGCTGGGTCAAGAAGGAGAGGACGCCACCGAGCCGTACGTGTGCTAAATAAACTCGGAGGTGCCGCACGTGCGGTACTAGATCGGATTGGATCGTGAAGAGTACGACTGCATCAACTGTGTTACGACGCTAACGCTTTCGGCCTACAAGGATATGTAGACACACTCCCGTCTCGTAGCTATGCATCTCCTAGATTGGATCCGCAAGAAAAGGAAATAACAAGGTATGATGGCTCGTGGGAGTCACACATGTAGTAACTTTTTGCCCCTCACACACTCACAAATGGGACACACACAAATGCACGCGGAAGGAGTGAGTGATCTCGTGGTTTTTGTTCTCGGTGTGGTTGAGCGATATATATACACACGAAAGACAGATGAACAAAAAATCTCCCGTGCCTTTTCCCTACAACACCCCCGGCGCACCCACAAATCACCCGCTCCCCCACCCCTCCCTCGGCCGCGATTCCCCGATTCTTCTCTCCCCCTCGGCCGCAACGAACAGCCTTCTTCCCCTTTCTTTCCGTCCCTCTGCTCTCTGCTCCGCTCTGCCATTCTTCGCACGCCGCACCCAACCACCGTCGCACCTCCCCCTTCCGCGGGCTCGCTCCGTCCATCCGTCCCCTCCGCGGCCGCATTGCGGATGGAAGCCCTCCCCTGCCTCGACCACGCCGCCAGGCCGCTCCGTCGGCAGGCTCCGTCGCCGTCTCCGGCGGCAGAGGAAGGTACAGGTACTTCTCCCCCTTTCCCCCCTCCGAGTCCGATGGCCTGCTGCCTCTTCCCCAGCAGAGCTTGGGTGTGATCTTTCCTAGTTTCTGCGGCCGATCCTCGTGGCTAGCGATGCAGGCAGGGACGAGGGTTTTCGGCCCTGTTTCGGCCCAAGCTTCCGATTTTGGCCGGGGGAGGTTCGGCCGGACAGGGGGGGTTTCGGTTACTGCTATTTTTGCTGTATCATCAAATCGCTGCGATTTTGCTTTGCTGGGTTTGTAGCGTGGACGAAAACCACCATCGTCTGAACTCTGAAGAAAGTACAGATATATACTAGTACTAGCAAGTAGGACGATTGCTACGGAAATGCTGCAACGTGGAGCCCATCTGGCCTTGGATCGTTCTTACCAGTGTTACAACAAACTGCAGATTTGGTGCGTTGGGGTAATAATTAGTACTACCAGTATGTAGGATGTGGTTTTTGATAAGTAGGATGTAGCTCTTGATCTGCACTGCACCCCCTCTGCTCTGCTGCAGATTGTGTTATACATGCTGCAGATAGCACCTTCTGAAATCACTTAAAACCACAAGGAGACTACTTGTTGTTCATCTATGTTCCTTTTAGTTTTGCGACTATCAAATTTCGCAACTTGCTATGGGTCAAGTGATTGCTTATTATTATTATTAGTGTAGGCAGCGCACTGAACTCGATGCTTTATCAATTAAGTGTGTAGACAGCACTTTGTGCAACTTACACTTGCTAGAATTTGAAGTCTCTACTGGGAGCACATTCCTCCACTTTTTTTAAGAGGCGCCGGTGCTTTTTTTGCTGCTCATTCGCTACCCGTGTTAAGAACTGATGCCATTTCATACTTGCACTAGTACCAAATCAAACAAGGCCATCACTGGAAGAAGTGGGTGCTCGATCCCTTTGCAGCTGTGGTACACGCACGTGAGTGCCAACTGTTTAGGTATTTTTTGGATAGTGGAAGGGGAAGCTCTCTTGGGCTCTGCATCTCTTGATGCGCATGGCCACACTGATTGATTATGCAAGTTCCTTTTGGTTTTTATGACTATCGATATTGCAACTTGATATGGGTCCAGTGATTACTTACTAGTGTAAGGTATGCAACACATTGTGTGACTCAAATGCGGATTAAGAGTGTACACGACATGTCGTGCAGCTTACATGAGATTTCAAGGTCTCTACTAGTAGTACATTTCTCATCTTTTTTACAAGGTCCGGGTGCTATACGTGTGCTGATCATTCGATACTTGTGCTATACATTTTCTGTTCATTCAATGCTTGTGTTAAGAACTGATGCCATATCCTGTATTTCTTTGCTAAATAATCTTCTCTTCTGTGAAACAGTTGCTGTCACAAGAATGGGACGCAAAAGTGACCTGGCTGACCAGCCACAGGAGGATGGCATGAGTGCTATCCCTGCTGAATATGAAGAAGGCAGTGAAGAAGAAGAGCCATTTGAACGTGAATTCTACGATGATGATGATGACGACGACGACGACGACAATGATAGTGAGCCAGAAACACAGGCTGTGGATTCTTGTGAAGATCCTTTGGCAGAAGAGGAAGAGGTTAGTGGTGAGGAACCTTGCGATGTTGCGGCTCCACTTGAAGACGAGGATGCCAGTTACGAGGAACCTTTTGTTTCAGAACTCTGTTATGAGGAAGAAGACAGTGGCGAGCAGGACTCGTATTATGCGGAGCCTCTCCCTGATTCATACAGGAAGCAGCTCTATGAAGTGGAGCCATGTGATGATCAAGTGGATCATGAGTATGAATTTGTGAAGAAGAAGTCCAGTACTGTGCAGACTATCAACAAGGAACAAAATATGAAAGTGGTCCTAAAACGGGCACTGAGAAAGGGCAGCAGCAATGAGCACAAGGCGGTACCAGTGATTGATGACATGGAAATGAAGCCGTTGAAGAAACCTTTATCTGTCAGGTTTGCTGCTGATGTATCTTGTTACACATACAGTACTGAAAGTTTTGGTCCTGCCAAGTTAGAGAAAAGGAAAGCTCAGTTTGATGACCAGGACAGCCACTTGCGTAAGAGGCAAGAACACATACTCTCCTCGCTTAAGGATGGTAGCAAGCTGAAAGAAGTGGATGACACTAACCTGTATGTGGGTAACCTCCCAGCTTCAGTGTCTTCTCACAAGCTCATTGAGCTATTTTTACCTTTCGGACGAATTGTTCGATCAAAAGTGGCAGATGATCGTTTCACTGGTGTAAGCCAGGGATATGGCTTTGTGAAGTATGCTGAACCTCGTAGTGCCACAGCAGCTATTGCACGCATGAATGGCCGTCTGGTTGATGGGAAAACATTAGAGGTTAGAGTAGCTGGACCTCCAACATCAGTATCCAACCCATCAAAGCAATCTGTGTCAGAAACTTGCAGTCGGCCCTCAAAGGAAATCGACGCGAGTAACTTGTATGTCAGCCACCTCCCCTTATCCATGGACACGCTAAAGCTACTCAACCATTTTCGGCCGTTTGGGAAAGTAACTGAGATAAAGGTACCCAAAGATCACACCACAGGTTTAAGCAAAGGATATGGTCATGTGAAGTACGCTGATTCTCGTGATGCAGCTCAGGCCATCATCCATTTGAATGGAGTTCTTGTTGAGGGTAAAAAGATAGAGGTTCGGTTGTCTGACATCTCTCCAACACTGTCAAATTCAGCTGTGGAATCACACACCAATACCAGAACCATGAAGGAAATCGACATGGCAAATCTCTATGTCTGCAACATTCCTGCATCCATTGACACAAATAAGCTGATTGAGCTTTTCTTGCCATTTGGTAAGATCACCCATGCAAGAGTGGCGGCAGACCAAGAAGGCGCTCATTCCGGTAAAGGATACGGCTTTGTCAAATTTGCTGATTCTCAATGTGCTGCCGAGGCTATTGCGCTAATGAATGGAGCACTGGTTGAAGAGGAGACATTAATTGTCAGAGTTGCAGGCCTTTCATCATCAGCATCCTCCAGCTCAGCTGTACATGGCTCACCGATTGCCTCTCCAGAAATCAACAAATCTAGACTGTATGTCACCAACCTTCCACAGACCATGAACGCTGATAAGCTGGTTGAACTTTTCGTGCCCTTCGGTCAGATCAGCAAAGTCGTGATCAATCCAGAATATAGCCTAGTGTATTATGCAGATGTAGCGTCAGCGATCACGGCTGCCAAACGCATGGATGGGTACCTGATTGGTGGAAAGAGGCTAGTTGTCAGGGGATCAGACTCCTCTTGTCAAACCAATGCAGCAGAGCAAGCTTTATCACAGCCAGCTGGCAAGCCCGCGAAAGAAATCGATATGGCCAATGTGTATGTTGGCAGCATCCCGCCAACGGTAACCGGCGATCAGTTGGTCGAGCTTTTCCGACCTTTTGGACAGATTGTGCAATCTAGGCTGTTTCATGGGTATGGCATGGTCAGGTATAGCCACCCTTCATGTGCTACTGCTGCAATTGATCATATGGATGGTTACCAAATTGGAGGACGTACCCTGGTTGTGAGAGTAGCAGGCCTTCCTAATCCCGGGGACTGTCTAACACTACCGGAGCCTGGGAACGAGCAGAGGCAAATTGACATAACCAACCTATATGTCTGCCATCTCCCGCTCCATGTAACCACTGAAAAGCTGATTGAAATCTTTCTGCCATGCGGCCAAATCACCTCAAGCAAAGGTGGTCATCGATTGGCACACTGGTGTGAGCAGGGGATTCGGATTTGTCAAATTTGCTGATGCTTATGGTGCTGCTGTGGCTCTCACTCACATGAACGGTTGCCCGCTGGAGGGGCGCATCTTGGGGGTTAGGATAGCCGGTGTCCATCCGAGTGATATGGGCAGCTACATGGCGCATCTCTACTCCCGGTTCACATTGCCTGACCCCTCGACCATGGCGGTTGGAATACCAACATCATCGTACTGGCCGTACTACTGTGCTGAATCGGCATACGCGGAGGGGCGGGGAGGTGATGCTGCTTCTCAAACATCTCAGGAGGAATCTGTATCGGCCAGTTCATTTGCTGAGAAAGGTTGTTCTTCTGTGTCAAGCCATGTCGCCGACAGATCTCAGCAACATTCATCAGCAGGTTGGGCTGGTCCGCCTGGCTTCAGTCCCCATGCTGCCCCCAAGAAGGATACCACCACCACGATGAAACCTTCCCAGCCTTGCTCCAAGGTCCATTTGGCACAATCAGGAGGCAGCCAGAAAAGACGCTCAATCGTCTAGCGCCGTCTGCTTCTGATCATGCTTCAGTGCATTTTATATTGCTTCTGAGAGAAAAACATACCCTAACATAATTTGGTTTTAGCTAGGTACTTAAGTGGTAGACTTTGATAGTTGGGCGGGCGAGCTGGCTGGTGAAATTTGCTATGTGATATTAGTTCAGTTCAAGTATCAGTTCAAGTATGTGATATTAGTTTCAGATAAAGAGAGAGTTTGCAGTTTGTTTTTACATTGTGCTCTTGGCCAGAGATCTTTGAACAGGATTCATGCCATTGTTACTCATTTAAAAAAAAAACTGATTATGTTTACAGTTTGTTGTACTGCAGTTTTAATTTGATCATGCTTCAGTGCATTTTATATTGCTTCTGAGAGAAAAAAACATATGCTAACATAATTTGGTTTTAGCTAGATACTTAAGTAGTAGACTTTGATAGTTGAGGCGAGCTGGCTGGTAAAATTTGCTAGGTGCTATTAGTTCAGTCCAATTATCACTTCAGTTCTGTTTCAGATAAAGAGAGAGTTTACAGTTTGCTTTTAAATTGTGCTCTTGGCCGGAGATCATTGCAAAAATCATGACATTGTTACTCATTTAAAAAACTTATTATGTTTACAGTTTGTTGTAGTGAGAAACTCTAATTTTTCAGCTGAGTTTGAAATAGTTCCTCTTCCAGGTGTGGATGTTTACCTTGCTCATTCAGCATTTCCATTCAAGTTGTCCTGAGTTTCACTAGGATGTAGGCAAAATATCCTTTTCACTGTACTTCATCTCTTGAACACTGTATTGTGAATCTTGCAGAGTATATCTAGCACCTAGCAGTGCAATCAAATAACCAGGCATTATTATGCTTTGCATCAATCGAGCATCAGGCATAATAATCCATATGTCGCGTTGCCGCAGTGTCGCGTAGAGCTGTGAAGATTCATCTCATTTCGGACAAAAGTGGAGTGCAACATATATTGTCAGACCGCAGAAGTAAAATCAGCATTCCCAGGCTTTTCTTTTCTAACAAAGGTTGCGTTATTGCTTCAGGTGGTCTTATTCTGAAGGCAGGCAAAACGGATTGAAGTAGAACCCCAATCTCTCCTGGATAACTTAACTTCATCAAGGAGGCTAAAGCAATAGAGCATAACCAAGAAAGGAAACAATGATTCACACAAAGGAGTAGCAGGGTACCTTAATGGTGACTGAGGGCTTGCATGTGTCAGCAAACCTGTCAAGAAACCTTGGTAAGAAACTGTTAGAATTGTGTCGAATATTGTTGTACAAGTTAGGTTACAGTTGGACTTGGAGTCGTACAGTGTGTAGACAGGATACGGAGTCGTGTCCAAGTAGGACACTTGTATCCTAGGCCTCTCATATATAGCGGGGGTAGACACACGATGTAATCTATGCCAACATAATAGCACGGGCACGCGGGGGAGCCGGCGGTGTGTGCCGGCGCCCGGGCGGCCAGGGTGCGGTATTGTGACGGTGTCATGGGGAGGAGCGCCCGTAGTCATGCCCCGGGGATGTAGCCATATCGGTGAACCTCGTTAACAAATCTCGGTGTCGTGCTTGTATGATTGCTTGGTCCTCGGTAGATCGACGGAGCGCCTCGGATTTATTCTAACAAGTGGTATCATGAGCAAGGTTACGAGGAAGCCGTGGAAGTTGATCTTGAGGAGAGGAGCGAAAAGATTCGTCAAATCGATCGTGCAGAAGTCGGACAGTTGAATCGGCGGCTGCGGAAGGTCGATGGTGCGGCGTGGTTCTATTCGGGTTCCTTGAAGTGATCGAAGGCATCAGGTTCGTGCAGCGTACTCAAAGGGCCGTCTCGGCGAGATCAATCAGATCGCGTACAGGCGGCGGCAACGTAAGGCAGTCGTCCAGCGGCGGCGGCGCTCAGGATCGTCTTTCGGAATCGACAGCGGTACAAGGGCAGGCGATAGAGCCAGGCAGGCACCGATCGTCAGGGTCCATGCTCGATGGCAGGCAGCCCAAGCAGTGCTCAAGATGCTGGTGATGGGCTGTGAACAGTTGTGCTGACCACGGGGCGGTGTGTAGCCAGGGCTGGCAGGCCAGGCCCAGGCGCTGCGCGGTTGGAGGCGTGCCGTGTGTATGCGTGCGTCGCGCGTGGGAGCTGCCCAGGCGAGATGATGTGCCTTGCTGTGTTGCGGCTGTGCGTGGTGCGTATGGAGCTGCAGACACGAGTTTTGTTGAAAAAAAGGAAGCGTCTGGACTAGTAATTGCTAGCGTTGGTTGGTGCTATTCATCGTCAGCAAGCAGAGGGAGAGGCAAATCAGTCTAGAGGCTACAAGCATGCATGGAAACGTGGTGGAGTTTGGATCTCTACGATCGTGTGCATATCGGAAGGCTACTACAAGGATTTCTTCATTGTCTCTTTGCTTGGTACACGTACAGTTCACGTACGGGATGGCGACGGTTGTACGCTGCAATGAATAAAGACGTGGAGTCGCAAATCCATGGGAGATCAATACCAATTGGCGCAGAATGCTAAGTTGATCAAGATGGACACCCGTGCGACGAGAGACGATGTGCGCATAAGGCTCGGAGGAGTCTGGAGTGCGTTGTGACAGGATCATGTATACACATGGCGTCAAGGCAATGCACGGAGATGTGCGGGGCGGACAAGACGCAAGGTGGAGCGTGGTTGCAGTCGGATATTTTTCGGCTGGGTCGGACTGGACAGTCTGATGGATCGACGGGGATGTCGGTCAAAGCAGAAGACGGCGGTGATTTCAGCGACGACGACATAGGAGCGTGATGCTGATGGTGGCTGACTTCTGGGGCGTGGAAACACGTGGTGCAGGCCTGAGGGTTTGTGCGGCTTCGACAAGACTATGGCGCAGGGTTGATTCAAGGCGGTGTACACATGAGAGAGCTTGAAGTCGACAGGGCGCAGGGTAGCGTGGCCAGCTACATAGAGTCATGTTGAAGGTGGAGTTGGAGTCTGATGGATGACTACACTCTGTGCTGATGGAGGGGCTACGGCGTAAATGCATGGAGAGTCGAAGCCTATTTCAGCGGGATAGCAAGAGACACGTGGATCGGACTGGGTACCAGTGGTCTGATGGAGACGTGATACTCGGCATCGGTCGGTGATGATCGATGGTTCTTTGCAGTGGGGGTTGAGGCAGTGGGGGCTAGCTACCCGGGAGACTCGACCAGGACAGCAGAGGCTCGACGCGGTGATAGCGGCGAGGCGTGCGGTAAGCACGGGACACAGCGACAGGCCAAGGCACTGGTGGTCAGACATGTGGTCAGGCAAATTGTGCAGGAGGTGCTGAAGCAGTGTTGACGAGTACCAGATTCAAGTTGGTGACTGGGTCTATCGGTGCTAGTTGATGGACAGGAGTTGACCATGGAGAATCTGAGAAAGTGGCGGAAAGTCTGAAATTGTCAAAGGCTGAGAGAGTACATGGCCGTATATTCTGTGGTGTTTAGTGCACATGGCAAAGTGCGGATGACAAATACAGAAGGAGGCGAAGTGCTATAGCTGTGAGACATGCCAGAGACTATCCGGAAGAAGGGTGAGACAACTGCAAATTTGACTCAGGGTGACACAGGGCGATGGAGAAATTCCTTCAAGTTTCAGACAGGCGGTCAAGAAAGAGCGGTGATGTTGGGTTCAGGTAACTCTTGTATGTGACATCCAATATGTGAGTTGTTCACTTTCACGCAGACAGTGGTCGGTGTGTGATGGCGTTGAACGGATTCTCCAGAAGTTGGGAGCACGGACTAGAGTAACAAGGAACTTAATTTTGCTCGAGTGTTGACTGTGGTCAAGAAAAGGAGGGACTACAAGTTGCAGGTGGAGTCACATGGAGTCTGGGAGTAGCAGAGGTGCTCATGGCGTATCTCAAGTCCAATGTACAAGGAGGTTCGATGCATGGATGAATTCAATGTGGTGAAGAATATTCGCCAAGGTGGAGTTTGTTAGAATTGTGTCGAATATTGTTGTACAAGTTAGGTTACAGTTGGACTTGGAGTCGTACAGTGTGTAGACAGGATACGGAGTCGTGTCCAAGTAGGACACTTGTATCCTAGGCCTCTCATATATAGCGGGGGTAGACACACGATGTAATCTATGCCAACATAATAGCACGGGCACGCGGGGGAGCCGGCGGTGTGTGCCGGCGCCCGGGCGGCCAGGGTGCGGTATTGTGACGGTGTCATGGGGAGGAGCGCCCGTAGTCATGCCCCGGGGATGTAGCCATATCGGTGAACCTCGTTAACAAATCTCGGTGTCGTGCTTGTATGATTGCTTGGTCCTCGGTAGATCGACGGAGCGCCTCGGATTTATTCTAACAGAAACAGTGCATCAAGATGTGATGTTTGTAATGCATAAACTGGAATCATTAACCATGCGTGCATGCAGGAAAATCTGTGATCAGTAATGCATTTCTGAAACGTGTCTCGGATCAATCTCACACCATGTCAGCTGATAGATTCAGTTTACACACGATTGAAAAAACAGTTTGCAGACTACAGAGGTAGATTCACTTGTTTCCTTTAACAGTTGGCGGAGCTTAGTTATGTCCTGAGGGGGCCGTGGCCCCCCCCCCCCCCCCCCCCCCCCCAAATAATTATCACTACTACGCAGACTGCAGCTCAGCTTTGAATTTGGCACACCTCCACGCCCTGCAGACTGCACAATGCACCAACAAACATGCCAATCTTCACGCACCAACTCGGCTGCATCTCAGCCCCCGTGGTAAGTTCCTCAAACAAACAAACAAAAAGCTCATGTGGTGTGCCTCATCTCAACAAAGGGGACGGCTCCGCGACGCAGAATATTGAAACCTCGACGCCGTCCGGCCGTTGCTGAGGAGATGGCGAGGAGGTTAGGACGAGCTCCGCGTTTGGGCCGCTAGCGACAACCCTGGCACCTAGGGGATCAAGGGTGCGCCCAGCATCACCACTGGGCACTGGCCGGTGGTCGCGAATCGTCGATGCCATCAGTTGATTGAATTCTGGCCGGCCTGCCGCCACGCCCCGCACAATTTTTCTGATGTTTCTAATGCTGTAAGAGTTGCATGTATATCAACCATGTTGTACAGTATGATTCAAACTGGTTTCTCTTTTGTTTTTTGGTTGTGTGATTTGATCTAATTGGGAAGTTTTTGGTGATGGCACATAATTTTTCTCTCATTTGCAGTGATCAGTGATTGATTGAATTGGACTATACACATAACAAATTTATTCTCTCGGTAGCAGTTGCTCACTACATAATTTTTTGTTTTTCGGCCCCCCCAAACATTTTTGCCTAGCTCCGCCACTGTTGCCACAGTATATGATTCTATTTTTGAAGTGATGATGTCCGTGCCATAATTGCAAGCAATAAAGGTAATGCAAACATGATAAACATTTTGTCAAGTATTCTTGAAAAAAGAAAGACCCAATTAGAAACGGTAATTTCCTCATCTCGGATGATCATTATGCATCCTTACAACCCTATCTATTGCAGCGATGTTTCCCGAACCATTTATCTGAGGTAGCGGATCTTCTCCAACTTAGGTGCTTTTATAGTCACCACATCCGACACTCAACATAACGAGGCGATAATCAACTATACTCTGTCAAGTCCCTTGTGGGCACATATACAGATTATGCTCACAAAAATTAGATAGATAATTCTAAGAAAATTAATAATGGAAATGCACCAGCTTTTATATGAAATACTTCATCGTTGACTGATAGAATCAACTTTCCCTCTCCTGTACACAATTATTTTCGTCTCCATCACATGCCTCTTATTTTCCCACTCATCCTATTCCACACACACTTTTTTTTTCTCCATTTATTTTTCTGGCTGCTACTCCACATGCACCACCCCATGGGGTTGCAGAGTTATCCCATGGTGTTTCAGTGTGGATCTGTGGTTCAGAAGTTTGTGCTATTGTAGTATTGTATATGTTGCGTGTCCCTACACCGGCTCTTGATTTATAGATTAGACAATTAGGCTAAAACTTGCCCAAGCTCCAAAAAAATTATGGCTTCGCCACTGATTTGAAGGTTATTTCTTATGAATGGTCTGCAAATGATTATGTTTGTATTGCGTTTGTATCTGCCCTATATATGTATCTACCAACGACAGACAAGGATGATCATTGCTCATGCCCTTCTTTGGCCGGCCAAGGCAGTTATGGGATTACTTTCACACTGTATTAGCTCATAGGTTGAGGTTACATATAAAGGGGAGAACCCCAACGGGCTCCCTGGAGGTTAGGCACGACCTGCCTAGGCGTGCGGGACTAGTGCATCTAGATCCTGCAGAATAGGGAGGAGAAGATTACAACGAGTTCATGTCATACAGGGTTTGTTACGACAGAATAATATACAAGTATACAACACGCTAACACCCCCCGCAGCCGGAACTTTTTCTGGAAGGATGTTGAGGCTGAAACGAAAATCTTGAAACATGACGGTGGGGAGGCCTTTGGTGAAGACATCAGCCGTTGAATTCTTCTCGCGCATGGCCGATTATTGCGTTCACATGTGCGAGACAGCCGTTGAAGCCTACTTACCAGTTATCGCGAGGCCCCGTTGGTAAATTTATTATAGAGGAGTTCAGAGAGCCAGGATCACCGGTGGCGGGGCCATTGCTGCTGCTGAATTGGCCGGTTTGTGATGGCCGTGAAAACCCAACGCATTCCTTGGTAAATTTTTAGAGGAGTTCAGACTTCAGAGAGCCAAATAGCCGACCCACAGTGTGATTGAAGTCCTGCCACTACTCCAATTTCAACCTCATATCACATCAGTTCACATTATCACATTCTAGTACTGGAACTCAGTAATGCAATCCCTACCTTTATGTTGACCTCAACTAAGTGTGCTTTTGCGATCTCCTCTACTTTATACTCCCTCCATTCCCAAATGAGTCATTTTACGGTGCATCCGGACGATATGGACCGTCCGTCGGAGCGAATTCGACGGTCCAGATCCGATGCAATACGCTGATTCAGTCCCCATGCTGCCCCCAAGAAGGATACCGCCACCACGATGAAACCTTCCCAGCCTTGCTCCAAGGTCCATTTGGCACAGTCAGGAGGCAGCCAGAAAAGACACTCAATCGTGTAGCACCGTCTGCTTCTGATCATGCTTCAGTGCATTTTATATTGCTTCTGAGAAAAAAACATACCCTAACACAATTTGGTTTTAGCTAGGTACTTAAGTGGTAGACTTTGATAGTTGGGCGAGCTGGCTGGTGAAATTTGCTATGTGCTATTAGTTCAGTTCAAGTATCAGTTCAGTTCTGTTTCAGATAAAGAGAGAGTTTACAGTTTGCTTTTACATTGTGCTCTCGGCCAGACATCTTTGAACAGGATTCATGCCATTGTTACTCATTTAAAAAAAACTGATTATGTTTACAGTTTGTTGTACTGCAGTTTTAATTTTTCAACTGAGTTTCAATTTTATTTTTCTTGAGCTATGGATGTGTGCCTTGTTCATTCAGCATTGCCATTCCAGCCCTCGTAAGTTTCTCTAGCATGTAGGCAAACAATCATTTTCCCTTTACTTCATCTCTTGAAAAATGTCTTCTCAAACCAACGAAACTGGCATCACCACCATGTGTGAGCGAAGAACTGTGTAAATTCTTATCATCTAGGAGCATTGTGAAGATTCATATCATCTAGGAGAAAGTGGAGTGCAACACATATTGCCAATATGAACAACAGTAGAGAGGACACAGTACAACCACATGCTTTTCTAACAAAGATTGTGTTATTGCTTCAGGTGGGCTTCTGAAGGCAGGCAAGACTGATTGCAGTAGAAGCCCATTCTCCCCTGCCAATCAATAAAGCATAACCAAAGACGGAAAGGATGATTCAGACACTATCGTTTGAGTCAAGCAGCATGATTTCCCCTGATGAAGGCGTAGCAATCTACTTGATTTCGCCGTCACTGTCCTCCACAAGTTCCGGCGATACCGGGAAGCAAGCAACCCGAATGCCGTGTCGAAAAGGCCACAACCCCACTGCCTTTGACGACGCGTACACCCAAGATGGTAGCCTGCTTCGAACCTACAAATTGCTCCAAGCGTAACTCGGTCATGCAGAAGCAGTTGCCAAAGCAAATGGTATATACACCGAGAAGGCATTTAGTTTGGCGGTATGTATCGGTGATCAACGACCTGTCCCGGGACTTGGCGCTGCCTTTCGCCATAAGCTGGACCTCATAGTTAACATGGTCCTCCAACATAATGGCACGAGAGGATTTTTTTGGCGAGCTTAGATTGGATTTTTTTTAGCAAGCTCTGCCAGTACATAAAGTTTGGACTCCGTTTGATATTCCTTTTCTTCGAAACACTGAAATAGGCAAGAAAGCAACAATATGGGCTGGGCCTCCGGTTAATAGGATAGTCCCAAAAATAATATGAAAGTGTATAATAAAGCCCGTAAACATCCAAAACAGATAATATAATAGCATGGAACAATCAAAAATTATAGATACGTTGGAGACGTATCACGGGGTGGCGCCGGAATGGGCGTCGGGGGCACGGGGCCGGGCCCCTGAGCGCGGGCAGGCGCCCAGATCGAGCGGGCGAGGGGGCGTGCGAGAGGCAGTGGGGGATCGAGGGGAGTGGGGGGTAGCGGTTTAGGGTTCCGGTCGTGGGGGTAAGGGGAGGAGAGGTGGGTTGGCCTGAGGCCCAGTTGGGCCACGGCCCAGGGTGTTGCCCCTTTCATTATTTCTTTAAATCATGTTTTCCACTTTTATTTATTAACAAAGATAGAAAATGATTATTTAGGGTAACCAAAAGAGCTAAGAAAAATGTGGGACTTAGCGCATTTCCATTTGCATTTTCACAAATAAAATAGCACTTTAAAATGCCGAAATTGCATTGTATTAATCGCTACAGTCCATCTTACCTCTTAGGTGTTGTTGTTTTCCTTAATAATTAAATGTTATGGAATTTTGGCTAAATGATGAACTATTTTGCAGCAACTTATGTGCAACTCCACATCTCACTTGCAAATTGAATTTTATTCCAAAGCGGAATTTCAAATGATATTTGAATCAAAGATGATCAAGCACTGTTTAGCAAAATGATTAGTTTAGTATAGAGGGTTACTGTAGCAATGACATTGGGGGTGTTACAAAGGGGCGCCTCCAAGAGGACACACAATCCCTTAGACCCCTCTCTCTCCCGTTACTTCGTAACTCCTCCGTCTTCGTTGTTTTGATAGCGCTCGATGTAGCCCTGCCAGAATTACTCCACCACCATCACCGTCACGCCGTCGTGCTGCCGACGATCCCATCTACTTCTCCTCCCTCGCTTGCTGGATCAAGGAGGGGCAGACGTCATCGAGCCGTACGTGTGCTGAACGCGGAGGTGCCGTCCGTTCGGTACTTCATCGGTTTGGTTCGCGATTGGATCGTGACGAGTACGGCTACATCAACCGCGTGATATACGCTTCCGCTTAACGGTCTACGCGAGTACGTAGACACACTCTCCCCTCTCATTGCTATGCTTCTCCTAGATAGACCTTGGGTGTTCGTAGATTTTTTTTGATTTTCGTGCTTCGTTCCCCAACAATGCACCCCACGTTTGTCTCCGGTTTGCAGAAGAAATCACGTCCGGACCTCGCTGTGAACCGGTACAGGCCCGTGTTGCGGGTCGGCGTTGTAGAACCTCCGATCAAACAAGCTGTAATGGAAAAGTTGTTTCTCAGATTGAGTGCATCAATACTCACCATCTCGGCATAGGAGCTGTCATACATCAACCTAGCTAGTCAAATTTTTTCCACTTGGGAAAGGGTTGATCGTATTCATGCTAACCTATGACAACACACATAATTGCTTCGCGTTTGCAATTTATTTGCCGGCTAGAAAATTTTCAGTCACATTCTCTAGGTGCAGCCGCGCAGGAGGGTGAGACGGGGACGCTGTGGCCAGCTGTGGCATCCCTGATGAGCCCTAGACAGAACCTTGCGGGAAGCAGGAGGACGAGACTGCAACACGAGCATATCCACTGGAGGGGAGGAAGTGGATTGTCTGGTTTGAGTTGATGGAGGCAAGCTAGGACCTTGGGGACAACGCTCCGTGACGTCACCGCTAAAGGTTAGGAAGTAGGTTGACTGATTCAGTTCAGGAGGTTTTGGGTTTAGGATAGAGGAAGAAGATGAAGCCCTACACGGCGTGTTTACAAAGGTTTTGCTGTATATGCTTTGCAGCATCATCGTTGTTTCTGAAACAAAGGTTTTGTTGGAATAATCAACACTGTTTCTGAAACAAAACTCTTGTTGTAAAGAGGGGTCATACGTAAAGATGCTTTGCAATGCCATCAATGTTTCTGAAACAGAGCTCTTGTTGCAATAGGCATGGATGTGTTTCTGAAACAAAGCTCTTGGTGCAATAGTCTCCGACGATGCCCACACTGTTAAACAGTTCTCTTCTCTGCTACATATGTAACTGAACTTGTGTGTGCAATACAATCATACGGGCTGCGGATTTCTTGGCGCAGCCGGCGCAGTGCATGTGCAACTCCCAGTATCACTGGCGGCGGGGCCATTCCCGCTCCTGAATTGGCCAGTTTGTGATGGTCATGAAAACAAAACACATTCCTTGGTAAATTTACAGAGGAGTCCAAGGAGCCAATCAAGCCGACTTACTGATTTTGTGATCGAAGTCATGCTGCTACTCAAATCTGAAGCTCATATCCTTTATGTCGACCTCAACTAAGTGTGTATTTCGGATCTCCTCTTCTTTATACTATGGATATTGCAGTAAATAGTTCGTGTGTATATGTTGCTTCTAGTCATTTCTTAGAACTCCGCCTTTCTGGTATTTTTACTGCTTCCAGTTCCTGCCAGTGCTAGTAAGCCATGCTAACATATAAGAGCGGCATTTCAGTCTTGCTACTTGGGCAGGGCAGATGAGCCATGCATTGATAGGAACGTGGGATAGGAACCACTAGGTTTCCAATTGTCAAAATCCAAAGAAAGACGTCCCGGACAAAGATTCAAACAGATCAATCTTGTTAGGTTAAGTGATGAGCTTGACCGTGTTAAATGGTTGGCCACCAAATCTAGTGATTCTACCGTGAAATCTTGCCATCAGTATCTTGTGACTATGAGGGTAACTTTTTCCCTATGAAAGAAGTATAAACTGGTTGTGGTCGAAACAATTTTCAGGTTTTGCAGAGGACTATTTCTTTCCTTTTTAGGAGCATACTCACCTGTCAACATGCAAGCAACAACTGCAGGAGGTATACCACGTTTGTCATATTTGGTAGTTAAAAAAATTGTATCGGAGGCAAAGCAGATCGTGCATATTTCTAACAATGATGCAATATCACCTTAATTATACATAAAGATACGACCTTATCAGCAACTGAAGAAATCTACTCCCTCTGTCCGATAATATAAAAGCATTTTTGTGTCAGAAACGCTCTATATTATGGGATGGGTGGAGTATTATTCATTGAGCCTAACAGAAGAATAGATATGAATTTCACCATCACGTGTGACGGTCCAAGGAATCAACAAATCTCTTAAATGTAGTTTTCTTGTTCTAGTACCACAAACCCAACAACGATATCAATGACCACTACTTTCAAAATTACTCGAATCAACAACGATATGCTGCCACTAAAACCAAAATAATGTGCAAATTAATTAACACATACTTCCAGATCAACGACCCACTCTGAAACTAGCTAACAAGTTACCACTTAAATGTATCCTAGCTGCTTGGTTTTGAAAATAGCCTGAAAATCATTCTACTCTTGTTTCTCACCTCTCACCTCAGGAGAGACGAGGGTCGACGGAAAGACGTCCCAATCCATCTCGTACAGCACCGGGGGTGCTTGTAGACATGTCGTGCCTCTGTATCCATGGCTGTATCCACGGCAGCAGCTACTGCTGCACGACTCTAGAAACCGACACGTGCCCCTCGAATGCTCACTTGTTTCGTCCTTTAGATGCATCGGCAACTTTTCCTTGCTCTTGAGGTCGACGATAGAGAGGACACCACCATGTTGTTCGACGAGCAAAGCACCTCTGGTCTCTGCAAAGAATACCGAGCTTATTCTCTCGCTCCCCAGGTTCGTCAGCTCAGAGTTTTGCCAGGGGTTGTCATCTTGTTCTTTTTCTTTGACTACTACGTCATCTTGTTCTTGCTTGGTCCATAGATCTGCTACGCCGTCTTCTCCTATGGTAACAAACGAAAGCCTTCCTTGGACGGTGCATGGGATTGGCGGGCGTGGCATGGTAGGGTGGACTTCGATCGGTATCTCGATCAAAGTGGCATGTAGCGTGTCCATGCTTACCTTAAGGGCGTAGATCTGATGGTTTTGGTAATGCATGAACAACCAGTACACGATGCCGCGGGTGACTAGGCCGGCGCGTGGGCCGCACCTGGTGAACCGGGAAGCCAGGTAGGACCTGACCGGAGCAGTCCAACCACCACCACCACCGGGCGCGTCCGAGGAGTAGGCGCAGGCGTACGCAAAGCCGTCGTTGTTGTCCTTGTACATCAATAAAACTTGAAACACGGATTGATCCTGCTGCTGCTTGTGGTCCACCGGAAGCAAACTAGCATCGCCGGCGGCGGCGGCGTGGTCTGCGGCGGTGACGATCGCGCAGCCTATCAGATTGTTGTCCAAGTAGTCGTCCATGTTGAAGGGAGGCGGCGGGAGCAGATGCGTGCTGCTCCTGTCGAGGAGAGGGCGGCACACAGCCAGGTGGAGCTTGTTGGGCCCGTCGTCGCGGTTGCGGGGCGAATACGGCTGCAGGAGGCGCGCGAGGAGGAAGCCGCGGCGCGCCGCCAGTGGCCTCGCGAGATGGAAGAGCCCGCGGTCGTCGCCGTCGATGGTGACGAACGAGTAGAAGGCACGAGGAGGATGACGCACGTCGTCAAGGCCGGCCTGGAGGTTGATGAACCGCGGGGGCGCGTAGAGGCTGCCCTTGTCCCTGGAGTCGTCGCGGGAGTAGCACATCTGGGAGAAGACCCCGGCGAGGATGCAGGGGCGGCGCGCCGTGTCCGGCCAGAGGCCGAGGCGGCGGAGGAAGGCCCGGTCGAGGACGAGGCGGCGCCAGTGCTTGCACGTGGCCGCGCAGCGCAGGAGTTCCCGCAGGCCCGGCAGCCGCGCCAGGACCTCGCGGACGGCGTCGTCCCCGATCTCGGCGCCGTCGCGGCGGCAGCGTACGCGTGCGTTGTCCATCGATGGATCGATCTATCTCTTGGTGGTTAGGGTCCTCCCGCACGATCGTGTATTTGTCGACCGACCGACGCGGCTGGTAACCGTCGGGGCCAGCAATTTTCCCTAAAAAAAACCTGTTTTTTTAGACAACCTAGCAAGCTTTATTAATTCGTCACAATGTTTACAGGGACGGATGGTAAATTCTCAGGTTGCCCCAACCACACATGACGGCCACCACCGAAAGATAAAGCATGCTTCGCTAAGTTGTGAGCTTCATAATTTGAGCTCCTAAGTTCATGACTAAAAGTGCAAAGAATGGTCTATTATTTCATGTACAATTGCACTGTAGTTTGCTGAGTTATCCATCACCAAATCTTGCACCACCACTTTGCAGTCTGAAGCCACTTGAATCCTTCGCTCATACAGATCATCAGCTAACGCCAGGGCTTCTCTGATAGCCAGTGCTTCCAGGGTCGTCGGATCAATGATGTGGTTGAAACAAAGTGTCGAGGCCCCCAAGAACATACCACTATCATCTCTACAAATTGCACCCACAGCCCCGAAACCATTGCTAGACACAGCAGCATCCACGTTCACTTTTGCATTGCCAACCGTAGGCGCCAACCAAGTCTGCGATTGCACCATCGTCGGCGCACGGATCACCTGAGATCTGCTGTTGACAATCTGCAGCTCAGCCAAGAATTTTGTTATAAACGTATGAGCTGAAATTGGTGTTTGGAAAATGTTTTCATGGATAGCCTTCCTCCGTACTCCCCAGAGCGCCCAAAGAATGACTACCAGTTGATCAAACTGTTCCTTTGGCAACACTTCATGCATGGAAAACAGCCACTCCTTCGGATTGTCCTCCCCCTGATCAATCATGTGAGCTACTAGTTCCCCAGGTGCCAGTGCCCAAACACTTGCCGCCAACGGACAGTAGATGAGAGCATGTTTCCAAGTATCGACAGCCCCGCAGATCGGACAGGCGTCCTCCGTTGCCATATGCCGATGCTTCAGCACAGTACCCGTTGGCATGGACTGTTGGGCGAGTCTCCAAACGGAGATCTTCAGTTTCGAGGGAACCTGCAGGTGCCATATCATAGTCCATTTCTCTGATTCACTGGGATCATGCGAGGTCTCACCTTCCTCATCAAACTGGGCCTTGTGGGCGCGTTTTAAACTCAAAAATCATTCTGTAGGCCGACCGAACACTAAAACCCCCTCGAGGCTCTTCATGCCATGCCCAGAAGTCCTCGACGTGGCGTGTGCAAAGCGGAATCCGCAGGTTGGCCTCTGCATCTCCCTGAATAAAGACCGATCGGACCAAGGTCTCGTTCCAGCTAGCAGTTGTATTATCAGTTAGTTGTGCCACTCTGACAGGAGCATTTGGTACAAGCGATGTTACTGGGCACTTGATGTTGGGGAACGTTGCATAAAATAAAAAATTTCCTACGTTCACCAAGATCAATCTATGAGTTCATCCAGCAACGAGAGAGAGGAGTGCATCTACATACCCTTGTAGATCGCGAGCGGAAGCGTTCAAGAGAACGGGGTTGAGGGAGTCGTACACGTCGTGATCCAAATCACCGGAGATCCTAGCGCCGAACGGACGGCACCTCCGCGTTCAACACACGTACGGTCAGCGTGACGTCTCCTCCTTCTTGATCCAGCAAGGGGGAAGGAGAGGTTGATGAAGATCCAGCAGCACGACGGCGTGGTGGTGGATGCAGCAGGGATCCGGCAGGGCTTCGCCAAGCGTCTGCGGGAGGGAGAGGTGTAGCAAGGGGGAAGGGAGGCGCCAGGGGCAAGGGTGCGGCTGCCCTCCCTCCCCCCTCTTTATATAGGGTCCCCAGGGGGGCGCCGGCCCTGGAGATGGGATCTCCAGGGGGGCGGCGGCCAAGGGGGGGAACTTGCCCCCCAAGGCAAGTGGAGGCGCCCCCTCCCCTAGGGTTCCCAACCCTAGGCGCAGGGGGGCCAAGGGGGGGCGCACCAGCCCACCAAGGGCTGGTCCCCTCCCCACTTCAGCCCATGGGGCCCTCCGGGATAGGTGGCCCCACCCGGTGGACCCCCGGGACCCTTCCGGTGGTCCCGATACAATACCGGTGACCCCCAAAACTTTCCCGATGACCGAAACAGCACTTCCTATATATAATTCTTCACCTTTGGACCATTCCGGAACTCCTCATGACGTCCGGGATCTCATCCGAGACTCCGAACAACTTTCGGTTTGCTGCATACTAATATCTCTACAACCCTAGCGTCACCGAACCTTAAGTGTGTAGACCCTACGGGTTCGGGAGACATGCAGACATGACTGAGACTCCTCTCCGGTCAATAACCAACAGCGGGATCTGGATACCCATGTTGGCTCCCACATACTCCTCGATGATCGCATCGGATGAACCACGATGTCGAGGATTCAATCAACCCCGTATTCAATTCCCTTTGTCAATCGGTACGTTACTTGCCCGAGACTCGATCGTCGGTATCCCAGTACCTCGTTTAGTCTTGTTACCGGCAAGTCACTTTACTTGTACCGTAATGCATGATCCCGTGACCAGACACTTGGTCATATTGAGCTCATTATGATGATGCATTACCGAGTGGGCCCAGAGATACCTCTCCGTCATACGGAGTGACAAATCCCAGTCTCGATTCGTGCCAACCCAACAGACACTTTCGGAGATACCCGTAGTGCACCTTTATAGTCACCCAGTTACGTTGTGACGTTTGGCACACCCAAAGCACTCCTACAGTATCCGGGAGTTGCACAATCTCATGGTCTAAGGAAATGATACTCGACAATTGGAAAAGCTCTAGCTAAACGAACTACACGATCTTTGAGCTATGCTTAGAATTGGGTCTTGTCCATCACATCATTCTCCTAATGATGTGATCCCGTTATCAATGACATCCAATGCCCATAGTCAGGAAACCATGACTATCTGTTGATCAACGAGCTAGTCTACTAGAGGCTCACTAGGGACTTGTTGTGGTCTATGTATTCACATGTGTATTACGATTTTCGGATAACACAGTTATAGCATGTTAGACAATTATCATGAACAAATAAATATAATAATAACCATTTTATTATTGCCTCTAGGGCATATTTCCAACACTTGAAGTTATCCCTGGGAATCCAACTATCGCTCCAAATGCTACATACGTTTATTGAAGTAGCATGAGCCTTGAAGCAGGCCGACCTCCAATCGTCAAAACTCGTGGTATAAAACAAAAACCTTTTATGGTTGAACTCCGCCAATGTGGTGCTCTTGCCCAAGAAGGATAGCGCGGAGGGCATCTCCGATTATAGGCCCATAAGCCTCATCCATGCCATTGCCAAAATCATTGCTAAGGTGCTCTCCTTGCGGCTTGCCCCGCATATGGATGCCCTCATCTCCAACGCCCAAAGCGCCTTCATAAAAAAGAGAAGCATCCATGACAACTTCATGTATGTGCGGAACTTTGCTCGATGCCTCCACAAGCGCAAGACCCCTGCCCTTCTGTTCAAGCTTGACATAAGAAAAGCCTTCGACTCTGTCAAATGGGAATTCATCCTGGACCTCCTGCAACGTAGGGGTTTCCCTAGCAAATTCCGTGACTGGATTGTCGCACTGCTTTGCTCCTCATCCTCGCGTTTCCTGCTCAATGGGCTGCCCGGACCTCCCATCTATCATGGTCGTGGATTTCGTCAAGGGGACCCGATCTCGCCACTGCTATTCGTCCTTGCAATTGACCCGCTTCACCAAATTCTTGAGTTGGCAACTAGGAAGGGCCTCCTGCATAAGATTCGGGGACGAGGCGCTATGATGAGAACCTCCTTATATGTGGATGACGCAGCTATTTTCATGGCCCCAATCAAAAGCGACGTCGACAACCTCACCACCATCTCGAAGGGTTTCGGTGATGTCACGGGTCTATGCACCAACTTCCACAAGAGTTCGGTTGTGCCAATCAGATGTGCCAATGTTGACTTGGATCATGTCCTTAGTGCCATTCCCATGTCTAGAGCCACCTTCCCAATGAAATACCTGGGACTCCCACTCTCGGTCTGGCAGCTCAAGACTGTGGATTTCCAATACCTTGAAGACAAGGAGGCCGGCAAGCTTGCCACCTGGGACAGCCAAAACATCACCGCCATCGGGCGCACAACACTTGTCAGATCGGTTATTGCCTCCCAAGCAGTGTATGCCATCACACCTCTCATCGTGCCACCACGCTCTCTTCACAACATCAACATATTGGAGAGGGCTTTCCTTTGGTCTGGATCGGATAAGACGACCGGTGCCAAATGTAAAGTGAATTGGAAGGTGGTTTGCCGCCCCAAGGAGTATGGAGGCCTTGGGGTTCTAGACACTAACAAGTTTGCTCGGGCCTTACGTCTTAGGTGGCCATGGTATGAATAGAAGGAGCCAAGCAAGCTTTGGGTGGGGCTTGGGAACCCTTGCACGGAGGAGGACATGGACTTCTTCTATGCCTCAACTGTTGGGGAACGTAGCAAAAAATCAAAATTTTCCTACGAGTCACCAAGATCTATCTATGGAGAGACTAGCAACGAGGGGAAGGAGAGTGCATCTACATACCCTTGTAGATCGCTAAGCGGAAGCGTTCAAGAGAACGGGGTTGAAGGAGTCATACTCGTCGTGATCCAAATCACCGGAGATCCTAGTGCCGAACGGACGGCACCTCCGCGTTCAACACACGTACAACCCGGTGACGTCTCCCATGCCTTGATCCAGCAAGGAGAGAGGGAGAGGTTGAGGAAGACTCCATCCAGCAGCAGCACGACGGCGTGGTGGTGGTGGAGGAGCGTGGCAATCCTGCAGGGCTTCGCCAAGCACCGCGGGAGAGGAGGAGGACTTGGGAGAGGGGGAGGGCTGCGCCTGAACTTCGTGTGAAGCTCCCATGCGCCTCCCCACTATATATAGGGGTGAAGGGGCTGGTTTCTTGCCCTCCAAGTCCATTGGGGCGTTGGCAAAGGTGGGAGGAAAGAAATCCCATCATTTCCTTCCCCACCGATTGTTATCCCCCCTTTTTAGGGATCTTGATCTTATCCCTACGGGATATGATCTTATTCCTTCTAAGGGGGGATCTTGGTGCGCCTTGACCAGGGGTGTGGGGCCTTGCCCCCACTACCCACGTTCATGTGGGCCCCCCATGCAGGTGGGCCCCACTCTGGAACCTTCTAGAACCTTCCCGGTACAATACCGAAAAATCCTGAACATTTTCCGGTGGCCAAAATAGGACTTCCCATATATAAATCTTTACCTCTGGACCATTCCGGAACTCCTCGTGACGTCCGGGATCTCATCCGGGACACCGAACAACATTCGGTAACCACATACAAACTTCCTTTATAACCCTAGCGTCATCGAACCTTAAGTGTGTAGACCCTACGGGTTCGGGAGACATGTAGACATGACCGAGACAACTCTCCGGCCAATAACCAACAGCGGGATCTGGATACCCATGTTGGCTCCCACATGTTCCACGATGATCTCATCGGATGAACCACGATGTCGAGGATTCAATCAATCCCGTATTCAATTCCCTTTGTCTAGCGGTATTGTACTTGCCCGAGATTCGATCGTCGGTATGCTGATACCTTCTTCAATCTCGTTACCGGCAAGTCTCTTTACTCGTTCCGTAACACATCATCCCGTGATCAACCCCTTGGTCACATTGTGCACATTATGATGATGTCCTACCGAGTGGGCCCAGAGATACCTCTCCGTCACACGGAATGACAAATCCCAGTCTCGATTCGTGCCAACCTAACAGACACTTTCGAAGATATCTGTAGTGCACCTTTATAGTTACCCAGTTACGTTGTGACGTTTGGTACACCCAAAGCATTCCTACGATATCCGGGAGTTGCACAATCTCATGGTCTAAGGAAAAGATACTTGACATTAGAAAAGCTTTAGCATACGAACTACACGATCTTTGTGCTAGGCTTAGGATTGGGTCTTGTCCATCACATCATTCTCCTAATGATGTGATCCCGTTATCAACGACATCCAATGTCCATGGTTAGGAAACCGTAACCATCTATTGATCAACGAGCTAGTCAACTAGAGGCTTACTAGGGACATGGTGTTGTCTATGTATCCACACATGTATCTGAGTTTCCTATCAATACAATTATAGCATGGATAATAAACGATTATCATGAACAAGGAAATATAATAATAATAATAACTATCATGAACAAGCATTGCTACGGATGAGAAAATCTCATCGTAGTCAACTCCTTGAACTTGTGAAAAACTCTTCGCCACAAGTCGAGCTTCATAGATGGTGACATTACCGTCCACGTCCGTCTTCTTCTTAAATATCCATTTATCTCAATGGCTTGCCGATCATCAGGCAAGTCTACCAAAGTCCATGCTTTTTTCTGATACATGGATCCTATCTCGGGTTTCATGGCTTCTAACCATTTGTCGGAATTTGGGCCCACCATCGCTTCTCCATAGCTCGTAGGTTCATTGTTGTCTAGCAACATGACCTTCAAGACATGATTACTGCACCACTCTGAAGTAGTACGCATCCTTGTCACCCTACGAAGTATGATAGTGACTTGATCCAAAACTTCATGATCACTATCATAAGCTTCTACTTCAATTGGTGTAGGCACCACATGAACAACTTCCTGTGCCCTGCTACACACTTGTTGAAGTGACGGTTCAATAACCTCATCAAGTCTCCACCATCCTCCCACTCAATTCTCGAGACAAACCTTTCCTCGAGAAAGGACCTGATTCAAGAAACAATCCCTGTTGCTTTTGGATCTGAATTAGGAGGTATACCCAACTGTTTTGGGTGTCCTATGAAGATGCATTTTATCCGCTTTGGGTTCGAGCTTATCAACCTGAAACTTTTTCACATAAGCGTCGCAGCCCCAAACTTTTAAGGAACGACAGCTTAGGTTTCTCCAAACCATAGTTCATACGGTGTCGTCTCAACAGAGTTACGTGGTGCCCTATTAAAGTGAGTGCGGTTGTCTCTAATGCCTAACCCATGAACAATAGTCGTAATTCGATAAGAGACATCATGGTACGCACCATATCCAATAGGGTGCAACTATGATGTTCGGACACACCATCACACTATGGTGTTCCAGACGGTATTAATTGTGAAACAATTTCCACAATGTCTTAATTGCGTGCCAAAGCTCATAACTCAGATACTCATGTCTGTGATCATATCATAGACATTTTATCCTCTTGTCACGATGATCTTCAACTTCACTCTGAAATTACTTGAACCATTCAATAATTCAGACTTGTGTTTCATCAAGTAAATATACTCAGTATCTACTCAAATCATCCGTGAAGTAAGAACATAACGATATCCACTGCGTGCCTCAGCACTCATTGGACTGCACACATCAAAATCTATTACTTCCAACAAGTTGCTTTCTTGTTCCATTTTACTGAAAACGAGGCTTTCAGTCATCTTGCCCATGTGGTATGATTTGCATGTCTCAAGTGATTCAAAATCAAGTGAGTCCAAACGATCCATCTGCATGGAGTTTCTTCATGCGTATACACCAATAGACATGGTTCGCATGTCTCAAACTTTTCAAAAACAAGTGAGTCCAAAGATCCATCAACATGGAGCTTCTTCATGCGTTTTTATACCAATATGACTTACATGGCAGTGCCACAAGTAAGTGGTACTATCATTACTATCTTATATCTTTTGGCATGAAAATGTGTATCACTACGATCGAGATTCAATAAACCATTCCTTTAGGTGCAAGACCATTAAAGATATTATTCAAAATAGAGTAACCATTATTCTCCTTAAAATAATAACCGTATTGCGATAGACATAATCCAATCATGTCTATGCTCAACGCAAACACGAAATGACAATTATTCAGGTTTAATACTAATCTTGATGGTAGAGGGAGCGTGCGATGTTTGATCACATCAAACTTGGAAACACTTCCAACACATATCGTCAGCTCACCTTTAGCTAGTCTCTGTTTATTCCGTAGCTCTTTTATTTTGAGTTACTAACACTTAGCAACCGAACCGGTATCTTAATACGCTGGTGCTACTAGGAGTACTAGTAAAGTACACATTAGCATAATGTATATCCAATATACTTCTATCGATCTTGCCAGCCTTCTCATCTACCAAGTATCTGGGGTAATTCTGCTCCAGTGGTTGTTCCCCTTATTACGGAAGCACTTAGTCTCGAGTTTGGGTTCAACCTTGGGTTTCTTCACTAGAGCAGCAGCTGATTTGCCGTTTCATGAAGTATCCCTTCTTGCCCTTGCCCTTCTTGAAACTAGTGGTTTCACCAGCCATCAACAATTGATGCTCCTTCTTGATTTCTACTTTCGCGGTGTCAAACATCGCGAATATTTCAAGGATCATCATATCTATCCCTGATATGTTATAGTTCATCACGAAGCTCTAGCAGCTTGGTGGCAAATGACTTTGGAGAAACATCACCATCTCATCTGGAAGATCAACTCCCACTCGATTAAAGTGATTGTTGTACTCAGACCATCTGAGCACAAGCTCAACGATTGAGCTTTTCTCCCTTAGTTTGCTGGCTAAGAAAATCGTCCGAGGTCTCATACCTCTCGACGTGGGCACGAGCCTGAAATCCCAATTTCAGCCCTCGAAACATCTCATATGTTCCGTGACGTTTCGAAAACATATTTGGTGCCTTAACTCTAAACCGTTTAACTGAACTATCACGTAGTTATCAAAACGTGTATGTCTGATGTTCGCAACATCCACAAACGACGTTTGGGGTTCAGCACATTGAGCTGTGCATTAAGGACATAAGCTTTCTACTGTCCGCATAATCGCTACTGTCAACTTTCAACTATATTTTCTCTATGAACATATCTAAACAGTGGAACTAAAGCGCGAGCTTACGACATAATTTGCAAAGATCTTTTGACTATGTTCAGGATAATTAAGTTCATCTTATGAACTCCCACTCAGATAGACATCTCTCTAGTCATCTAAGTGATTACATGATCCGAGTCAACTAGGCCGTGTCCAATCATCACGTGAGACGGACTAGTCATCATCGGTGAACATCTTCATGTTGATCGTATCTACTATACGACTCATGCTCGACCTTTCGGTCTCTTGTGTTCCGAGGCCATGTTTGTACATGCTAGGCTCGTGAAGTCAACCTAAGTGTTTCGCGTGTGTAAATCTGGCTTACACCCGTTGTATGTGAACGTAAGAATCTATCACACCCGATCATCACGTGGTGCTTCGAAACGACGAACTTTCGCAATGGTGCACAGTTAGGGGGAACACTTTCTTGAAATTTTAATGAGGGATCATCTTATTTACTACCGTCGTTCTAAGCAAATAAGATGCATAAACATGATAAACATCACATGCAATCAAAAAGTGACATGATATGGCCAATATCATTTTGCTCCTTTTGATCTCCATCTTCGGGGCTCCATGATCATCATCGTCACCGGCATGACACCATGATCTCCATCATCATGATCTCCATCATCGTGTCTCCATGAAGTTGTCTCGCCAACTTATTACTTCTACTACTATGGCTACCGGTTAGCAATAAAGTAAAGTAATTACATGGCGTTGTTCAATGACGCGCAGGTCATACAATAAATAAAGACAACTCCTATGGCACCTGCCAGTTGTCATACTCATCGACATGCAAGTCGTGAATCCTATTAGAAGAACATGATCAATCTCATACATCACATATCATTCATCACATTCTTCTTGGCCATATCACATCACATAGCATACCCTGCAAAAACAAGTTGGACGTCCTCTAATTGTTGTTTGCGTGTATTACGTGGCTGCTATGGGTTTCTAGCAAGAACGTTTCTTACCTACGCAAAACCACAACGTGATATGCCAATTGCTATTTACCCTTCATAAGGACCCTTTTCATCGAATACGTTCCGACTAAAGTGGGAGAGACTGGCACCCGCTAGCCACCTTATGCACCGAGTGCATGTTAGCCGGTGGAACCTGTCTCACGTAAGCGTACGTGTAAGGTCGGTCCGGGCCGCTTCATCCCACAATACCGTTGAAACAAGATTGGACTAGTAACGGTAAGAATATTGAACAAAATCAACGCCCACAACTACTTTCTGTTCTACTCGTGCAAAGAATCTACGCAATAGACCTAGCTCATGATGCCACTGTTGGGGAACGTAGCAGAAATTTAAAATTTTCCTACGAGTCACCATCTACCTATGGAGAGACTAGCAACGAGGGGAAGGAGAGTGCATCTACATACCCTTGTAGATCGCTAAGCGGAAGCGTTCAAGAGAACGGGGTTGAAGGAGTCGTACTCGTCGTGATCCAAATCACCGGAGATCCTAGTGCCGAACGGACGGCACCTTCGCGTTCAACACACGTACAGCCCGATGACGTCTCCCATGCCTTGATCCAGCAAGGAGAGAGGGAGAGGTTGAGGAAGACTCCATCCAGCAGCAGCACGACGGCGTGGTGGTGGTGGAGGAGCGTGGCAATCCTGCAGGGCTTCGCCAAGCACCGCGGGAGAGGAGGAGGGCTGCGCCTGAACTTCATGTGAAGCTCCCATGCCCCTCCCCACTATATATAGGGGTGAAGGGGCTAGTTTCTTGCCCTCCAAGTCCATTGGGGCGTTGGCAAAGGTGGGAGGAAAGAAATCCCATCATTTCCTTCCCCACCGATTGTTATCCCCCCTTTTTAGGGATCTTGATCTTATCCCTTCGGGATATGATCTTATTCCTTCTAAGGGGGGATCTTGGTGCGCCTTGACCAGGGGTGTGGGGCCTTGCCCCCACTACCCACGTTCATGTGGGCCCCCCATGCAGGTGGGCCCCACTCCGGAACCTTCTAGAACCTTCCCGGTACAATACCGAAAAATCCCGAACATTTTCCGGCGGCCAAAATAGGACTTCCCATATATAAATATTTACCTCCAGACCATTCCGGAACTCCTCGTGACGTCCGGGATCTCATCCGGGACTCCGAACAATATTCGATAACCACATACAAACTTTCTTTATAACCCTAGCGTCATCGAACCTTAAGTGTGTAGACCCTACGGGTTCGGGAGACATGTAGACATGACCGAGACAACTCTCCGGCCAATAACCAACAGCGGGATCTGGATACCCATGTTGGCTCTCACATGTTCCACGATGATCTCATCGGATGAACCACGATGTCGAGGATTCAATCAATCCCGTATTCAATTCCCTTTGTCTAGCGGTATTGTACTTGCCCGAGATTCGACCGTCAGTATGCTGATACCTTGTTCAATCTCGTTACCGGCAAGTCTCTTTACTCGTTCCGTAACACATCATCCCGTGATCAACCCCTTGGTCACATTGTGCACATTATGATGATGTCCTACCGAGTGGGCCCAGAGATACCTCTCCGTCACACGGAGTGACAAATCCCAGTCTCGATTCGTGCCAACCCAACAGACACTTTCGGAGATACCTGTAGTGCACCTTTATAGTCACCCAGTTACGTTGTGACTTTTGGTACACCCAAAGCATTCCTACGATATCCGGGAGTTGCACAATCTCATGGTCTAAGGAAAAGATACTTGACATTAGAAAAGCTTTAGCATACGAACTACACGATCTTTGTGCTAGGCTTAGGATTGGGTATTGTCCATCACATCATTCTCCTAATGATGTGATCCCGTTATCAACGACATCCAATGTCCATGGTTAGGAAACCGTAACCATCTATTGATCAACGAGCTAGTCAACTAGAGGCTTACTAGGGACATGGTGTTGTCTATGTATCCACACATGTATCTGAGTTTCCTATCAATACAATTATAGCATGGATAATAAACGATTATCATGAACAAGGAAATATAATAATAACTAATTTATTATTGTCTCTAGGGCATATTTCCAACATCAACGACCATCATTTTGGGCAACAGTGCCAAAACACCTTTTTGGGATTCCCCATGGCTTCTTGGGTGGAAACCGAAGGACATTGCCCCTTTGATTTATGAGGCCTCCACGCGCAAGAACTGGAAGGTGCGTGAGGCCTCCATGGAGATGCTTGGATTCTTAAGATCGATCGCAACACCATCGTCTCCGGTGCCCACATCCTCCAATTCTTCACATTATGGATGCTTGTGCATGACCTACACTTGGATCAACAAACTGACGATGACATTATTTGGAATCACCCCAACGACGGGTCCTACTCCGCGGCCACCGCCTACAAGGCTCAGTTTCTTGGAATGACACTTTCGCCCATGGACTTTATGATCTGGAAGGCTTTGGCCCCTCCTAAGATCAAGTTTTTTGCTTGGTTGGCTATCCAGGACCGGATTTGGACAGCCGACAGATTGGAGCGGCGCGGTTGGCAAAACTGTGGACTTTGCCCGCTTTGCAAACGTGTTGGCGAGACGGGTGCACACCTCTTCTACAAATGCCGCTACACCATAAGTCTATGGAACTCGGTCATCCTTGAATTTGGTCTAGCGCACATGGATACCTCCTCTTGGCATTTGGATGGATCCGTTTTGGAATGGTGGGAAAAGCGAACCTGCTTGCAAAACCCAAACCGACGAGCCTTGGCCTCACTTACAATGCTAGTCTCTTGGACGATCTGGAACGAGCGTAATGCTCGGGTCTTCCGACACAAGAGCGCACCGCCTCCGGTCCTTCCCCGTCCTATCATCAACGACGTCAAGCTTTGGGTTCTCGCGGGAGCTAAAAAACTGGGGTGTATTCTTGTGCGCGAGTAGTTGCCATGCCGGGCATATGGGTCATTTGTAACACTCTAAAACACTTCTCTCTTATTTAATGAATGAGGCAAATCTTTTGCCTCCGTTTCAAAAATAATAATAATATTGTGTGGGTTTTCCGCCAAGAAAACAAGTTGCGTACCTCGTCTGCTAGATCAATACTAGTCATCATGTTATGATGCTACTACGTTATGATGCACATCGGCTCTGTTCTTGCACATATGGGTGATGCATATGATCAATACTACGAGTAGTCATCATGTTATGATGCTACTACGCTCTATAAAAGTTGCTACTACGATGGTGTTTTGGCTCCTCGGAGCTTGCACTCCCGCAAAAAATAGTAAATGTTTTCCAAAAAATCTGTATTTTTTGTGGATGTTTGTGTTAGTGTTCGCAAGTATTCTTGAAAATTTTCATGCGAAATGGAGCAGCGGTGTTTCGCCCATGAAAAAGTAAATAAATTTAGGGTGACATTTTGGGGTAACATTTGGTGTTTATTTTGTTTATTTATTTATTTTGCACAGGCCAAAATGTTTAATCTTTTTGCCTGCAAATTCGTATGTAGCATTTGGATGTGACAAAGAACACATAGGATTTTTGTTGCATTTTTTGGCATTAAAAAATATATTTTCACGTGCAGGAGCGCGCGCTCCCGGGAGCACCAACAGATTTTCGCGTACCTCTTCTGCTACCAATGGGGTATAACGTTATGTCTGAAGGGATGTACTACATGTGCTTTGGTTAATACTAGTAGATGATACCATGATCAAATGTATTTTTTTTTCTATTATTATTTTGACAGTACCAGAAAAACACTTGTTTGTGTTGTTCCGTTGTCTCAGTTATTATTTTCCTGTGCTGGCTGTATTTTCATTAATCCACCACGGTATGATAAGGTATAGGGCAAACCTCGTATCTACACGCATACTGGGATCATATTAAGGTGCGTACACTAATTCATTAATTATAGTAGTATTTTCTTGATATGTATCCTCTCTTCCTAAACTATTTTAACCATGCTCAAAAGGTAATATATTTTTATCTAAGTTGCTTGAGAATCGACCTTGAAAGAATGTGTTTGAGGCCACCTATGATTGAAGGAGTATTTCTTTTCTGTTTTGAATTCTTGTATTTATTACAGACTTCTATAAAATCTATCAGGTCTTTTTGCATTGCAATTTTCTAAATAGATGCGAGTATGTTGTTTTGCTGGTTTGGTAGCCTGAAGTACGAACAATAGATTAATGTTTTTTCGCTTAAAGTGTTTCATAGTTTCTGTTATTTTTGTGGTTATTCGTAAGAACAAATTGTACTTATTCGGAAGTAAGAATAAAATATCAAGGAATATGAAAGCATTTGCTCTTTGATCCAGATATCCCCACAAAATGATGACCTGTTGTTATACCCAAATCACCACAAGTATCATCATATCTTTGTGTCGTAGGTAGCTATAATTGCAAAGGGCCCGACCAATAAGAGGTGCTTCTAGGCTATTACAGCAATGGAAATCAACACCTTCCATGCACATGAAAACACTGTGGCTTGCACTTGTAGTGCTGTTGTCAGCAGAGTTGTACGCATTAAGGCAATGGTGAGGCATAAGACATAATTAGTAGGAAATTTCTATGGGAGGAATCTTCTGTTAGCCGTGTGGGCTAACTGCTAGCGCCCGCCGATGGCGACGCTAGCCAGTACGACGCCGACCGTCGCCTCTGCTGGGGAAGGACTAGGCCGAAGTCCATGGTTTCTGGCGCCGCTGTTCCATGCGAGATGTGTAAGGCCAGACGCAGCGGTCGAACGTCTGGAGATGCCACCGCCGCTCTCCTGCACGGAATGTCGTGGTGGGCCGAAGCCGTCTTCGAGAGGTCGCCTCGTCGGGCACCTCCGGCCTTTCTCTCTCAGCGGAGAGACACACGCTGATAACGTAATAAAAGACAGAGTAAAATGGTAGGAATCGTTGTTCTCATTGATGATTGTGGTTACAATATATAGTCCACGAAAGGACGCTTCATTTGTGAAGGGATTTTTCGTTCCCAAAGGGACGCCTACTACATCGGTCGTATACCACTGACGACACGGCAGACGGAATATTATGCCAGATGTTTGACTGATGCCAAGGATAACCATGTCTGGATGCATGTTTGGTTGCAATGTTAGCTATATTCTGAAAAACTGACAAGACATTTTTCTAGAGATGAAGTACAGGAAAAAAGATTGTTTATCTGCAGTGTTATCTAATTTAACTGTATCTGATACTATCTCTTTCTGTGAAACACAGAAACTTCAGTGTTATCTCCATTTCAAGAGATGAAGTACGGGGAAAAGATTATTTACCTGCACGTCTAGCTAAATTTTACTGGATCTGATGCTCTCTCGTTATCTGAAACATGACAAAACTGATACCGGAAATGAACGAATATCATAGCTAACATTTCATAATCTGTCAAACCAACAAGCAAGGCAGAGACAACGACATAGCAAGTTCACTAAAGTGGAGGCATCACAAATAACCAAGCAAAAATGCATGCAGGTTAACACTACTCTGGCAAAGACATCTTAATTTGCCAAAAGCCTGTGGAATGGATCGGAACACAACAAAAACAGCAACATTCAGCAGAAAAGGAATTTCCAGTAGTGGATGAAGGTGACTGCCATCTCTTGTTAATTCCAGCAACACCTATCCATCTTCATCAAAATGTGTACATTATTGGTCCGATCCTATAATTGACTAACTAGGTACCACTTAAATGTATCATGTTTAGATAATGTTAATCAATCTACTCTTTATGTAATCTCCCACATGAGAAGAGAGGGATATAAAGGCCCAATCCATCTCGTACAACACTGGGGCTGTGAATTCACAAGCGCCACCAAAGTGTCTACGACAGCAGGTGCGACAACAGGTACTACTGCATGAGTCTGTTGGAAACCAGCTGGTGCCCCTTAAATGCTCCGGTCTTTCATCTTTGAGATACACTGGCATGTTCTCCTTACTCTTGAGGTCGACAGTGGAGAAGGCACCGCCTTGCTCAACGAGTAAAGCACCTCTGCTCTCCGCAAAGAAGACAAGGTCTATTCTCTTGCTCCCCAACTTGGCCAGCTCAGAGCATAGCCAGACACCCTGGTCATGGCTGCCGTCATCTTGATCTTGATCTTGCTTGGTCCAAAGATGAGCCACACCATTCCTTTCAATAGTAACAAAGGAAAATCTTCCTTCTTCTCCGGCAACGCATGGGATGGGCGATGTTATGGTAGCGTGGACATTGGTGTGGATCTTGGTCATAGATACGTATAATGTGTCTGCGCTTATGTCAAGTGCGTAGATCTGGTTTGCTGTTTCATCCTTGAACAACCAGTGCACAGTACCGTGGGCGATGACGCCGGTGCATGGGCCATACCTGGTGAGCCCGAACGCCGGACAACACTTGACCGGCGTACTCCAACCACGGGGTGTGTCCGAGCGGTAGGCGGAGGCACATACAAAACCACTGACATGGTCATTGTAAATTAGTAACACTTGAAACTTGGGCGGCGACATGTGGTCCGGCAAGTTACCATCCCATCTCGGGTGGTCCGCGGCGGTGAGAATCGCGCAACCTTTCAGACCGCGGTCCAAGTAGTCCGTCATGTCGAAGGGAGGTGGTGGGAGAAGATGTGTGCTCGTCTTGTCGAGCAGAGGGCGGCACACTGCCAGATGGAGCTTCTGCCGCCTACGGTGGTTGTCGCCATAGCTGACATCAGCCGAGAAGGATGGGAGGACGCGCGTGAGGAGGTAACCACGACGCGCCGCTAGTGGCCTCGCGCAGTCGAACAACCTGTGGAAGTTGGTGCCGGCGGTGACTAGCGAGTCCAAGGCAAGACGCTCGTGCATGTTGTCGAGACCGGCCTGAAGGCTCAGGAACCACGGAGGCCTGTATAGGCTGATGTCTTTCCCCGAGGCCGAGGGGCGCCGGGCCATGTCGTCGTCGGGGTAATAGTCCTGGGAGAAGATCCCGGCGAGGACGGACGGTCGGCGGCGGAGGAAGTCCCGATCGGTGATGAGGCGGCGCCACCGCTTGCATGTGGCCGCGCAGCGAAGGAGGTCCCGCAGGCCCCGCACGCGCGCCAGGATCTCGCGGAGGGCGTCGTCCCCGATCTCGGCGGCGACCCGGCGTCGTACGCGTGCATCGGCCATCGATCGATCTCGTCTCGGTTTGCTAGGCCGGGCTCGATCGATCGATCGATCTGTATGTATTCGTCGACCGAGGTGGCGTGGAATACGTTCCATGCACGGATCAACGTACACGTGTGCACCTTACGATGTATGTAGTACATGTTTTTCTTTTCTTTAGATGTACGTACGTATAGACAGCAAAACTATGGAAGTTTGTTACGGATGGGAGCCTACGTTGATTTCCACATTCGGCCCTCTTGAATCCAATTTCTTTAGAAACAATAGTCAGATACGACCTCTCTTTCCTCCCTCCAGAAAAGGCGGGGCCGCCACCGGTCCGCCTCATCTCTGATGGCCTTTGGGCCATGGAGGTGTAGAGGACGTACGACCTCAGCCTGCCGCCGATGGGGACCCCATTCTCGTTTTTGTTAGTTTCAATGATCTGATTGGGGTTGTGCGGCGGCGTGGTGATGTCCCTCGAAAGGAGTAATGTCTCTCATATTCTATCCCCGTCTCGATGGTGCGTCCAGTTTCGTTGGAGTGTATGTGGAGGTGTGTCTCCGTCGGATCTTATGGAATTCGGTCGGTGTTGGTCTTTGGTGGATCTGTTTGGATTTGGTCTTTGTTCGTCTTCGTTTGAGTGTTTACATGTTTGATCCTTTCAATCTACGACTTTCTTCACTGGTGATGGTTGCTGCTCGGGTGCGCTATTCCTATGTGGCCTTAGCACAACAACTTCCTGACGGTCTACTACAACAACAAGGTTTGCCCGGCTCCGGCGAGGGAGAGGAGATGACGGCTGCGCGCCTTCGGCTCGCTATAGTGCTTGTAGTCGTCACTATGTGGTCCACAAATCTGATTGTAATTTTTATTATCTCTGATGTTCTTTGTACTGCCATAATTTAGAATGAGTAGATAGAAAATTTTCTCGCAAAAAATAATAGAGAAACACCATAGACATCATAGATACATTGCTTTGGATCGGAAATCCAAGAAACTACATTGTAACTCTCAAAACTAAGAACTAAGAATTATAATAAAATCTCTTAGAGACATGCATCTTCTTTGTGTGGTATGAATATTTGCAAGAATATAAATACCGTCGAGACTTCCATCGTGAACTATACTTCCCCCTAAATTTTAGGATCACTTCTCCACTTATGTCCAACTAAAAATCGCCACATCAACATGTGACGAATTTGTTCCTCTAATTGAAATAAGGGAGCCGGTAGTTAATGCAACGGATGATCGAGCCGAGGTGTAGTAGATCGTCCACATGCTAATAATGTGTAGTCCCTCCGTTTAGGTGTGTAAGTCATCTTACGAAAATCAAATAGTCCCAAAACACTGAGGCGCGATGCATTAACTTCTACCTCGTTTCTTGTTTCTTGACATATCAACCAATAAAAAATGAGGGGTGTGCATACTTTTAATGACTTGAGACTATCAAACACGACATGCAGTGGTTAGTTCATTGTATGCAATACTATTAATTAGCAAATAAACATTAATGTCTCTCGTTTTCTCCTCCTTGATCACGATGCACACAGGGCCGGCTCTGGGGGTAGGCCACCTTGGCCTGGGCCAAGGGCCCCGGTCGGGGGGGGGGGGGCATCATCAGATACATATAAGACTATACATCTATTTGGCTGAAAAAAAATGAATCACTACAGGCCCAGGCCAACTACGGGAGAGGAAAAGGCACGACGCCTGGCATACTACATCGATCGATTCGATCGATTGAATCGCATCTCGGCATCTGCGTCCGGTCCTGGTTGCCTCGGGGGCTTCTCCGCCTCCACCTGCTGCTCTCTCTGTCTCTCGAAGACTCGCACGGACGCCCGGCCGGCCGGCCGGCTGCTGCTGCAATCAGGTGGCCCTTTAATCCTTGATTCCGTGATTCCCGTCTTGATTTTCTTGGTACGGTTGATTTTCTTGCTTTGTTGGCGTAAACATATTTATCTTTTCAATTTCATCATCTTTCTAGTCGTATTGATCTATTGATTTTTTTGCAGCTTTAGGATTTAGGTGTTACAATGACGAAACCTAAGTCCGAAGAAGTTTTTTCGTGAAGAATTGAAGCATTATTGTCTATGAATTAGAATTTGGATCTATTTAAGGTAATCAAACTAGCAGGGAATATTGTTTCTCATATTTAATATTTTGCTACTTTATTAGTCTTCCTTTCATGATATGAAGTCTGCGTGATTATCAATTTTTTATATGTTATACATCTCAGAATAACAAAATATGATCGGATATGCATACATATATATTATCTATAAGGGCCCTTTTTTCAACTTGGCCAAGGGCCCCGAAAAACATAGAGCCGGCCCTGGATGCACAACCTAAAATGACTTAGGTGGTGTTTGGTTCTCTAGTCCTAGGACTTTTTCTAGCCCCTAGGAGTTTTTGAAAAAGACTCTCAAGAAGGTGCTTCTAAGGACTTTTAGCAAAAAGTCCCAAAAAAGTCCCCCCCTATTTGGTTTGCTAGGGACTTTTTTAGTCTCAACACAAAAAAAGTCCCTGGAACCAAACAACCCTTTACTCACCTAGACGGAGGGAGTAAAACAGACCTACTTCCTTGCCGACGCGGTAGCAAGGGCCGGCATGCCCGTGTTGCTGCGCTAGATGCATGTCGCCGCCCACATGAATGCAGAGATCTCGCGCATGTGCTGCCCGTGATATGGAGAGGGCCAGAGAAGAATGGGATGTGCATCATGTCGCCTATGGGAGTCGACAATATCTTCTACACCCGTCGGCTTGCTATACTCCCAGTACTAGTATGACGATTGTCTTGGCATGAACATCTCCCAGTGTGGTGTCGTGTGCGAAAGAGAGGAAGTAGAAGGGCTGACACAAGATGGGCATTGATGGGTTCCATGGCATCGGTAGGTGCACAACACCAAGTCTCTTCCATTGGAAGCAACTACACTAGTGACATACTCTTACAAGACATGGTAATGGAGAGTGAAAGGAAGGTGTGAGAGAGGGTTTACTGGTTTAGTCGGTGATGTAGAGAGAAGAACACTTAGTCAAGATTGTGCTGGTTTTGTAGCTTTATGTTGCAACTTGTATGGTTTTGATGATGTGAGACCAAATCTGCACTAGTCAATAACTTGAGGAGCCTAAAAAATACTTATCTGTATCACAAACACCTTGGTGTTTCAAGAAAATGAAAGCATGTTTTATCGACAAAGAAATGAAAGCATACAAACTTTGGATCTTGCCTCGGCCATTTTTCCGGTTGCGTGAAGCCGGCCGCCCGCAGGGCTGAGCTCCTGCCTTCTTCTCTGCCGAGCTGCGGCCATCTCCTCTGCCGTGCCGTTGCCGCCGCCCGCACCCGCTGCCGCCAAACGGTTGCCCAACCCGCAGCCGGCCAATTTGGTCCACTCTGCAAGCAAGGTGTTCGAAGAAATTCCCCAAGTTAAAAAAAAAGGATGAAACTTGACTTTTTTTATTGGGGTTGGAGAGTTAGTTTGACGGTGATTTTTCGCATTGTAGATGAGTACGTGTGACTCCTTTTTCATGGATGATTCCTCGTCGAATGAGGAATTTGATTTGAATGAAGAAGATGACATTGCTATGCTAGTGGCGATGTACAAGGGGAATGAGCCGAAGCATGGCGGTTCCATGTATGGCCGAGCGTTCATTCGGAGAGAATGGGTTGAGGCGGACAAGAGGTTGATGCGCAACTATTTTGCTTCACCACCCGTCTTTCGGGAGAGGTACTTCCGACGCAGGTTCAGAATGTCCAAAGACTTGTTCATCCACATTTCCAATTACGTGAAGCAGCATGATCGATCCTTTGAGTAGAGGAGGAATTGTGTACGGTTACTTGGACATAGCGCCGAACAGAAAGTCACTACCGCTTTGCGCATGATGGCCTACAGTGTTCTAGCAGACTACATTGATGACAACTTGGCGATGGCAGAGAGCACTTCTATCTTCTATGTCAAACAATTTGCAAAGACTATGGTAGAAGTGTTTGGTACAGAGTACTTGAGAGCACCCAATGCTCAAGACACTCAGAGACTGTTGGAGATGAACAAAACTCGTGGGTTTTCAGGTATGCTAGGGTCCGTTGATGGCATGCATTGGAAATGGAAAAATCGCCCTAGAGCATGGCATGGACAGTTGAAGGGTCATGGGAAGGATGCCACTATCATTCTTGAGGCCGTTGCCGATCAAGAAACATGTTTTGGCATTCATATTCTGGGATGCCTGGATCTTGCAATGATATCAACGTGCTCGACCGGTCACTTTTCTGCCAAGTTAGAAAATGGGGAAGCACCACCGGTGACCTTTCCATTGATGTTTTAAACAGTCGTGTGCCATCTTGTTGTCGTGCTCTAGTGGCTAGCTTGTGTGCCAGTTGATTGCATTCCCTGGGTATGTGTTTGATACAGACCGACTCATAAACAGTCATAGCATCTTTGATCTCACATATAATCTGAAAGCAGTCTGAGCGATTTGACCTTCCCTTCTCCATTTTCTTGGCAATCAGTGCATTGTCCGTCTCTAATATAATCTTGCCATTGAAAACCGAGGACAGCGACTGGAGACCAACCAACATGGCTTGTTCCCCAGCTTCCTCTACAGACCTGCATATCCAAGTCCGGCAACTAATAGACATGATAACAAATCCTTTGTGGTCCCTCGCAACAGCTCCGACACAAGTTTCACCAGTTCTCGCACTGAACGCCACATCCAAATTTATTTTGATGCTCCCAATCGATGGTCTCTCCCATCCCTTCTGATCAATAGTGGGTTTGGATAGGTGCAACAGCTGACAGTGGAGCGATCCTTTTGTCTCCGACACCATCGGTCGATAGCGACAGTTTCTGCGGCTCTTCCTCATAATTTGCAAGGAATGTCGTAGACATCGATACTGATTCTTTTCCATCAGTATGCATGCAATTGTCATGCAAAAACCAGGCTCGCTACAGCAGTAGCATGATTCTAATTCTGGTCTCAGTATCATGCTTATCTAACAAAGTTTGTAGCCAATCCTTACCTGTGTACCAGAACTCTTTCTCCTTTGGTAAATCCCAAACCCCCTTCATAGCAAATATGACCGCTTTCCTTTTTGTAAAAGAGATTGTGGCATGATATTCATCTTCTTCACCATTGCCGCAGATGTCGCAAGTACTGTCATGCACTAGTGTTCTTTTGCACTTGTTCTTAGTAACCAATGTGCTCGTAGCAATCCTCCAATCAAATTTTTATTCTCTCCTGTATTTTCATTTTCCAAATCACATCCCACATGCTACGGTCACCCACGCCTCGAGAAGAATTCAAGGCTCCTGTGGCTATGTTGCTCTCAATCGCAGCCGCAAGCTTGTATGCATTTCTAATAGTGAACATCCTGTTTTTCTCATAATGCCACACACACAGTCCTCTACATCAATCGACGGAATCATTATTTTGAAAATCTCCTCGGCATCAAAAGGGTTTCCCCTGGAGCATCCCGAGCCTGATGACGCAAACTGCAACGACGATGCCTCGACAAGGAAACGACATCAAAGACGCTGCCATCGTCCGCCATGACCATAGTCGGCGCGATTTTTATTGGCACTTGCGCCACCGGGCGTGCGCCGTCGGCGTCACTGGTCCCTTCAACTGGAGCAAACTCCAAAACGATGCCCTGAAGAGGGACTATGACGCAAAATTATCGCCATCACTTTTGATGAGCGTAATTGTTGCAATCAGCCAGCGTCTAGTGCGGCTCCTGATGGTGGCCGGGCATGCTGGAAAGTGGTGTGGGGGAGGTATGGCACCACCAAAGGTTATAGTTTTCATATGGAGATTAGCAACAAATTCACTCCCAACCTGGCTATTAAAACACCAGCGCCACCTTGACATCTCTGATCAGTGTTTGGTGTGTGACAGAGAAAAGGAGGATTCTTTCCACGCCTTATGTAGATGTCCAGCGGCTATTTCTCTTTGGAAAGCAATGGATGAGTGTTGGGATCTACCGGATGTTGCACAAAATAAAAAATACGGGGCAGAATGGATTATTGAAGCTGCATATGATCTATCTGAATTTAAAAGGCTCAGGCTCTTTATGTTGCTGTGGCGTATTTGGTACGTGAGGAATGAGGTAGTGCATGCAAAACCAGCTCCTCCCATTGATGTGTCCAAGATATTTCTCTGTAGCTATGTGTCTTCTGTCATGAGCATACAAAGCGAGCCAAAGCATGATCCAATTAAGGGTAAGTTCGTTCTTGATGTTGAACCCCTTGTGGAGCATTCTAGTTGTGTTCCATCCAACCAAACTTCTTCCTGGACATCACCAAAACAAGGTTTTGTGAAGCTAAACACTGACGGATCGTTCGGCCAGAATGGATCCGCAACAACAGGCATGGTCCTTCGGGATACTGAAGGGAAGATCATATTTACCGCTTGTCGTCATCTTTTATCATGCCATGATGCGCTTGAAACAGAACTAAATGTTCTTTCTGAAGGAATTTCCCTTGCTATGCCATGGAGCAATCTTTCGCTTCATGTGGAATATGATTGTATGGAAGCCGTAAATATGGTGAAAAGTAAGAAGATGGATAGATCAAGATATGCCTTCTTAGTTCGAGAGATCAAATTGAAGCTGTTAGAAAGAGAAGCTTGTATTACTCATGTTCGACGTAGGGGCGGATCCAGAATTGAGCCTCGCCCCGGGCTCCAAGCTTACTACAGTGTCAACGCAGTGCTAAACAGTACCAATGGTGCTACACTATATGAAGGAACTGCTCCTCACGCCCCGGGCCCAGCCCCCCCCCCCCCCCCCCCCCCCAGTCCTGGGTCCTGGATCCGCCACTGGTTCGACGTGCTCAGAACTCTGTAAGCCACTTTATGGCTACTTATGCTAGATCGTTTAGTCGAACTGCTGTATGGCTTGGCAATGGGCCTACGGGTGTTGCACAGCTATGTGACAATGATTGTAACAACTTGAATGAGTAATCCAAGTTTTTTTCCCGCAAAAATATAATCCCCTCTATAGCCGCCGACATCATCACCCAACACGTGGCTGACCCGCATGTCATATATACGCCCAAAGACAGTTGACGTTGTTTTGATGGCTAAGGAAACAATCATGCTGACGTGCGTGCTTAAGTTCGTTTTCCTTTTTTGTTTTGCAATTGCTCCAGGAGCGAGCGTGCGAGGTCCATCGGTCTTTGCGTACGCGTGCGTGCTTTACCACCAAGTTCGGGCCACCTCGTTGGCTCGTTTGGCTCACATTGCCTTCGCCACGCATTTGTCGCCCTATGCGTCCGTGAGTGTAGGTTTATCGCTTGTTCCACCAAGCAGAGGCACGTCTGATCTACATGCATGCAGCAGGTGCGCCCGGGGTGGAAGACAGGCTCTTTGGGTCGCATGCACAGGACTGTGACACGGATACTTGGACCCAACCCGACTCACTTGTAGAAGCGCACGCTCATGCTGGATCGGCAAGGGCCCTGCACTTGACATGGCAAGAGGAAGATGTTGTCAACATTACATGTACTCCTTTGAGACGTACCTCTGGGGTTCATTAATTTTTGGACCTTCGAGGTGAACCGGCCATCATAATCTTTTTTGAGCTCTTTTACGGTGATTGGAGAGTTACTTTTTGTAATTTTATGTAACTCCTCCTTCGATTTGTTTCCACCGTTGATTTTACATGTCAATTAAAAATATTAAGTTTAATCAACAAGGGTATTATGGTCCTCAAAAGAATCCCTGTCAATGCTAGTTCAACCGCACGCATCTATCCTTCCCCATCTCGCGAGAAAGGCGGCGGTGGCGCGAGGATTTCCGAGACGGCGGCAAGCGCAAGGTCCTGGAGGCGAAGACGCGCGAACCCCCAGGTGGGTTTCGTTGTAGTGGCCGCTCCCCCACTGCACCGCCGACGCTGGCGCGAGATCCTGGAGGTGACGACGCCGGCGCAAGGTCTTGGAGGTGAATCACAGATTGGGCTTGGTCGTAGTGGTCGACGAACGGACCAAGGTACTTCGGCCGCTTCCCTCATCTCTTCCTTCCCTCCCTCCCAGATCCAGGGTAACAGTTTTGGGTGTTCAAATTCAGCGTGTGCGGGATACAAGTTGGAGACGCTCGGTCCGGCTCTGCAGTCAGTATGATGTCAATATGATCTTGGTGGTTCCTCTTGTGATTGTTACAGTAACAAAAAAAAATGTGACCAGTGCGGCAATATTATTTGGATTTCTCACAGATTGGAGCAGTTGTTGTTCAAATTGATCGCTACCGCTATCTTACTTGCATATGAAGTTCAGTAAATGCATCCTAGTTGTGTCATCTCGTCTTCAAAATATCGAATATTAGACAAAAGAAAAAGATACTGAGATGAGATCAGATATTATTATGAATGATGATTCAGTTAAGAGTGCTAGGGTCCTAGAAATTTATATGGGTGGTGGGTGTGTAGATACATATATGCTCGTCTGTTGTAAGACACGCAAAAGCGGGACCAAAGGTTAGCTTTCGGCTTCATGTACAGTGCTTGTTTGACTCGCCCTTCATATTAAGTCCTTCAGAAATAATACTATCTGGAAAACCCGTGTTCAGTTGGAATTATGGTTGAATCTCTCTGTGTAGCATTATTTCAGCTACTCAATCAAAAGCCCTTGAGAATTCTGAAGGGCGTAATCCGAGAAATCTAAAAATACAGAAAAACTCATGTTCAATTGGAAATATGACGATTTCAGTGTAACCGAACACCAGTACATATTGGATGGTTTTTTCCTTCCCTTCTTTTTTGGCCTCTCTTCTCTTCTGTGTGTACATATTTAATTAGCATTAATGCATAGAAAAAGTCAGTAGAACAAAAAAGTAATAGTATGCCATGCCGAACAGCAAAGCAGACCAGATCACCATGTCACCTATCTAGGCTTATGATGAGTCTTTCATACATTTACTTTATTTACTCGGAAACAATTGTGCTTATGGTCCTGTTATCAAGTATTATTTTCTGCAACTAAGCATGATTAAGTATTTAGTTTTGACCTTTTCTTCTATCTTTGTATACATGACAGAGTTATGAGAGAAATTTTAGACATTTGTACAGCCCGATAGAGCAAAGGATGCCACAGTTCTGATTTTATCATTTCCTTTGCACCTGCTCTTAATCGACCATGCCTTCCTGCACATCACATACTACTACATATGATTGATTTAGTGCACTTGCAATAGTTCTGCACCTGGTATATCATGCAGTAGCCTGCTCTTGGGCTTGAGTGAAGGTTGTAAGCACCAACTGACTTTCTTTTTATTTCCTTGCAGCAATTTTATTTTGTAACCTTTTCTATCTTCCTCGATGAAATCAAGCGATCCGCTGATTTTTTTTTTCCTCGTCTGAAGTGTTCTGAAACTGCTTGTTTGAAAGTGAAATGATGCTCTAGCAAGTGAAACTCTTACTATTCTCTGTAAAACTGAAGTGTTCTCTGCCTGCAGGATTTCGTGTAGGAGAAGGCAAGCTGTTCGTAGTCCTTTTCCATGTGGCATCAAACACTCCTTGCTAATCCTATAGGATTCAAGTTGGCATGCCACTCCAATCCTATACTTTTCCTATTCCTACATTTTCAAAATCCCGCGAATCAAAGAGGCCCTAAACTTACTGTGTTTACTCTACCAGATCTTTTTTCGATGAATCTAGTCTACCATTGATTTATTGAACTTATTTTGCTTGTAGGCGTTGGTGGTGAAGACGATGAAGTTGAAAATGAGGACATAGGTGATCATTTTGTTCGGTGTCTACAGAAGCGAATCTGAACTTGATTCACTGTACAGCATGTTGGTTCTTTCGTCTTGCATGACGTGACTTGTGAAGTCGACTTTTGTAGTCCAGTGTATCGTGGAGTTGCTTCAGTCTATGCTTGAACCGTCAGTGTGTTAGTGCCTTGTTGATTAATTTTGATTTATGTCTCTGCAACTTAGTGCTTCACTGCATCGTATTTGTGGCTTGCATTTTCCTGTGCGTCTTTTTGATATAGTTTGCACAATTCAGCTTTGGATTTCTGCTGCCGATATCCTAGTGTTTGCCGCGGACTAGGTTCTGACTTTTCATTGTTGTTGCTACAAGACTATCTTTCATGTAGAAATTATTTGCTGAGAGTTTGTACATGTTGATTTAGTATTGTACAAATGATATCCAAGTGAAGTCCATGTTATGTGCCTCTGAGCCGGGGCACAGGCCCACGGATGCATCTTAGGAGTACTATTTTGACGATGCATATCTAAGCTTGTATTGTATAGTGTCTAATATGATGAGGATTTTCTGCCATTGTGGTCACTGGTCTATGATGTGCAACTTGAATAATCGTGTGAGGGGGTGTGTAAGCTTGCAAGGGCCCATGATGGAGCTCTTGCATTGTGGAAGAAAATTTCGGCCACAAGTAATAGGGTAAACAAATGAAGTTTCCATGACGGCCTAATGCTAGCTAAATTCTCAAAAATGATCAATACCCTTATATTCAATCTGAGAAAAATGGAAGAAGTTTTGCCAAATAGAAAAAAAACTATAAGAAAAATCGAAGAAGTTTTGCCAAATAGGAGGGACTCCTCCCCCGGTGATTCTCAAAAAAAAAGTCGTTCAACAAGTACCAATCTTAGCCTTCCACACCCAAAAGTACCAGTCTTGCTCATTCAGGCTCTCTTCTATTGATTTTACTCGTTCGCGCTCACCACTATAGATCTTACTCATTCAGGCCCACAAGTATCAATCTTTGCCACCCAAACCCACAAGTAATGGTCTTACTCATTTGGGCTCGCTGCTATCAATCTTACTTGTTTGGACCCACCAGTGTCGGTCTTAGTAGTCCAAACCACAAGTACTGGTCTGACTAATTTGTACCCACGACTATCAATCTTAGTCGTCCGGACCAATAAGTACCGGTCTTACTCGTCCAAGCTCTCTACTATTGATCTTATATACTCGTTCAGGCTCACTACTATCGATCTTACTCGTTCAGGCCCTCAAATATAGATCTTTGCTATCCGAAACCACGAGTAACGATCTTACTCGTTCGGGCTCACTACTATCGATCTTACTCGTCTGGGCCACAAGTGTCCGATCAGAGTAGTCCGAACCCACAAGCATTGGTCTACTCATTCAGGCTCATCTATCGATCTTCGTCGTTCGGACCCACAAGTACCAGTCTTACTCATCCGAGATCTCTACTATTGATCTTACTTATTCGGGCTCACTGGTGTGAATCTTACTCGTTCGGGCCCACAAGTACCAATCTTTGCAGTCCAAACCCACAAGTAATAGTCTTACTCTTTCGGGCCCACAAGTATCGATCCCGTCGTACCATGTGGCCTATAGGTTGTAGCTTTGGCATTGACCCATTTAGCACGCATGCTACAAGGGAGGTAGCCTATTTCTGAGTACCATGTCATTTTCAGCAAAACATTTGAATTTGAATATATGATTTATTCACATAACAACTCTTGTAATTACTAATGTAATCCATGGATATATGGTTTTCAATTTGAATTTGATTTATTTGATTCGGTGGTTAATAATTGGTTGCAGCAAATTGGGAAACCGATTAATCTTGCCATAATCAGGTATAATACTGTAGAAACAAAGTATTGGAAAACTAGCATATTCTTGTGCGTTCAACCTTAACAACAAGAAAATGCATTGCCCATATTGCAAAGTATTTAATTCAGGGTGGACACAGTACATTAACCATTGACACCATACAATTCTTTCAGAAAATAAATATCTAGTCATATCTCTCTACAAGATAAAGTTGAATTCCTCTAAAGCTAAACATAAGGAACTTTCCAAAGATAACATTGCAGCTCTCAAAACTCATAAGCTCTCAATAGCTCAGAAGATAAGGTCGAAGCTCCGGCAAGATGACACTGAAGCTTTTAGCTTCATCTTGTACTACACCAAAAGAAAAGGAACAGGTTGCCTCGGAACAAAATAAAAGAATCTGCAGATAGACATGAACAGATCAAATATAGTGGACAAATACATTATGAAATAATATATCCATTTTTTTACAACTACCTTTACAATACTGAGGTCTTCAGACAAAAATGGGCCGCTGGTAGCTCCCTTTTTTGGTGTATACCGAAGCTTTCTAGATTTATAAGGGGAGGATGTATTTCATATCATGGCATCCTACACCGTCGCAACCAGTCCCCCAATTTCATAGAAATGAAATCGATAATACATCACCAAAATCGAGTCACACAAGACGGCCATGGCCGAAATCACCCATGCAACCACAGTAAGGTAGCACATTTACTGCAAAGACTAAGATCCAAAGGTTCAACTTGGAAACACCGATCCCAGTACAGAAACTACTACTATCAGGTCACTAGGAAAAACACTAGAAGTCTAGAACAGAACATGAACCAGTTGAAATTACTGTAGCTAAAAAGAGCCACACTCAGGTACTTCTACTGCATTGCAAACTCCTCAGGCACTTTCAAAACGTAGGACCATTGGACCCCATCCTTACCTCCGATGAAAAAATAATTCTGAAAAATTGTACTGCCATAAGGATCTAACAAAGAGAAACATTCAGTATTTGCCTGCCTAAACCAAAGCTCACAAGACTCGCCAGTAATTAAAATGCAGCAAATCCACTGCATTTGCCACATTCTTCAGAGTTACAGCTAAATTGTAATGTATGCAGCAGATAATCTAACTTCAGTAGAAACATTGCGACACATTAGGCAATGCTTTGCTCTAGGAATAAGAATCTAAACAAGAAAAATGTTCCTGGGAAGATCCAAAATATAGCATCAGACCTTCAGAATCAATTACCAGAGCCAATTGACCAATCAAAACATTGTGCAGATCTAGGAGAGAGAAGCGAAAGGAAGAGGTTGTGCTCGCAGTTAATTTGACAATGGTGGGAGAGTTCCAAGATTCCGGTTAGCTGGAAAAGGAGGATTAGATGCTCACGTCCGTGGATCTGGAGAAACATCATGAGTGCTAACTGAGGCATCAAATATAGGAGAGAACGAGGTGTTGGTTGTGGACGAGGAAGAGGAGAGGGCTAACCTGGCTCGAAGGACGAGGAAGGTGACCGCTAGCTTGTTGCTGTTCGTATGAGGAGATGGAAGCCACGAGGGGTAGTCGATCTTGCCGGATGTAGAAACCGACCTCTGGGCCGTCGGCCCGTCGCCATCACCGGGCAGAGGATCTTGGAAGAAGAGGAGGGATGACGTCACCGATGGAGGAAGAAGCTCTTGGCCGGAGGCGCGGGCGGTCGCCGGAGGCAGAAGCTCAGGAGGATCGGGTCGGCATCGTCGCTTCTAGAGGATTTCTTGCATGAGATCAGGGAATCGCTCCTATGGAAGGGGCGTGGAAAGATGCCCCGTGATCAAAGCCAACCAAATGAGGCCTACATGGCGGATTTACCCTTGGAAAAACTACCTGGTCCTACTAAAGTTTTGTAATGGTCCCACTGTTAGATGTAATTTCTTATAATTTTAGTTTTGTAACTCCTTGTAACTCCTATTTTCTCACCGTCAGATTAGGATAGACGGACGGCTCCTAAAATCGCCAATCACCGTAACAGTTGTAATCTTTTTTTCCTTGAATTTAGTGTAATTATAAAATTATTATTGCAAGTGGGTTTGAAGAGGCCGGCCTTATATATGAAAGACCAATGGCGGGCACGAAGCGAAGCAAAGCAAACCTATGAACAACATGCTTTATGAATGATTTGGAAAGCGTAGTTGGTTCCCTATATGGTTATGAATAAGCAACAAAGAAGTCCACCAAAGCCTAAAAGGTAAGCAAGGTATTAGGAAGTTTTTAGCAAACCATCTGAAAGCAGGACATTAGCCCATCCAATGGTAGGCCAGTTTTATGTGTCGAGCAGAAGAAAACCCCATAGAGTGTGTCGTCTATGCCCGCTGCGCCAACATTGACATGGATCAAAGCTCCGACACGGCGGGGTTGGTCAACTACGACGACCCTGAGTCATGGGAGAGCGACACGGCGGGGTTGGTCAAGTACGACAACATCGACACTGGCAGCTCTGACTCATGGGAGAGCGACTATGGCGATAACTTAGTGCCCTTCGTCTACGTTTCTTCGATATGGCCAACAAAATGAAGCACTCCGGAATTACCCCCCCCCCCCCTCCATTTTTACTATAAAATTTCATCGTGTTTGGACTTCGTTTGGTATGATTTTTGTGCGAAACAGAAAACCTTCAAAAAATAGGAACTGACACTGAGCACTATGTTAATAGGTTAGTCCATCAAAATAATATAAAATGACATATAAAGCATTCAAGAATTATAATATAATAGCATGGGACAATAAAAAAAAATATAGATACGCCGGAGACGTGTCACCTGACATGCTTGTCGCCTGCCCAATGCAGAACTGTCTGTGTGCTAAGAATCTCCTCATTGTCGTCGGTGAAGCTGTTGCACTTGATGTCGGGGCGGACTTGTTGTCACGGCGCACACACCATCAACATATCTACATATCTATATAAATTACAAAAAGATGTGATTTGCGGAACATAATGTCAGCAAGTGTGCAGGAGGGCATTTGCCCCCCCCCCCCCCCCCCCAATAACCCCTGGTTATTTCACAATGCTTTTATATTCAATAATTGTTTATAGTTGAGTACATGTATCTTGTAATCATCATTTGTATCATATGTACATGGTGTATTGAGAATCTATTTACAAATTAACATTACATTTTTTATGTTTGATGCATTTATAATGATTTTCATGGTGTATTTTACAATTTTACATTAAAATATGCAAATGCAAATAGTAAGGGTTGTGTATTGGCTAAAATATTGGTAATGTTGGCATGCAAGACTATGACAAAGATATTGTTAATGTTAGTTGAAAGGGATAAGAAACCTTATTTTCCTGAAGTAGTATATAGATATAGATATAGAGATCGATAATCCACTTCTGAGCCCAAGCTCAGCTACACCCGCGCCGACGAAAAGAATCAAAACAAATACTAGATTCAAAAAAATCTACTTTTTTGTGTGGTAGATAAATTGATTCGTGGGGTCCGCTCAAATTTTCAAATTATTTGGACATCTGAGCAGCTCTCGGCAAAAAAGACAAATTCGTGGTATTGTTCACACACTATTCTGATCCATGCACGGATCAGGGTACTTGTGTGCGGAAACCTTACGATGTGAAACTTGTTAGTAGTATTTGTTTGCGTCGAATCGAAGATGAAAGGAATTAAACTTGGGACATTAAGCACGGCACGGGTCCTTGCGACTAGGAGTACATGCATGCATGCATACCAGATTCACCACTAGAGGGAGTATAATAAATAGCTGTGGTCACATTCAGCACTAGTGCAAATCGTATTCACCGTCAACCTGGTTCAGGTCACGCCCGAGTGTAATTTAACACCTAGGAAAATCAATAAAATTTGTACTGCTACCGGTGACAGAAAAAAGTAGATGAGCATCAAAATCATTCACGCTAAACACTATTTACAAATATTAGTACTGACCGATCAAACGATACGCCCATCACTTTTGCCAACCAACGTTTTCCTCTTCTTTTCGTTTTCCTGTGATCCTTTTCAGTTTTAATTTATTTTAGCTACCAATTGAATTCTGTTAAAAGTGCCACTGGTCCAAACAAAAACTAGGTAATACTGCCACAAAAGTTTGGGGACAAATTAAATAGTTTTGGAAAATCCTATAATTTTGAAAAGACATTTTAATAATTATTTGGCCCCTGTTTTAATTAGTTTAGGGCATTACCAGTTTATAAAAGTGTTGGTTCACCACTAGAATTAGTTATCAAATATTTGTAGCACTTTGAACATTTTAGGTTTGTCATTCGCAGAATAATAATTTGACTTTATTTTAAATGTGAATTTTGAATTGGTTTGAGTCAAAGGGGGATTTAGCAACGGTGAAAATGATGACATGCCATCATTATCAGGGGATTACTGTAGCTTAATTATCCAGGCGTCACAGAAGGGGCTAGATGCATCGCTTTATCACGATGCCCATAACTTCGATAATCGAGAGTCCGGAGTGGGCAAGTAATCTGACCTTGCTAACTAATCTCATTACTTTCGCACTGTCTTCTTGCTTGGGGCTCCGGGGGTGCCAATTGAGTAGTTTCTTCAAACGAGCGCTGGAGAATTCGGGAAGTCCGCGCCGAACTGGGTCCGGAAGGGGAACGTCCTCAATATAAAACCATTCCGAAGACTATTCTTCGGACCCCTTACTGGGAGTTCCGACAGGGTAGCCTGATCCGGCTGTGCGCCAAACTTTGGCGCCGCCCACTTCATGTTGGGGAACGTAGTAATTTCAAAAAAATTCCTACGCACACGCAAGATCATGGTGATGGCATAGCAACGAGAGGGGAGAGTATTGTCCATGTACCCTCGTAGACCGTAAGCGGAAGCGTTATGACAACGCGGTTGATATAGTCGTACGTCTTCACGATCCGACCGATCCAAGTACCGAACGTACGGCACCTCCGAGTTCAGCACACGTTCAACTCGATGATGATCCCCGGGCTCCGATCCAGCAAAGCGTCGGGGATGAGTTCCGTCAGCACGACGGCATGGTGACGATGATGATGTTCTACCGGAGCAGGGCTTCGCCTAAACTCCGCGACGATATGACCGAGGTGGAATATGGTGGAGGGGGGCACCGCACACGGCTAAGGAACGATCCGTAGATCAACTTGTGTGTTATGGGGTGCCCCCTGCCCCCGTATATAAAGGAGCAAGGGAGGGGGTGGCCGGCCTAGGAGGGGGCGCACCAAGGAGGAGTCCTACTCCCACCAGGTGTAGGATTCCCCCCCTTCCAAGTAGCAGGAGTAGGAGTCAAGGAAAGGGGGAAGAGAAGAGAAGGAAGGAGGGGGTGCGGCCCCTCCCCCTAGTCCAATTCGGACTAGGCCATGGGGGGGCGCGGCCTGCCCTAGGCAGCCCCTCTCTCTTTCCCGTATGGCCCAATAAGGCCCAATACTTCTCCCCGGCGAATTCCCGTAACTCTCGGTACTCCGAAAAATACCCGAATCACTCGGAACCTTTCCGAACTCCGAATATAGTCGTCCAATATATTGATCTTTACGTCTCGACCATTTCGAGACTTCTCGTCATGTCCCCGATCTCATCCGGGACTCCGAACTCCTTCGATACATCAAAACTCATAAACTCATAATAAAACTGTCATCGAAACCTTAAGCGTGCGGACCCTACGGGTTCGAGAACTATGTAGACATGACCTAGAACTATTCTCGGTCAATAGCCAATAGCGGAACCTGGATGCTCATATTGGCTCCTACATATTCTACGAAGATCTTTATCGGTCAAACCGCATAACAACATACGTTGTTCCCTTTGTCATCGGTATGTTACTTGCCCGAGATTCGATCGTCGGTATCCAATACCTAGTTCAATCTCGTTACCGGCAAGTCTCTTTACTCGTTACGTAATGCATCATTCCGTAACTAACTCATTAGCTACATTGCTTGCAAGGCTTATAGTGATGTGCATTACCGAGAGGGCCCAGAGATACCTCTCCGACAATCGGAGTGACAAAACCTAATCTCGAAATACGCCAACCCAACATGTACCTTCGGAGACACCTGTAATACTCCTTTATAATCACCCAGTTACGTTGTGAGGTTTGGTAGCACCCAAAGTGTTCCTCCGGTAAACGGGAGTTGCATAATCTCATAGTTACAGGAACATGTATAAGTCATGAAGAAAGCAATAGCAATATACTAAACGATCAAGTGCTAGGCTAACGGAATGGGTCATGTCAATCACATCATTCTCCTAATGATGTGATCCCGTTAATCAAATGACAACTAATGTCTATGGTTAGGAAACTTAACCATCTTTGATTAATGAGCTAGTCAAGTAGAGGCATACTAGTGACGTTATGTTGGTCTATGTATTCACACATGTATTATGTTTCCGGTTAATACAATTCTAGCATGAATAATAAACATTTATCATGATATAAGGAAATAAATAATAAATTTATTATTGCCTCTAGGGCATATTTCCTTCAGTCTCCCACTTGCACTAGAGTCAATAATCTAGTTCACATCGCCATGTGATTTAACACCAATATTCATATCTGTATATGATTAACACCCATAGTTCACATCGTCATGTGACCAATACCCAAAGGGTTTACTAGAGTCAATAATCTAGTTCACATCGCAATGTGATTAACACCCAAAGAGTACTAAGGTGTGATCATGTTTTGCTCGTGAGAGAAGCTTAGTCAACGGGTCTGTCACATTCAGAGCCGTATGTATTTTGCAAATATTCTATGTCTTCAATGCTCTGCATGGAGTTACTCTAGCTTAATTGCTCCCACTTTCAATATGTATCCAGTTTGAGACTTAGAGTCATCTGGATCAGTGTAAAAGTTTGCACCGATGTAACTTTTACAACGAACTCTTTTATCACCTCCATAATCGAGAAACATCTCCTTAGTCCTCACTAAGGATATTCTTGACCGCTGTCCAGTGATCTACTATTAGATCAAAATTGTATTCCTTTGCCAAACTCAGAGCAAGGTATACAATATGTCTGGTTCACAGCATAGCATACTTTATAGAACCTATGACTGAGGCATAGGGAATGACTTTTTCATTCTCTTTCTATTTTCTGCCATGGTCGGGTCTTGAGTCTTACTCAACTTCACACCTTTGCAACACAGGCAAGAACTCTTTCTTTGACTGTTCCATTTTGAACTACTTCAAAATCTTGTCAAGGTATGTACTCATTGAAAATCTTATCAAGCGTCTTGATCTATCTCAATAGATCTTGATGCTCAATATGTAAGTAGCTTTACTGAGGTCTTTTTTTTAAAGAACTCATTTCAAACACTCATTTATGCTTTGCAGAATAATTCTACATTATTTCTGATCAACAATATGTCATTCATATATACTTATCAGAAATGCTGTAGTGCTCCCACTTACTTTCTGTACAAAACTATATGCTTTGATCAACTTATCAAAGCGTATATTCCAACTCTGAGATGCTTGCACCAGTCCATAGATGGATTGCTGGAGCTTGCACATTTTGTTAGCACCTTTAGGATTGACAAAACCTTCTGGTTGCATCATATACGTACAACTCTTCTTTAAGAATACCATTAAGGAATGCAGTTTTGACATCCATTTGCCAGATTTCATAAAATGTGGCAATTGCTAACATGATTCGAACAAACTTAAGCATCGCTACAATTGAGAAAATCTCATTGTAGTCAACACCTTGAACTTGTCAAAAACCTTTTTGCGACAAGTCGAGCTATGTAGATAGTAACACTACTACCAACATCCGTCTTCCTCTTGAAGATCCATTTATTTTCTACGGCTTGCCGATCATCGGGCAAGTCCACCAAAGTCCACACTTTGTTCTCATACATGGATCCTATCTCAGATTTCATGGCCTCCAGCCATTTCGCGGAATCTGGGCTCATTATCGCTTCCTCATAGTTCGTAGGTTTATCATGGTCTAGTAACATGACTTTCAGAACAGGATTAGCGTACCACTCTGGTGCGGACCGTACTTTGGAAGACCTACGAGGTTCTGTAGTAACTTGATCTCAAGTTTCATGATCATCATCATTAGCTTCCTCACTAATTGGTGTAGGAATCACTCGAACTGATTTCAGTGATGAACTATTTTCCAATTCGGGAGAAGGTACAGTTACCTCATCAAGTTCTACTTTACTCATACTCACTTCTTTCGAGATAAAACTCCTTCTCTAGAAAGGATCCATTTTTAGCAACGAATATCTTGCCTTCGGATCTATGATAGAAGGTATACCCAACAGTTTCCTTTTGGGTATTCTATGAAGACACACTTCTCCGATTTGGGTTCGAGCTTATCAAGTTGAAAACCTTTTTCATATAAGCATCGCAACTCCAAACTTTAAGAAATGACAACTTGGGTTTCTTGCTAAACCACAGTTCATATGGTGTCGTCTCAACGGATTTAGATGGTGCCCTTTTAACGTGAATGCAGCTGTCTTTAATGCATAACCCCAAAACAATAGTGGTAAATCAGTAAGAGACATCATAGAGCGCACCATATCCGATAAAGTGCGGTTACGACGTTCGGACACACCATAACGTTGTGGTGTTCCAGGTGGCGTGAGCTGTGAAACTATTCCACATTGTTTTAATTGAAGACCAAACTCGTAACTCAAATATTTGTCTCCGCGATCAGATCATAGAAACTTTATTTTCTTGTTACGATGATTTTTCCGCTTCACTCTGTAATTCTTTGAACCTTTCAACTATTTCAGATTTATGTTTCATCAAGTAGGTATACCCATATCTGCTCAAATCATCTCGTGAAGGTCAGAAAATAACGATACTTGCCACGAGCCTTTATACTCATTGGTCTGCATACATCAGTATGTATTATTTCCAACAAGTTAGTAGCTCGTTCCATTGTTCCGAAGAACGGAATTTTAGTCATCTTGCCCAAAAGGCACGGTTCGGAAGCATCAAATGATTCATAACCAAGTGATTCCAAAAATCCATCTTTATGGAGTTTCTTCATGCGCTTTACACCGATATGACCCAAACGGCAGTGCCACAAATAAGTTGCACTATCATTATTAACTTTGCATCTTTTGACATCAATATTATGAATATGTGTATCACTACGATCGAGATCCAACAAACTATTTTCATTGGGTGTATAACCATCGAAGGTCTTATTCATGTAAACAGAATAACAATTATTCTTTAACTTCAAATGAATAACCGTATCGCAATAAACATGATCAAATCATATTCATGCTCAACGCAAACGCCAAATAACATTTATTTAGGTTTAACACTAATCCCAAAAGTATAGGGAGTGTGCGATGATGATCATATCAATCTTGGAACTACTTTCAACACTAATCGTCACTTCCCCTCAACTAGTCTCTGTTTATTCTGTAACTCCTGTTTCGAGTTACTAATCTTAGCAACCGAACAAGTATCAAATACTCAGGGGCTACTATAAACACTAGTAAGGCACATATCAATAACCTGTATATCAAATATACCCTTGTTCACTTTGCCATCCTTCTTATCCACCAAATGTTCAGGGCATTTCCGCTTCCAGTGACCATTTCCTTTGCAGTGTAAGCACTTAGTTTCAGGCTTTGGTCCAGTTTTGGTCTTCTTCACGGGAGTGACAACTTGTTTGCCATTCTACTTGAAGTTTCTCTTTCTTTCCCTTTGCCCTTTTCTTGAAACTAGTGGTCTTGTCAATCATCAACATTTGATGCTCTTTCTTGATTTCTACCTTCGTCGATTTCAACATCACGAAGAGCTCGAGAATCGTTTTCGTCATCCCTTGCATATTATAGTTCATCACGAAGTTCTAGTAACTTAGTGATGGTGACTAGAGAATTCTGTCAATCACTATCTTATCTGGAAGATTAACTCCCACTTGATTCAAGCGATTGAAGTACCCAGACAACCTGAGCACATGCTCACTAGTTGAGCGATTCTCCTCCATCTTTTAGCTATAGAACTTGTTGGAGACTTCATATCTCTCAACTCGGGTATTTGCTTGAAATATTAACTTCAATTCCTGGAACATCTCATATGGTCCATGACGTTCAAAACGTCTTTGAAGTCCCGATTCTAAAGCCGTTAAGCATGGTGCACTAAACTATCAAGTAGTCATCATATTGAGCTAGCCAAACGTTCATAACGTCTACATCTGCTCCTGCAATAGGTTTGTCACCTAGCGGTGCATCAAGGACATAATTCTTCTTTGCAACAATGAGGATAAACCTCAGATCACAGATCCAATCCGCATCATTGCTACTAACATCTTTCAACACAATTTTCTCTAGGAACATATCAAAATAAACATATGAAAGCAACAACGCAAGCTATTGATTTACAACATAATTTGCAAAATACTACCAGGACTAAGTTCATGATAAATTTAAGTTCAATTAATCATATTACTTAAGAACTCCCACTTAGACATACATCTCTCTAGTCATCTAAGTGATCACGTGATCCAAATCAACTAAATCATAACCGATCATCACGTGAGATGGAGTAGTTTTCAATGGTGAACATCATTATGTTGATCATATCTTCTATATGATTCACGCTCGACCTTTCGGTCTCCGTGTTCCGAGGCCATATCTGCATATGCTAGGCTCGTCAAGTTTAACCTGAGTATTCTGCGTGTGCAAAACTGGCTTGCACCCGTTGTAGATGGACGTAGAGCTTATCACACCCGATCATCACGTGGTGTCTAGGCACGACGAACTTTGGCAACGGTGCATACTCAGGGAGAACACTTCTTGATAATTTTTAGTGAGAGATCATCTTAAAATGCTACCGTCAATCAAAGCAAGATAAGATGCATAAAGGATAAACATCACATGCAATCAATATAAGTGATATGATATGGCCATCATCATCTTGTGCTTGTGATCTCCATCTCCGAAGCACCGTCGTGATCACCATTGTCACCGGCGCGACACCTTGATCTCCATTGTAGCATCATTGTCGTTTACGCCATCTATTGCTTCTACGACTATCGCTACCGCTTAGTGATAAAGTAAAGCAATTACAGGGCGTTTGCATTTCATATAATAAAGCAACAACCATATGGCTCCTGCCAGTTGCCGATAACTTCGGTTACAAAACATGATCATCTCATACAATAAAATATAGCATCACGTCTTGACCATATCACATCACAACATGCCCTGCAAAAACAAGTTAGACGTCCTCTACTTTTTTGTTGCAAGTTTTACGTGACTGCTACGGGCTTAGCAAGAACCGTTCTTACCTACGCGTCAAAACCACAACGATAGTTCGTCAAGTTAGTGTTGTTTTAACCTTCGCAAGGACCAGGCGTAGCCACACTCGATTCAGCTAAAGTGAGAGAGACAGACACAAGCCAGCCACCTTTAAGCACGAGTGCTCGTAACGGTGAAACCAGTCTCGCGTAAGCGTACGCGTAATGTCGGTCTGGGCCGCTTCATCTCACAATACCACCGAACCAAAGTATGACATGCTGGTAAGCAGTATGACTTGTATCGCCCACAACTCACTTGTGTTCTACTCGTGCATATGACATCTACGCATAAAACCAGGCTCGAATGCCACTGTTGGGGAACGTAGTAATTTCAAAAAATTTCCTACGCACACGCAAGATCATGGTGATGGCATAGCAACGAGAGGGGAGAGTATTGTCCATGTACCCTCGTAGACCGTAAGCGGAAGCGTTATGACAACGCGGTTGATGTAGTCGTACGTCTTCACGATCCGACCGATCCAAGTACCGAACGTACGGCACCTCCGAGTTCAGCACACGTTCAGCTCGATGACGATCCCGGGGCTCCAATCCAGCAAAGCATCGGGGATGAGTTCCATCAGCACGACGGCGTGGTGACGATGATGATGTTCTACCGGCGCAGGGCTTCGCCTAAACTCCGCGACGATATGACCGAGGTGGAATATGGTGGAGGGGGGCACTGCACATGGCTAAGGAACGATCCGTAGATCAACTTGTGTGTTATGGGGTGCCCCCTGCCCCCGTATATAAAGGAGCAAGGGAGGGGGTGGCCGGCCTAGGAGGGGGCGCACCAAGGAGGAGTCCTACTCCCACCGGGAGTAGGATTCCCCCCCCCCTTCCAAGTAGTAGGAGTAGGAGTCAAGGAAAGGGGGAAGAGAAGAGAAGGAAGGAGGGGGTGCTGATGGATTCATGTACCTAGGGTAGGGTCACAGGCCTGACCTGAATGTCCTACCCAGGGACAGCCTTAGAAGAGATCACCTTCCAGTCGACCAACGAGGAACCCACTCGACTGACCAGAAGGACTCAACCATGGAGATTCACTCGACCATGAAGATACACTCGACCACCAGAAGGTCAGAAGGCACTCTGCACTGCAACGGCCTGTAATTGAATAGACTTAATGATAGTTAAGACACTTTATGTGGGGCGTTACCAGTAACGCCCCAGACTTAATATACTTTAAACCCTCCATTACATGGGCTGGCAGGGGTCCTGGCGTACTCTATATAAGCCACCCCCCTCCACAGGCAGAAGGGTTCGGACTCTTGTAACATCTACACACATAATCCACTCGACCGCCTCAGGGCTCCGAGACGTAGGGCTTTTACTTCCTCCGAGAAGGGCCTGAACTCGTACATCGCTTGTGTTTACAATCTCTCCATAGCGAGGACCTTGCCTCTCCATACCTACCCCCACTCTACTGTCAGACTTAGAACCACGACAGTTGGCGCCCACCGTGGGGCAGGTGTTTTAGCGATTTTGTGGAGAAGTTGCAGTATTTCCGAGTACTTTCATCATGATGACTGCTGGAGTTTTGGTCGAGGGGCGCGAGATCCGTCTTGGCGCTCTCACCTTTGTCGCCGATGACTCCGCGTGGCTCCAGGAGGCTCCACTCGACGTTGATGCGCTCCCCGTCCGCGGTGCGACGCATTTTCGCGCATGTGTCCGCGGCGTTCTGCTGCGACAACCGTCGACCCCCTATCGGTCGGCTCCTTTATCGGTCGCCCGTCCGGTCTCCCACCAGCGCAAGCGCTCTGGTCGGTCGAGGCTTCAGCGGTGGGTGAAGCACGCGGTGGCTCGCCAGGCGGCCATCGCACAAGTTGCGGCAATCGAGCCCGACGAATCTCTCTACGGCCTGTTCGACCTGTCGACTGGCTCCGTAGAGACTGCATCCGAATGCGATAGCAGTGATCCAGCGGCAGAAATTCTCATGGTCGACGGACCCCGCAGTCCTCCCGGCTTCGCCCATGGTGGCGAAGCGGGCGGTGGAGGTGGCCCCGCTCAGGACCACGAGGAGTACCAGCCCGAGACACTCGACTCTCTGCAGAGAGAAGAGCTTCGCCGCAGGAACATGGATGCTCTGCATACTCCCATTGTGGGAGAAACCCCCGAGGCTCGCGCCTTGGAGGAGGCACGTTTGGCCAATGTGGCTGAACGCGCTCGTCTGGAGAACCTTCAGCGAGCACTCGACGAGCGCGCGCGGCAACGAGTCCCCGAAGCCAGTCGACGTCGACTCTTCCCGCCGACTCAGGTATACCGCACGCCAATTCAGAATTTAGCAGCTGCAACCCGTATAGCAGAGTCCATCCAGCCTTCACAGTCGGAAGCTGGGAGAGGCTTGATGCAGATCAGAGATTTGCTCAGAGCAGCAGGGGACCAGAACTCAGCCGTGTCGCAGTCGCGCAACAGAATTCAGAGTCGATCCGTCGCTGCGAATACGGTTCAGTCGGCTCACAGTCCCAGATCGCCTCCGCGGCGGGAAGGGCGCGACAACCAGCGTGATCAGTATGGAGACCGACACGACCGAGAAGACAGGCGTCGAGTGCCCGTATCCCCTCCGAGGGAAGGGTCTTACGCTCCTCGGCGACAGGATGACAGGCGTCAGTTCAGTGCGGGGCGAAGAGTTCCAGTCGACCCCAGGGGACCAGGCTTCGACGCGCGATCCATTATCGTGCAAAGCTTGGTCGACCGGAACAGAGCCCATCGAGGTGGACCCGAGAGAGATGCACCCACGAGCAGTCGAGTGCATGTTTCTGGTCCAGAGTGTTTTAGCAGGGCTATCAGAGCCGCAGTGATTCCCCCCAATTTCAGGTTGGCGACAGGAGTCAGCAAGTTCACTGGGGAGTCCAATCCTGAAACTTGGCTTGAGGACTACCGAGTGGCTGTTCAGATTGGTGGTGGGAATGACGAGGTGGCCATGAAGCATTTGCCCCTCATGCTGGAAGGTTCAGCCAGAGCGTGGTTGAATCAGTTACTGTTGGGTTTCATAGTAATTTCAAAAATTTCCTACGCACACGCAAGATCATGTGATGCATAGCAACGAGGGGAGAGTGTTGTCTACGTACCCAACGCAGACCGACTGCGGAAGCGATGACACGACGTAGAGGAAGTAGTCGTACGTCTTCACGATCCAACCGATCAAGCACCGAAACTACGGCACCTCCGAGTTCGAGCACACGTTCATCTCGATGACGATCCCCGGACTCCGATCCAGCAAAGTGTCAGGGAAGAGTTCCGTCAGCACGACGGCGTGGTGACGATCTTGATGAACTACAGCAGCAGGGCTTCGCCTAAACTCCGCTACAGTATTATCGAGGTATATGGTGGCAGGGGGCACCGCACACGGCTAAGGAATAGATCACGTGGATCAACTTGTGTGTTTAGAGGTGCCCCTGCCTCCGTATATAAAGGAGGAGAGGAGGGGAGGCTGGCCGGCCAAAGGAGGGAGGCGCAGGAGGAGTCCTACTCCTACCGGGAGTAGGACTCCCCTCCAATCCTATTCCAACTAGGATTCCCCAAGTGGGAAAGAGGGAGAAGGGTGGCCGGCCACCTCTCCTAGTCCTAATAGGACTAGGGGAAGGGGGGAGGCGCGCAGCCCTTGTGGGCAGCCCTTTCACCTTTCCACTAAGGCCCATGAAGGCCCATATGGCTCCCGGGGGGTTCCGGTAACCTCCTGGTAACCCGGTAAAATCCCGATTTCACCCGGAACACTTCCGATGTCCAAACATAGGCTTCCAATATATCAATCTTTACGTCTCGACCATTTCGAGACTCCTCGTCATGTCCGTGATCACATCCGGGACTCCGAACAACCTTCGGTACATCAAAATGCATAAACTCATAATGTAACTGTCATCGTAACCTTAAGTGTGCGGACCCTACGGGTTCGAGAACAATGTAGACATGACCGAGACACGTCTCCGGTCAATAACCAATAGCGGGACCTGGATGCCCATATTGGCTCCTACATATTCTACGAAGATCTTTATCGGTCAGACCGCATAACGACATACGTTGTTCCCTTTGTCATCGGTATGTTACTTGCCCGAGATTCGATCGTCGATATCCAATATCTAGTTCAATCTCGTTACCGGCAAGTCTCTTTACTCGTTCCGTAATACATCATCTCACAACTAACATATTAGTTGTAATGCTTGCAAGGCTTATGTGATGTGTATTACCGAGAGGGCCCAGAGATACCTCTCCGACAATCGGAGTGACAAATCCTAATCTCGAAATACGCCAACCCAACATCTACCTTTGGAGACACCTGTAATGCTCCTTTATAATCACCCAGTTACGTTGTGACGTTTGGTAGCACCCAAAGTGTTCCTCCGGTAAACGGGAGTTGCATAATCTCATAGTCATAGGAACATGTATAAGTCATGAAGAAAGCATTAGCAACATACTAAACGATCGGGTGCTAAGCTAATGGAATGGGTCATGTCAATCAGATCATTCAACTAATGATGTCACCTCGTTAATCAAATAACAACTCTTTGTCCATGGTTAGGAAACATAACCATCTTTGATTAACGAGCTAGTCAAGTAGAGGCATACTAGTGACACTTTGCTTGTCTATGTATTCACACATGTATTATGTTTCCGGTTAATACAATTCTAGCATGAATAATAAACATTTATCATGATTATAAGGAAATAAATAATAACTTTATTATTGCCTCTAGGGCATATTTCCTTCAGTCTCCCACTTGCACTAGAGTCAATAATCTAGATTACACTGTAATGAATCTAACACCCATGGAGCTTTGGTGCTGATCATGTTTTGCTCGTGGAAGAGGCTTAGTCAACGGGTCTGCAACATTCAGATCCGTATGTATCTTGCAAATCTCTATGTCTCCCACCTGGACTAGATCCCGGATGGAGTTGAAGCGTCTCTTGATGTGTTTGGTCCTTTTGTGAAATCTGGATTCCTATGCCAAGGCAATTGCACCAGTATTGTCACAAAAGATTTTCATTGGACCCGATGCATTAGGTATGACACCTAGATCGGATATGAACTCCTTCATCCAGACTCCTTCGTTCGCTGCTTCCGAAGCAGCTATGTATTCCGCTTCACATGTAGATCCCGCTATGACGCTTTGTTTAGAACTGCACCAACTGACAGCTCCACCGTTTAATGTAAACACGTATCCGGTTTGCGATTTAGAATCGTCCGGATCAGTGTCAAAGCTTGCATCAACGTAACCTTTTACGGTGAGCTCTTTGTCACCTCCATATACGAGAAACATATCCTTAGTCCTTTTCAGGTATTTCAGGATGTTCTTGACCGCTGTCCAGTGATCCACTCCTGGATTACTTTGGTACCTCCCTGCTAAACTTATAGCAAGGCACACATCAGGTCTGGTACACAGCATTGCATACATGATAGAGCCTATGGCTGATGCATAGGGAACATCTTTCATATTCTCTCTATCTTCTGCAGTGGTCGGGCATTGAGTCTTACTCAACTTCACACCTTGTAATACAGGCAAGAATCCTTTCTTTGCTTGATCCATTTTGAATTTCTTCAAAATCTTGTCAAGGTATGTGCTTTGTGAAAGTCCAATTAAGCGTCTTGATCTATCTCTATAGATCTTAATGCCTAATATGTAAGCAGCTTCACCGAGGTCTTTCATTGAAAAACTTTTATTCAAGTATCCCTTTATGCTATCCAGAAATTCTATATCATTTCCAATCAGCAATATGTCATCCACATATAATATCAGAAATGCTACAGAGCTCCCACTCACTTTCTTGTAAATACAGGCTTCTCCAAAAGTCTGTATAAAACCAAATGCTTTGATCACACTATCAAAACATTTATTCCAACTCCGAGAGGCTTGCACCAGTCCATAAATGGATCGCTGGAGCTTGCATACTTTGTTAGCTCCTTTTGGATCGACAAAACCTTCCGGTTGCATCATATACAACTCTTCTTCCAGAAATCCATTCAGGAATGCAGTTTTGACATCCATCTGCCAAATTTCATAATCATAAAATGCGGCAATTGCTAACATGATTCGGACAGACTTAAGCATCGCTACGGGTGAGAAGGTCTCATCGTAGTCAATCCCTTGAACTTGCCGAAAACCTTTTGCGACAAGTCGAGCTTTGTAGACAGTAACATTACCATCAGCGTCAGTCTTCTTCTTAAAGATCCATTTATTCACACATGTATTATGTTTCCGGTTAATACAATTCTAGCATGAATAATAAACATTTATCATGATTATAAGGAAATAAATAATAACTTTATTATTGCCTCTAGGGCATATTTCCTTCAGTTACCTCCTAGCAGTATTTACATTGGGAAGATTTGTTCCGAGTGTTCGTCAGAACTTTTGAAGGAACCTGCAAGCGACCAGCTGGTTTGACAGAGCTGCAAGTTTGTGTGCAGAAGACCAATGAGACTCTCAGAGAGTACATTCAGAGGTGGATCACTCTGCACCATACTGTGGAAAATGTGTCTAATCATCAAGCAGTCTGCGCCTTCAAAGATGGCGTCAAGAACAGGGAATTGAGTCTGAAGTTTGGTCGAACCGGGGACATGACCCTAAGTCGGATGATGGAGATTGCTACCAAGTACGCCAATGGCGAGGAAGAGGACCGACTCCGAAGCGGCAAGTATAAGCCAAGTCAGTCGGAGAAGGGAAATTCCAGTCGGAAACAGAAGCGGAAAGCCGAGCCAGCAGCTCCTGGAGAGGCCCTGGCCGTGACTCAGGGAAAGTTCAAAGGGAAGCCAAAAGGATCCTGGAATCCTAAGAAAGTAAAGGATAAAGAAGGAAACGACGTGATGGATATGCCATGCCACATCCACACGAAGAAAGATGAAGAGGGCAACATCATTTACCCAAAGCATACCACTCGACAGTGTCGACTCCTGATCCAGCAGTTTCAGGGTAAACAGTCTAAGGACAAGGAGAAAGAGTCAGACAAGGCCGGAGACAAAGAGGACAGTGAGGAAGAATATCCGCATATCAACTCCACTCTGATGATCTTTGCGGATGTGGAAAGCAAGAGTCGACTGAAAGTCATTAACCGTGAGGTGAATATGGTTGCCCCAGCAAAACCAAGTTATCTGAAATGGTCCCAAACACCCATCACATTCGACCAATCTGATCACCCGACTCATATTGCCACCCCTGGGAGGCAAGCTTTGGTGGTCGATCCAGTTGTCGAAGGCACTCGACTGACGAAAGTACTGATGGACGGTGGTAGTGGGCTGAACTTGTTGTATGCTGACACACTGAAGGGAATGGGCATCCCGATGTCCCGACTGAGCACCAGCAACATGAGTTTCCACGGAGTCATACCAGGGAAGAAAGCCAACTCACTCGGCCAAATAGCCCTGGACGTGGTTTTTGGCGACTCAAAACATTTTCGCAAGGAAAAGTTGACCTTTGAGGTTGTGGATTTTCAGAGCGCGTACCACGCCATTTTGGGGAGGCCCGCCTACGCACGGTTCATGGCTCGACCATGTTACGTGTACCTCAAACTGAAAATGCCAGGTCCCAAAGGGGTGATCACTGTCACTGGCGATCGGAAAAAGGCAGAAGAGTGCTTTCAGAAAGGCTCGAAGATTGCTGATTCCCAGGTTACAGCGGTCGAGTTCGAAGAATACAAGCAAAAAGCAGATCCTTGTGATTTGTTGCGATCCAAGAAACCAGCCACAGAGTCTGCATTTCAGTCGTCTGGTGAGACAAAGCCTGTTCACATTCACCCGACCGACCCCAATGCAGCCCCGACCCACATCTCCACGACACTCGACCCGAAATAGGAAGAAGCGCTCATCCAGTTCCTCCGTGAGAACTGGGACATTTCTGCATGGAAGCCAGCTGACATGCCAGGTGTTCCCAGGGGACTGGCTGAGCATCGCCTCAGAGTCGACAAATCAGCAAAACCAGTCAAAGAGCATCTTCGGCGGTCCGCCGTCCAGAAGAGAAAAGCTATTGGTGAGGAAGTGGCTCGACTGTTGGCGGCAGGATTTATCCGAGAGATATACCACTCCGAGTGGCTCGCTAATGTCGTCATGGTTCCCAAGAAGGACAAATCACTCCGCATGTGCATTGACTTCAAGCACATCAATCGGGCCTGCCCGAAAGATCATTTTCCTCTCCCTCGCATAGATCAAATTGTTGACTCGACCGCGGGATGTGAGAGATTGTCTTTTCTAGACGCATATTCTGGGTATCATCAGATCCGTCTGTATGGACCCGACGAAGTAAAAAAAAGCTTTCATCACTCTATTCGGGTGCTTCTGCTATATCACCATGCCTTTCGGCCTCAAGAATGCCGGAGCCACATTTATGCGTATGATTCAGAAGTGTCTTCTCACTCAAATCAGTCGGAATGTGGAAGCGTATATGGATGATATCGTCGTTAAGTCGCGAAAAGGTTCTGACCTGCTTACTGACCTCGCCGAAACATTTGCCAACCTCAGAAGGTATGATATCAAGCTCAATCCATCGAAGTGCACATTCGGAGTTCCTGGTGGAAAGTTACTCGGTTTTCTCGTTTCCGAGCGAGGGATCGACGCTAATCCAGAGAAGATCGGCACTATTCTCCGAATGAAACGCCCTGTGCGAGTGCACGATGTCCAGAAGCTTACTGACTGCTTGGCCGCATTAAGTCGATTCATCTCACGACTCGGTGAAAAGGCATTGCCTCTTTACCGACTGATGAAGAAGGCAGACAAGTTCGAGTGGACTCCAGAAGCTGATGCAGCGTTTGCCGAGCTAAAAGCTCTGCTCTCCACCCAGCCGGTGCTTGCTGCTCCAATCAGCAAAGAGCCTTTGTTGCTTTATATTGCAGCCACAAGACAAGTCGTCAGTACAGTACTTACGGTCGAGCGGGAAGAAGAAGGAAAAGCCTTCAAAGTTCAGCGCCCGGTGTATTATTTGTCTGAAGTCTTGACTCCATCCAAGCAGAGATATCCTCATTATCAGAAGCTTGTGTATGGAATATACATGACCACGAAGAAGGTTGCTCATTATTTCTCTGATCATTCTTTCACAGTCGTCAGCGACGCCCCACTATCAGAGATTCTGCACAACAGAGATGCAACTGGTCGAGTGGCGAAATGGGCGATTGAACTTCTTCCCCTTGATATCAAGTTTGAGGCAAAGAAAGCCATTAAGTCCCAGGCAATAGCAGATTTCCTCGCCGAGTGGATTGAACAACAACAGCCGACTGAAGTTCACTCGAAGCATTGGACCATGTTCTTCGATGGGTCTAAGATGCTGAATGGTTCTGGTGCTGGGGTTGTTCTGGTTTCCCCCAGAGGAGATAAGCTTAGATACGTGCTCTAGATTCACTTTGATTCCTCCAACAATGAGGCAGAGTATGAGGCCCTTTTATATGGATTGCGCATGGCCATCTCACTCGGCGTCCGTCGCCTGATGGTTTATGGCGATTCAGATTTAGTGGTCAACCAGGTGATGAAGGAGTGGGACGTGAGAAGCCCAGCCATGACTGGATACTGCAATGCAGTGAGGAAGCTGGAAAAGAAGTTCGAGGGGTTGGAGCTCCATCACATCCCCCGACTGAAAAATCAAGCAGCAGATGATCTGGCAAAGATAGGTTCCAAAAGAGAAGCCATTCCGAGTGGTGTGTTTTTGGAGCATATACACACTCCGTTAGTTAAAGAAGATCCCTTCACAGAGGAAGCTCCACAGCCCAAGAGTGCCACAGATCCGACTGAGGTTGAGGTCCCAGCAGTGGTCGACTTGGTCATGGAGGTTTTTGTGGTCGCTCCCGACTGGACAATTCCCTATATCGCATATATCCTGAGAAAAGAGCTCCCAGAGGATGAGGAAGAGGCTCGGCAGATCGTCCGTCGATCCAAAGCCTTACCGTTATCAAAGGACAGCTGTATAGAGAAAGCCCGACTGGGGTTGGTCAAAAATGCATAACGCCAGAAGAAGGTCGAATCATTCTCAATGATATCCACTCGGGGACCTGTGGTCACCATGCGTCCTCTCGGACCATTGTAGCCAAAGCATACCGGGCTGGATTCTAGTGGCCAAGGGCGAATGAAATGGCAAAGGAAATAGTGGACAAGTGCGAAGGATGTCAGTTCTACTCCAATATGTCACACAAGCCCGCGTCAGCTCTGAAGACCATTCCACTCGTCTGGCCGTTCGCAGTATGGGGGTTGGACATGGTCGGTCCCTTGAGAATAGGTCGAAGTGGTTCCACGCACGTACTGGTCGCAGTCGACAAGTTCACAAAGTGGATCGAGGCTAAACCAATCAAGAATCTTGACGCCGGTACTGCAGTTACCTTCATCAGGGAGCTGACGTTCAGATATGGAGTCCCGCACAGCATCATTACGGATAATGGGTCGAACTTTGACTCGGAAGAATTCAAGGATTTCTGCAACGCTCAAGGCACACGAGTCGACTACGCTTCAGTCGCTCACCCCCAGTCGAATGGACAAGCGGAGCGAGCCAATGGCTTAATCCTCAAGGGTTTAAAACCCCGACTGATGTGTGATCTCAAGCACGCGGCTGGAGCATGGGTCGACGAACTTCCTTCGGTGCTTTGGGGTTTGCGGACCACACCCAATCGGTCGACTGGAAGAACTCCATTCTTTTTGGTCTATGGAGCTGAAGCAGTCTTGCCGAGTGATCTTCTTCACAATGCTCCTCGAGTTGAACTCTACAACGAAGCAGAAGCTGAGCAAGCGCGTCAGGACGCAGTCGACCTTCTAGAGGAAGAAAGGGAGATGGCTCTGATCCGATCGACCATCTATCAACAAGACTTGCGTCGCTTTCACGCCAAGAATGTGAGGGGTCGAGCCTTCCAAGAAGGAGATCTAGTTCTCCGAGTGGATCAGGAAAAACAGCATAAGCTCGCTCCTTCTTGGGAAGGACCCTTCATCGTCACCAAAGTTCTCCACAACGGGGCATACCGTCTCTACAACGTCGAACACAACATCGAAGAGCCCCGAGCTTGGAATGCGGATCTGCTCCGCCCGTTTTACACTTAAAAGTTTTCCACTCGGATGAGTTGTAATAAAATACTTCTGTAGTTCATAGATCTCGAAATAATAGTGCCATAATTCCTTCATAATTTTTGTCACTTTTTCCCCCAGTGGGTGGCTTAGCCGCAAATCCGTTTCGCCTAAGTTGGTACAAATCCTACCGAGTGGTAAGCCAGACTTCCACTCGGGGGCTTAGCTGCAGTCCAAGTACTCGCCTAAGTTATAAAAAAATCCTACCGAGTGATAAGCCAGACTTCCACTCGGGGGCTTAGCTGCAGTCCAAGTACTCGCCTAAGTTACAAAAAATCCTACCGAGTGTTAAGCCAGACTTCCACTCGGGGGCTTAGCTGCAGCCCAGTGCTCGCCTAAGTTATAAAAAATCCTACCGAGTGGTAAGCCAGACTTCCACTCGGGGGCTTAGCTGCAGCCCAGTGCTCGCCTAAGTTATAAAAAATCCTACCGAGTGAAGAGCAAACCTCTCACTCGAGGGCTTAGCTGCAGCCAGCGCTCGCCTAAGTTATAAAAAATCATACCGAGTGGTAAGCCAGACTTCCACTCGGGGGCTTAGCTGCAGCCCAGTGCTCGCCTAAGTTATAAAAAATCCTACCGAGTGGTAAGCCAGACTTCCACTCGGGGGCTTAGCTGCAGCCCAGTGCTCGCCTAAGTTATAAAAAATCCTACCGAGTGGTAAGCCAGACTTCCACTCGGGGGCTTAGCTGCAGTCCAAGTACTCGCCTAAGTTATAAAAAATCCTACCGAGTGGTAAGGCAGACTTCCACTCGGGGGCTTAGCTGCAGCCCAGTGCTTGCCTAAGTTATAAAAGATCCTACCGAGTGGTAAGCCAGACTTCCACTCGGGGGCTTAGCTGCAGTCCAAGTACTCGCCTAAGTTATAAAAAATCCTACCGAGTGATAAGCCAGACTTCCACTCGGGGGCTTAGCTGCAGTCCAAGTACTCGCCTAAGTTATAAAAAATCCTACAGAGTGGTAAGCCAGACTTCCACTCGGGGGCTTAGCTGCAGCCCAGTGCTCGCCTAAGTTATAAAAAATCCTACCGAGTGGTAAGCCGGACTTCCACTCGGGGGCTTAGCTGCAGCCCAGTGCTTGCCTAAGTTATAAAAAATCCTACCGAGTGAAGAGCAAACCTCTCACTCGGGGGCTTAGCTGCAGCCCAGCGCTCGCCTAAGTTATAAAAAATCCTACCGAGTGGTAAGCCAGACTTCCACTCGGGGGCTTAGCTGCAGCCCAGTGCTCGCCTAAGTTATAAAAAATCCTACCGAGTGGTAAGCCAGACTTCCACTCGGGGGCTTAGCTGCAGCCCAGTGCTCGCCTAAGTTATAAAAATCCTACCGAGTGGAAAGCCAGACTTCCACTCGGGGGCTTAGCTACAGCCCAGCGCTCGCCTAAGTTATAAAAAATCCTACCGAGTGAAGAGCAAACCTCTCACTCGGGGGCTTAGCTGCAGCCCAGCGCTCGCCTAAGTTATAAAAAATCCTACCGAGTGAAGAGCAAACCTCTCACTCGGGGGCTTAGCTGCAGCCCAGCGCTCGCCTAAGTTATAGAAAATCCTACCGAGTGAAGAGCAAACCTCTCACTCGGGGGCTTAGCTGCAGCCCAGCGCTCGCCTAAGTTATAAAAAATCCTACCGAGTGAAGAGCAAACCTCTCACTCGGGGGCTTAGCTGCAGCCCAGCGCTCGCCTAAGTTATAAAAAATCCTACCGAGTGGAGAGCAAACCTCTCACTCGAGGGCTTAGCTGCAGCCCAGCGCTCGCCTAAGTTATAAAAAATCCTACCGAGTGAAGAGCAAACCTCTCACTCGGAGTCTTAGCTGTAGCCCAGCGCTCGCCTAAGGTATAAAAATCCTACCGAGTGAAGAGCAAACCTCTCACTCGGAGGCTTAGCTACAGCCCAGTGCTCGCCTAAGGAATAAGCCGACTGCAGTGGACATCTTGCTGTGAACCTGCAAAGGACAATTCGAACCAGGAGCAATCATATCCAAATATCAAATCCAAGTTTAGGTCGATACCTAAAGGAACCGAGAGTGCTCAGGCATTAAGCCTGTTAAGGTTTACCGGTTACAATTCCACTCGGCATACCGAGGCAAATTTAAAGTGTCGGGCTTAAAGAAAGTTTTTTACCCCTCCTGTGGAGGGCTGGAAGGAGCAACGAACTCGTCGAGGTCGATCCCGTCTGCGATCCGGGTAGCAGCAGCGATGAAAGTTTCCATGAAGGACCTGAAGTCGTGTTTCTTGGTGTTGGCCACTCGGAGAGCCGCCAGCTTCTCTTCTCGCGCGTCCTTGCAGTGGACTTGGGCCAGACACAGGGCAACATCTGCGCCGCACCGAGCCGAGGACTTCTTCCACTCTTGCACACGGTCGGGGACCGCGTTTAGTCGAGCCATCAACGACTCGAGGTCATTCTGAAGTGTTGCCCCGGGCCAAAGCGTCGAGTCGATGCGAGAAGTGGCTGTTGGGTTTCGTAGTAATTTCAAAAATTTCCTACACACACGCAAGATCATGTGATGCATAGCAATGAGAGGAGAGTGTTGTCTACGTACCCAACGCAGACCGACTGCGGAAGCGATGACACGACGTAGAGGAAGTAGTCGTACGTCTTCACGATCCAACCGATCAAGCACCGAAACTACGGCACCTCCGAGTTCGAGCACACGTTCAGCTCGATGACGATCCCCGGACTTCGATCCAGCAAAGTGTCAGGGAAGAGTTCCGTCAGCATGACGGCGTGGTGACGATCTTGATGAACTACAGCAGCAGGGCTTCGCCTAAACTCCGCTACAGTATTATCGAGGTATATGGTGGCAGGGGGCACCGCACACGGCTAAGGAATAGATCACGTGGATCAACTTGTGTGTTTAGAGGTGCCCCTGCCTCCGTATATAAAGGAGGAGAGGAGGGGAGGCTGGCCGGCCAAAGGAGGGAGGCGCAGGAGGAGTCCTACTCCTACCGGGAGTAGGACTCCCCTCCAATCCTATTCCAACTAGGATTCCCCAAGTGGGAAAGAGGGAGAAGGGTGGCTGGCCACCTCTCCCAGTCCTAATAGGACTAGGGGAAGGGGGGAGGCGCGCAGCCCTTGTGGGCAGCCCTTTCACCTTTCCACTAAGGCCCATGAAGGCCCATATGGCTCCCGGGGGGTTCCGGTAACCTCCCGGTAACCCGGTAAAATCCCGATTTCACCCGGAACACTTCCGATGTCCAAACATAGGCTTCCAATATATCAATCTTTACGTCTCGACCATTTCGAGACCCCTCGTCATGTCCGTGATCACATCCGGGACTCTGAACAACCTTCGGTACATCAAAATGCATAAACTCATAATGTAACTGTCATCGTAACCTTAAGCGTGCTGACCCTACGGGTTCGAGAACAATGTAGACATGACCGAGACACGTCTCCGGTCAATAACCAATAGCGGGACCTGGATGCCCATATTGGCTCCTACATATTCTACGAAGATCTTTATCGGTCAGACCGCATAACGACATACGTTGTTCCCTTTGTCATCGGTATGTTACTTGCCCGAGATTTGATCGTCGATATCCAATATCTAGTTCAATCTCGTTACCGGCAAGTCTCTTTACTCGTTCCGTAATACATCATCTCACAACTAACATATTAGTTGTAATGCTTGCAAGGCTTATGTGATGTGTATTACCGAGAGGGCCCAGAGATACCTCTCCGACAATCGGAGTGACAAATCCTAATCTCGAAATACGCCAACCCAACATCTACCTTTGGAGACACCTGTAATGCTCCTTTATAATCACCCAGTTACGTTGTGACGTTTGGTAGCACCCAAAGTGTTCCTCCGGTAAACGGGAGTTGCATAATCTCATAGTCATAGGAACATGTATAAGTCATGAAGAAAGCATTAGCAACATACTAAACGATCGGGTGCTAAGCTAATGGAATGGGTCATGTCAATCAGATCATTCAACTAATGATGTGACCTCGTTAATCAAATAACAACTCTTTGTCCATGGTTAGGAAACATAACCATCTTTGATTAACGAGCTAGTCAAGTAGAGGCATACTAGTGACACTTTATTTGTCTATGTATTCACACATGTATTATGTTTCCGGTTAATACAATTCTAGCATGAATAATAAACATTTATCATGATTATAAGGAAATAAATAATAACTTCATTATTTCCTCTAGGGCATATTTCCTTCAGTCTCCCACTTGCACTAGAGTCAATAATCTAGATTACACTGTAATGAATCTAACACCCATGGAGCTTTGGTGCTGATCATGTTTTGCTCGTGGAAGAGGCTTAGTCAACGGGTCTGCAACATTCAGATCCGTATGTATCTTGCAAATCTCTATGTCTCCCACCTGGACTAGATCCCGGATGGAGTTGAAGCGTCTCTTGATGTGTTTGGTCCTTTTGTGAAATCTGGATTCCTTTGCCAAGGCAATTGCACCAGTATTGTCACAAAAGATTTTCATTGGACCCGATGCATTAGGTATGACACCTAGATCGGATATGAACTCCTTCATCCAGACTCCTTCGTTCGCTGCTTCCGAAGCAGCTATGTACTCCGCTTCACATGTAGATCCCGCTACGACGCTTTGTTTAGAACTGCACCAACTGACAACTCCACCGTTTAATGTAAACACGTATCCGGTTTGCGATTTAGAATCGTCCGGATCAGTGTCAAAGCTTGCATCAACGTAACCTTTTACGGTGAGCTCTTTGTCACCTCCATATACGAGAAACATATCCTTAGTCCTTTTCAGGTATTTCAGGATGTTCTTGACCGCTGTCCAGTGATCCACTCCTGGATTACTTTGGTACCTCCCTGCTAAACTTATAGCAAGGCACACATCAGGTCTGGTACACAGCATTGCATACATGATAGAGCCTATGGCTGATGCATAGGGAACATCTTTCATATTCTCTCTATCTTCTGCAGTGGTCGGGCATTGAGTCTTACTCAACTTCACACCTTGTAATACAGGCAAGAATCCTTTCTTTGCTTGATCCATTTTGAATTTCTTCAAAATCTTGTCAAGGTATGTGCTTTGTGAAAGTCCAATTAAGCGTCTTGATCTATCTCTATAGATCTTAATGCCTAATATGTAAGCAGCTTCACCGAGGTCTTTCATTGAAAAACTTTTATTCAAGTATCCCTTTATGCTATCCAGAAATTCTATATCATTTCCAATCAGCAATATGTCATCCACATATAATATCAGAAATGCTACAGAGCTCCCACTCACTTTCTTGTAAATACAGGCTTCTCCAAAAGTCTGTATAAAACCAAATGCTTTGATCACACTATCAAAACATTTATTCCAACTCCGAGAGGCTTGCACCAGTCCATAAATGGATCGCTGGAGCTTGCATACTTTGTTAGCTCCTTTTGGATCGACAAAACCTTCCGGTTGCATCATATACAACTCTTCTTCCAGAAATCCATTCAGGAATGCAGTTTTGACATCCATCTGCCAAATTTCATAATCATAAAATGCGGCAATTGCTAACATGATTCGGACAGACTTAAGCATCGCTACGGGTGAGAAGGTCTCATCGTAGTCAATCCCTTGAACTTGCCGAAAACCTTTTGCGACAAGTCGAGCTTTGTAGACAGTAACATTACCATCAGCGTCAGTCTTCTTCTTAAAGATCCATTTATTCTCAATTGCTTGCCAATCATCGGGCAAGTCAACCAAAGTCCATACTTTGTTCTCATACATGGACCCCATCTCAGATTTCATGGCTTCAAGCCACTTTGCGGAATCTGGGCTCACCATCGCTTCTTCATAGTTCGTAGGTTCATCATGATCTAGTATCATGACTTCCAGAATAGGATTACCGTACCATTCTGGTGCGGATCTTACTCTGGTTGATCTACGAGGTTCAGCAGTATCTTGATCTGAAGTTTCATGATCATTATCATTGGCTTCCTCACTAACTGGTGTAGGTGTCACTGAAACAGTTTTCTGTGATGAACTACTTTCCAGTAAGGGAGCAGGTACAGTTACCTCGTCAAGTTCTAATTTCCTCCCACTCACTTCTTTCGAGAGAAACTCCTTTTCTAGAAAGGATCCATTCTTAGCAACGAATGTCTTGCCTTCGGATCTGTGATAGAAGGTGTACCCAATAGTCTCCTTTGGGTATCCTATGAAGACACATTTCTCCGATTTGGGTTCGAGCTTATCAGGTTGAAGCTTTTTCACATAAGCATCGCAGCCCCAAACTTTAAGAAATGACAACTTTGGTTTCTTGCCAAACCACAGTTCATAAGGCGTCGTCTCAACGGATTTTGATGGTGCCCTATTTAACGTGAATGCGGCCGTCTCTAAAGCATATCCCCAAAATGATAGCGGTAAATCAGTAAGAGACATCATAGATCGCACCATATCTAATAAAGTACGATTACGACGTTCGGACACACCATTACGCTGTGGTGTTCCGGGTCTCGTGAGTTGCGAAACTATTCCACAGTTTTTCAAATGTACACCAAACTCGTAACTCAAATATTCTCCTCCACGATCAGATCGTAGAAACTTTATTTTCTTGTTACAATGATTTTCAACTTCACTCTGAAATTCTTTGAACTTTTCAAATGTTTCAGACTTATGTTTCATTAAGTAGATCTACCCATATCTGCTTAAATCATCTGTGAAGGTGAGAAAATAACGATATTCGCCACGAGCCTCAGTATTCATCGGGCCACATACATCGGTATGTATGATTTCCAACAAATCTGTTGCTCTCTCCATAGTACCGGAGAACGGTGTTTTAGTCATCTTGCCCATGAGGCACGGTTCGCAAGTACCAAGTGATTCATAATCAAGTAGTTCCAAAAGTCCATCAGTATGGAGTTTCTTCATGCGCTTTATACCGATATGACCTAAACGAAAGTGCCACAAATAAGTTGCACTTTCATTATCAACTCTGCATCTTTTGGTTTCAACATTATGAATATGTGTATTACTACTATCGAGATTCAATAAGAATAGACCACTCTTCAAGGGTGCATGACCATAAAAGATATTACTCATATAAATAGAACAACCATTATTCTCTGATTTAAATGAATAACCGTCTCGCATTAAACAAGATCCAGATATAATGTTCATGCTCAACGCTGGCACCAAATAACAATTATTTAGGTCTAATATTAATCCCGAAGGTAGATGTAGAGGTAGCGTGCCGACCGCGATCACATCAACTTTGGAACCATTTCCCACGCGCATCGTCACCTCGTCCTTTGCCAGTGCCCGCTTATTCCGTAGTCCCTGTTTCGAGTTGCAAATATTAGCAACAGAACCAGTATCAAATACCCAGGTGCTAGTGCGAGCTCTAGTAAGGTACACATCAATAACATGTATATCACATATACCTTTGTTCACCTTGCCATCCTTTTTATCCGCCAAATACTTGGGGCAGTTCCGCTTCCAGTGACCAGTCTGCTTGCAGTAGAAGCACTCAGTTTCAGGCTTAGGTCCAGACTTGGGTTTCTTCTCTTGAGTAGCAACTAGCTTGCCGTTCTTTTTGAAGTTCCCCTTCTTCTTCCCTTTGCCCTTTTTCTTGAAACTAGTGGTCTTGTTAACCATCAACACTTGATGCTCCTTTTTGATTTCTACCTCCGCAGCTTTCAACATTGCGAAGAGCTCGGGAATAGTCTTGTTCATCCCTTGCATATTATAGTTCATCACGAAGCTCTTGTAGCTTGGTGGCAGTGATTGGAGAATTCTGTCAATGACGCAATCATCCGGAAGATTAACTCCCAATTGAATCAAGTGATTATTATACCCAGACATTTTGAGTATATGCTCACTGACAGAACTGTTCTCCTCCATCTTGCAGCTATAGAACTTATTGGAGACTTCATATCTCTCAATTCGGGCATTTGCTTGAAATATTAACTTCAACTCCTGGAACATCTCATATGCTCCATGACGTTCAAAACGTCGTTGAAGTCCCGATTCTAAGCCGTAAAGCATGGCACATTGAATTATCGAGTAGTCATCAGCTTTGCTCTGCCAGACGTTCATAACATCTGGTGTTGCTCCAGCAGTAGGCCTGGCACCCAGCGGTGCTTCCAGGACGTAATTCTTCTGAGCAGCAATGAGGATAATCCTCAAGTTACGGACCCAGTCCGTGTAATTGCTACCATCATCTTTCAACTTTGCTTTCTCAAGGAACGCATTAAAATTCAACGGAACAACAGCACGAGCCATCTATCTACAATCAACATAAACAAGCAAGATACTATCAGGTACTAAGTTCATGATAAATTTAAGTTCAATTAATCATATTACTTAAGAACTCCCACTTAGATAGACATCCCTCTAATCTTCTAGGTGATTACGTGATCCAAATCAACTAAACCATAACCGATCATCACGTGAAATGGAGTAGCTTTCAATGGTGAACATCGTTTATGTTGATCATATCTACTATATGATTCACGCTTGACCTTTCGGTCTCCGTGTTCCGAGGCCATATCTGCATATGCTAGGCTCGTCAAGTTTAACCTGAGTATTCTGCGTGTGCAAAACTGGCTTGCACCCGTTGTAGATGGACGTAGAGCTTATCACACCCGATCATCACGTGGTGTCTGGGCACGACGAACTTTGGCAACGGTGCATACTCAGGGAGAACACTTCTTGATAATTTAGTGAGAGATCATCTTATAATGCTACCGTCAATCAAAGCAAGATAAGATGCATAAAAGGATAAACATCACATGCAATCAATATAAGTGATATGATATGGCCATCATCATCTTGTGCTTGTGATCTCCATCTCCGAAGCACCGTCATGATCACCATCGTCACCGGCGCGACACCTTGATCTCCATCGTAGCATCGTTGTCGTCTCGCCAATCTTATGCTTCCACGACTATCACTACCGTTTAGTAATAAAGTAAAGCATTACATCGCGATTGCATTGCATACAATAAAGCGACAACCATATGGCTCCTGCCAGTTGCCGATAACTCGGTTACAAAACATGATCATCTCATACAATAAAATTCAGCATCATGCCTTGACCATATCACATCACAACATGCCCTGCAAAAACAAGTTAGACGTCCTCTACTTTGTTGTTGCATGTTTTACGTGGCTGCTACGGGCTTAAGTAAGAACCAATCTCACCTACGCATCAAAACCACAACGATAGTTTGTCAAATAGACTCCGTTTTAACCTTCTCAAGGACCGGGCGTAGCCATACTTGGTTCAACTAAAGTTGGAGAGACAGTCGCCCGCAAGCCATCTATGTGCAAAGCACGTCGAGGGAACCGGTCTCACGTAAGCGTACGCGTAAGGTTGGTCCGGGTCGTCTCGTCCAACAATACCGCCGAACCAAAGTATGACATGCTGGTAGGCAGTATGACTTGTATCGTCCACAACTCACTTGTGTTCTACTCGTGCATATAACATCAACATAAATAACCTAGGCTCGGATGCCACTGTTGGGTTTCGTAGTAATTTCAAAAATTTCCTACGCACATGCAAGATCATGTGATGCATAGCAACGAGGGGAGAGTGTTGTCTACGTACCCAACGCAGACCGACTGCAGAAGCGATGACACGACGTAGAGGAAGTAGTCGTACGTCTTCACGATCCAACCGATCAAGCACCGAAACTACGGCACCTCCGAGTTCGAGCACACGTTCAGCTCGATGACGATCCCCGGACTCCGATCCAGCAAAGTGTCGGGGAAGAGTTCCGTCAGCACGACGGCGTGGTGACGATCTTGATGAACTACAGCAGCAAGGCTTCGCCTAAACTCCACTACAGTATTATCGAGGTATATGGTGGCAGGGGGCACCGCACACGGCTAAGGAATAGATCACGTGGATCAACTTGTGTGTTTAGAGGTGCCCCTGCCTCCATATATAAAGGAGGAGAGGAGGGGAGGCTGGCCGGCCAAAGGAGGGAGGCGCAGGAGGAGTCCTACTCCTACCGGGAGTAGGACTCCCCTCCAATCCTATTCCAACTAGGATTCCCCAAGTGGGAAAGAGGGAGAAGGGTGGCCGGCCACCTCTCCTAGTCCTAATAGGACTAGGGGAAGGGGGGAGGCGTGCAGCCCTTGTGGGCAGCCCTTTCACCTTTCCACTAAGGCCCATGAAGGCCCATATGGCTCCCGGGGGGTTCCGGTAACCTCCTGGTAACCCGGTAAAATCCCGATTTCACCCGGAACACTTCCGATGTCCAAACATAGGCTTCCAATATATCAATATTTACGTCTCGACCATTTCGAGACTCCTCGTCATGTCCGTGATCACATCCGGGACTCCGAACAACCTTCAGTACATCAAAATGCATAAACTCATAATGTAACTGTCATCGTAACCTTAAGCGTGCGGACCCTACGGGTTCGAGAACAATGTAGACATGACCGAGACACGTCTCCGGTCAATAACCAATAGCGGGACCTGGATGCCCATATTGGCTCCTACATATTCTACGAAGATCTTTATCGGTCAGACCGCATAACGACATACGTTGTTCCCTTTGTCATCGGTATGTTACTTGCCCGAGATTCGATCGTCGATATCCAATATCTAGTTCAATCTCGTTACCGGCAAGTCTCTTTACTCGTTCCGTAATACATCATCTCACAACTAACATATTAGTTGTAATGCTTGCAAGGCTTATGTGATGTGTATTACCGAGAGGGCCCAGAGATACCTCTCCGACAATCGGAGTGACAAATCCTAATCTCGAAATACGCCAACCCAACATCTACCTTTGGAGACACCTGTAATGCTCCTTTATAATCACCCAGTTACGTTGTGACGTTTGGTAGCACCCAAAGTGTTCCTCCGGTAAACGGGAGTTGCATAATCTCATAGTCATAGGAACATGTATAAGTCATGAAGAAAGCATTAGCAACATACTAAACGATCGGGTGCTAAGCTAATGGAATGGGTCATGTCAATCAGATCATTCAACTAATGATGTGACCTCGTTAATCAAATAACAACTCTTTGTCCATGGTTAGGAAACATAACCATCTTTGATTAACGAGCTAGTCAAGTAGAGGCATACTAGTGACACTTTGTTTGTCTATGTATTCACACATGTATTATGTTTCCGGTTAATACAATTCTAGCATGAATAATAAACATTTATCATGATTATAAGGAAATAAATAATAACTTTATTATTGCCTCTAGGGCATATTTCCTTCAGTCTCCCACTTGCACTAGAGTCAATAATCTAGATTACACTGTAATGAATCTAACACCCATGGAGCTTTGGTGCTGATCATGTTTTTCTCGTGGAAGAGGCTTAGTCAACGGGTCTGCAACATTCAGATCCGTATGTATCTTGCAAATCTCTATGTCTCCCACCTGGACTAGATCCCGGATGGAGTTGAAGCGTCTCTTGATGTGTTTGGTCCTTTTGTGAAATCTGGATTCCTATGCCAAGGCAATTGCACCAGTATTGTCACAAAAGATTTTCATTGGACCCGATGCATTAGGTATGACACCTAGATCGGATATGAACTCCTTCATCCAGACTCCTTCGTTCGCTGCTTCCGAAGCAGCTATGTACTCCGCTTCACATGTAGATCCCGCTACGACGCTTTGTTTAGAACTGCACCAACTGACAGCTCCACCGTTTAATGTAAACACGTATCCGGTTTGCGATTTAGAATCGTCCGGATCAGTGTCAAAGCTTGCATCAACGTAACCTTTTACGGTGAGCTCTTTGTCACCTCCATATACGAGAAACATATCCTTAGTCCTTTTCAGGTATTTCAGGATGTTCTTGACCGCTGTCCAGTGATCCACTCCTGGATTACTTTGGTACCTCCCTGCTAAACTTATAGCAAGGCACACATCAGGTCTGGTACACAGCATTGCATACATGATAGAGCCTATGGCTGATGCATAGGGAACATCTTTCATATTCTCTCTATCTTCTGCAGTGGTCGGGCATTGAGTCTTACTCAACTTCACACCTTGTAATACAGGCAAGAATCCTTTCTTTGCTTGATCCATTTTGAATTTCTTCAAAATCTTGTCAAGGTATGTGCTTTGTGAAAGTCCAATTAAGCGTCTTGATCTATCTCTATAGATCTTAATGCCTAATATGTAAGCAGCTTCACCGAGGTCTTTCATTGAAAAACTTTTATTCAAGTATCCCTTTATGCTATCCAGAAATTCTATATCATTTCCAATCAGCAATATGTCATCCACATATAATATCAGAAATGCTACAGAGCTCCCACTCACTTTCTTGTAAATACAGGCTTCTCCAAAAGTCTGTATAAAACCAAATGCTTTGATCACACTATCAAAACGTTTATTCCAACTCCGAGAGGCTTGCACCAGTCCATAAATGGATCGCTGGAGCTTGCATACTTTGTTAGCTCCTTTTGGATCGACAAAACCTTCCGGTTGCATCATATACAACTCTTCTTCCAGAAATCCATTCAGGAATGCAGTTTTGACATCCATCTGCCAAATTTCATAATCATAAAATGCGGCAATTGCTAACATGATTCGGACAGACTTAAGCATCGCTACGGGTGAGAAGGTCTCATCGTAGTCAATCCCTTGAACTTGCCCAAAACCTTTTGCGACAAGTCGAGCTTTGTAGACAGTAACATTACCATCAGCGTCAGTCTTCTTCTTAAAGATCCATTTATTCTCAATTGCTTGCCAATCATCGGGCAAGTCAACCAAAGTCCATACTTTGTTCTCATACATGGATCCCATCTCAGATTTCATGGCTTCAAGCCACTTTGCGGAATCTGGGCTCACCATCGCTTCTTCATAGTTCGTAGGTTCATCATGATCTAGTATCATGACTTCCAGAATAGGATTACCGTACCATTCTGGTGCGGATCTTACTCTGGTTGATCTACGAGGTTCAGCAGTATCTTGATCTGAAGTTTCATGATCATTATCATTGGCTTCCTCACTAACTGGTGTAGGTGTCACTGAAACAGTTTTCTGTGATGAACTACTTTCCAGTAAGGGAGCAGGTACAGTTACCTCGTCAAGTTCTACTTTCCTCCCACTCACTTCTTTCGAGAGAAACTCCTTTTCTAGAAAGGATCCATTCTTAGCAACGAATGTCTTGCCTTCGGATCTGTGATAGAAGGTGTACCCAATAGTCTCCTTTGGGTATCCTATGAAGACACATTTCTCCGATTTGGGTTCGAGCTTATCAGGTTGAAGCTTTTTCACATAAGCATCGCAGCCCCAAACTTTAAGAAATGACAACTTTGGTTTCTTGCCAAACCACAGTTCATAAGGCGTCGTCTCAACGGATTTTGATGGTGCCCTATTTAACGTGAATGCGGCCGTCTCTAAAGCATATCCCCAAAATGATAGCGGTAAATCAGTAAGAGACATCATAGATCGCACCATATCTAATAAAGTACGATTACGACGTTCGGACACACCATTACGCTGTGGTGTTCCGGGTGGCGTGAGTTGCGAAACTATTCCACAGTTTTTCAAATGTACACCAAACTCGTAACTCAAATATTCTCCTCCACGATCAGATCGTAGAAACTTTATTTTCTTGTTACGATGATTTTCAACTTCACTCTGAAATTCTTTGAACTTTTCAAATGTTTCAGACTTATGTTTCATTAAGTAGATATACCCATATCTGCTTAAATCATCTGTGAAGGTGAGAAAATAACGATATCCGCCACGAGCCTCAATATTCATCGGGCCACATACATCGGTATGTATGATTTCCAACAAATCTGTTGCTCTCTCCATAGTACCGGAGAACGGTGTTTTAGTCATCTTGCCCATGAGGCACGGTTCGCAAGTACCAAGTGATTCATAATCAAGTAGTTCCAAAAGTCCATCAGTATGGAGTTTCTTCATGCGCTTTATACCGATATGACCTAAACGACAGTGCCACAAATAAGTTGCACTTTCATTATCAACTCTGCATCTTTTGGTTTCAACATTATGAATATGTGTATTACTACTATCGAGATTCAATAAGAATAGACCACTCTTCAAGGGTGCATGACCATAAAAGATATTACTCATATAAATAGAACAACCATTATTCTCTGATTTAAATGAATAACCGTCTCGCATTAAACAAGATCCAGATATAATGTTCATGCTCAACGCTGGCACCAAATAACAATTATTTAGGTCTAATATTAATCCCGAAGGTAGATGTAGAGGTAGCGTGCCGACCGCGATCACATCAACTTTGGAACCATTTCCCACGCGCATCGTCACCTCGTCCTTTGCCAGTGCCCGCTTATTTCGTAGTCCCTGTTTCGAGTTGCAAATATTAGCAACAGAACCAGTATCAAATACCCAGGTGCTAGTAAGGTACACATCAATAACATGTATATCACATATACCTTTGTTCACCTTGCCATCCTTTTTATCCGCCAAATACTTGGGGCAGTTCCGCTTCCAGTGACCAGTCTGCTTGCAGTAGAAGCACTCAGTTTCAGGCTTAGGTCCAGACTTGGGTTTCTTCTCTTGAGTAGCATCTAGCTTGCCGTTCTTTTTGAAGTTCCCCTTCTTCTTCCCTTTGCCCTTTTTCTTGAAACTAGTGGTCTTGTTAACCATCAACACTTGATGCTCCTTTTTGATTTCTACCTCCGCAGCTTTCAGCATTGCGAAGAGCTCGGGAATAGTCTTGTTCATCCCTTGCATATTATAGTTCATCACGAAGCTCTTGTAGCTTGGTGGCAGTGATTGGAGAATTCTGTCAATGACGCAATCATCCGGAAGATTAACTCCCAATTGAATCAAGTGATTATTATACCCAGACATTTTGAGTATATGCTCACTGACAGAACTGTTCTCCTCCATCTTGCAGCTATAGAACTTATTGGAGACTTCATATCTCTCAATTCGGGCATTTGCTTGAAATATTAACTTCAACTCCTGGAACATCTCATATGCTCCATGACGTTCAAAATGTCCTTGAAGTCCCGATTCTAAGCCGTAAAGCATGGCACATTGAATTATCGAGTAGTCATCAGCTTTGCTCTGCCAGATGTTCATAACATCTGGTGTTGCTCCAGCAGTAGGCCTGGCACCCAGCGGTGCTTCCAGGACGTAATTCTTCTGAGCAGCAATGAGGATAATCCTCAAGTTACGGACCCAGTCCATGTAATTGCTACCATCATCTTTCAACTTTGCTTTCTCAAGGAACGCATTAAAATTCAACGGAACAACAGCACGAGCCTTCTATCTACAATCAACATAAACAAGCAAGATACTATCAGGTACTAAGTTCATGATAAATTTAAGTTCAATTAATCATATTACTTAAGAACTCCCACTTAGATAGACATCCCTCTAATCTTGTAAGTGATTACGTGATCCAAATCAACTAAACCATAACCGATCATCACGTGAAATGGAGTAGCTTTCAATGGTGAACATCGTTTATGTTGATCATATCTACTATATGATTCACGCTCGACCTTTCGGTCTCCGTGTTCCGAGGCCATATCTGCATATGCTAGGCTCGTCAAGTTTAACCTGAGTATTCTGCGTGTGCAAAACTGGCTTGCACCCGTTGTAGATGGACGTAGAGCTTATCACACCCGATCATCACGTGGTGTCTGGGCACGACGAACTTTGGCAACGGTGCATACTCAGGGAGAACACTTCTTGATAATTTAGTGAGAGATCATCTTATAATGCTACCGTCAATCAAAGCAAGATAAGATGCATAAAAGGATAAACATCACATGCAATCAATATAAGTGATATGATATGGCCATCATCATCTTGTGCTTGTGATCTCCATCTCCGAAGCACCGTCATGATCACCATCGTCACCGGCGCGACACCTTGATCTCCATCGTAGCATCGTTGTCGTCTCGCCAATCTTATGCTTCCACGACTATCACTACCGTTTAGTAATAAAGTAAAGCATTACATCGCGATTGCATTGCATACAATAAAGCGACAACCATATGGCTCCTGCCAGTTGCCGATAACTCGGTTACAAAACATGATCATCTCATACAATAAAATTCAGCATCATGCCTTGACCATATCACATCACAACATGCCCTGCAAAAACAAGTTAGACGTCCTCTACTTTGTTGTTGCATGTTTTACGTGGCTGCTACGGGCTTAAGTAAGAACCAATCTCACCTACGCATCAAAACCACAACGATAGTTTGTCAAATAGACTCCGTTTTAACCTTCTCAAGGACCGGGCGTAGCCATACTTGGTTCAACTAAAGTTGGAGAGACAGTCGCCCGCAAGCCATCTATGTGCAAAGCACGTCGAGGGAACCGGTCTCGCGTAAGCGTACGCGTAAGGTTGGTCCGGGTCGTCTCGTCCAACAATACCGCCGAACCAAAGTATGACATGCTGGTAGGCAGTATGACTTGTATCGTCCACAACTCACTTGTGTTCTACTCGTGCATATAACATCAACATAAATAACCTAGGCTCGGATGCCACTGTTGGGTTTCGTAGTAATTTCAAAAATTTCCTACGCACACGCAAGATCATGTGATGCATAGCAACGAGGGGAGAGTGTTGTCTACGTACCCAACGCAGACCGACTGCGGAAGCGATGACACGACGTAGAGGAAGTAGTCGTACGTCTTCACGATCCAACCGATCAAGCACCGAAACTACGGCACCTCCGAGTTCGAGCACACATTCAGCTCGATGACGATCCCCGGACTCCGATCCAGCAAAGTGTCGGGGAAGAGTTCCGTCAGCACGACGGCGTGGTGACGATCTTGATGAACTACAGCAGCAGGGCTTCGCCTAAACTCCGCTACAGTATTATCGAGGTATATGGTGGCAGGGGGCACCGCACACGGCTAAGGAATAGATCACGTGGATCAACTTGTGTGTTTAGAGGTGCCCCTGCCTCCGTATATAAAGGAGGAGAGGAGGGGAGGCTGGCCGGCCAAAGGAGGGAGGCGCAGGAGGAGTCCTACTCCTACCGGGAGTAGGACTCCCCTCCAATCCTATTCCAACTAGGATTCCCCAAGTGGGAAAGAGGGAGAAGGGTGGCCGGCCACCTCTCCTAGTCCTAATAGGACTAGGGGAAGGGGGGAGGCGCGCAGCCCTTGTGGGCAGCCCTTTCACCTTTCCACTAAGGCCCATGAAGGCCCATATGGCTCCCGGGGGGTTCCGGTAACCTCCTGGTAACCCGGTAAAATCCCGATTTCACCTGGAACACTTCCGATGTCCAAACATAGGCTTCCAATATATCAATCTTTACGTCTCGACCATTTCGAGACTCCTCGTCATGTCCGTGATCACATCCGGGACTCCGAACAACCTTCGGTACATCAAAATGCATAAACTCATAATGTAACTGTCATCGTAACCTTAAGCGTGCGGACCCTACGGGTTCGAGAACAATGTAGACATGACCGAGACACGTCTCCGGTCAATAACCAATAGCGGGACCTGGATGCCCATATTGGCTCCTACATATTCTACGAAGATCTTTATCGGCCAGACCGCATAACGACATACGTTGTTCCCTTTGTCATCGGTATGTTACTTGCCCGAGATTCGATCGTCGATATCCAATATCTAGTTCAATCTCGTTACCGGCAAGTCTCTTTACTCGTTCCGTAATACATCATCTCACAACTAACATATTAGTTGTAATGCTTGCAAGGCTTATGTGATGTGTATTACCGAGAGGGCCCAGAGATACCTCTCCGACAATCGGAGTGAAAAATCCTAATCTCGAAATACGCCAACCCAACATCTACCTTTGGAGACACCTATAATGCTCCTTTATAATCACCCAGTTACGTTGTGACGTTTGGTAGCACCCAAAGTGTTCCTCCGGTAAACGGGAGTTGCATAATCTCATAGTCATAGGAACATGTATAAGTCATGAAGAAAGCATTAGCAACATACTAAACGATCGGGTGCTAAGCTAATGGAATGGGTCATGTCAATCAGATCATTCAACTAATGATGTGACCTCGTTAATCAAATAACAACTCTTTGTCCATGGTTAGGAAACATAACCATCTTTGATTAACGAGCTAGTCAAGTAGAGGCATACTAGTGACACTTTGTTTGTCTATGTATTCACACATGTATTATGTTTCCGGTTAATACAATTCTAGCATGAATAATAAACATTTATCATGATTATAAGGAAATAAATAATAACTTTATTATTGCCTCTAGGGCATATTTCCTTCAGTTACCTCCTAGCAGTATTTACACTTGGGAAGATTTGTTCCGAGTGTTCGTCAGAACTTTTGAAGGAACCTGCAAGCGACCAGCTAGTTTGACAGAGCTGCAAGTTTGTGTGCAGAAGACCAATGAGACTCTCAGAGAGTACATTCAGAGGTGGATCACTCTGCACCATACTGTGGAAAATGTGTCTAATCATCAAGCAGTCCGCGCCTTCAAAGATGGCGTCAAGAACAGGGAATTGAGTCTGAAGTTTGGTCGAACTGGGGACATGACCCTGAGTCGGATGATGGAGATTGCTACCAAGTACGCCAATGGCGAGGAAGAGGACCGACTCCGAAGCGGCAAGTATAAGCCAAGTCAGTCGGAGAAGGGAAATTCCAGTCGGAAACAGAAGCGGAAAGCCGAGCCAGCAGCTCCTGGAGAGGCCCTGGCCGTGACTCAGGGAAAGTTCAAAGGGAAGCCAAAAGGATCCTGGAATCCTAAGAAAGTAAAGGATAAAGAAGGAAACGACGTGATGGATATGCCATGCCACATCCACACGAAGAAAGATGAAGAGGGCAACATCATTTACCCAATGCATACCACTCGACAGTGTCGACTCCTGATCCAGCAGTTTCAGGGTAAATAGTCTAAGGACAAGGAGAAAGAGTCAGACAAGGCCGGAGACAAAGAGGACAGTGAGGAAGAATATCCGCATATCAACTCCACTCTGATGATCTTCGCGGATGTGGAAAGCAAGAGTCGACTGAAAGTCATTAACCGTGAGGTGAATATGGTTGCCCCAGCAAAACCAAGTTATCTGAAATGGTCCCAAACACCCATCACATTCGACCAATCTGATCACCCGACTCATATTGCCACCCCTGGGAGGCAAGCTTTGGTGGTCGATCCAGTTGTCGAAGGCACTCGACTGACGAAAGTACTGATGGACGGTGGTAGTGGGCTGAACTTGTTGTATGCTGACACACTGAAGGGAATGGGCATCCCGATGTCCCGACTGAGCACCAGCAACATGAGTTTCCACGGAGTCATACCAGGGAAGAAAGCCAACTCACTCGGCCAAATAGCCCTGGACGTGGTTTTTGGCGACTCAAAACATTTTCGCAAGGAAAAGTTGACCTTTGAGGTTGTGGATTTTCAGAGCGCGTACCACGCCACTTTGGGGAGGCCCACCTACGCACGGTTCATGGCTCGACCATGTTACGTGTACCTCAAACTGAAAATGCCAGGTCCCAAAGGGGTGATCACTGTCACTGGCGATCGGAAAAAGGCAGAAGAGTGCTTTCAGAAAGGCTCGAAGATTGCCGATTCCCAGGTGACAGCGGTCGAGTTCGAAGAATACAAGCAAAACGCAGATCCGAGTGATTTGTTGTGATCCAAGAAACCAACCACAGAGTCTGCATTTCAGTCGTCTGGTGAGACAAAGCCTGTTCACATTCACCCGACCGACCCCAATGCAGCCCCGACCCACATCTCCACGACACTCGACCCGAAATAGGAAGAAGCGCTCATCCAGTTCCTCCGTGAGAACTGGGACATTTCTGCATGGAAGCCAGCTGACATGCCAGGTGTTCCCAGGGGACTGGCTGAGCATCGCCTCAGAGTCGACAAATCAGCAAAACCAGTCAAAGAGCATCTTCGGCGGTCCGCCGTCCAGAAGAGAAAAGCTATTGGTGAGGAAGTGGCTCGACTGTTGGCGGCAGGATTTATCCGAGAGATATACCACTCCGAGTGGCTCGCTAATGTCGTCATGGTTCCCAAGAAGGACAAATCACTCCGCATGTGCATTGACTTCAAGCACATCAATCGGGCCTGCCCGAAAGATCATTTTCCTCTCCCTCGCATAGATCAAATTGTTGACTCGACCGCGGGATGTGAGAGATTGTCTTTTCTAGACGCATATTCCGGGTATCATCAGATCCGTCTGTATGGACCCGACGAAGTAAAAACAGCTTTCATCACTCCATTCGGGTGCTTCTGCTATATCACCATGCCTTTCGGCCTCAAGAATGCCGGAGCCACATTTATGCGTATGATTCAGAAGTGTCTTCTCACTCAACTCAGTCGGAATGTGGAAGCGTATATGGATGATATCGTCATTAAGTCGCGAAAAGGTTCCGACCTGCTTGCTGACCTCGCCGAAACATTTGCCAACCTCAGAAGGTATGATATCAAGCTCAATCCATCGAAGTGCACATTCGGAGTTCCTGGTGGAAAGTTACTCGGTTTTCTCGTTTCCGAGCGAGGGATCGACGCTAATCCAGAGAAGATCGGCACTATTCTCCGAATGAAACGCCCTGTGCGAGTGCACGATGTCCAGAAGCTTACTGGATGCTTGGCCGCATTAAGTCGATTCATCTCACGACTTGGTGAAAAGGCATTGCCTCTTTACCGACTGATGAAGAAGGCAGACAAGTTCGAGTGGACTCCAGAAGCTGATGCAGCGTTTGCCGAGCTAAAAGCTCTGCTCTCCACCCAGCCGGTGCTTGCTGCTCCAATCAGCAAAGAGCCTTTGTTGCTTTATATTGCAGCCACAGGACAAGTCGTCATTACAGTACTTATGGTCGAGCGGGAAGAAGAAGGAAAAGCCTTCAAAGTTCAGCGCCCGGTGTATTATTTGTCTGAAGTCTTGACTCCATCCAAGCAGAGATATCCTCATTATCAGAAGCTTGTGTATGGAATATACATGACCACGAACAAGGTTGCTCATTATTTCTCTGATCATTCTTTCACAGTCGTCAGCGACGCCCCACTATCAGAGATTCTGCACAACAGAGATGCAACTGGTCGAGTGGCGAAATGGGCGATTGAACTTCTTCCCCTTGATATCAAGTTTGAGGCAAAGAAAGCCATTAAGTCCCAGGCAATAGCAGATTTCCTCGCCGAGTGGATTGAACAACAACAGCCGACTGAAGTTCACTCGGAGCATTGGACCATGTTCTTCAATGGGTCTAAGATGCTGAATGGTTCTGGTGCTGGGGTTGTTCTGGTTTCCCCCAGAGGAGATAAGCTTAGATACGTGCTCCAGATTCACTTTGATTCCTCCAACAATGAGGCAGAGTATGAGGCCCTTTTATATGGATTGCGCATGGCCATCTCACTCGGCGTCCGTCGCCTGATGGTTTATGGCGATTCAGATTTAGTGGTCAACCAGGTGATGAAGGAGTGGGACGTGAGAAGCCCAGCCATGACTGGATACTGCAATGCAGTGAGGAAGCTGGAAAAGAAGTTCGAGGGGTTGGAGCTCCATCACATCCCCCGAAAGAAAAATCAAGCAGCAGATGATCTGGCAAAGATAGGTTCCAAAAGAGAAGCCATTCCGAGTGGTGTGTTTTTGGAGCATATACACACTTCGTTAGTTAAAGAAGATCCCTTCACAGAGGAAGCTCCACAGCCCAAGAGTGCCACAGATCCGACTGAGGTTGAGGTCCCAGCAGTGGTCGACTTGGTCATGGAGGTTTTAGTGGTCACTCCCGACTGGACAATTCCCTATATCTCATATATCCTGAGAAAAGAGCTCCCAGAGGATGAGGAAGAGGCTCGGCAGATCGTCCGTCGATCCAAAGCCTTACCGTTATCAAAGGACAGCTGTATAGAGAAAGCCCGACTGGGGTTGGTCAAAAATGCATAACGCCAGAAGAAGGTCGAATCATTCTCAATGATATCCACTCGGGGACCTGTGGTCACCATGCGTCCTCTCGGACCATTGTAGCCAAAGCATACCGGGCTGGATTCTACTGGCCAAGGGCGAATGAAATGGCAAAGGAAATAGTGGACAAGTGCGAAGGATGTCAGTTCTACTCCAATATGTCACACAAGCCCGCGTCAGCTCTGAAGACCATTCCACTCGTCTGGCCGTTCGCAGTATGGGGGTTGGACATGGTCGGTCCCTTGAGAACAGGTCGAAGTGGTTTCGCGCACGTACTGGTCGCAGTCGACAAGTTCACAAAGTGGATCGAGGCTAAACCAATCAAGAATCTTGACGCCGGTACTGCAGTTACCTTCATCAGGGAGCTGACGTTCAGATATGGAGTCCCGCACAGCATCATTACGGATAATGGGTCGAACTTTGACTCGGAAGAATTTAAGGATTTCTGCAACGCTCAAGGCACACGAGTCGACTACGCTTCAGTCGCTCACCCCCAGTCGAATGGACAAGCGGAGCGAGCCAATGGCTTAATCCTCAAGGGTTTAAAACCCCGACTGATGTGTGATCTCAAGCACGCGGCTGGAGCATGGGTCGACGAACTTCCTTCGGTGCTTTGGGGTTTGCGGACCACACCCAATCGGTCGACTGGAAGAACTCCATTCTTTTTGGTCTATGGAGCTGAAGCAGTCTTGCCGAGTGATCTTCTTCACAATGCTCCTCGAGTTGAACTCTACAACGAAGCAGAAGCTGAGCAAGCGCGTCAGGACGCAGTCGACCTTCTAGAGGAAGAAAGGGAGATGGCTCTGATCCGATCGACCATCTATCAACAAGACTTGCGTCGCTTTCACGCCAGGAATGTGAGGGGTCGAGCCTTCCAAGAAGGAGATCTAGTTCTCCGAGTGGATCAGCAAAAACAGCATAAGCTCGCTCCTTCTTGGGAAGGACCCTTCATCGTCACCAAAGTTCTCCACAACGGGGCATACCATCTCTACAACGTCGAACACAACATCGAAGAGCCCCGAGCTTGGAATGCGGATCTGCTCCGCCCATTTTACACTTAAAAGTTTTCCACTCGGATGAGTTGTAATAAAATACTTCTGTAGTTCATAGATCTCGAAATAATAGTGCCATAATTCCTTCATAATTTTTGTCACTTTTTCCCCCTGTGGGTGGCTTATCCGCGAATCCGTTTCGCCTAAGTTGGTACAAATCCTACCGAGTGGTAAGCCAGACTTCCACTCGGGGGCTTAGCTGCAGTCCAAGTACTCGCCTAAGTTAAAAAAAATCCTACCGAGTGATAAGCCAGACTTCCACTCGGGGGCTTAGCTGCAGTCCAAGTACTCGCCTAAGTTATAAAAAATCCTACCGAGTGGTAAGCCAGACTTCCACTCGGGGGCTTAGCTGCAGCCCAGTGCTCGCCTAAGTTATAAAAAATCCTACCGAGTGGTAAGCCAGACTTCCACTCAGGGGCTTAGCTGCAGCCCAGTGCTCGCCTAAGTTATAAAAAATCCTACCGAGTGAAGAGCAAACCTCTCACTCGAGGGCTTAGCTGCAGCCCAGCGCTCGCCTAAGTTATAAAAAATCCTACCGAGTGGTAAGCCAGACTTCCACTCGGGGGCTTAGCTGCAGCCCAGTGCTCGCCTAAGTTATAAAAAATCCTACCGAGTGGTAAGCCAGACTTCCACTCGGGGGCTTAGCTGCAGTCCAAGTACTCGCCTAAGTTATAAAAAATCCTACCGAGTGGTAAGCCAGACTTCCACTCGGGGGCTTAGCTGCAGCCCAGTGCTCGCCTAAGTTATAAAAAATCCTACCGAGTGGTAAGCCAGACTTCCACTCGGGGGCTTAGCTGCAGCCCAGTGCTTGCCTAAGTTATAAAAAATCCTACCGAGTGAAGAGCAAACCTCTCACTCGAGGGCTTAGCTGCAGCCCAGCGCTCACCTAAGTTATAAAAAATCCTACCGAGTGGTAAGCCAGACTTCCACTCGGGGGCTTAGCTGCAGCCCAGTGCTCGCCTAAGTTATAAAAAATCCTACCGAGTGGTAAGCCAGACTTCCACTCGGGGGCTTAGCTGCAGCCCAGTGCTTGCCTAAGTTATAAAAAATCCTACCGAGTGAAGAGCAAACCTCTCACTCGGGGGCTTAGCTGCAGCCCAGCGCTCGCCTAAGTTATAAAAAATCCTACCGAGTGGTAAGCCAGACTTCCACTCGGGGGCTTAGCTGCAGCCCAGCGCTCGCCTAAGTTATAAAAAATCCTACCGAGTGGTAAGCCAGACTTCCACTCGGGGGCTTAGCTGCAGCCCAGTGCTCGCCTAAGTTATAAAAATCCTACCGAGTGGAAAGCCAGACTTCCACTCGGGGGCTTAGCTACAGCCCAGCGCTCGCCTAAGTTATAAAAAATCCTACCGAGTGAAGAGCAAACCTCTCACTCGGGGGCGTAGCTGCAGCCCAGCGCTCGCCTAAGTTATAAAAAATCCTACCGAGTGAAGAGCAAACCTCTCACTCGGGGGCTTAGCTGCAGCCCAACGCTCGCCTAAGTTATAAAAAATCCTACTGAGTGAAGAGCAAACCGCTCACTCGGGGGCTTAGCTGCAGCCCAGCGCTCGCCTAAGTTATAAAAAATCCTACCGAGTGAAGAGCAAACCTCTCACTCGGGGGCTTAGCTGCAGCCCAGCGCTCGCCTAAGTTATAAAAAATCCTACCGAGTGGAGAGCAAACCTCTCACTCGAGGGCTTAGCTGCAGCCCAGCGCTCGCCTAAGTTATAAAAAATCCTACCGAGTGAAGAGCAAACCTCTCACTCGGAGTCTTAGCTGTAGCCCAGCGCTCGCCTAAGGTATAAAAATCCTACCGAGTGAAGAGCAAACCTCTCACTCGGAGGCTTAGCTACAGCCCAGTGCTCGCCTAAGGAATAAGCCGACTGCAGTGGACATCTTGCTGTGAACCTGCAAAGGACAATTCAAACCAGGAGCAATCATATCCAAATATCAAATCCAAGTTTAGGTCGATACCTAAAGGAACCGAGAGTGCTCAGGCATTAAGCCTGTTAAGGTTTACCGGTTACAATTCCACTCGGCATACCGAGGCAAATTTAAAGTGTCGGGCTTAAAGAAAGTTTTTTACCCCTCCTGTGGAGGGCTGGAAGGAGCAACGAACACGTCGAGGTCGATCCCGTCTGCGATCCGGGTAGCAGCAGCGATGAAAGTTTCCATGAAGGACCTGAAGTCGTGTTTCTTGGTGTTGGCCACTCGGAGAGCCGCCAGCTTCTCTTCTCGCGCGTCCTTGCAGTGGACTCGGGCCAGACACAGGGCAATATCTGCGCCGCACCGAGCCGAGGACTTCTTCCACTCTTGCACACGGTCGGGGACCGCGTTTAGTCGAGCCATCAACGACTCGAGGTCATTCTGAAGTGTTGCCCCGGGCCAAAGCGTCGAGTCGATGCGAGAAGTGGCTGTTGGGTTTCGTAGTAATTTCAAAAATTTCCTACGCACACGCAAGATCATGTGATGCATAGCAACGAGGGGAGAGTGTTGTCTACGTACCCAATGCAGACCGACTGCGGAAGCGATGACACGACGTAGAGGAAGTAGTCGTACATCTTCACGATCCAACCGATCAAGCACCGAAACTACGGCACCTCCGAGTTCGAGCACACGTTCAACTCGATGACGATCCCCGGACTTCGATCCAGCAAAGTGTCGGGGAAGAGTTCCGTCAGCATGACGGCGTGGTGACGATCTTGATGAACTACAGCAGCGGGGCTTCGCCTAAACTCCGCTACAGTATTATCGAGGTATATGGTGGCTGGGGGCACCACACACGGCTAAGGAATAGATCACGTGGATCAACTTGTGTGTTTAGAGGTGCCCCTGCCTCCGTATATAAAGGAGGAGAGGAGGGGAGGCTGGCCGGCCAAAGGAGGGAGGCGCAGGAGGAGTCCTACTCCTACCGGGAGTAGGACTCCCCTCCAATCCTATTCCAACTAGGATTCCCCAAGTGGGAAAGAGGGAGAAGGGTGGCCGGCCACCTCTCCTAGTCCTAATAGGACTACGGGAAGGGGGGAGGCGCGCAGCCCTTGTGGGCAGCCCTTTCACCTTTCCACTAAGGCCCATGAAGGCCCATATGGCTCCCGGGGGGTTCCGGTAACCTCCCGGTAACCCGGTAAAATCCCGATTTCACCCGGAACACTTCCGATGTCCAAACATAGGCTTCCAATATATCAATCTTTACGTCTCGACCATTTCGAGACCCCTCGTCATGTCCGTGATCACATCCGGGACTCTGAACAACCTTCGGTACATCAAAATGCATAAACTCATAATGTAACTGTCATCGTAACCTTAAGCGTGCTGACCCTACGGGTTCGAGAACAATGTAGACATGACCGAGACACGTCTCCGGTCAATAACCAATAGCGGGACCTGGATGCCCATATTGTCTCCTACATATTCTACGAAGATCTTTATCGGTCAGACCGCATAACGACATACGTTGTTCCCTTTGTCATCGGTATGTTACTTGCCCGAGATTCGATCGTCGATATCCAATATCTAGTTCAATCTCGTTACCGGCAAGTCTCTTTACTCGTTCCGTAATACATCATCTCACAACTAACATATTAGTTGTAATGCTTGCAAGGCTTATGTGATGTGTATTACCGAGAGGGCCCAGAGATACCTCTCCGACAATCGGAGTGACAAATCCTAATCTAGAAATACGCCAACCCAACATCTACCTTTGGAGACACCTGTAATGCTCCTTTATAATCACCCAGTTACGTTGTGACGTTTGGTAGCACCCAAAGTGTTCCTCCGGTAAACGGGAGTTGCATAATCTCATAGTCATAGGAACATGTATAAGTCATGAAGAAAGCATTAGCAACATACTAAACGATCGGGTGCTAAGTGGGTTATGTCAATCAGATCATTCAACTAATGATGTGACCTCGTTAATCAAATAACAACTCTTTGTCCATGGTTAGGAAACATAACCATCTTTGATTAACGAGCTAGTCAAGTAGAGGCATACTAGTGACACTTTGTTTGTCTATGTATTCACACATGTATTATGTTTCCGGTTAATACAATTCTAGCATGAATAATAAACATTTATCATGATTATAAGGAAATAAATAATAACTTCATTATTGCCTCTAGGGCATATTTCCTTCAGTCTCCCACTTGCACTAGAGTCAATAATCTAGATTACACTGTAATGAATCTAACACCCATGGAGCTTTGGTGCTGATCATGTTTTGCTCGTGGAAGAGGCTTAGTCAACGGGTCTGCAACATTCAGATCCGTATGTATCTTGCAAATCTCTATGTCTCCCACCTGGACTAGATCCCGGATGGAGTTGAAGCGTCTCTTGATGTGTTTGGTCCTTTTGTGAAATCTGGATTCCTTTGCCAAGGCAATTGCACCAGTATTGTCACAAAAGATTTTCATTGGACCCGATGCATTAGGTATGACACCTAGATCGGATATGAACTCCTTCATCCAGACTCCTTCGTTCGCTGCTTCCGAAGCAGCTATGTACTCCGCTTCACATGTAGATCCCGCTACGACGCTTTGTTTAGAACTGCACCAACTGACAACTCCACCATTTAATGTAAACACGTATCCGGTTTGCGATTTAGAATCGTCCGGATCAGTGTCAAAGCTTGCATCAACGTAACCTTTTACGGTGAGCTCTTTGTCACCTCCATATACGAGAAACATATCCTTAGTCCTTTTCAGGTATTTCAGGATGTTCTTGACCGCTGTCCAGTGATCCACTCCTGGATTACTTTGGTACCTCCCTGCTAAACTTATAGCAAGGCACACATCAGGTCTGGTACACAGCATTGCATACATGATAGAGCCTATGGCTGATGCATAGGGAACATCTTTCATATTCTCTCTATCTTCTGCAGTGGTCGGGCATTGAGTCTTACTCAACTTCACACCTTGTAATACTGGCAAGAATCCTTTCTTTGCTTGATCCATTTTGAATTTCTTCAAAATCTTGTCAAGGTATGTGCTTTGTGAAAGTCCAATTAAGCGTCTTGATCTATCTCTATAGATCTTAATGCCTAATATGTAAGCAGCTTCACCGAGGTCTTTCATTGAAAAACTTTTATTCAAGTATCCCTTTATGCTATCCAGAAATTCTATATCATTTCCAATCAGCAATATGTCATCCACATATAATATCAGAAATGCTACAGAGCTCCCACTCACTTTCTTGTAAATACAGGCTTCTCCAAAAGTCTGTATAAAACCAAATGCTTTGATCACACTATCAAAACGTTTATTCCAACTCCGAGAGGCTTGCACCAGTCCATAAATGGATCGCTGGAGCTTGCATACTTTGTTAGCTCCTTTTGGATCGACAAAACCTTCCGGTTGCATCATATACAACTCTTCTTCCAGAAATCCATTCAGGAATGCAGTTTTGACATCCATCTGCCAAATTTCATAATCATAAAATGCGGCAATTGCTAACATGATTCGGACAGACTTAAGCATCGCTACGGGTGAGAAGGTCTCATCGTAGTCAATCCCTTGAACTTGCCCAAAACCTTTTGCGACAAGTCGAGCTTTGTAGACAGTAACATTACCATCAGCGTCAGTCTTCTTCTTAAAGATCCATTTATTCTCAATTGCTTGCCAATCATCGGGCAAGTCAACCAAAGTCCATACTTTGTTCTCATACATGGATCCCATCTCAGATTTCATGGCTTCAAGCCACTTTGCGGAATCTGGGCTCACCATCGCTTCTTCATAGTTCGTAGGTTCATCATGATCTAGTATCATGACTTCCAGAATAGGATTACCGTACCATTCTGGTGCGGATCTTACTCTGGTTGATCTACGAGGTTCAGCAGTATCTTGATCTGAAGTTTCATGATCATTATCATTGGCTTCCTCACTAACTGGTGTAGGTGTCACTGAAACAGTTTTCTGTGATGAACTACTTTCCAGTAAGGGAGCAGGTACAGTTACCTCGTCAAGTTCTACTTTCCTCCCACTCACTTCTTTTGAGAGAAACTCCTTCTCTAGAAAGGATCCATTCTTAGCAACGAATGTCTTGCCTTCGGATCTGTGATAGAAGGTGTACCCAATAGTCTCCTTTGGGTATCCTATGAAGACACATTTCTCCGATTTGGGTTCGAGCTTATCAGGTTGAAGCTTTTTCACATAAGCATCGCAGCCCCAAACTTTAAGAAACGACAACTTTGGTTTCTTGCCAAACCACAGTTCATAAGGCGTCGTCTCAACGGATTTTGATGGTGCCCTATTTAACGTGAATGCGGCCGTCTCTAAAGCATATCCCCAAAATGATAGCGGTAAATCAGTAAGAGACATCATAGATCGCACCATATCTAATAAAGTACGATTACGACGTTCGGACACACCATTACGCTGTGGTGTTCCGGGTGGCGTGAGTTGCGAAACTATTCCACAGTTTTTCAAATGTACACCAAACTCGTAACTCAAATATTCTCCTCCACGATCAGATCGTAGAAACTTTATTTTCTTGTTACGATGATTTTCAACTTCACTCTGAAATTCTTTGAACTTTTCAAATGTTTCAGACTTATGTTTCATTAAGTAGATATACCCATATCTGCTTAAATCATCTGTGAAGGTGAGAAAATAACGATATCCGCCACGAGCCTCAATATTCATCGGGCCACATACATCGGTATGTATGATTTCCAACAAATCTGTTGCTCTCTCCATAGTACCGGAGAACGGTGTTTTAGTCATCTTGCCCATGAGGCACGGTTCGCAAGTACCAAGTGATTCATAATCAAGTAGTTCCAAAAGTCCATCAGTATGGAGTTTCTTCATGCGCTTTATACCGATATGACCTAAACGACAGTGCCACAAATAAGTTGCACTTTCATTATCAACTCTGCATCTTTTGGTTTCAACATTATGAATATGTGTATTACTACTATCGAGATTCAATAAGAATAGACCACTCTTCAAGGGTGCATGACCATAAAAGATATTACTCATATAAATAGAACAACCATTATTCTCTGATTTAAATGAATAACCGTCTCGCATTAAACAAGATCCAGATATAATGTTCATGCTCAACGCTGGCACCAAATAACAATTATTTAGGTCTAATATTAATCCCGAAGGTAGATGTAGAGGTAGCGTGCCGACCGCGATCACATCAACTTTGGAACCATTTCCCACGCGCATCGTCACCTCGTCCTTTGCCAGTGCCCGCTTATTCCGTAGTCCCTGTTTCGAGTTGCAAATATTAGCAACAGAACCAGTATCAAATACCCAGGTGCTAGTGCGAGCTCTAGTAAGGTACACATCAATAACATGTATATCACATATACCTTTGTTCACCTTGCCATCCTTTTTATCCGCCAAATACTTGGGGCAGTTTCGCTTCCAGTGACCAGTCTGCTTGCAGTAGAAGCACTCAGTTTCAGGCTTAGGTCCAGACTTGGGTTTCTTCTCTTGAGTAGCAACTAGCTTGCCGTTCTTTTTGAAGTTCCCCTTCTTCTTCCCTTTGCCCTTTTTCTTGAAACTAGTGGTCTTGTTAACCATCAACACTTGATGCTCCTTTTTGATTTCTACCTCCGCAGCTTTCAGCATTGCGAAGAGCTCGGGAATAGTCTTGTTCATCCCTTGCATATTATAGTTCATCACGAAGCTCTTGTAGCTTGGTGGCAGCGATTGGAGAATTCTGTCAATGACGCAATCATCCGGAAGATTAACTCCCAATTGAATCAAGTGATTATTATACCCAGACATTTTGAGTATATGCTCACTGACAGAACTGTTCTCCTCCATCTTGCAGCTATAGAACTTATTGGAGACTTCATATCTCTCAATTCGGGCATTTGCTTGAAATATTAACTTCAACTCCTGGAACATCTCATATGCTCCATGACGTTCAAAACGTCGTTGAAGTCCCGATTCTAAGCCGTAAAGCATGGCACATTGAACTATCGAGTAGTCATCAGCTTTGCTCTGCCAGACGTTCATAACATCTGGTGTTGCTCCAGCAGCAGGCCTGGCACCCAGCGGTGCTTCCAGGACGTAATTCTTCTGAGCAGCAATGAGGATAATCCTCAAGTTACGGACCCAGTCCGTGTAATTGCTACCATCATCTTTCAACTTTGCTTTCTCAAGGAACACATTAAAATTCAACGGAACAACAGCACGACCCATCTATCTACAATCAACATAAACAAGCAAGATACTATCAGGTACTAAGTTCATGATAAATTTAAGTTCAATTAATCATATTACTTAAGAACTCCCACTTAGATAGACATCCCTCTAATCTTCTAAGTGATTACGTGATCCAAATCAACTAAACCATAACCGATCATCACGTGAAATGGAGTAGCTTTCAATGGTGAACATCGTTTATGTTGATCATATCTACTATATGATTCACGCTCGACCTTTCGGTCTCCGTGTTCCGAGGCCATATCTGCATATGCTAGGCTCGTCAAGTTTAACCTGAGTATTCTGCGTGTGCAAAACTGGCTTGCACCCGTTGTAGATGGACGTAGAGCTTATCACACCCGATCATCACGTGGTGTCTGGGCACGACGAACTTTGGCAACGGTGCATACTCAGGGAGAACACTTCTTGATAATTTAGTGAGAGATCATCTTATAATGCTACCGTCAATCAAAGCAAGATAAGATGCATAAAAGGATAAACATCACATGCAATCAATATAAGTGATATGATATGGCCATCATCATCTTGTGCTTGTGATCTCCATCTCCGAAGCACCGTCATGATCACCATCGTCACCGGCGCGACACCTTGATCTCCATCGTAGCATCGTTGTCGTCTCGCCAATCTTATGCTTCCACGACTATCACTACCGTTTAGTAATAAAGTAAAGCATTACATCGCGATTGCATTGCATACAATAAAGCGACAACCATATGGCTCCTGCCAGTTGCCGATAACTCGGTTACAAAACATGATCATCTCATACAATAAAATTCAGCATCATGCCTTGACCATATCACATCACAACATGCCCTGCAAAAACAAGTTAGACGTCCTCTACTTTGTTGTTGCATGTTTTACGTGGCTGCTACGGGCTTAAGTAAGAACCAATCTCACCTACGCATCAAAACCACAACGATAGTTTGTCAAATAGACTCCATTTTAACCTTCTCAAGGACCGGGCGTAGCCATACTTGGTTCAACTAAAGTTGGAGAGACAGTCGCCCGCAAGCCATCTATGTGCAAAGCACGTCGAGGGAACCGGTCTCGCGTAAGCGTACGCGTAAGGTTGGTCCGGGTCGTCTCGTCCAACAATACCGCCGAACCAAAGTATGACATGCTGGTAGGCAGTATGACTTGTATCGTCCACAACTCACTTGTGTTCTACTCGTGCATATAACATCAACATAAATAACCTGGCTCTGATGCCACTGTTGGGTTTCGTAGTAATTTCAAAAATTTCCTACGCACACGCAAGATCATGTGATGCATAGCAACGAGGGGAGAGTGTTGTCTACGTACCCAACACAGACCGACTGCGGAAGCGATGACACGACGTAGAGGAAGTAGTCGTACGTCTTCACGATCCAACCGATCAAGCACCGAAACTACGGCACCTCCGAGTTCGAGCACACGTTCAGCTCGATGACGATCCCCGGACTTCGATCCAGCCAAGTGTCGGGGAAGAGTTCCGTCAGCACGACGGCGTGGTGACGATCTTGATGAACTACAGCAGCAGGGCTTCGCCTAAACTCCGCTACAGTATTATCGAGGTATATGGTGGCAGGGGGCACCGCACACGGCTAAGGAATAGATCACGTGGATCAACTTGTGTGTTTAGAGGTGCCCCTGCCTCCGTATATAAAGGAGGAGAGGAGGGGAGGCTGGCCGGCCAAAGGAGGGAGGCGCAGGAGGAGTCCTACTCCTACCGGGAGTAGGACTCCCCTCCAATCCTATTCCAACTAGGATTCCCCAAGTGGGAAAGAGGGAGAAGGGTGGCCGGCCACCTCTCCTAGTCCTAATAGGACTAGGGGAAGGGGGGGAGGCGCGCAGCCCTTGTGGGCAGCCCTTTCACCTTTCCACTAAGGCCCATGAAGGCCCATATGGCTCCCGGGGGGTTCCGGTAACCTCCCGGTAACCCGGTAAAATCCCGATTTCACCCGGAACACTTCCGATGTCCAAACATAGGCTTCCAATATATCAATCTTTACGTCTCGACCATTTCGAGACCCCTCGTCATGTCCGTGATCACATCCGGGACTCCGAACAACCTTCGGTACATCAAAATGCATAAACTCATAATGTAACTGTCATCGTAACCTTAAGCGTGCTGACCCTACGGGTTCGAGAACAATGTAGACATGACCGTGACACGTCTCCGGTCAATAACCAATAGCAGGACCTGGATGCCCATATTGGCTCCTACATATTCTCCGAAGATCTTTATCGGTCAGACCGCATAACGACATACGTTGTTCCCTTTGTCATCGGTATGTTACTTGCCCGAGATTCGATCGTCGATATCCAATATCTAGTTCAATCTCGTTACCGGCAAGTCTCTTTACTCGTTCCGTAATACATCATCTCACAACTAACATATTAGTTGTAATGCTTGCAAGGCTTATGTGATGTGTATTACCGAGAGGGCCCAGAGATACCTCTCCGACAATCGGAGTGACAAATCCTAATCTCGAAATACGCCAACCCAACATCTACCTTTGGAGACACCTGTAATGCTCCTTTATAATCACCCAGTTACGTTGTGACGTTTGGTAGCACCCAAAGTGTTCCTCCGGTAAACGGGAGTTGCATAATCTCATAGTCATAGGAACATGTATAAGTCATGAAGAAAGCATTAGCAACATACTAAACGATCGGGTGCTAAGCTAATGGAATGGGTCATGTCAATCAGATCATTCAACTAATGATGTGACCTCGTTAATCAAATAACAACTCTTTGTCCATGGTTAGGAAACATAACCATCTTTGATTAACGAGCTAGTCAAGTAGAGGCATACTAGTGACACTTTGTTTGTCTATGCATTCACACATGTATTATGTTTCCGGTTAATACAATTCTAGCATGAATAATAAACATTTATCATGATTATAAGGAAATAAATAATAACTTTATTATTGCCTCTAGGGCATATTTCCTTCAGTGGCGGCCTTCAGCCTTGCAAGATAGTCCACAACAGCTGCAACGCGGGACTCCAGTCGGAAGACATTCATGGCAACTTCATCATTCACCGAAGAATTGACAGGGTCAAGGTTCGGCTCCAACTGGCTAGTCTCATCTTCAAAGTTCCGACAGAATTCTGCAAGGACAAAACACCGAATCAAGACAATGGTCGAATGGAAGCGTCACAGTTGAAAATGTTGGTCGAGTGAAAAAGATTACCTTCGAGCATAAGGAACAATTTCTTGGCAAGACCACCCAGGAAGCCTTCCAGGTCATTCTTCTTCCCAGTCAATTGGTTGATCTTCTCAGTCAGGGTAGTCTTGTCAGCTTTCAGTCGGTCGACATCCTTGGAGGCAATCGCCAGAGCAGCTCTCAGATTGGTATTTTCCTGTTCAAGCTTGGTGACTGAAGCTAACTTCTCGTCAGCAAGCTTGGTCTTCTCAGCTAGCTCAAGGTCCTTCTTCTTCTGGGCCTCCCGCACCTTGTCTGCAAGTTACAGCAAAGTCAGATTTTGAAACAAATGGAAGGAAAAAGGAGTCGTCGAGGTCTCACCGAACATACCTTTGGTCTCCTCCTTCGCCTTCGTCAGATTCTCCTGCACCAGCTTCAGATCCAGCTCGAGCTGAATGTGCTTCTGTTCCAGTTCCGTATAGCGAGCCGCAAGGTCACAAGATTTCTACGAAGAACCAATCAACAAAATATCAAAGATGATTCACTTTCGAGTGGATAGGGAAAAATCATACGTTTCTAAGACTATAGTCGAATGCAAGCATTCAACCGTAGTCTCGGGGACTACACCCAGTGGGTGCACTCAGCGTGCCCCCACTAGTTCTGATCAAGACAGAGTCGACCAGTCGACCAAAAAAAAGGAGGACATGCTCTTTAGACTGTAGTCGACTGCAAGCAGTCGACCACAGTCTCGGGGACTACACCCAGTGGGTGCACTCAGCGTGCTCCCACTAGTTCTGTTCAAGACAGAGTCGACCAGTCGACCAGTCGGAAACCATTCGATCAAGTCGAATGATGAACAACCTTTACTTATAAAGCCTAAAGCCGACTGCCAGCAGTCGACCTTAGCCTTGGGGACTACACCCAGCGGGTGCACTCAGCGTGCCCCCGCTAACACGGAGTTTTTTCTTGACACACCCAGTGGGTGATTGCTATGGATTTCAGAAAGAAAAAGTTTTGATAGCATATGCTAACAGAACAGGCGGTGGTCGACTGACCTGAACATTGCTTTGAAGGGCGGAGCTAGCGTCATAAGCTGCTTGGCTTGCATCCCGGACGATCTTCACCTGCTCCATCATGATCCCCGCTTGACGTATCGCCTCCTTAGCAGCACTGGCTTGGTCCTCTGGGACATGATGTGTTGTGAAGAGCGAAGGTTGTGCAGCACTCGACGAAGTGGGATGAGCACTCGTCAACGGCACCGCGAAAGACACGGTGTGTCGAGTGAGGTTCTCCCCTTCTGTGACCACAGTCTCGGCCGCCGTCGCATCCGGGGTTGTCGTACCAGTAGACGCCTTCCTGCTCATCCTGTGCCTCAACGGTTCTTCATCCTCATCATCATCATCCTCAGGAAGGGTGATAATGTCATGGGGTGGAGCTTCAGAAAAGGAATCAAAGTTAGAAATCATGAGTCAGTCGACTAAGGACAGAATTGAGAGTACAGTACCAGGATTTGAGGTTGCTGCGTCCTCCATCTCATGGTCGTCAGCCTTGCCTGAGGTCTCAGAAGTTGCAAGCACTGAAGTTCCAAAGAATCAGTCGACCAACTCAAGTATCAACCAGAGATAAAGCTTATACAAAACAAGAGAACTCAAGTAACGTGTTTACCCGGATATGGTGGGGATGGACACCTTCATCTTCGGCAGGAGCTTGGTGGGTTTCGGCGGAGCCACCTTCGACTGCTTCGGAGCCCTTTCACTCAGCACCGGAGAAGCGGTCCGAGGGCGTTTGGTCGACTGCGAGGCAGTCGCCACCCCCTTACCGCGTTCAGTCGCGGGGTCATGGACAAGCTTCGACCGCCTTTCCGAGCGCGGCGGTGCAACCTCTTCCTCCTCCTCCTCTTCGTCCTCATCATCGGCGTCATCATCATCGTCATCTTCGGCAGCGTCTGAGTCCCACTCCTCCTGGCTCTCGCCCCCGCTGGCTTCTCCCTCCTCAGTCGGAGCCTGAGCTCCATTGGGCATCGAATACAGGTCGGTGAGGGCCTGGAAGACGTCAAGACAGAGATCAGTCGACCAAGTCGCAGAACATATAGAAACAAATTTGACAAATACACAATGGACGGCAGAGCAAATATACCTTATCTGGAACGGTGTGATGGTCGAGTGGGGGAATCCTCCTGGATCCACGAGGGTTATCCTTGTTCCCAGTGACCGCGGCCATCCATCTTTCCACCGTGGCGTCGTCGACTGCTTCCGGGTGGACTCGAGTCTCGTCTTCAGTCCCGCAGTACAACCACATGCCATGGCTCCGGAACTGAAGAGGCTGGATTCGCCGCCGAAGGAAAACCTCCAGAAGGTCCATGCCAGTCACGCCGTCCCGAACCAACTGCACCACGTGATCCATCAACATCTTCACATCAGCCCTCTCCTCCGGAACCACCTTCAGAGAGGAGGGCTTGTTCACTTGACTCATGGTGAATGGGGGGAGTCCACTCGACTGCCCCGACGTCAGCTCGTTCTGGCAGTAGAACCAAGTCGACTGCCAGCCCCTGACCGACTCGGGAAACGTCATAGCTGGGAAGGTGCTCTTGTTCCTCACTTGAATTCCCAGACCCCCGCACATTTGGACAACTTGGGTCTTCTCATCGCCTGGACTCGCCTTCTTCACGGTCTGAGAACGACACGTGAAGATGTGCTTGAACAAGCCCCAGTGCGGTCGACAGCCCAGAAAACGCTCGCACATGGATACGAACGCAGCAAGATACGCGATGGAGTTCGGAGTAAAGTGGTGGAGTTGGGCTCCAAAGAAGTTCAAAAAACCACGAAAGAAAATGCTCGGTGGCAAAGAAAATCCTCGATCAATATGAGTGGCCAGGAGCACACACTCACCCTCTTCCGGCTGAGGTTGCCACTCTTTCCCTGGAAGTCTTGCGGCGCCATGGGGGATCAGCCCGTCGTCGGCCATGTCGAGGAGATCCTTCTCCCTGATGGTCGACTGGATCCAATCTCCCTGGACCAGCCCTTCGGCAGGCGGGATCTCGACGAAGACCCACTGCGGCTGGTGGATCTCCCCTTCGCCCTCTCCGCCGCCGACGCCTTCTCCGTCGCTGACGCCTTCTTTGCGCGCTCCAGCGCCGCCGTCTTCTCCTTGACCATGGCTGCCGGCGAGGTGCGCGAGGAAGAGCTTTGCGGGGGCGAAAGCGAGCGCGTTGGGCAGAGACGAGGAGAGCAGAAGAGAAAGAATGGAACACTGTTCAGAAAACCCTCGCTGGTTGCATTTATAACATCCCTTCCGAGTGGATGACAGGTGGACCCAGGCAACCTAATCATATCCCGAAACAGTCGCATCGACACGATACGTGGCGGAAAAAGCGGCACGGAGATCGAGGCGTCTATGTCCCGTCCCGTCCGAGCGCCACAGTTCGTTCCGCTTCGCGCGCTCCCCCAAATTTCGTATCCCGTGGAATCCGCGAACGGCAGATCGGTCTGTCAGACGCAAGATTTCCTGCGATCCGTCGCTCGGGATCCAGCAAAGTCTAAAAGATCACTCGACGAAAGACAAGAATGGATCGAGTCGACTGAAGAAAAGTTGCTCGTTATCAACAAAGAAGATCTTAATCCAGAACGACGCATAGCCAGTATGCAAAAGTCAATCGGAAACAGCATCAACTCCTTCCTCATTCAAGCCTCAATCTATTCGGGGGCTAATGATGGATTCATGTACCTAGGGTAGGGTCACAGGCCTGACCTGAATGTCCTACCCAGGGACAGCCTTAGAAGAGATCACCTTCCAGTCGACCAACGAGGAACCCACTCGACTGACCAGAAGGACTCGACCATGGAGATTCACTCGACCATGAAGATACACTCGACCACCAGAAGGTCAGAAGGCACTCTGCACTGCAACGGCCTGTAATTGAATAGACTTAATGATAGTTAAGACACTTTATGTGGGGCGTTACCAGTAACGCCCCAGACTTAATATACTTTAAACCCTCCATTACGTGGGCTGGCAGGGGTCCTGGCGTACTCTATATAAGCCACCCCCCTCCACAGGCAGAAGGGTTCGGACTCTTGTAACATCTACACACATAACCCACTCGGCCGCCTCAGGGCTCCGAGACGTAGGGCTTTTACTTCCTCCGAGAAGGGCCTGAACTCGTACATCGCTTGTGTTTACAATCTCTCCATAGCTAGGACCTTGCCTCTCCATACCTACCCCCCACTCTACTGTCAGACTTAGAACCACGACAGGTGCGGCCCCTCCCCCTAGTCCAATTCGGACTAGGCCATGGGGGGGCGTGTGGCCTGCCCTAGGCAGCCCCTCTCTCTTTCCCGTATTGCCCAATAAGGCCCAATACTTCTCCCCGGCGAATTCCGGCAACTCTCCGGTACTCCGAAAAATACCCGAATCACTCGGAACCTTTCCGTACTCCGAATATAGTCGTCCAATATATTGATCTTTACGTCTCGACCATTTCGAGACTCCTCGTCATGTCCCCGATCTCATCCGGGACTCCGAACTCCTTCGGTACATCAAAACTCATAAACTCATAATAAAACTGTCATCGAAACCTTAAGCGTGCGGACCCTACGGGTTCGAGAACTATGTAGACATGACCTAGAACTATTCTCGGTCAATAACCAATAGCGGAACCTGGATGCTCATATTGGCTCCTACATATTCTACGAAGATCTTTATCGGTCAAACCGCATAACAACATACGTTGTTCCCTTTGTCATCGGTATGTTACTTGCCCGAGATTCGATCGTCGGTATCCAATACCTAGTTAAATCTTGTTACCGGCAAGTCTCTTTACTCGTTACGTAATGCATCATTTCGTAACTAACTCATTAGCTACATTGCTTGCAAGGCTTATAGTGATGTCCATTACCGAGAGGGCCAGAGATACCTCTCCGACAATCGGAGTGACAAAACCTAATCTCGAAATACGCCAACCCAATATGTACCTTCGGAGACACCTGTAGTACTCCTTTATAATCACCCAGTTACGTTGTGACGTTTGGTAGCACCCTAAGTGTTCCTCCGGTAAACGGGAGTTGCATAATCTCATAGTTACAGGAACATGTATAAGTCATGAAGAAAGCAATAGCAATATACTAAACGATCAAGTGCTAGGCTAACGGAATGGGTCATGTCAATCACATCATTCTCCTAATGATGTGATCCCATTAATCAAATGACAACTCATGTCTATTGTTAGGAAGCTTAACCATCTTTGATTAATGAGCTAGTCAAGTAGAGGCATACTAGTGACGTTATGTTGGTCTATGTATTCACGCATGTATTATGTTTCTGGTTAATACAATTCTAGCATGAATAATAAACATTTATCATGATATAAGGAAATAAATAATAACTTTATTATTGCCTCTAGGGCATATTTCCTTCACTTCAAATATAGAACCACCTTGATGGCGGGTGACGAGGCAAAAGAACTTTCTCCATAGTTCAAAATGAGCCCCGCAGCCTAAGAACAGTTCGCAGAGAGCGACAAAACCTGAAATGTGCAGGACCTCGTGTGAGGTTGTGCAGCTGGATCTCGTAGAATTCCAATAGACCCCTGAGGAAGGGATGGATCGGGAATCCTAAGCCCCTCAGAAGAAACGAGACAAAGCACACCCTCTCCTCCTTGTTAGGGTTGGGGAAATTCTTTGCTAGCACGTCATTTCAAATCGAGGCCAATCCCGCCCGCTGCGAGACTAGATCTGCGGGAGGGAGATATCCCTGCGTCTGAAGTCGACTCAGCTAGAGGTGGGATACTGAGAAGCTTCGCGCAGTCACCCTCTTGAGGGCCATGAGGGCACGAGGAGGAGCTAGGAGCGCTCGCCATGTTTTGAAGTTTTTCGTTTGCTCCGATGCTCTTTATGCGATGTGGGATGGTATTTGGGGATCTAACCTCTTTATAGATGCCGCCCGTGCGTGGTAAGGGGCTTATTTGTAAAAAAAGTTATGGACCGTTCACATTCGCCCCGTGCGTGGAAATCGAGGCGACGACAGGGAGGAGTCGTAAAGGCAGAACATGGAGGTCAAAACCGGATTGTCGTCAATTCGGAGTATGATGAAGAACCTGCCTTGCAAAGCCGAAGACATAAGTCGAATACTACATTGTCATTTAAGGCAAGTTTGGGGGGTACTGAGGGAGTCCTGGATAAGGGGGTTCTCAGGTGTCCGGTCTATTCGATATGGGCCGGACTGATGGGCCGTGAAGATAAATCAGAAGACTATCCCCCGTGTCCGGGTAGGACTCCTATGTGCTTGGACGGCAAGTTTGGCATCCGGATGTATTGTTTCCTTCTTCTGTAAACCGACTCTGTACAACCCTAGGCCCCTCCGGTCTGTATATAAACCGGAGGGGTTAGTCCGTGGAGGCTATCGGAATAATCATCGGCTAGACAACTAGGGTTTAGCCATTACGATCTCGAGGTAGATCAACTCTTGTAACCTCTATACTCATCGAATACAATCAAGCAGGGCGTAGGGTTTTACCTCCTTTAAAAGGGCCCGAACCTGGGTAAATATCGTGTCCCCATTGTCCCTTGTTACCATTGATCCTTAGACTCACAGCTTGGACCCCCTACCCGAGATCTGCCGGTTTTGACACTGACACCCCCACCCCCCAGCTCACAGGAAAATATATGTATATATCTTTGTTTTAGGCATATTTTCCACCAAAAATCAGCCTATAGAGATTTTGTTTGCCCCCCTCCCAGCCATTGGCCCCCATGATTCATGCCCAAGCTCCGCCACAGAACAAGGCCATCCCCTTCTTTGCACACATGGTTATGTATGTGAGGCGAATCTCAGCAGGTCGTGGGTTCCAGTCCTACCCCTGATTCATTTTCTAAGGACTTTCAATGTAAATAAACTAAATAAAAGGGTGCTTTGGAAAAACTGCATGCGGATTAACCACCGCCTCAGCCATTGACAGTGGGCCACACCACGTTGGCACGCCACGCACGCATGCATGGGATATGCCTGGATACGGTAGAAAGCACCTTATATGAACGAGAGGATAAATTCGATGGCTAGAAACACTTATTTTGCAAGTTTCTGCACCATACTCCCCGCATGTGCAAGTTCTATGGCACCCGGTGTATTTACCTCAAGGCAATTCCTTCATGTATTTAATTCATTTGTGCAACTTGCCTTCGTTGGTCAATTGATGTTTTTAAAAATTTTGCGCGGTAGGTTGTGATTCTAGATCAAACATGTGACTCATCGTTCACTTGCAGACTCCGAATCAGCCGTGTGATTTAGCATAAGTGAGAGCGTATTAACCTAGCGAACATGATTATTTAGTACTGATTGACAAGATTGTTTAGTACTGATTGATTACTTTTTTTTCGATTTCTCTTTTCAAATTCGAGAACATTTGTTTATTTCATCAAATTCGAAAAATGTTCTACTAGGTAAAAAAATGTTCAACAATTTAAAGAATGTTCATCGGATTCAATTTTTTATTCTTGGATTTAAAAATGTTCGTCGAACTGAAAAATGTTTTCATCTTTTTGTTCACTATTTTGAAAAAATGTTCATCAAATTCAAAATTTGTTCATTGAAAGAAAATTCCGTTCATCATTTTTCAGAATATATGTTCTTGAGTACAAATCATATTCGTCAAGTTCAAAAAAAATCATTGAATTAAAAATTGGTTCATCAAGTACAAAAAATTGTTCTTTAATATTAAAAATGATAAGAAAACATTGTTCATCTAAATAGAAAAATCCTCATTCTTTTTAAATCACAAACATTTTTTTAATTCAAGAACTTTTTATAGCAATTCGCAGGTTTTTTCCAAATTTTAGAACTTCTTGTAATACCGAATTATTTTAGCATAGCATAAAATAAAAAATAGAAAAACGAAAACGTAAAAACAAAACAGGGAGCCTTCCGCCCCACAAATTTCGTGCATGGGCTGGGCCACTGAGAGGAACCATTTCGTCAAACCCTATTTCTGGCCCCATAGGGTATTGGCTTATCGCACAACCTTGGCGCTGCCATGGGCTGGCCCCTGAATCCAAGTTCAATTACGATGCATTTTTTACATTTTATTTAGCTCTGGTAGTTTTCAGTTCTGGCTCTTTTTGTTTTTTCCAATTTTAATTATTTTAATCACTGTCTTTTTGTCTTTCGACTTATTAATATATTTCTCTGCTGAGTTTCTCTTCTATTAGTTTTTCTCCGGTTTGCCTTCCACCTTTTATTTTATTTTATTTATAATTTTAACTTTTCAAAATAGTTTTGGAATTTATTAAAACTTTTTTGAAAAACAACCTTGATTCCAATAAATCAGATGATATTTTTGAAATTCCATAAATTTTCAGAATAATTGAATATTTCATAAAAATATAATGATTTTATAAATTTAATAATATTTTTTGAATACATGAATAAATATCTGCGACTTGCACAAAAAATATTTTATCTAAATTTGGAAATTTTCTTAAAATTAAAAGACATTTTATAAAATTGCAATTTTTTTCAAATTCTTGATTGCATATTTTCAATCTATCAAAAATATAGAAGCCATTTTGAAGGAAAACCTACTGAAAACCATTAGGAAAAGACCGAGAGAGAGAGAGAGAGAGAGAGAGAGAGAGAGAGCTTCCTAATTGGGCCACTGGCCTACGAACAACTGTGCGATGCCCCGTCATTTCGATGTAGTGAGCGTCGGATAGGGGGTCTCCCAACCCAGGTCCATTTGTTTAAATTTCTGGAAATATATTTGGCGAAGATTTGTGCCTATGCCACACTGGTTATTCTGGCGTAGTGATTTCCAACGTGAAATGGGGTTTCCTTTGTTTCTTTTAGAGTAAGGCGGAGGCTTGGCTTTATTCATCATGACGGGACTTTGGTTGCGCTGCACCGTCTTTTTTTTTACGGCGAAAAAAAAAACCTTGATCTCTCTATATATTCTGCTCCAACTGAATCCTTCTGCAGCATCCTCCTCTCAGTCGATCACAGGTCAAAGAACTCAGCAAGGTCAATCTATCTACTCCCTCCGTTCCTAAATAGTTATCTTTCTAGAGATTTCAACAAGTGACTACATACGGAGCAAAATGAGTGAATCTACATTCTAAAACATGTCTACATACATCCGTATGTTGTAGTCCATTTGAGATGGCTAGAAAGACAATTATTTGAGAATGGAGGGAGTACATAACAGTGCATGTCAGTGCTCGATTGTGGGCTGTGTGTTTATACCAGAATACTGTATATGTCTAGCTGGATTTGCTAAAAGTATTCGAGGATGTACGGGACAGCAGGCATATATACCAGAATGGTAACATGCAAAGCACCGGCCGACTTTAACTTAGTTAAACACTGGCTTTGCGTGATTATTATTTAGTTGGTTCATTTACCTGCCCCAATTTGGCCTCGTGCTTTTGCCAAACCATGATTACTACTACTACATGTGTGATTGACTCCGTGCATAAAGTAATTTCCATTGCGTCAATCTTCTAAAACACTCGCATATATCATCGCTCGTGTGTGATTGGCTCCCATATAATATACTAGCATGCAGAAGGCGCCCCGTGGTTGAGCCCGTGCGTATGTGTGTGTTCTTCTTATTCCGAAGTAATTAAGAGAAGGCATGGTGGTGGTACAGAGGTCGAGCTGGTTGCAGACGCTATTCTTATCTTACATCAAGAAAACAAAGTACATTCAACTGAAGTAATTTATAATTCTGCATGCTACATCCAACTAAAATTAAGTGTATTAATTAAGCTATTCAAACAAATCACCGTTATTTTTTTTTCTTCAAATAAGCATAATATATGGGACCGAGCATTTAACACCAACTTTTTACACGTTCTTTCTCTATCTATCTCTCTGCATATATGTTAATGTGGAATATCAGTGGAAGCAAATGGATTATTTGTACGTAGAGAATAGCCCCTCATGGAAATTGCAAGGACAATCATTCATATTCTCATCTAACTATGTGTATTATAGAAATGCTAGCTACAACAGTCAGAGCTTCTTAGCGAACATGTGAGCAGGCTCCTGGATAATCAAAAAATGAAATAGGACTTGCAGCAGGCACGATCTTCCAATTGCAACTGTAATTGCTCAATACCTTTTGGACTTTGAATATACTCCATGGTTCGATTTATAGAGACAAAATACTGTAATTGCTCAATACCTTTTGGACTTTGAATATACTCCATGGTTCTATTATAGAGACAAAATATTAATGGTAATCTTATGAGAATCCAACTTGTCTGGTAAGAATTATCAGCAAGCTGCAAAACAAAATGCACTTTGTCATTTGAAAATGAAAATTGAAAGAATTGGACAATCAGCATGAACCATACAAAACTCCTACATTTGTTTTCCTCTGAATTTCTATCAATCAGTTGCTTTCTCTTAATGAACAGACACAAATCGCAGCAAAATTGACCCCAAAGTAACAACAGTGCATGAAATAAGAATAGGAAACATTGAGCACTATAAGGTAACCTTGCCCTTTATTACAAATAGTATTCCGTGTGACCTATGCCTGAAACTACTGTCAGGATAAAACACATAATGAAACTATGTAATATTGTGGGTACTCAACATATTGTTTCCCCAAGATATCATGACGTTTCGGTTTTCTCTTTCTCTTGACTCATCCAAATATAGTACATTAATCCAAAAAGATTTCTAGAGCAGAGAATGTCACATAGAGGGATTAGAAGATCCCTAATATAATAAGTTAAATGTACACAAATATGGTGCTTAAAATATAACCCATAGTACATAGGATTTATGTGCAAATCCAAAGAAACAAAAACTAAGGGTGCCAGCGAGAACTTTTTTCATAAATATGCAAGGGCATCTGTACATGGGTACCTAAAAGGCTGAACCAACCTAAACTGAAGTTCGCAGCCCTTCAAAACCCATATGTTCCTTTCTACCTATCCCTCCCTATCTTAAAAAGGACCACACCATACTATCAGATTGAGAAACTTGGTTGACATAAGTCCTTAACTTCTTTACTTAATATGAACATGATGCAATCTTTATTTAAATTAGTTCTTGGTTACATCGTATCTTAATTTTTTCCAAACATGGTAATTTGATGTACATAAAGAAAACCAAAGTTAAGTTATGATTAGACTAAGTTGAAGCTTAGAAAGAGCCTAAATGGGGTTCTCGTGGGGACCAACTCCTCCTTTGTCGTGACGATGGTGCCAGGCATTCAATTTTGGTGCAAACACCAAGTGAAATAAGGTGTGAATAATTTCTCTAATTTTAAGGGCAAAGGGTAAACCTTTAGCACATACCATACTAAACATTTAACAATCTGGTGCACCAAACTTGATCTATTTTTTTTACTTGTTCCATAACTATTCAGTTTCCATATACATCATTTATTGTTAAACTGAATGCACACAATGGCACGGTGACTGCTATCTTCTGTAAGCAAATTTGGAGCCAGTTTGGTCATAATGAACTCACATCTTTCAAACTGCATTCCAAAAGAAATAACTCAACATACTGTACATTATCTTTGTAGGATCCTTCCGAAGCTACTAACAGATTTGCAACCGTTGGGTGTTGGTACTATGAGATGACACAAATGACCTTCTCCCAAGTGTGTAGGTACTATGAGATGACACAAATGAACTCATGTTCGTGGCTGTCGTCGAGGGGAAGGGCCTCGTGTGTGACACCGTCGTGGACCCGCCCACGCGTATAGCTGTGCGTCAGCGCCGAGCGGCGAGGCCGCCGCCGCCGGGTATACCGGGCTCATGCTGGGTGAGATCGGCATCGGCGGCCGTTAATTAGCAACACCATCGACTGCTCGATCTGGACCAAAGTCACTGGGCGTGGATCGATGGCTAAGGAGATGGTGAAGGATAGGTATATGCTAGCAATGCTCCGGGTAACGTGCGACACTGACGGTGTGGTCCACGGCGAATTTGTGTGTGTGTGTGTGTGTGTGTGTGTGTGTGTGTGTGCTGCGCTGGAGGAGGAAAAGCTTTCGTGATGGTAGGAGGACTCTCGAGAGAAAATCCAAAGCGGTCAGTGGACATGCATCTTTTGTTTGGTTCGGTTGGCTGGCTCTAGAAAAACCGCTGGACAAAACACATGAAGAAGCTGCCTGCCAGGTAAATCTCAGTGAGTGTGTGTATATATCAGTGTCCGCGTCTGTATTGTGTTTAGAAGAGAAGATGCCCTTTTATCATCCCATGCAAATTCCTTAAGAGACAGTAAAAATGTTAAAAAGGCCACCACAGTGAGTTTATGTGTGTATGTATGAGCGTCTGCATCTATAATGTGTTTAAAAGTATGTGTGTATGTATAAGCGTCTGCATCTATATTGTGTTAAAAGAGAAGCTACCCTCCCATCATCCCATGTAAATTCCTTAAGAGACAGTAAAAATGTTAAAAAGGCCACCACAGTGAGTGTATGTATGTATACAAAGAGTTCCCAGCCCACGAAAGGTCCTGTATGTGCGATCGGTTCCAGGCAAGGTTCTTGCACTGTTTTTCAGCCCTGATGTGACCGTGGGCTGGGCTATTACCACCCAGCTCTAATACCGGTTCAATCAGCCCCTCAAATCTCTAAAACCGGATCAATTCCCGCCTAAAGTGGTTTTGTATTTGATTTTGAGTGGTTTTGACCTAGACCGTGCACTTCTCTTTGCTATGACCAGGCACTTCGCGCCATAACAGTTGGCTGGAGATGATGGCTTCAGTGCGCCCAGCTCGCCTCCGCCTCCGTGGCCGGCAAGCTCACGACTCGCTGTCTTCTTGGTCTCTATCAAGCTCATTCATCTCCCACCGTGCAACCTCCGCCTCGCAGCCACACACAGCAACAGCCCTCCTGTTGCCATGTCGCCAAACTGAAGTGGATTTGTGGGAGTTGTAGTAGTTTTTATTGAAGTTGTTTTATGGTTGCTCGCAGGTGAGATTACTGTTACATTATTTGATTTGCTACAAGTTCTTCACCCTGTCACCCAACTTGCTCTTCTGCTCATGTGCATTGTTCGTGTTCTTGCAAGTGCCGTTGTCGGTCGTTTCATATTTTTGATTTTTGATTTTTACATGTCCGTCGTTGTATGCAGTTCTGGTGCGTGCTGGATGGATTTTGAACTGTTTCCTATCCAACCGGGGCCGTGGGCGAGGCTGTTGTCACAGTCCTCGGTGGTGCGTTGATTTTCCATTAGCTCTTATAATCTGTTACTAGATTTGTTAATTTGACTCTTCTCTGAAGTCTTGGGAGTTACTCTTAACCCGATAGCAGATTTTCTATTATGTTTTAAGTGACAATGAAGTGTCAATCTCTGTATCTGTTTAAACCACTATTCTCTGAATAAATGTTTGAGCACTACGTGTGCACTATGTGTTAAAAGGGAAAGAGGGGACTGGTGGAATAGTCGTTGTATTGCTTGAGCCTCGTGGGCATATATACAGGAGTACAAAGACCAACTTGGAGTACAAGACAAGGCGGGAACAAATCCTAGTCTATCCTATATACTTCCTAATAATCCTTATACTCAACATCCCCCCGCAGTCACAACGGTAGCGACGCAGACGGTGAGACTGGAGAAGAATCTGAAGGCAAGCCGACGGACACCCCCCCACAGTCGTAACGGTCGACGCATCATGGAGTTGTGGCTGGAGTGGCAACCGACGAGGTTGCTCAAGCAAGGCGGTAGCCCTTTGCGCCGTTTGTCGAGGTAGCCGAGAGCGTGTGTGGTGGAGCCGTGGTCGAGGTAGCCATGCGAAGAATGCCGGGGTCGATGTCGAGTCGGGGTGGCCGGTGTCGAGGAAGTTGCCGTGGAGCCGCGGGCGCAAGAGGGCGCCGAGTTAGCATGGGCACAGTGGTGTCGAAGTAGGGGTGCGCCGGGAAGAAAATGTTGTTGACGATGCGAGGCGGCGGGTTTGCCAAGCCTGCGGACACATCGTGGACGAAGGCACGCATCGGTGTTGCCAGCACCGGGCGTGCGTAGACGGACGAAGACGAAGGGGGTGGACGGGCGGCGGCGGCGGCTATGAAGGTAGCGGCGGCGGCGGCCAAAGAAGAGCAGCGGCGGAGGCCTGATGACGGCGGCGGCGGCTAGATTAGGAGTGCGGCGGCGGTGCTCGAAGTAGGCGAGAACCCTGATAGTGCGACGAAGACCGGTGCGGACGGTGGCGTTCCCGCGCCAAGGGAGAAGGCGCGGTGCATACCATGGGAGGTCGACGCGCGGTGATGGCGGAGTGGACCGCGGGCCGCGGCGCTACGGCCCGAAGGGGCGACGCAACGGCGGTAGGCGGGTCGGGGAGACGGCGGGAAGACCTCAGGGCGGCGGCGGGGACCGCGGACCGCGACGCTGCGGCCCGAAGGGGCGACACAACGGCGATTCGCGAGTCGGTGCAACCACGGGGACGGCCTCGGGACGGCGGCGTGGACCGCGTGCCACGCTCGATACGGCCCGACGGGGCGACGCAGCGGCGGCGCGAGGGTCGATGCAGCCACAGGACGGCCTAGAGAGGACGCCCTCGAGGCGGCGGGGGACCGCGGGCCGCGGCACTACGGCCCGAAGGGGCGACGCAGCGGTGACGTGGGTCGGTGCAGCCGGGAGAAGAACCACGGGGCGGCGGCGCTGCGGCCCGACGAGGCGACGCATCGGCAGCCCGATGCTCGATCGGTGAGAGGCGCGCTGAACTCGGGGACGATCTTCATGGGACCTGCGGAGGCGCGTGCAACCGACGGGCCAGGTCGGTCGTGCGGCATAGATGAGGCGGATCGCGACGGCGAGCGGGTGATCAAGCCGATCACGCGCGAGGTCTGGGACGCCGCTCGGTGGAGGCGTGGTGGCGACGGAGTCCGAGATGAAGCCGGCGGCGGCGGGCGGCAGGGCGGCTATGATTGGCCGCCACATGGCGCGAGGCCGCCGGGTCGGGGTGATGCAGGAGTCCCGGTCAGAGCAGGGCGGTACGGCCGGCGTAGATCGACGGGCGGGACGTCGCGCGAACGGCGGCGGTGAAGGGCCGCCGCATGACGCGAAGCCGCCGGGTCGGGGCTACCGGCGGGCTGACGCGCGGACGACGCGCGAGGCCGCCGAGTCGATGCGACCGACGGGCAAACGCGTGGACGACGCGCGAGGCCGCCGGGTCGGTGAAGAAGCTGGCCAATCGCGCCGGTGTTGAAGTAGAGTCGCACGGGATCGACGGCGGCGGTGGGCGACGCAAACCAGATCACATAGAAGAAGAATGGGGGAGAGAATCATTGACTAACTGAACAAAATGTTCTCACCCGTCACAAGTACTGCCCCGTCCCGAATTACATCCTGAAAATGGATTGAAACGGATGTATCTAGAACTAAAACTACATCTAGATACATTCATTTTCGTGACAAATAATTCGGGGCGGAGAGAGTATATACTGAACATATACTTACCCTATATGAATTTTCATTGATGACAACAGGAATGGAAAGAAAAACTAAAGAGATTTTAGTCTAAATATATCCAAAGCCAGTTGATAAGTTTCCAAAAAAAAACAATGATTCAAGAGTGTGTTTCCTGCCTATTCTGTATCCCTATAATGTATCAGGACATGTTTTCACACCAACGGTTCAATATTTAAATGGAATACTAGTGCACACCAGGATAAGGCACCAATAAATCTTTACCTTTTTCATTCCTCATTGTAAATAGATTGACACATGAAACATACTAGTATATATATGCCCACATATGCATCCAAAGATTCATCGAGCAAACAAGCAAACACACCAGCCTACCATTGCACCCATCCCACAACTTTGTCAACTCTTCTCTTTGAAATGGAGAATGTTGTAGTGTTGATTGTTGGTGCTGGGCCAGCAGGCCTTGCAACAGCAGCATGCCTTAGCCAATTCTCAATTCCCTATGTCATTGTCGAGCGTGAAAGTTGTAGCGCGTCGCTCTGGCGCAACCGCGCCTACGATCGCCTCAAGCTGCATCTTGCAAAGGAGTTCTGTGAGTTGCCACACATGTCATACCCACTAGATGCGCCAACATACATACCAAAAACCTTGTTTGTGAAGTACTTGGATAACCATATTGAGCGTTTCAATATTCAACCCAAGTATCTCACTAGTGTGGAGACATCCACATTTGACAATGACGAAAAATGTTGGTCCATTGTGGCACATGACATGGCAAAGAGCACAATAGTCAGGTTCACAGCAAAGTTTCTTGTCGTTGCAAGCGGTGAGAATAGTGCAGAGAATATTCCAATGATCCCCGGATTGCAAAGCTTTCCAGGTGATGTCATCCACTCCTCAAGCTACAAGTCAGGAAAGAGCTACTATGGCATGAATGTATTGGTCATTGGATCTGGCAACTCTGGAATGGAAATTGCTTATGACCTTGCGGCCCATGGTGCCAATACTACAATCGTTATACGAAGCCCGGTATGTACATGCACTACCTGGAAAACTAGGGGATCCCCCCACCCCCACCCTACGGGCACTATATATTTTCAGTGCTTACGGGGCAATTTCTTAATAGTCACCACTAGATGGATGCAATTTTTCAGAGTTATTACTAGAAAGTATTTCATGGTATAGATCGATAGACTATTTTATAACATGCACAAACAACTAAACAATTAGATGAACTACACGGAAAAAATACCTCTTGAAAGAAGATGATTCTATGAAAATTTATTTTATGATGCAAGCTTCAAAAGAGATGTGACATGTTTTGTGGTTGCAGATTCATGTAATGACAAAGGAATTAATCCGGTTGGGGATGACACTTGCTTGCCGTCTCCCATTGAATCTAGTGGATAACGTCCTTGTGATGGCGGCAAATTTCATATTTGGAGACCTATCAAGGTATGGCATCAGAAGGCCAAAAGTGGGTCCAATGATCCTCAAGTCAGAGACCGGCCGATCCGCTGTTATTGATGTTGGCACTGTTGGGTTAATCAAAAAAGGTATCATCAAAGTAAGTATATCCTTGACATGACATAAATTTCATAACAGATGTTGTCTTCATATGCCAAGTTGTCAATATTTTACTCATCTCCTACAGGTACAGGGGAGCATTAGTAAGATCATGGGTGCTATAGTTGAATTTCAGTGCGGTAAAAAGATATCATTTGACACGATTGTGTTTGCAACTGGATACAAAAGCACATCAAATATATGGCTCCAGGTAACAGCATCGATGTTTGAATATGTCTGAGTTTGTTTTCTTGGTGCAACAAATGTTAAATCTGCTAACAAGCTTTGTGTTGTTTTTTTATCCCAGAATGGTGAGAGCATGTTAAATGGAAATGGACTGCCCATCAAAGAATATCCGAATCATTGGAAAGGTGAAAATGGGCTCTACTGTGCTGGATTAGGAAGGAGAGGATTGGCTGGTATTGCAGCAGATGCCAAGAACATCGCCAATGACATCATATCAGTGATAGGCACTATGTCTAGGTAAATTATCAAATCAGTGAATGTGTCTTCGACAACGTGATGCCTATCATCACTGGGCTCCTCAGCGTATTGCTTGAGCCTCGTGGGCATATATACAGGAGTACAAAGACCAACTTGGAGTACAAGACAAGGCGGGAACAAATCCTAGTCTATCCTATATACTTCCTAATAATCCTTATACTCAACATCCCCCCGCAGTCACAACGGTAGCGACGCAGACGGTGAGACTGGAGAAGAATCCGAAGGCAAGCCGACGGACACCCCCCCACAGTCGTAACGGTCGACGCATCATGGAGTTGTGGCTGGAGTGGCAACCGACGAGGTTGCTCAAGCAAGGCGGTAGCCCTTTGCGCCGTTTGTCGAGGTAGCCGAGAGCGTGTGTGGTGGAGCCGTGGTCGAGGTAGCCATGCGAAGAATGCCGGGGTCGATGTCGAGTCGGGGTGGCCGGTGTCGAGGAAGTTGCCGTGGAGCCGCGGGCGCAAGAGGGCGCCGAGTTAGCATGGGCACAGTGGTGTCGAAGTAGGGGTGCGCCGGGAATAAAATGTTGTTGACGATGCGAGGCGGCGGGTTTGCCAAGCCTGCGGACACATCATGGACGAAGGCACGCATCGGTGTTGCCAGCACCGGGCGTGCGTAGACGGACGAAGACGAAGGGGGTGGACGGGCGGCGGCGGCGGCTATGAAGGTAGCGGCGGCGGCGGCCAAAGAAGAGCAGCGGCGGAGGCCTGATGACGGCGGCGGCGGCTAGGTTAGGAGTGCGGCGGCGGTGCTCGAAGTAGGCGAGAACGCTGATAGTGCGACGAAGACCGGTGCGGACAGTGGCGTTCCCGCGCCAAGGGAGAAGGCGCGGTGCATACCATGGGAGGTCGACGCGCGGTGATGGCGGAGTGGACCGCGGGCCGCGGCGCTACGGCCCGAAGGGGCGACGCAACGGCGGTAGGCGGGTCGGGGAGATGGCGGGAAGACCTCAGGGCGGCGGCGGGGACTGCGGACCACGACGCTGCGGCCCGAAGGGGCGACACAACGGCGATTCGCGAGTCGGTGCAACCGCGGGGACGGCCTCGGGACGGCGGCGTGGACCGCGTGCCACGCTCGATACGGCCCGACGGGGCGACGCAGCGGCAGCGCGAGGGTCGATGCAGCCACAGGACGGCCTAGAGAGGATGCCCTCGGGGCGGCGGGGGACCGCGGGCCGCGGCACTACGGCCCGAAGGGGCGACGCAGCGGTGACGTGGGTCGGTGCAGCCGGGAGAAGAACCACGGGGCGGCGGCGCTGCGGCCCGACGAGGCGACGCATCGGCAGCCCGATGCTCGATCGGTGAGAGGCACGCTGAACTCGGGGACGATCTTCATGGGACCTGCGGAGGCGCGTGCAACCGACGGGCCAGGTCGGTCGCGCGGCGTAGATGAGGCGGATCGCGACGGCGAGCGGGTGATCAAGCCGATCACGCGCGAGGTCTGGGACGCCGCTCGGTGGAGGCGTGGTGGCGACGGAGTCCGAGATGAAGCCGGCGGCGGCGGGCGGCAAGGCGGCTATGATTGGCCGCCATATGGCGCGAGGCCGCCGGGTCGGGGTGATGCAGGAGTCCCGGTCGGAGCAGGGCGGTACGGCCGGCGTAGATCGACGGGCGGGACGTCGCGCGAACGGCGGCGGTGAAGGGCCGCCGCATGACGCGAAGCCGCCGGGTCGGGGCTACCGGCGGGCTGACGCGCGGATGACGCGCGAGGCCGCCGAGTCGATGCGACCGACGGGCAAACGCGTGGACGACGCGCGAGGCCGCCGGGTCGGTGAAGAAGCTGGCCAATCGCGCCGTTGTTGGAGTAGAGGCGCACGGAATCGACGGCGGCGGTGGGCGACGCAAACCAGATCACATAGAAGAAGAATGGGGGAGAGATTCATTGACTAACTGAACAAAATGTTCTCACCCGTCACAAGTACTGCCTCGTCCCGAATTACATCCTGAAAATGGATTGAAACGGATGTATCTAGAACTAAAACTACATCTAGATACATTCATTTTCGTGATAAATAATTCGGGGCGGAGAGAGTATATACTGAACATATACTTACCCTATATGAATTTTCATTGATGACAACAGGAATGGAAAGAAAAACTAAAGAGATTTTAGTCTAAATATATCCAAAGCCGGTTGATAAGTTTCCAAAAAAAAACAATGATTCAAGAATGTGTTTCCTGCCTATTCTGTATCCCTATAATGTATCAGGACATGCTTTCACACCAACGGTTCAATATTTAAATGGAATACTAGTGCACACCAGGATAAGGCACCAATAAATCTTTACCTTTTTCATTCCTCATTGTAAATAGATTGACACATGAAACATACTAGTATATATATGCCCACATATGCATCCAAAGATTCATCGAGCAAACAAGCAAACACACCAGCCTACCATTGCACCCATCCCACAACTTTGTCAACTCTTCTCTTTGAAATGGAGAATGTTGTAGTGTTGATTGTTGGTGCTGGGCCAGCAGGCCTTGCAACAGCAGCATGCCTTAGCCAATTCTCAATTCCCTATGTCATTGTCGAGCGTGAAAGTTGTAGCGCGTCGCTCTGGCGCAACCGCGCCTACGATCGCCTCAAGCTGCATCTTGCAAAGGAGTTCTGTGAGTTGCCACACATGTCATACCCACTAGATGCGCCAACATACATACCAAAAACCTTGTTTGTGAAGTACTTGGATAACTATATTGAGCGTTTCAATATTCAACCCAAGTATCTCACTAGTGTGGAGACATCCACATTTGACAATGACGAAAAATGTTGGTCCATTGTGGCACATGACATGGCAAAGAGCACAATAGTCAGGTTCACAGCAAAGTTTCTTGTCGTTGCAAGTGGTGAGAATAGTGCAGAGAATATTCCAATGATCCCCGGATTGCAAAGCTTTCCAGGTGATGTCATCCACTCCTCAAGCTACAAGTCAGGAAAGAGCTACTATGGCATGAATGTATTGGTCATTGGATCTGGCAACTCTGGAATGGAAATTGCTTATGACCTTGCGGCCCATGGTGCCAATACTACAATCGTTATACGAAGCCCGGTATGTACATGGACTACCTGGAAAACTAGGGGATCCCCCCACCCCCACCCTACGGGCACTATATATTTTCAGTGCTTACGGGGCAATTTCTTAATAGTCACCACTAGATGGATGCAATTTTTCAGAGCTATTACTAGAAAGTATTTCATGGTATAGATCGATAGACTATTTTATAACATGCACAAACAACTAAACAATTAGATGAACTACACGGAAAAAATACCTCTTGAAAGAAGATGATTCTATGAAAATTTATTTTATGATGCAAGCTTCAAAAGAGATGTGACATGTTTTGTGGTTGCAGATTCATGTAATGACAAAGGAATTAATCCGGTTGGGGATGACACTTGCTTGCCGTCTCCCATTGAATCTAGTGGATAACGTCCTTGTGATGGCGGCAAATTTCATATTTGGAGACCTATCAAGGTATGGCATCAGAAGGCCAAAAGTGGGTCCAATGATCCTCAAGTCAGAGACCGGCCGATCCGCTGTTATTGATGTTGGCACTGTTGGGTTAATCAAAAAAGGTATCATCAAAGTAAGTATATCCTTGACATGACATAAATTTCATAACAGATGTTGTCTTCATATGCCAAGTTGTCAATATTTTACTCATCTCCTACAGGTACAGGGGAGCATTAGTAAGATCATGGGTGCTATAGTTGAATTTCAGTGCGGTAAAAAGATATCATTTGACGCGATTGTGTTTGCAACTGGATACAAAAGCACATCAAATATATGGCTCCAGGTAACAGCATCGATGTTTGAATATGTCTGAGTTTGTTTTCTTGGTGCAACAAATGTTAAATCTGCTAACAAGCTTTGTGTTGTTTTTTTATCCCAGAATGGTGAGAGCATGTTAAATGGAAATGGACTGCCCATCAAAGAATATCCGAATCATTGGAAAGGTGAAAATGGGCTCTACTGTGCTGGATTAGGAAGGAGAGGATTGGCTGGTATTGCAGCAGATGCCAAGAACATCGCCAATGACATCATATCAGTGATAGGCGCTATGTCTAGGTAAATTATCAAATCAGTGAATGCGTCTTCGACAACGTGATGCCTATCATCATTGGGCTCCTCAACAAGATCAAGGATGAGATTCAATGCTGGTCTAAGGCAGGGGCACATGGCCTATGGATTGTTCTGCACCAATCCTGGGGTGTCCACTGAGTTGTATGATGTACTATAAAACTAACCTCCTAGGAGGACTGTAACTTTTCCCCATCCTTTCAATGCAATGAAATGCTAAGGTCTTTTGCATTTTCTCGATTGTTTTTATCTTTTACATGTAGTTTACAAGGGCTGGTGTGCTAGAGGTTGATTCTTTGAGAAATTTATCCACTGCCACATGTCTATCTATCTTCATCTATCCTTGATCGAACTAGATTTTTGTTTATTTCAAGGTTCATGTGTGCGAGGGAGTAAGCATTACTTTTATAATATAATCAAGGCCTTTATATTCACATGGTGCAAAGAGCTTTGTATTTTTTAGTTGAACAGTTACCTCGGAGGGCCGTGGGCGAGGCCGTTGTCACAGTCCTTGGAGGTGCGTTGATTTTCCATTAGCTCTTAAAACCTCCTACTAGATTTGTTAGTTTGACTCTTCTCTGAAATCTTGGGAGTTACTCTTAACCTGACAGCAGATTTTGTATTATGTTTTAAATAACAATGAAGTGTCAATCTCTGTATCTGTTCAAACCATTGTTCTCTAAATAAATGTTTGAGCACTGCGTGTGCATTATGTTTTCCGAATGAACGAAATGTGCACCCTGCTCTATTAATTGTGTGCCTATTTAGTTTTTGAGGATGGTGAGATTGACAAGTGCAGATAGTGATGGATTTTTTGTTGAGGTTGTGACTTGTGCCTGCTTGATTTTGCATGTAGTAGATACATGTGCACGGGTGAGAACATTTTGTTCAGTTAGTCAAAGAATCTCTCCTCCATTCTCCTTTTTTAATTAATAAAACATATGTTCATGGAAGCATCATCACCCTCCTCCTGGCTCCCTCCTCGACCCTCCTCTGTAACAATGAGGTTGATTTCTCCACAGAGTTTTTGGCTCAATTTTTTTCTTCAGTGCATGTAGTTTATGCTTTTCATGACTAAAGTTGTTGAAGATATTGTGTGTGTGCCTCCAGCTTGAGAGAAGGAATGAGGATGATCTCTCAGGTGGCAAGGCCACAGAATCACTCCAAAAATAAAATCATGGCAAAAACCAAATATGTCAAAAGAAAAAGAAAGGGCCAAAAACCAGGGTGTTACAGGGAGGCCTCTACTGGCGGCTAGGGTTGGCGCGCCGCAGCTGCGCGCGGTAGCGGGTCGTGAGTCAAAGTCTCAAACTAGGTTGAGAAACAAAACTGAACAAAAGGAGTTTAGAAACAACACAGAAACTAGGTTCCAGTAGGATCCAAATCTCAAAACAAGACGAGGTAGCAGAACCACAACTTACTCTTTTTCACAACAGCACAAAGGGCCTGCCGAATAACGGCTGACAAAAGACGAAGTGGAACAAATGTACCGCGCTGATGACGACCTGGGGAGCTATGCTGAAAACATGCCTTGTCATGGATGATGTTTCTAGATAAACAACCTGAGGAAACTGTTCAATGCTCAACAAGACAAATGGTACAAGTGCAACCTGACCACCACAGTCTAAGGCCATCCATGCTCGATCAGTACTTTGGCGTCGACGGCCTAGAAGACACCTGCAGAGTCCATCTCCATATGGAAGGAAGGATAACTGGCCATGGCCGGTTAGTTTGCAAGTATAGGGAAAGGAAAGAAATGCTTGCATAATACACAAAAAATGAAATAAACACTAGCAATCTTTCTTTAATCTTAATTAGCATACAAGTACTAAGAAGGTACTTGTTGAGTTGACGTATTTCGAGATTAGGATTTGTCACTCCGATTGTCGGAGAGGTATCTCTGGGCCCTCTCGGTAATGCACATCACTATACGCCTTGCAAGCAATGTGACTAATGAGTTAGTTACGGGATGACGCATTACATAACGAGTAAAGAGACTTGCCGGTAACGAGATTGAACTAGGTATTGAGATACCGATGATCGAATCTCGGGCAAGTAACATACCGGTGACAAAGGGAACAACGTATGTTGTTATGTGGTTTGACCGACAAAGATCTTCGTATAATATGTGGGAGCCAATATGAGCATCTAGGTTCCACTATTGGTTATTGACCGGAGATGTGTCTCGGTCATGTCTACATAGTTCTCAAACCCGTAGGGTCCGCACGCTTAAAGTTCGGTGACGATCGGTATTATGATTTTATGTGATTTGATGTACCAAAGGTAGTTTGGAGTCCCGGATGAGATCGGGGACATGACGAGGAGTCTCGAAATGGTCGAGACGTAAAGATTGATATATTGGACGACTATATTCGGACATCGGAAAGGTTCCGAGTGATTGGGGTAATTTTCGGGGTACCAGGGAGTTACGGGAATACGAGGAAGAAGTAATGGGCCTCATGGGCCAAGTGGTGGAAAAGAGAAGGCAGGGCGCGTGGCCCCCCTAGCCCAAACCGAATTGGACTAGGGGGCCGGCCCCCCTTTCCTCCTTATCCTCCCTCTCCTTCCTTCTCCCTCTCCTCCTTCCTTTCCTCCTCCTAGTGGGAGTAGGAAAGGGAGTCCTACTAGGAGGAGGACTCCTACTAGGAGGAGGACTCCTCCTCCTGGCGTGCCCTACAGGGGCCGGCCGGCCTCCCCCCTTGCTCCTTTATATACGGGGGTAGGGGCACCTCTAGACACACAAGTTGATCTGTTGATCTCTCCCAGCCGTGTGCGGTGCCCCCCTCCACCATATTCCACCTCAGCAATATCGTAGCGGTGCTTAGGCGAAGCCCTGCGTCGGTAGCATCATCGACACCGTCATCACGCCGTCGTGCTGACGGAACTCTCCCGCAAAGCTCTGCTGCATCGGAGTTCGTGAGACTTCATCGAGCTAAACGTGTACTGAACTCGGAGGTGTCGTACGTTCGGTACTTGGATCGGTCGGATCGTGAAAACGTACGACTACATCAACCGCGTTGTGCTAATGCTTCCGCTTTCGGTCTACGAGGGTACGTGGACACACTCTCCCCTCTCGTTGCTATGCATCACCATTATCTTGCGTGTGCGTAGGAATTTTTTTTGAAATTACTACGTTCCCCAACACATGGCTGCCCTGTCCATGCGTGAATAATGTCTGCTTAATTTGTACTGCTGATAGCTAATCTCTCTACCAATTCAGCACCATCATCACTGTAAAAAAACATTATAGAAAGAGAAACATATATGGCCATCATGACATAGGTAGCACTGAGTACCTACTAGTGCCACTGTTAGCTAATTGTAGTACTCCTAGCATCACTAAAGATCATCGAAGCCGGCCGGCCGGGCTGCCTCAACCCCCAACCAGACGCATACGTGAATATTGGGTTGTCTCTCAACAAGCGCTTTTCTTTAATGCCTTTTAAGCTAGGCATGATGATGTCCATGATGCTCACATAAAACATAAGAATTGAAGCACAAAGAGAGCATCATGAAGAATATGACTAGCACATTTAAGTCTAACCCACTTCCTATGCCTAGGGATTTTGTGAGCAAACAATTCATGGGAGCAAGAATCAACTAGCATAGGAAAGCAAAACAAGCATAGCTTCAAGATTTTCAACACAGAGAGTTAACTTGATATTATTGCAACTCCTACAAGCATATATTCCTCCCTCATAATAATTTTCAGTAGCATCATGAATGAATTCAACAATATAACCATCACATAAAGCATTATTTTCGTGATGCACAAGCATAGAATTTTTATTACTCTCCACATAAGCAAATTTCTTCTCATGAATAGTAGTGGGAGCAAACTCAACAAAATAACTCCAAGGCATAATCCAATTGAAAATTAAAATCAAGATGACAAGTTCCATAGTTATCATTATTCTTTATATCATACATGTCATGACAATAATCATCATAGATAGCAACTTTGTTCTCATAGTCAATTCGAACCTCTTCCGAAATAGTGGATTCATCACTAAATAAAGTCATGACCTCTCCAAATCCACTTTCATCAATATAACCATAAGATTCAACACCCTCCAAAATAGTGGGATCAATACTTCCTAAAGTTGACAATCTTTCAAACCCACTTTCATCAATATAATCATTATAAATAGGATGCATGCTATCATCAAAATAAATTTTCTCATCAAAACTTGGGGGACTAAAAATATCATATTCATCAAACATAGAATCCCCAAGCTTGTAGCTTTGCATATCATTAGCATTATGAATATTCAAGGAATTCATACTAATAACACTGCAATCATGCTCATCATTCAAAGATTTAGTGCCAAACATTTTAATGCATTCTTCTTCTAACACTTTGGCACAATTTTCTAATCCATCATTTTCAAGAAAGACATGATAAAGATGAAGCATATGAGGCAACCTCAATTCCATTTTTTTGTAGTTTTCTTTTATAGACTAAACTAGTGATAAAACAAGAAACTAAAAGATTTGATTGCAAGATCTAAAGATATACCTTCAAGCACTAACATCCCCGGCAACGGCGCCAGAAAAGAGCTTGATGTCTACTATGCAACCTTCTTCTTGTAGACGCTGTTGGGCCTCCAAGTGCAGAAGTTTGTAGGACAATAGAAAATTTCCCTCAAGTGGATGACCTAAGATTTATCAATCCGTGGGAGGCGTACGATGAAGATGGTCTCTCTCAAAAAACTCTACAACCAAATAACAAAGAGTCTCTTTGTCCCCAACACATCCAATACAATGGTAAAAAGTATATGTGCACTAGTTCGGCGAAGAGATGGTAATACAAGTGCAATATGGATGGTAGATATAGGTTTTTGTAATCTAAAATTATAAAAACAGCAAGGTAGCAAGTAACAAAAGTGAGCGAAAACGGTATTGCAATGCTTCGAAACAAGGCCTAGGGTTCATATTTTCACTAGTGCAAGTTCTCTCAACAATAATAACATAATTAGATCATATAACAATCCCTCAACGTACAACAAAGAGTCACTCCAAAGTCACTGATAGCGGTCCGTGGGTTTGATTATACGATATGCATCACACAATCTCAGATTCATCTATTCAACCAACACAAAGAACCTCAAAGAGTGCCCCAAAGTTTCTACCGGAGAGTCAAGACGAAAACATGTGCCAACCCCTATGTATAGATTCCCAAGGTCACAGAACCCGCAAGTTGATCACCAAAGCATACATCAAGTCAATCAATAGAATACCCCATTGTCACCACGGGTATCCCACGCAAGACATACATCAAGTGTTCTCAAATCCTTAAAGACTCAATCCGATAAGACAACTTCAAAGGAAAAACTCAATCCATTACAAGAGAGTAGAGGAGGAGAAACATCATAAGATCCGACTACAATAGCAAAGCTCGCAATACATCAAAATCGTGCCAAATCAAGAACACGAGAGAGAGAGAGAGAGAGAGAGAGAGAGAGATCAAACACATAGCTACTGGTACAAACCCTCAGCCCCGAAAGTGAACTACTGACTCCTCATCATGGAGAGTGCCGGGATGATGAAGATGGCCACCGGTGATGGATCCCCCCTCCAGCAGGGTGCCGGAACAGGGTCCTGATTGGTTTTGGTGGCTACAGAGGCTTGCGGCGGCGGAACTCCCGATCTAGGGTTCTTTTTGGAAGTTTGGGGATTTATAGGAGGGGTTGGCGTCGGTTTCACATCAGGCGGCCCCACATGGAGTCCACGAGGCAGGGGGCGCGCCCTCCACCCTTGTGGGGCCCTCGGGACTCTTCTCCGATAGCTTTTCCTTCCGGTATTTTTTATATTTTCCAAAAATATTCTCCGTTGATTTTCAATGCATTCCGAGAAATTTTATTTCTGCACAAAAACAACACCACGGTAGTTCTGTTGAAAACAACGTTAGTCCGGGTTAGTTCTAACCAAATCATGTAAAAATATTATAAACATGACATGAATACATCAAAAATTATAGATACGTTGGAGACGTATCATCAGTTTGTAGTGTGATATCATTTCGTTCAAACATGTTCTCCATAAACTAAAATTAAGGGAGAAGCTAAATTACCAATACTTTATATGGAAGTAAAGTTGAGAAGTGTATCAAAAATCTAGGACGCCGATAACGGCCGAACATTCAGTGGGACCTCCCCAGGCCGAACGATTCATTCGGGAGGAATCTGGGCATCGATCGAACAAAGTAGTTCGGGACCAGATGAGCCCCACCCCGAACACCCAGCATCCTTCATGTACGGGCCATTGTTGGGACTAATAAAAAAGAAAAAGGAAAGAACAGTATGGCCCAGTTTGTACTGTAACTAAGAGACATATTTTAAGCTTGTGAAAGAAAGACCAGACTTTGCTATGCTATGAAAAAATTGCCATTAAAAATGGGAAAATTGAGAACTAAAAAATCCCAGTGATGCAAAACAGAAAATGTCATTCGTCTTTAACAAAACAGATTTTGCCATGGACAGAAAGATGCAATGGCACGGAAAAAAGTCATGGCAACTTGCATTGTACGTAAAAATCCCTTGAAAAAAGATGAAACTGAAATTTTCCATGTTGCCATGTTGATATAGATAATTTAGCCATGGAAAATAAATGTAAATTGCCATGGCAAAAATAAAGAGTAAAAAATGCCATGGCAATAAAATTTAAAAACTACCAAGGCTGTTTAAGTAAATTTTCCATGGCAATATTGGTAATTTTGCCATCGCAAATAAACGTGAAAGTTCCAAGGCAAAAAAAAGATTAAAAATTGCCATGGCAATAATAGTTAAATGTTTTGCATGTCGATATAGGTAATTTAGGCATGAAAAAATTGTAAAATGGTCATGTCAATAAAAGTTAAAAATTTCCATGCCAATTAAGTGAAAATTGTGATGGAAAAAAATTTAAATTTAGGACCCCGATATGGCGCTACCGATCGGTCTAGGAGCACCCCAGATCGAACGTTGGTATGGGAGGGGCAACGATCGAACCCACTCGTTCAGGGTGAAAAAAGCCCCAGCCTGAACGCCTCCCCAGCGTCTAACAGCCCAAAAAGATGAATAAAAAGCACAATGAAAAAAAAAACACAGATATTTCCTTTCTTTTTGCTGTGATAAAGAAAGACCATTTTTTGGGTTTGTTAAGTAAAAATGCCATCAACTTTCAAACTTGGGAAATTGGCATGGGTGAAAATGTTTTAACAATAACCGAAAAAGAAAAAGAAAGTCATGGCAATTTCCATCATACAACACAAAATAATTTGCAAATGGTAAATTCATAGCAAAAAATATGTCATGGTATTTTAACTTAAAATTACATGTAATGTATGCGAAAAATGTCATGTGTGAAAATACACAAACAATTCAAAAAAGATGAACAAACGAAAACACCATAACCAAAATCATATTAAAGTGTGCATCTATTTGACATGGCAAAACAAAGGTAAAATCATCTGCTATGTTAATAAAGGTCAAATAAATAGTAAATCTTGCTTTGGTAATAAAAGTTACAAATTACCATGGGAATTTAGGTAAATTTGCCATGTTAATAAAAGTAATTAGACATGGCAAATAAAAAAGTAAAACTGGCCATGGAAATAAAAGTTAAATATTGCCATGGGGATTTAGGTAAAATTTGCCATGTTAATGAAGGGACATTAGCCATGGCAAATAAATAGTAGAACTTGCCATGGCAACAAAAGTTAAATATTGCCATGGGGATTCAGGTAAAATGGCCATGTTAATAAGGGGTCAATTTGCCGTCGGCAAATAAAAAGTAAAACTTGCCATGGAAATGAAAGTTAAATATTGCCATGGGGATTTAAGTAAATTTGCCATGTTAATGAAGGTATATTAGCCATGGAAAATAAATAATAAAACTTGGCATGGCAATAAAAGATAAATATTGCCATGGGGTTTGAGATTAATTTGCCGTGTTAACAAAGGTGAAATAAATAGTAAAACTTGCCATGGCAATAAAAGTAAAATATTACTATGGGGATTTAGGTAATGCCATATTAATGAAGGTGAAATAAATAGTGAAACTTTTAATGAGAATAAAAGTTAAACATCGCCATGGGGATTTAGGAAAATTGTCATGTTAATAAAGGTTAATTTGCCATGACAAATAAATATTAAAACTTGTCATGTCAATAAAAGTTAAATATTGCCATGGGGGTTTAGGTAAATTCGCCATGTTAATAAAGGTCAAATAAACAGTATATAAATTTCCATGAAAATATGTGCAATTTTGTGTTGTTTATGAGGATTTAAAGAATGACCACGGCAAAATGCAATGGTCTAGAAGGCAAAGTGTAAAAATGTGGAGACGTGTAAAAGATGCTACATTGGACATGTTGAGATATGAAAAAAAAGCTATACAAGATATTTTTAAACTAAAAACATGGCAATTTTGCCGTGGCGAACAAAATGGGAGACATGGCAACATTCCAGGGGAAAATTAGACTCACATCGAGCTACTCGTGGAGCAACGGCAGCACCTGCACCACCCCAAAGACGACCAGCAACGTGGAACGTAGACCTACCAACACCACACTCGCAGCACAATCAACCACAAAAATGACACACCTTAAAATTTGCCATCCTAGAGACACAAAACCAACCATGCAGAAAAGGCACGATTCGTGAGGTTGAACACCCCCTAACCACCTACTTGAGACACACTACTGGAGACAAAAAAATGTTGTGATAGCTCCAAATGAGAACTGAACTGTACAAATATTCAGTTATATACGAAGGCTACAAATGTTTGTGTGTTCTGTAAAATAGCATGGCAAATTTTTATCTAAAATGTTTGACTGTTTTATCTGTCTAGAAATCAGCATGGCAACTTGTACATGGTAGAAACTTTGAGCATGGCAAATATTATTCTAATTCTATGACGGAATTTCCATGCTATTTATGAATTATTTGCCATGGTGTGTGAAATTAAATTGCCATGGCAACACATAAAATTTGGATTGCATGTATATTGTTATCTTACGATGTGCACATACTACATCTACTTGGTTAGCCATTTGACCTCTACATGGTAAGCAAAAGTGACAATTATGCTCACAGAGCAGCACTAGCCGTGCATGGCCGGGAGTAGCAGGTGCGACACAGGGGAATAGCCAGAATATCACCTTGAACTCCCAGAGAAAATGGGATCAGCAAGCTCTTCTCCTAGCTTGGAGTTCAGAGCCAGCAGCCTAGTCGACTGCTTGAAGTTCACCTGGGCACCTGGGCGTCTGCTTGGAGTTCAAAGCTCTTCGCCTGCTTCGAGTACAGATCCAGAGCCGTCGGACGGGACGAGCAACACGGCGGGCGGAGCACCTAACCATGCAGGACACACACACCCTCCATGAAGAGCTCCGGTGGTTGGTGGCCCTGCTGCCGCTGACCCCCACACCCCCTTCTACAACCGCCGTGAGGTTCTGAACGAAGCCGTCCATGGCCAGCTCCTGCTGCAGCTCCTCCCCGAGCAACGGTGCTCTGGCCCAAGCCCCGCGCCTGCGGCGTCACATATGGAAGCAGGCGACGAAGGCCAGATCCTCGTACACCCATGGGGACGCCGCCGGTGATCTCCCCTTATTAGAGTATATATTCGGTTTGTATATTTGGTAGTTCAAATTGTAATCTATCTCTACTATCCTTGGCCCCCAAGTTTTGTATCTTATATAAACAGCCCTTTAAGGCCCTAATACATATTCAGAATTCAATAATCTTCATGGTATCCGTCGCCTAGGTTATCTTCTCCACATGGCCTCTCTGCCGGCCCCTCCACCTCTTCCGGCGCGGCCTCTCTTTACCGCGGCCGAGTTCAACACCGCCAGATCGCCATCTGCCTCTTCTTCCTCCTTCAATCCTAGTTCCCTTACCCACCAGCAATATGCCTTTCACGCCACCACCAAGTCTTCGGCGCCAGCTCCATCCACTTCGTCGTCGGCCCCTGTCCAGCCGCCTCCAGGCTGGCGCCCGAGCCCTAACTACCGCGGCAAGAATCCCGTCTACCGGCCGCCCCAGCTTCGCTCCGCCAGCTCCTCGACTTCATCATCATCATCGTCTACACCGGCATCTACTCCAACAGCATGGCACCAGCAGCAAGATCCCTGGACCGGGCTGGTTCAGGCGTGGCCCATGCCTTGGTCTGCTCCGTCTCCTTACGGCGCTCCTCCAGCATACACAGGCGCCTGGAGCCCGGGCCATCGTCCTGCCACCGGCTCCCCTGGTCTCCTCGGACCCCGACCGCCGGCTCACGTCTACACCGCCACTACTACACCGACCACGCCCGGCGCCCCCGTGCTTCCGCCCGGCTACGCCCTGGTTCCCTATGCGCCCGGTGCTCCTTCGGCTCCGTCACCGTACGCATACGGGCAGCATGCACCAATGAACATGCCTGCTCCCTCTCCTATGACCACATCGCCGAGCTGGGATCAGGTTGCTTTCATCGCCGCCATGAACAATTTCACCCTCAACAACGAAGGTACGGATTGGATTTTCGATTCTGGTGCATCTACGCATATGTCTTCAACTATGAATTTTTTGTCAGCTTGTTTCCCTTCTTCTTTTTCTTCCATTACCATTGGTGATGGTTCTACTATTCCTGTCTCTTGCACCGATGATTCTTACATCCCCTATTCTTCTAACAATTTTCTTTTACGCAATATTCTTGTAGTCCCATCCTTAATTACTAATCTTATCTCCGTTCGTCAGTTTACCATCGATAATCAAGTTATTGTGGCCTTTGACCCCTTTGGTTTATCTGTGAAGAATCTGACAACGGGGGAGGTTCTAGCTCGGTACAATAGCACCGGCGATCTTTATCCTCTTCATGGCGCCCCCACTTCCACTCCTCGCGCCATGCTTGCATCAGTTCATCTATGGCATCGTCGGCTTGGTCATCCTAATAAAGCTACACTATCATCATTGTTATAGGAATTTTGTATCCCTAGTTCTAGCGTCCCTCATGATTCCTCTCTTTGTAATGCCTGTCAATGTGGCAAACATGTTAGACTACCTTTTGGTACATCCTCTACTATTAGTACTTTTCCTTTTGAATTGCTCCATTGTGATCTATGGACCTCTCCAATTCCTAGTGTTTCTGGTTACAAATACTATCTTGTAATTCTTGATGATTATTCCCATTATGTTTGGACCTTTCCTCTCCGAGCCAAGTCCGATGTACACCCAATTTTTCTCAATTTTCGTCAATATGTTCTAACTCACTTTGGTCTTCCAATACGCTTTATTCAATGTGACAATGGACAAGAATTTGATAATACTCGCAATCGCACTTTCTTTCTTTCTCACGGCATACTTCTTCGTTTTTCTTGTCCCTATACATCTCCTCAAAATGGCAAAGCAGAATGCTCTCTTCGTTCCATCAATGATATTCTTCGCACCTTGCTTATTCAAGCTTCTCTTCCTCCCCGTTTTTGGGTTGAAGCATTACGCACTGCCACACTTCTTCTCAATATTAGACCAACCAAAACATGTCCTCTCTACACTCCCTTTCAATCCCTCTTTCTTTCCCATCCCGACTATCTTTCCCTTCGCGTTTTTGGTTGTCTCTGTTTTCCCAACATCACTTCTACCACTTCTCATAAACTAGAACCTCGCTCTTTACCCTGCATTTATCTTGGTCTCTCCGATGATCATAAGGGCTCTCGCTGCTTTGATCCCTCATCCGGCCGTGTCATTATTTCCCGTCACGTCGTCTTTGACGAATATACCTTTCCCTACGCTGCCACACAAACATCATCCACAACCCAACCTTCCTCTGTCCGTTCTTCATCTCCTCTCCTCCCTCGTCTAGCTCCTACCTCTATTGTCCCGGAGCAACAACCACCACCGCATCAGTCTTCCATGCCTCCACAGCAGCCTTCTGCACCGCCCACTCCTCCTTCACCACAGCCTTCCGTGCCCCCCACTCCTCCCTTGACAGCAGCTTCCTCTCCTCCCACGCCCCTCCCCCCTATTGTTGCTTCTCCTTCTTCCTCTTCTTCCTCCACACCGCCTCTTCCATCTAATGCCGTTCCTATAATACCTCCGGCCAATGATCATGTCATGTGCACTCGTGGTAAGCGTGGCTTTCACCTCCCTACACGACGTCTTAACCTCACGGCTGTTCCCACTATCTCCCCTATTCCTACATCTTATAAACGTGCTCTTCTCGATCCTCTTTGGCACTCTGCTATGCGTGATGAGTTTCATGCTCTTCAGCAAAATAACACCTGGACTCTCGTTCCCAAACCACCCGGTGTCAATGTTGTTTCCGGCAAATGGGTTTTCCGTCACAAATTTCATGCTGATGGTACTCTTGCTCGTTATAAAGCTCGTTGGGTTTGTCGTGGGTTTTCTCAGCAACACGGTGTTGATTTTGATGAGACTTTTTCTCCAGTTGTAAAACCTAGTACCATTCGTGTTGTTCTCAGTCTCGTTGTCTCCTCCTCTTGGCCGATCCATCAGTTAGATGTTAAAAATGCCTTCCTCCATGGCACTCTCAATGAAACTGTCTATTGTCAACAACCTTCGGGTTTTGAGAATTCCTCTTCTCCTGATTTTGTTTGTCTTCTTCACAAATCTTTGTACGGTCTTAAACAAGCTCCTCGTGCTTGGTTTCATCGCTTCACCACCTTTATTCACACAATAGGTTTTACCGCGTCTAAATCTGATTCATCTCTCTTTATTTTTCGTTCCTCCTCCCATACTGCCTATCTTCTCTTATATGTTGATGACATAATTCTCACTGCCTCTTCTGATTCCTTTTTACAACACATTATATCTTCTCTTAATCGTGAATTTTCCATGACTGATCTTGGTCCTCTTCATCACTTTCTTGGGATCACTGTCTCCCGCACTTCATCTACACTCTTTCTCTCTCAACGCCAGTACATTCTTGACTTGCTCTCTCGTGCAGGGATGACTGACTATCAACCATGTCGTATGCCGGTCGACGTTGGTACCAAGTTGTCGGCCGACGGTGAACATTTTTCTGATCCTACTCTATATCGCAGTATCACTGGTGCTCTCCAATATGCCACACTCACTCGTCCTGATATATCTTATTCTGTTCAACAAGCGTGCTTATATATGCATGATCCTCGTGTTCCTCATTATTCTCATGTCAAGAGAATACTTCGGTATCTCAAAGGCACTATTGATCATGGTCTTCTCCTTAATTCTTCCTCTCCAACAAGCTTGACAGTTTATTCTGATGCAGACTGGGCGGGTTGTCCAGATACTCGACGATCTACATCCGGCTTTTGTGTTTATTTGGGTGACAATCTTGTTTCTTGGTCTTCTAAAAGGCAGGTTACAGTTTCCAGATCGTCTGCAGAAGCTGAATACAGGTCTGTTGCTCATTCTGTGGCCGAGGCAGTGTGGCTCCGTCAGCTTTTGGTTGAGCTCCATCGACCAATCGAGCGTGCAACTATTGTTTATTGTGACAATATTTCTGCAGTCTACATGGCGTCCAATCCTGTTCAGCATCGACGCACCAAGCACATCGAGATTGATATTCATTTTGTTCGTGAAAAAGTGGCTCTTGGCGAGGTCTGTGTGCTTCATGTTCCTACCACTGCGCAATTTGCTGATATTTTCACCAAGGGGCTCCCCACTGCAGCATTCACTGGCATTCGCTCCAGTCTCAACATTGTTACACCTGATGTTGACACTGCGGGGGTATTAGAGTATATATTCGGTTTGTATATTTGGTAGTACAAATTGTAATCTATCTCTACTATCCTTGGCCCCCAAGTTTTGTATCTTATATAAACAGCCCTTTGAGGCCCTAATACATATTCAGAATTCAATAATCTTCACCCCTCCCAAATCGTCCGCTGCTCCGCCCCCCAAATCGACCGCCGCTTGTTATTTGAGGCCTCCACTCCTCGTCTCTGTCGGCCGCCGCTGCCTGCCTCGTGGACAGCGCAGCCCGCCTCGTCGCCGGCGCACTTCCTCACGAGACCCGTGTCGAGGAGAGGGGGATGCAGTGGAGTGGCGTGTGTGGCTGAGAGTGGGCGGTGTTGTGTGGAGAAGGACAGTGGGATAAGATACGTTTGGGAAAATGAAAAGCGTTCGCGATGACCTGATGATTTTCCGAACGGAATCCTGCGCTGACGTGTCAGACCGCTCTTGCTTCAAGATTTGTACCACCATCGAACGACTGCTGGCACGTTCGGGACGAGCACCAGAAACACGGTACGTTCGGGAGTTATAGAATCCGAAAATCTAACCATTGATAAAGAACCTCTGTAATGTACGGATGACCCCACCTCATCCCGATCGAAGATCGCTCGCGCCAATTCTATTGTGCCAAGCAGGCCTGGAGCTTCCTTTTGAAAACTTGTTTAATAGGTAATGTACTTTTCTTTTGTTGAACTTTGGAGTAATTAAATAAATGTTAAATGATTCTAAAAATATTTCTGAAATAAACTTGACATTCTATTGTGCTTGTAAAAATATCACTCAAAAAGAAAAACCTCCCTTGACTTCATTTTAAAAAAAAACAAATTTATGGCCAAAATAGGGTGAATAGTGACTTGTTATAACATTATTTTTTGTTGTTTTGCCCTGATGCCCTGAAGTCAACAATGGTTTTTTTGGTGAAAATTTATATACTTGTGCAAAAGAAAGTCAAGTTTATTTCAAAAAAAACTTCTGAACTTTTTTGATCATTTATTTTATTAACTTTTTTTCATATCAGGCGTATATACGCCCAGGAACCAAAGGGCATTTCCCATGTACTACTCACATATATTGATATATGCTGCATGTGTGATTGACTATGTGCATAAATTAATTTTCGTTGCGTCTATCTTCCAAAACACTCGTATACGTACGCCTCCTTTGATTTATAGGATAGGAATTTCATGGGAATATGGAAACTCTAGAAAATGTGATGACATGTATCTCATTTTCTATAAAAAAGATATGTCATTTGATTCATAAGATAGACATTTTTAACTGTGCCTGGGCTAATGTTCTTTTTCTGTTCATTTGCACTCCATATGTTTTTATTTACTTTACTTGTGGTCCTAATAAATTTTGACTAAGTCTGTACCAACTGAATACCACTAAAATCATCATTAAATACATTTTTGCATCATATATATTTATTGTCATACAATTTATATGTTTTTCTATAAATTCGATCAAACATTACAAAACTTGACTTAGATCAAAGTTTTTTTTCCAGCTGTCAACAGGGAGCGATCGTCCACCTGAACATTTGTATTAATAATATAATTGGGGAGGGGGGCATCAGCTACAGATATCTGCACACCACTGAAGCAACGGGTTACAATCTCCGCAGGTGTTAGAATAAATCTAAGGCATACCGTCGATCATCCGAGGACCAAGCAATCACATGAACACGACACCGAGATTTGTTAACGAGGTTAACCGATATGGCTACATCCCCGGGGCATGACTACGGGCGCTCCTCCCCGTGACACCGTCACAATACCGCACTCCGGCCGCCCGGGTGCCGGCACACGCCGCCGGCTCCCCCGCGTGCCCGTGCTATTATGTTGGCATAGATTACATCGTGTGTCTACCCCCGCTATATAAGAGAGGCCTAGGATACAAGTGTCCTACTAGGACACAACTCTATATCCTATCTAAACACAATACTACTACAAGTCCAACTGTAACCTACCTGGTACACTATATTCGACACAACTCCAACAAACTCCACCTTGGCGAATATTTTCCGCCATCTTGAATTCGTCAATGCATCAAACTTTCATGTATATTGAACTTGAGCTTATCCCATGAGTATCGCTGCTACTCCAAAGACTCCATGCGACTCCACCTGCAACTTGTAGTCCCTTCTTTTCTTGACCACAGTCAACACTCGAGCAAAATTAAGTTCCTTGTTACTCTAGTTTGTGCTCCTAACTTTCAGAGTATCCGTCCAACGCCATCACACACTGATCACTGGCCTGCGTGAAAGTGAACAACTCACTTATTGGGTGCCACACATAAGAGTTACCTGAACTCAACATCACCGCTCTTCCTTGACCGCATGTCTGAAACTTGAAGGAATTTCACCATTGCTTGTAGTCATCCCGAGTGAAATTTGCAGTTGTCTCACCACATGTCTGACCACCAGAGCCCTGGTCTGTCTCCATGCCCCGTGCATACCGCACGCCTCGCCGCTATTACCGCATCGAGCCTCTGCTGTCCCGGTCGAGTCTCAAGGGTCGCGAAACCACACCACTCAACCCCCACTGCAGAGTACCACCGATCATTACCGACCGATGACGAGTTTCACGCTTCCATCAGACCACTGGGCTCCAGTCCGAACTGCATGTCACTCGCTTTTTCCCGCCTGCTGAATAGGCTTCGACCTCGTCGACTTACGCCGTAGCCCCTCAATTCAGCTCCACCTTCAACATGACTCCATGGTAGATGATCAATCCACCCCTGCGCCTCATCGACTTCAAGCTCCATGTATACACCACCTTGAATCAATCCCGCGCCATAGTCTTGTCAAAGCCGCACAAGCCCTCGGGCCTGCGCCACGTGTTTCCACGCCCAGAAGTCGGTCACCATCAGCATCACGCTCCTACGTCGTCTTCGCCGATCCCACCACCGTCTTCTGTACCAACCGACTTGCGTCGATCCCGTTAGACTGTCCAGTCCGACCCAGCCGAACTATTCCGGCTGCACGACACGCTCAAGGCTCCCAAATCATCTTCCATGAATCTCCATCCGTAACATGATAATTCCATCTTAGCTCACATGAATTCCCGCAACGCCTTCAAGCATCTCTGTTGTGCCCACAATCTTTCATCCGTATCTGCCATAACCCAAGGTTCTAGTTCCGTTGAACTTCTCCACCTCAAACCCGATGCCCGATGGCGTCACGATTCTTCGTATGGCTGGCCTTGAAAAATAAACGAGCTTCTACGCGCAATGCACAAGTACTTCAAGCACGTATACTAGTACTAGCAAATTTAACCAATAAATTGCTTTGGTCTTGGCTCCTGGCTCAACTCCCGATGCTGTTATTGCTTTGCCCTGTGTATGCTTTCCGATGTACCGACGTATCATGTCTGATGGATTTTCTTTCCGGTCGACTGATTTTCCTGCCTGTCCGTGTACTATGGAGACTCGGTCTTCTTTTGTTCTCGAAACGAAATCTTGTCAACGCTAGACCCATCCAGCAACCAGCCTGGGCCTCCCACCCGCACGTACGCGCCACGCGCGCCTGCAGCTTTTGTGTGTCACGGCGCTGCACGCTAGCCGGCCATACGGGCCTCATTCACGTACTCCTCCTGACTTGCACTGCTGCCACCCGTGCAGTACAATCTCGCCGAGATCGCCAACTCAACTCTGGCCATCAGGTGACGCTTCCGATCAACAACAAGCGAGCGTTTCCGATTGCTTGTTCAATCTCGTCGAGAATCACGCTATAGCCGGCTGCATCTCAACTCGATACTTTCTCTAGATCAACAAACCATAGCCTCCAAATAACCTAGCTCATGATACCACTTGTTAGAATAAATCTGAGGCATACCGTCGATCATCCGAGGACCAAGCAATCACACGAGCACGACACCGAGATTTGTTAACGAGGTTCACCGATATGGCTACATCCCCGGGGCATGACTACGGGCGCTCCTCCCCGTGACACCGTCACAATACCGCACTCCGGCCGCCCGGGCGCCGGCACACGCCGCCGGCTCCCCCGCGTGCCCGTGCTATTATGTTGGCATAGATTACATCGTGTGTCTACCCCCGCTATATAAGAGAGGCCTAGGATACAAGTGTCCTACTAGGACACAACTCCATATCCTATCTAAACACAATACTACTACAAGTCCAACTGTAACCTACCTTGTACACTATATTCGACACAACTCCAACAGCAGGAAGGGGCCCGAATAAACCATGATTGAAGATGCTCTTGGATTGAATGCCTCAAGTGAAATTACGAGGTCTGGATGTTATGGAGGACCATCCAATTCCTGGTCTTCCGTTCGACTTAGATAAAAGCTAATATGCAAAATAAATAAAACATAGGAAGTAGCATTGTTTCCCTAAATTTTAATATGCAGATCACCTGTTCTTCTTTCACCGTGACATGAGTAATGAGCAATTAGTTAGCCCGTCTAATATCACAGCTCCTCCGTCAGCAGAAAACAATGCAAACCGAAAGGTCCATCGATGGGTTTCTCTTTTGCGCATGCATGAAGACAGTGGACACAGTGTATATTCCCATCAAAGCATCTACAACCGGACTTGATAAATTCACTCTCTATACACTCGCGGGAGCGTCCAGACACATCCGCGAACAGCGTCGGGCGCCCCTCTTATGGGTTGCTGCACATCTATACACCTCAAATGTGGAGTCTCAAATCTATGCAATCCATGCACGTTGATCATACCATACAAATTGTTCTAATTCAGCATTCGAAATAAAGCAAAATAAATCATAGTTCAACACTCCGAACATACCAAACTGAAATCAATGTCCGAGCGTGACGGATCACTCGTTGGTTGGCTGGATCACTCGCCGTACGCCATCCATGCCGCCTGCTCTGAGGCCATCCTTGTATCGGGGCCGCATGCTCTGTTGCTGCCGTAGCCGCGCTCGCCGCCTCATACCCCCTATGTCGTTGATCTCCTTCTTCTTCTCCGCAAGTCACTTCCATGCATACTCATCCAATAGGGTTTCGTCCGTCAACATGATCTTCGCATCATGCGTGTTCCGTGCGAGTTGCAACCTCTCCTTCTCAAGCTCAGTCTCTCCAAATGCCTTGGCCTTCGCGAGCTCCTATTTTATCGCCGCCTCTTACTTCTCCAACTTGATATTCTCTCTCTCAATTTCCAGTTTTTCTCCACCCCCTTCCGGTCCCAATCCATCCTTTCCTTTTGCGCATCCAACATCTGCTTGTACCTCCCCTCTTTCTTGTTCTCCATCGTTGAAAAAATGCCCATCCATGTGGAGGGCATTTTTGTAGCCGCGGCATCACGGGAGGCTCTTGCCTTCTCCCATTTGTTTCCCATGACTCGAACGCGGGAAAGGTTGGTGGCAGACGGAAGAAGGGGGGAGGGTTTTGTGGATTTGGCGCAATTTGCGGTTTGTAGGGCTGTCGGGTCTGATGTGATGGACATGTCGGGGCGTGCTTGGGCGCCCCATATCCGCCCCAGATTTGGGCTAGATATGAGGGTGCCGGTCAACCCATGCGTTTTAGGCCCATTGGAGGAGTCCGTCTGGGTCACATTTTTGTGACCGGTCACTGATCAGACCGTCCGTCCAGCCGTTTGAGACGGGTTTGAGACGTCCGGCTATAAATGCTCTTAGGGTCTGAACTCCCAAGGACAGAATCATTGAACCACACATGCATGGCTGCACTGTCCATGCGTGGATAATGTCTGCTTAATTTGTACTGCCGACAGCTAATCTCTCTGCCAATTCAGCACCATCATCACTGAAAAAAAAAAACATTATGGGAAGAGAAACATATATGGCCATCATGACATAGGCAGCACTGAGGACCGACTAGTGCCACTGTTAGCTAGTTGTACTAGTCCTACCATCACTGAAGATCATCGAAGCCGGCCGTCCCGATTTTGTACTGCTATATAAATGAAGAAGGGAAACGCTTGCTTTTGGTACTGCCATTTGGATTTTGGCGCGTAGATGTCTTGGTGTAAAACGCGGGAAGAATCTGAAGCTCAGCCGTACGTACGTGACCACAGGGACCACGCTCGATCGCCTCTTCTTCTGTATGCCGATCCACTGGTCGTATGTATTCTCTCGAGTGAGTGTGGTTGTGCGATGGAGCGAGCAATTACAGCCGTGGGAGGTGGGGACGGCGAGTGGGTGCGAGGCCAGACAACTTGTGTGTTAGGGAAACTCTAACCGATTCCCTAAAATAAAGGAGGATCCGGTGAAGTAAACCCTTAGTGGAGTGTTTTTACTTCACTAACTTTTGGCCGGACCTAGACGATCCCCTATATATATATAATATAACTGAGTAACATTTGCATTTCATTTTCGGCCACCAAAACAAATTTCATTGCTTCTTTATTTCATTGAACTACATTTGATACATTGAAATACATAATTCACCAATTCTTCACTACGAGAACGAAACCAAAGAAAATAAGAACCACAATTAGACACTTCAAAAGGTATATCCAAGTTCTATAACTGCTTCCACTAGTTGGATTAAATATTTTCTCTATGTCTTCATGTTGATTCTCTCTCTTGTCTTCTCGAGGTTGCACACTTCTTTCTTCTTCGAACAAACTCGATGTTACTTCGCATCTAGTCTTATCTCCAGTCTCTATTCTAGCAACGAGTACATGAACATGTATTAAATTTCGTGCTATAAATACATCAATGTAATCTTGTTCCCAATACCAAAACTTAAATCCATATAATTCACACAAATTTGAGCATACAATGCTACAAATTGTGCCGAATCCGGTGAACAACCAAATAAAAAAAGCACATATCCCATTTTTTGTGCACTTGAAGAACACCCATCCGGGGTCTACCATTGGAGGGGGGGGGGGGGGGGGGCATTGGCCCCCCAGCCTTGGATCAAGTTGCGAAGGATTATTATTTGTGTAGGAGCTTAGATTGGATTTTTAGCAAGCTCTGCCACTGCATTACAATAGTTAGTTCACACCCAAATAGCTAGACATTTAACCAGCACGAGCGTGATCGTGGGGAAGACAGTGAAAGCACGCAGACTCCCGACAATCGAAGGGCAGTTGTTGCCGCGAGTCCTGCATAAAATGAAAAAGAGCGCACATGTGTATTAGCGTTCGGCAAATCTAGCCACACAACACACCTGCACAAATAGACGCACACCACGCACGACACAACACACATGCTTATTTACAAACAAATTGGTCAGCAGTGCAAGCTTGCTCATGGCCTCGCGCATCGGGTGAGCGTCCCCGGCGGCGTCGCCCGATCTCCTTCCTCCGGCGTCCCCTGCTGCTGCCCGGACCAGATCCGGAACCACTATGGCGCCCTCTTTCTCAGTGGCGGAGGACGAAACTTGTTTGAGGTGGGGCGAACTCTTAAGCAATTTTTTAATGCAAAGCCAACATAGACATAAAATTCCTTTGCTTATATTTCTCATAGCAAACTTTCCATCTACACACTATTGTTTGAAAGAATCCTTTATTTTATTTTCTAATGCAACCAAATAAACTACTCCCTCCATCCCATAATGTAGTGTCAAAAAATGTCTTACATTATGGGACGGAGTAGTAAAATCTTTTAGGATTCGAAATAGGTGTGGCATTGCAATCCTATATTTTATTTTCTTCTACTCCTTTTTTAATCCTGTGGATTGAAGAACCCCTTAGACTGGTCATAGTGAGAGTAACTTAGCTAGTAACATAACGCACCCCAATGCAAATTTGCTTATGTGGCAAGTAGTTAATGAGGACGTAATATGTTACTTGTAACATAGCGCTTCCCAAGAATAAATGAGTCTACAAGCTAATAAATGCACTCATCTATGATACTACTTCTATGTTACTTTATACTATGAAGGTAGTAACATAGACTAGTGTCATATGCATGACACTAGTCTAAGTTACTTTGCACTATGACTCCCCCACGAGAACACCTCGACACAAGACATCAGGCACCTCCCTACCCACAACGACAAGCCAATCCAAGGGGAGAAGCTGAGAGACCTAAGATCATCCATCAAGCAACCAGAGACACCTTGCCTTTGGCATCACTTTTGCCTTTGCCCACCTTCTTTTGTTTGCCCCTTATTGGTGTCCCTGTCAGGAGGCAAGCAATCGACCTGTCCAAACCAGGTCTAGCAATATCTATGGTGGCTAGCAAATCACAAAGTTCCTTCACGAAAAGGGCATTTGGATTTGGAGGTGCCAACACAACTGGCTCAATGGTCATGCCACTCATAGGCATCACCTGCCTGACGGACACAAACGAGGGAAGGATAGCAACATCTAAAACTCCGGGCTCCATGACGTCGAGGGGTAGGTTGTCTAACCCCGGACAAGGCTCCACGGGGGGTGGTGAGGGCACCACGTCCACCTCCAATGTCTGGCAAGGCTCCACAGGGGGTGGTGAGGACACCAGGTCCACCTCCGTAGTCTGACAAGGCTCCGCATGGGGTGGTGAGGACACCAGGTTCACCTCCGAAGCTTGGAGAGAGCCCAACTTGAGTTGCTCCATCGACACAGACGAAACAGGTTCCCCACACAACACCTGCATCTCGGGCATGATCTGCAGCACCAGAGACACAACCTCAGCGGAGGCCTCACCTTTGGAGTCAGGCAACACGAGGGGCATCGAACTAGACCCAACACGGGGCGAGAAGCTACCAAAGAGCTCCGCACCCGCCTCATCCATGAAGCCAATAGAAGACTCAACCACGGTAGCCGGTGCAAGAGGGAGCGGGAACAAACTACTCACATGGCATGAAACCCCACAATCGCACAAACGGCCCGCCAAACTCTTCGAATACACAACATGGCCGTCTGTGCAGTTGTGGGGTTTCATGCCATGTGAGTAGTTTGTTCATGCTTCGTTTGTATTGGTTTTCGCTCGGTTTTCCATGAATTAACTGGCAATTTCTCTTCTTAATTAATCGATGAGGCAAAACTTTTGCCTTCGTTTCAAAAACACACACGCGCGTGCGTGCGCGCGCTTATTGCCCAAAATGGAAACATGGCAGGGCGTGGTCGAGAGAGATGCTCCAATGACACATGGCAAATCGCCAGTCTATGAGGTCCGGCAAAAATCTGATGTCTCAATTAGCAGCGCGTCGCCATTCCGTCCCGCCTTGGCAGCCAGCTCGTGGGGCAGATCATTGCATCTCCTCCCAGCGAAAACAACTTTGGTCGAAGAGAATGGAGTGCAACTGCGGCGAGTTATTTTTAGCACATGGAAAGCAGCACATGGTGTTTTATTTTTACTAAATGTGGGTATCACTTATATATTAGCTTTACAAAATTCTTCAAAAACTGGACTAATTGTACACCTACGATTTTCTATAGGTGTGCTTTATCAAGTTTTGGTGACTTGTATTTCGGTGATGTTGTGAAGAACGATGTTCTAGTACTTAGGAAGGATACCCGCAAATGAACGGACGTGGACAACTCACTTGTCCCAGCAAAATCCGAACTGAGGTAGAGTTTCGCTCCGGTCAATCTTACCCCGTGAAGCACATTATCAATTATATAAGGGATGGTGAACGTCCACCACTTAACGTCAACAAGATGGATCAATTGGACTAGGCACAAAGGTCTTGAATAAATAAGTTTCAGACTTTAAAATTACAAGCCATTGCATTCCTATCCTTTTCTTTCGGTTCTTGAACTTTAAGATTTGCTTAATGATTTGTATGGTGATGGAATATCGCATAAACCTTTATTACAAATATTTTTGCGCATGGCTACATGTGCATTGCACATACACGCTTACTAGTGCATGTAAGTGCAACTAGTAATATCGCATAATTCCCTTGTCTAGCAATATCGCATAATTCCCTTGTCTAGCAATATCCCATCCCACTGAGGACGGGTGTCGATCCGTTGGCTGGACAGCTGAGGTTGCTGCTAGCCCACCCGAGTTCAAGTCCCGGCTTGAATGCGTGGTGCTCGTGGAGTTTCTTCTATAAAGAAAAGCCAACGAGGGTTAGCCCTTGGGTTGGTCTCATTTTTTTAATATCCCATCCCACTCACCCCAGTCCTCTGTCAGCAGAAAAATTAACAAAACACGAAGAGGTGCAGTCCTCGTGCAGACTATCACACCCCAGTCTCTGTTTGTAAACCGCTCGACGGGCTTTCCCTTTGTTTGCGCATGAGCACAGCCAACACAGTGTATATTCTCGCCAGGGTCTCAACTCCCAAGGACACAATCATTTGAGCCACATGCATGCAGGGCATGGCTGTCCACGCATCAATGCCTGCTTAAAAATTGTACTACGACCATATACAATCTTAATCTCTCCGCCCATTCAGCGCCATCATCATCACAGAAATAGAAAGAGAAGCAGCCATTATGTACCACTTGCATGAGGAGATTGAAGAGAACACGGAGGTGGAGAAAACCGAGTAAAGAGCAAACTTGACGTACTCTAGCATGTCCTCTAGCTCGTTGTTTGCACGCCATGCATTAATGGGGTGCACCGTGCCGATTTCGTACTGCTATTAACAGCTTGCCGTGCCGATTTGGTACTCCCATTTTGGTTTTGGCGCGTAGATTTCCGTGTAGGCCGAGCCGCGGGAAGAATCTCAAGCTCAGCCACTCGTAACATAGCCATAGGTCTACCTAGCATGCCGATCTACTCTAAAGTTAATATAAAGTTAAGTCATCTGTTTTGGAACGGAGGGAGTATCTGTATATGCACAAGCAGCAGGACACACCATTGGCGTATGTGCTCTCTCTTTTCGTGAGTGAGCAATTACAGTCGTGGGAGGTTAGGGAGGGTGAGTGGTTGCGGTCGAGGCTAGACGACATGTGTTGTCACGCACATTGTGTGACGAGGGAGTGAATGGAACATATACGCAACGCAATTGGGGGCAGACAGTGTGCCGGCACGCCCGTCCTCCGGGATCTACCAAGACTAGACCGAAGGAAATCTTCTAATTTTTTTTTAAGAAGATGAAATCTCAAAACTATATCCTATTTTGAAGAAAAACCAGTTTTTTCAATCGAGAGAGCAATGGGAACGACCAGTGATCAAATTGGATTTTCTTTTTTTTACAAACAAGGATATAGTCTCGAGATTTCGTTAACAAAAATAAGACTGAAGGGACGGTGTGCGGGGGAGAAAGCGCAGAGTTAAATGCATAAAACCACCACAATAGTCTCCTGATTAGCGAAAATCCACCACAATAGAAATTGTGACAAAATGCACCGCACACAAGCCCTTCAAGTAGTCCAAATTACCCAAAGAGTGGCCCAATCATTCAAAAAATCGTTACGTGATAACCTTTCCAATAAGGAGAACAGCCCATGTGTTGCATCCCCAAAGTGGAACATGCAAACCCTTGGACGGATATCAACCAGGAACAAGTGTTCGTGAGTTTGAACATTTGGGCTTCCTATTCAACTCACGACCGCAACAAAAGACAAGTCGGTTGGCGTCTGGCATGTACTCCCTCCGTCACAAAATTCATGTCTTAGATTTGTATAGATACATATGTATCTAGTCATATTTTAGCGTTAGATACATCTGCATATAGAGAAATGTAAGACAGAAATTTTGGGACGGAGGTAATAGTAAACAAGGGGAACTCCTATTGTGTGGCTTGTTGTGACAAGGTGTCGGGCAATCACACACCCTGTCTGCTATCATGAGTCAGCCCATGAAGCCAAAAAAAAACATTGTGTTCCAATTGTTTCCTTTGGTTCTTTTTTCATATGTGCATTTTTTTTTGTTACAGTTTCTGTGATTTTCATCTGATTACCTTTTTTTTCCTTCGACATTTCCATTTATTTCTTAGATTTTTTTATTTTTGTTTTTCCGTGGCTTTCTTCTGGATTTCTATATTTTGTATTTACCGTTTTCTAAAATCATGTTTTTATATTCATGAACAATTTTAAAATTCATGATAAGATAAATCAATCATAGAGTATATTTAAAATCAGTGAATATTTTTGAAAATCCGGGATTTAAAATTTGAACATTTATGAAATAAACACTTTTAAAAAACATTTAAGCAAGAACTTTTAAAAAATCATGAACGTTTTTGAAAGTACAAAATTATTTTATTAAATCACAAAGATGTTTCTAGTTCTTGATATTTTTTAAACTTGCAATTACATATTTTCAAATCTATCAACAAAAGAGAAGCCATTTTTAAGGAAAATTGTCTGACAAGCAGAAGGAAGAAAAAACGAGAGTGCCTGTCCTAATTAGGCCGCCAGCCAACGAACAACTCCTACCTTCGCACGCGTGCCGAATTTACTGAACCAAAGCAAAAAAAAATTGTACTTTCAAAAAGGTTCAAACTCACAGTAGGTACGTACACGGGTGGCACATATGTATGGGACACCATATCCTCAAAATAAAGTAGTCCAAATTACCCGGGGAGTGACCAAAACCTTCATAAATCAGTATGAGATTACGAGTCCAATAAGAAGAATAGCCATCGTGTTGCATCCCCAAAGTGGAACATGGAAACCCATGGACAGGTATCGACCAGGAACAAGATCATTTGGGCTTCCTGTTCAACTCACAGCTGCAACAAAAGACGAGTTGGTTGGTGTCCGACCTGTACTAAACAAGAGGAACTCCTATTTTATGGCTTGTTGCGAGTTGCATCATGGTTTCGGGCAATCACATCCCCCGTGTGCTATCATGGGTCGGCTCATGAAGCCAAAAAAAAAAACATAGTATTCCGCATGTTTCCTTTAGTTCTGGTTGTTTTCATTTCTAGGTTTTTGTTTGTTTCGGTTTCTTTGATTTTCATCTGATCTTTTTTTCTTTTGACTTCTCCATTTCTTTATTTCATTTTTTTTCTTCCACATTATAAAATTTATTTTTTAAAATTCATGAACATTTTTGAATTCATTATAAGGAAATCAATCCTAGAATATATATATATATATAATCAGTGAATATTTTTTAAAATCCAGGATTAAAAAAATAAATGATCTTTAAAAAATATAATCAAGAACTTTCAAAAAATCATGAAAATTTTACAAAATAACAACATTACTGTAATTCTTGATTATTTTAATTTTCTAATTACATATTTTCAAATCCATCAAAAAAAGAGAAGCCATTTTTAAGAATAATTGCCTGACAACCAGAAGCAAAAAACCGGGAGTGCAAGTCCTAATTGGGCTGGGGCTGACAAACACCTCCTACGCGACACCCCGGCTATATGAACGCTGGCGTATTCTGTCCTGCTGAAATGGTGTTTGCGTTGTTACTTTGAGAGTACAAAGGCGGAGGTTTAAAAAAAAATATTGTCAACGTCTGCTAGCAGTATCCTTCAGTTCTCAGGTCAAAGGACTCAGCAATTAGGTCAATCTGTGTGCGTAACAGCAGTACATGTGCTCCGCACCGTCAGGCTGCATGTGTGTTTATACCGGAATATATGTCTGCGTAGTGCGTACATACAAGATTAAGTAAGTAAGGTCAACCTATCTACGTAACAGTAGTGCTAGATCATCGGCCTGCATGTGTGTTTATACCGGAATATATGTCTGCGTAGTGCGTACATACAAAATGCTGCACAGCTAGAGCTAGCTGGATTCGTTAAAGTATTCGATCGATGATGTACGAGACAGCAGGCATATATACCGGAATGGTAACATGCAAAGCACCGACCGATTATGACTAATTAAACACTAGCTGCGCACGCGACTTGCATGACTATTATTATTCGGTCAATTTACCTGCCCCAACTTGACCTCATGCGTGTGTATGCCAAGCAGGCCTGGAGCTTCCTTTTGAAATCTTGTTCAGTAGGTGGTGTACTTTTTCTTTTGTTGAACTTCAGTAGGTACTAGTGTACTACTGGACAGGAAAAAATAGTAATTAAATAGAAAGTAAAAACAATCTGAAAATGCTTCTGAAATAAACTTGACGTTCTATTGTGCATGTAAGAAGGACCTCCATTGACTTCATTTCAAAAATCAAATTTCCGGACAAAATAGTGTGAATAGTGACTTGTAATAACATTAATTTCTGTATTTTTGCCCTGAAATCAATGCTAGTTTTTTGTGAAAATTTATATACTAGTGCAAAAGAAAGTCTAGTTTATTTAGAAAAACTGCTAAACTTTTTTGACCATTTTTAATTTTTTTTTTCCATATCAAGTGTACATACAACCACAAACCAAAGGGTATTTCCTGTGTACTACTCACATATATTGATCTATGTTGCATGTGTGATTGACTCTATGCATAAAGTAATTTCCGTTGCGTCCATCTTCCAAAACACTTGCATATGTAGGCCTCTTTTGGTTTATAGGATAGGAATATCATGGAAATAGAAAAACTATAGGGAAATGAGATGACATGGATCTCATTTCCTATAGGAAAGTGATGTCATTTTTGACACATAGGATAGGAGTTTTTATTGAGTCTAGGCTAATATATTTTTTATCTTTAAAATGTGTAGGATTGGTTTATATCCTTCATAGGAATAGAAATTCATTCATACAGACCAAATGGCTTTAAAAAAAATTCCTACAAAATTTCTATCGAATATAGGAGGTCGTAGTAGTAATTCTGATGGTCAACACTCAGCAACCATCGAAACAACATCATCGAGGCTGCAGTGGTTGCTTGAACTAACGAAACTCCCTCGAAGTTTGCGTCTTTGCTTTTGACCGCTCGTTGCCTTCGGTTTCTGCCCCTTGATTGCCTTTGTGTGTGCCTCAGTTGGTAGACCAGCCAGTCTAGTTTCTTTTCTTTTCTATGCATGACATGCATGCGTGCCTTTCTCCCTGCTCAATTGTACTCCCTTTGTTTCTATTTACGTTACTTGTTAGTTTTATCTTCAAATAAATCTTTGGCTAACTTTGTTTCTATTTATGTTACTTGTTAGATTTATTTTAAAATAAATTTTTGGCTAACTTTGTTTCTGGATTCGTTAAAGTATTCGATGGATGATGTACGAGACAGCAGGCATATATACCGGAGTGGTAACATACAAAGCACCGACCGATTATGACTAATTAAACACTGGCTGCGCACGCAACTCGCATGACTATTATATTAGTCGGTTAATTAACCTGCCCCAACTTGACCGTAACGTGTAAATTAAGTAAACATCAACTAATTTGGATTAATTTGCTCGTCTAAATATCACAGCTCCTCCGTAAGGAGAAAATAAAAACAAACACAAACAAAAACAGGTGCGGCTGTCCGCAAACCGAAGGTCCATCGATAGGTTTCTCTTTTGTGCATGAACATAGCGAACACAGTATATATTCCCATCAGGGAGTGAGCTCCCAAGGACAGAATCATTGAGCCACATGCATGGCTGCCCCGTCCTGCTGTCCATGCGTGAGTCACGTCTGCTTAATTTGTACTGACGAAAGCTAATCACTCCGCCCATTCAGCACCATCATCACAGAAAGAGAAACATGTATGGCCATGATGACACAACTAGTACTACTGCCACTGTTACCTTACCTATTAGTGGTACTCCTACCATCACTGAAGATCGAAGCCGGCCACAACCCCCAACTAAACCAGACGTGAGGACATTGAAGACAGCACGGATGAGCAGAAAACAAGGTAAATTAAAGAGGAAACTTCACGTACTGTCGCCTCTCCACTAGCTAGCTCGTCGTTTGCTCGCCATTAATCGCGTGCACCGTGCCGATTTCGGACGGCTATTGAACCAAGGAACAGAAACGCATTGTACGCCCCGTGCCGATTTGGCACTGCCATTTTCATTTTGGCGCGTAGAGTTCTTCGTGTAAACCGCGGGAAGAATCTCAAGCTCATCCGCACATGGCCATAGACTTAGGGCGTGTTTGGTAGACTGCATTGGACTTGGTGGGGCTCACCAGATGTAATTTAGGATGTTGGGTTGCCTAGGTTGCATCGGAATCTTGATCCGCACAACCTTAAAGCCCCTATGGTCTCGCTCTGAAAGAACGTTCGAATCGGCCGTTATTCAGAGTTAGGCCCGAGTGATGCAACTCGAGGCATGTGGGTGGAGACGGTTGCACGTGACACCGACACATGGGAGACGGCACGTTCTTTTCCGAAGCAGCGCCATAAATTAAATAAGGGAAAATGCATCTTTCATTTATAAAGCTAATATTCCATTCCTGCCATTTTCTAAGCGGGCCACATGCCAGGCAAGGCCCACCATGGGCCCAAGACGCCAGGAGCCCAGGACTGGCCCATTTGGCAGGGTCTGCCAGGCACGCCACCAGCCCACCACCACTCTGGTTGTCTCTCTGACCCCCCGCCCCAATCGATTGGGTTGGGTTGGGTTTGCAGGTGGGACCGATGACGGTGGCCGCCGCACGCTGCCTCATTCTCACCCCCACCGTCTCCTCCACCTCCGCCGCGCTCCGGCTCCCAAGGATCGCCCGCCGCCGCCCGCTCTCTTGCTCGGCCTCGCCGCTCGCCGTGTTCGCCACCATGGACTCGCCGCCCGAGGGCTACCGCACCAACGTCGGCATCTGCCTTGCCGACCCCTCCCTCACCAAGGCACCCCTCCCCTCCCCTCCCCTCCCCCCGCTCGTCCTCCCCCGTTGACGCTCTCGATGCTCCCCTCTCTCACTAATCGCTTCTCTCCCCCCGCAGATCTTCTCCGCGTCCAGGATCGACATCCCCACGGCGTGGCAGATGCCTCAGGTACTACTAAAACAACAGTTTTGACGACCAGTGGAAGTCGTTGTTCACTAGCCTAATTATCGATTACCAGCCCGTTGCTGACTTGCCGAGTGTTCTGTGTCGCCACAGGGTGGGATAGACCCAGGGGAAGAGCCGCGAGCAGCTGCCATTAGGGAACTGAGGGAAGAAACCGGTGTTAGATCTGCCGAGATTGTCGCCGAGGTCAGTCGGCACTCGCCACTCCTTCACTTTCTTCACATCTTCTTATAATCATGATTTACTTTCAGGCATATACTAGAAATGAATTGGCCAATTTCAACCCTACTAAGTAGTGATAAATCTCTAGTGTCCCTCTGCTCCCAATATGCAGCTGGGTGAATTTGTTTTCATAACGAAAAGGTTTCTTGCTGATCGCGTTGCGTGTGTCCGTGTAGGCCCCCAATTGGTTGACATATGATTTCCCCGCGGATGTCAAAGACAAGCTGAATGCTAGGTGGGGAACCAACTGGAAGGGCCAGGCTCAGAAATGGTAAGCCCGCTGGATTGCTTCAGCTAAGAATGATGCTTAGCAACAAAAGTTTGTTGTTGCATTTATACCTGTTTCAACCTGAAAGGAAAGTCCTACAAGAATCATTTTAATGCACAGGCATAGCAGTTGACACTTGACAAACAGAATACTCCAACCCCAAGATACAGCTGCGTAGCCATGGCAGTTGCACATCTTTCTCTGCCAAACCACCACACTATTATTCATGCCGTGTAACGTTTCACAAAGTAAATCTGATGCCACTTAAGTTGTCAGCAAAATCCATTAAAAATATGTCGCACCATAATAGTCCATGATTATATCGTAACATGCCTTATTATATGCATCCATACTAACATCTGAACATGCTTCATTATCCATTAAACTTTATGCATTATAGGCTCACAGCTACCATGGAAGATTGTATGCCCTAGTTGTATGTAACATACATGTTACAAATCCATTTCAACCTTTTGTATCGTTAGAAGTCAGAGAGTTTAACACCTTGTATGCATGCTCCTCTACATTTCAACCTTTGCCTAACATACATGATGCTCCTCTACAGTTCAACTTGCAATTGTTAATAAGTCATTCACTGGATGCACTTGTATGCATGTGCGGAGTATGCTGCGCACACTTGTCTTGCACGGTGTGCATGTGCACATACATGTCTCCAGCTGTGGTACATTGGAAAAAATTATATGAGATGCATAGACAGAAATTCAATACGAAGCTCCTTATGAGGGCATGGGTAGGAAAGTCTGAGGAGACATTAAACTGTGAGATGAACATCTTGAATCTATCCAACCACTCACATGCACCCAAGGTCATGCTTGTACTGATCTGAATTTTCGGTAATGCATCCGTTGGTACGAAGCTTCCTACTGAATTTGAGTCCAGGACATGTAGTTCCCCGTAGCCTGTAACAGCTAATTGGTGCTCGGTAGAACTGTCGAATTCGTAGTGGTCGATTGTTAAGCTGCCGGAAGTCAAAAGGCAGAACTTACTGCAGTAAGGTCGAGTTATTTCTTTATGTTGGATTGAAATAGAAACACAATTCATGTGTGAGTGATCGAAACTCTTTCTATGTTACGCATCTGCTGTTATCTCCTGATGCTGTCTAAAGATTTTGATAGCTTAGTATTGGGTGCATTCATTCCTATTATCTTTCGCAAAGGCTCATGTCACTGACTGGTATAAATTTTTGGTTGGTAGTTGGTATGTGTGGCTATCCAAATTTGGGCTGGAGATATTTCCATGGATGTATGCTACAGTGGCCAGCCTACTGATGCTATCTCCTCACTTCTCTCAAACTCTTCCATTTAGTCTTAGGGTTGGGCCCAGTCAGACTCGTGTAGGTTGGAACTTGTTCAGGTGTTCTTCGGAGTTAATTTCTGTCAGTGAAATAATGAATTTCCGCCCATCGTTCGAAATACACAAGACATTTAGGAGCTGATGAGATCTGTACGTTAACCGTGTACTTCGAATGAGCAGGTTTCTATTTAGGCTTACTGGGGGTGATGACGAGATCAACCTGATGGGCGATGGATCCGAGAAGCCGGAGTTCTCCGAATGGGCATGGATGACCCCTCAGCAAGTGATTGAGAAGGTGGTCCATTTATCCAGCTCGATAATAGCACCCGATCCCTCCTGTTTATTGAATCTGGGGCGCCTACTAACACAGTTTCCATGTCGAACTCACGCACAGGCTGTTGATTTCAAGAAACCTGTCTACGAGGAGACACTGAAGCACTTCGCCCCATATCTACAGTCAGATCCACCAGCCTCGTCGTAGATTCGCGCAGCCTCCCACAAGTTCCATATCTAGAGCTGTGGCATCAATAATTTGTCGAAATTGTACTGGGCCCATCCGCGTGAGTATTTCTAGAACGCCTGGCGTATAGCCATCACCGACTGTTATCCCGGCATTGGATCCCCATAGCCTGATCATGCTCAACAAGGTGCATACGTTGTTACACAATAATATCCCGGCTACAGTTTCTTTCTTCCTGCGGTTCTGTTTGGTTTCTAGTTGTGGCAAATCTTGGTGCCATGCAATGCAACATGGACACCAGCGGGGCCTGATGTTCTTGCCAGGAGAAGACAGCATCGCCGCCCCGCCCCGCCCCTGTCATACATACAGGCTCCTGTCGTCGCCGTGGCTCAGATCAATAGGTAGTAGAGCCTTCTTGAGCCCTTGTTACGCGCCGATTCCGGTAGCAGCGATGGAAATGATCTTGCGTGTCCTCGGGGACCAAATGCCTGAACTGAAGCGTCTTGGCTGTTGGCTTTGCCCTTTTGCTTTGCTGTGGTGTGCTGTGGTGTGGTGTGCTGTGGGAGCACGGAGGACAATCAAGCCCTCCACGCTTCGTACCGGGTGGTCTCCCTGCGGCATGATACTGTCTGTGAATCTGTCCCGGTGTCCCCTGGCCGTGGCCGTGGGAGGAGGGATTGGAGTAATGCCATGCGATGTGGTTAGGTCAGGGAGGTGGATGGAGATGAGCGGCGGCGTGCGTGGATCATGGGAGCTGTTAAATGCCGTCCGTTATAAAGGTTGGATGGGTCTCCTCGCCGGCGGGAAGGAAAGCAGCTGGGAGGAGTCAATGTTTGGCTGTGCGTTCGGTTCGTTGGTGGCCTCCTTTCGCCTTTCCTTGATGAACTGCCCGTGCCCTTTGTGACCGCACCGGCTGTGCTCTGCTCTGTTTGATGGTGGTAAATGGATCCCTGCAATGCAATGCACCTGGACAAAAGCGGCAGCGTTCGTGAACCAACCCAAAGCGTGTTACCGGAGAAGCTGCCTGCCTGCCTGCCTGACAGCGGCAGCACTAGGAAACTTCACTGTTCCCAGCGTTGACGTGTGGTGGTAGAACGGGATTCTCTTTGTGTCGGTGTCAACGTGTCAGGTTGTGGAAGTGTTTGAACCGAAGGATTTGATGACTGGAAATTCGAAGTTTGCTGGAAAATTCATCGCGGACACCATGGCATGGCATGGCATGGCATGGCAGGGTACTAGGAAAGGATCATGAGCAGGTTTAATGCTAGAAAAAACGAGATCTGCCTAATCATTTCGGTAGATGAAGTAGTGGGAGGTCAAGAAGGAAGTAAGGGGGCATGTTAAGTTGATAATTTCGAACATTGTAGCATCCTTTTGACGGTTGGGCTTTGAGTTGAGAACTTTTAAGAACTCTTAATATGAAAATAGGGTAGGAGCATCTGGGGCCAGGGCAGAGCCCATGACTAATCTCCATCTCACTCACAGGGGTTTTAACTGATAGAGCAGGTGGCCGGGGAACCGGACCGGACCGGGCCAGACCAGACCATACTCGCCATTGCCAAGTGGCAGCAAGCAGACCCACCATGGCATGTGAGATGGAGGACAAGGAGGCCACACAACCACGAGGGAAGCTTCAATGATTGCCGTGCCGCTGCCACCACGGCGTCCGTCCGTCCGTTTGCCAGAGCTTCTCCTGTGCCACCCACATGTCCATGTCCACGCATGTCTCTCCTTCCCTCCACATGCACAACCCCGATTAATCAATCACAAGTTGGGCAATAATTCCCGCGCAACCACGTACATGACGACGATCGACATGTACGTATCATAGTTCATACCACATGCGCGTACAAAGATCGATCGCAGGCACTGCCACACTGTGTGCATGTGACTACTTTCTTCCTAGTGTCTACGTATGTATGAATGCCTACTTCCTCGCAAAAAAAGAAAATGCCTACTTGACAGAGAGAAGACCGCTCTACATTCCTAGCCGATAATGCTGACGGCCCAACCAACAGCAACGTGTATCCAAACGTTTCCCTCTTCTTTTTTTTTTTGGGATGTATCCAAGGCCGGACGTCGGGGCTTGATGCAGATGGGCCACCTGACAGAGCCACTGATTGGAACCATAACTACCCGTGATGTACACATACATACATACATACACGACCGGTACCGTGGTGTACAGTGCAAATACGACTGACGGCGACAAGGGCACACGACGGCAGGCAGGTAGCAGGTGGGCGGTCTCATTATACGTGACGTATACATTACATACCCTCTACACTACAAACGTGCTGGGCTGGTACCGGAACCATCTCGCAAACACACACCCAACAGCAGGTAGGTTCTCGAATTAGCAGTACAAAACATCAGTACCGTTCCTCACTCCACACTCTACACTGCCCGCCTCTCTAGTTAGCTTCCACTAATTGCTCACCAGCAATGCAATGGCGTCCGGCTCAAGATTAACAAGGACGGAGCATCTCACGTGGAGGGTAGTACACCCCTACAAAGCGCGGCATTATTCTGACCTAATGCACACTCGTACATGGAGTGCCCAACACATAATGCGTGTGTACTGCTAACTTGCTGTACACGATCTCTAGGCTCTCTCTCTTTTTTTCTTCTGGGTGTTGAAACCAAGATGTCTAGGCTCAGAGCAGTATCATGTGTACTGCTGACCGGACTAATTAGCATCAGCTAAGACAAACTAAGCATGGACCAGAGCAGAGCAGAGCAGAGGTCGCTTTTGCTATACTCCGTCGGCCACGCAGTTATTGCACGCCAGCTGGGACGATAGCCACGTGGCCAGGGAGACACGTCATCGTCATCATCATCATTAAACAACAAATCATCGATGCCGTGGATGATTCCTCGACAACGACACTTGATTACCACACCGGTAATTACACTCGCTTTCAGCGCCACGGAGAAGAAAAAGGCCATTGCAGTCACCACTGGAGTCACTTTCAGCCCAGGAAGAAGATTCCTAGCAGCCAACGTCAGTGGTTAATAGGAGTGCATGCAAGTGAGCCACAGCTAAGCGAGAGCCACTAGCTTCAAATCACCCGTGCGCCATTTTCAAGCGCCACTTGTCAGATAACTACAACTACAGAACCTGAATAAAGATCAGCATTCTCCAGCTACTGGTATTGCAGATTTGTTTGTTTGTTTGCTTGCTTTGCTTCAATGGTGGTGGTGGTGGATTTGTTTTGTAGCAACAATAATTGAAGTGTTGTTATGATTATTATTATGTTATGACAATGGGGAGTGTGCAGAGCCTGAGAAAAGTGGTGCAAGCCTGGAGTGGTACTTGCTGCCCCCTCAACAGTGCATACATGGCCCATGAATCATGGTGGACGGCATGGAGGATCACAGGTGATGTCCCCCTTTGGCCTTTGCATCCATGAGGAACCAGAACCAGATGCCATTGCAAAGCAAAGCAAAGGAGGAGAGAATTCCAGGTACAGGTATAGGGATCAATCAAAGAAGCATTATATGATATGATATGATTTGATTGCTTGGTAAAGCCAGAAGCTTCAGTCTCAAGACTGGAATAATGGAAAAGGCAACCAATCCATCCATCCTAAGGTAGTACCCAGTTGAACAAAAAGAAAACAAAAATGAAACAAGATGTCTATCTACAGCGGCGGCGGCAGAAACACAAGCACATGGACGACGACCAACGACGAACTCCTTTAACTTTACCTACAAGATCGAACGCTGTGCGAAAACAGGGGAGGGAGGTCCGGGAGAGGCAATGTACTTATTTCTTGTACACATGATGGTGTTGATGATGATGATGATGATCATGGTTCACCGGCCGTCGGCGGAGGTGAAGGACTCGGCGAACCCGGCGGGCCGGGCGGGGATGCTGCCCTTGCTGTCTTCCAGGCTCAGGCTCATGATGCTCCCGTCGGTCATGCTCGCCTCCGACTCCTGCCACCCCTTCACCATCTGGAGCAGCGGCAGGTGCAGGTCGATGCCCATGTAGTCCTCCGCCTCGTTGTTCGACGGCTTCCATTTCTCCACCATGGGCACCAGCACCGTCACGGCGTGCCCCATGTCCGGCCGCTGCGAGGGCTCCCGGGAGGTGCAGTGGCCTGCGAGCTCCGCGACCACCGAGATGCTCTCGAAAATCTCGTCGGTGAGCTCCAGGGTCGGGTCGATGGCTGCCCTGAACTTCTCTTCGTCCTTCCTTATCTGACCGAACCACGAGGCCAGATAGCGGGTTTCCTCGTCGATGCGTCTCTCGTCGATGGCGGTCATTCCGGTTATCAGCTCCATCAGCACCACCCCGAAGCTGAAAACATCCGCTTTTGTTGTGATTTTCCCAGTCACTGCAGTGATCATGTGCAACAACTTATCAGCCAGAAATTCAGGAATCATGATAAACATAAATAACATGGAAATGATAAATACTTGGTAGTAAATTTCTAATTGAATGGACGCTCGTATGTGCTGCATCAGAAAGTGGTTCAAACTTCACAATATTGGACAAAAATACATGTTCTATTGATAGACGAATTGGTGTATAAACTTGTGCAGTAATTTGCAAGTTAGTGGTCCAGAGTTCCCAGATAGAATGACCAGTTCATCAAACATTGCCAATGTCATTATCAAATCAACTCGGCTATATCTTACATGGGGTTACTTACACTGGGATTTCAATCAGAATGACCAGTTCATCGAAAATTGCAAGATAATTGCCACATCAATTCAGTTTTTCAGTTCTCTACTAAATCTAAATGAGGTTATTTACACAGCAAAGGATTCGCAGGGTCACTGTATGCTTAATAAAGCATGCTAAAAATTAACACCTGATGGTCAGAACTAAAACAGAAGTTGCAGAACTAAACAGGGTAAAACAAGTCGAAGTATTTCATACCAGCATATTCAGGCGCCAAGTATCCAAAAGTTCCAGCAAGTCTGGTTGCCACAGAGAAGTTCCCGTCCGGTGCAGATTTAAGGAGCCCGAAATCCGACACCTTTGCTCGGAAATCATCGCCAAGTAGAATGTTTGCCGACTTAAGATCCCTGTGAATGTAGCACTGCTGTGCAAGGGTGTGAAGATACTCCATTCCACGAGCAACATCCAATGCAATGTTCAGCCTCTTCTTCCATGAGAGGGGCTCCAGCTCATGCTGCTTCCAGTGGAACAGATGCTTGCTCAGCGCTCCATTGGACATGTGCTCGTAGACCAGCAGCCTTTCATTCCCTTCGATGCCGTAGCCCATTATCGACACCAGGTTGCGATGCCGGACCTTGGTTAGGATGGCAATCTCTGCCTGGAACTCATCGAGGGCCTTGTTGCTGATCACCGAAGACTCCATCCTCTTCACAGCAATCATGGTGCCATCGTGCAGCACCCCTTTGTAAACGACGCCGAATCCACCACGGCCAAGCACATTGTCTGGTGCAAAGTTCTTGGTTGCACAACGAAGAACCTGCACGGATATCACAAAATTGCGCGCCTCGATCATGTGGATGTCACTATCCCGGCTGCTGGTGCCGCTTGACGTAGCGCCGAAGCTGTCATTGCTAGTCATGACAATCTTGACCAAGTTGTCTGGGCCAGAACTGTTGCGGGGGTGGACGACCACGGAGGAGGTCGCCTGTGGCTGAACCGACGACCCATTTTTCTTGCAGAAGAGCACCACAGCACCCAGTGACAGCAGGGACACCACGCCGATCGCAACCGGAATGGTGGTAGCCAACAAAATTTTGCTCTTCTTGTTCCCTTGGCCAGGAGAGGCAACCCCTTGGCGTTGTGAGCCCGGCGCGCTAGGCGTTGTTGGTGAATGAGGGGCGTCCTTGGGAGCAGAACCACCCGGCGACGACTGCGTGTTGAAGTTTGGATTGCCGGTGAGAATGACATTCACGTCTGGTCTGAACGCTGGCAGTGGCCCATTCAGGTCGTTCATGCCCAAATCTAGCTTCTTTAGCAGCTTGAGGCCGGTGAGGCTGTCCGGCACATGCCCGGTGAGGTTATTGCTATCAAGCCTGATGTCCGAGAGCGCAGAGAGGTCTCCGAGGCTCTTGCTGATGGTGCCATTGAGGCCAGAGGACGGCAGATTGAGCACCGACACCTTGCCCTGAGAGCAGGTGACGCCCAGCCAGCCCTTGCAGGGGTCGTTCCCGGACCATGAACTGGTTAGCTTGACGGGATAACCAGCCTCGGCTTGGAACTGGAGCAATGCCATGACCTCCGGCGCGCACTTGTCCTCGGGCTTGACGGCGCAGAAGCCGTTATGGGAGGAGGTGAGATTGCCGGCCTTGAGCGCCGGTGCGGGGCCGACGAGGTTGTTGTTGTCGAGCTTGACGTCGCGGAGCAGCGGCAGGGCGGCGAGGCCGGGCGGCACGAGGCCGACGAGGTCGTTGTTGTTGAGCCAGAGGGCGGCGAGCTGCTTGCAGTTGGAGATGGCGTCGGGGATGGGGCCGGTGAACTGGTTGCCGTGCAGCCATGCCTGCTGGAGGTCGGCCATCCCGGCGAGCACGTCGAGGGTGCCGGAGAGCTTGGCCTCGCCGAGCTGGTTGTTGAGCCAGAGCTTCTGGAGGCCGGAGCCGGCGAAGGTGGCCGGGATCGGGCCGGTGAGCCTGTTGTAGGAGAGGGTGAGCATCTGCAGCCCGCTCATGGCCCCGAGGAAGCCCGGGATCCCGCCGACGAGGCTGCAGTTGGTGAGGCGCAGGCTCTGCAGCTGCGGCGAGGAGGCGGCGAGCGCGGCCGGAATCTCCCACCCCCCGGCGGTCTTGTTGAGCGGGTTGTTGTCGAGGCAGATCTCCTCGAGGCTGTCGAGGCCGTCGAAGAAGTCCTTGGGGAGGGCGGAGAAGGCGTTGTCGTTGAGGTAGGCGTGGCGGAGCGCCGCCATGCCGCGGAAGGAGGGGAGCGGGCCGGAGAGCGCGTTGGTCTGGAGGCTGAGGTCCTGGAGCGCGTCGAGGGATGAGAAGGAGGCCGGGAGGGCGCCGGCGAGCCCCACGCCCTTGAGGTCGAGGTTGTTGACCCGGCCGTCGCGGTCGCAGGAGACGTGGTCCCACCCCTTGGCGCCGCCGTCGCCGCACGGGTCGGCGCCCTTGGGCCAGCCGAGGACGTCCGGGTTGGTGAGGGAGCGGCGCAGGTCCTCGAGCACGGCCAGGTCGCCCGGGTGGATCGTCGCGGCCGTGGCCACCCCGCCGCCGGCGACGGCGGCCGCGGCGGCGAGGAGGAAGATGAGGAGCGGTGGCGCGTCCATGGCGTGCCGCTACGGGTGCGGGTGCATTGGCGTCGGCGCGGCGAGGCGGCCGGAGTTGGGGTGCGGTGGCGTCGGCGGTGGGGTGGGGTGAGGAGGAAGTAAGGGAGGGGTGGGGGTGGGGATAAGCGGCGAGGTGAGGGGGATTTGCCTCGTGCTTTGGTATGGTTTCCTTTGAGAGTCGCCCGCTGTGGTCGGCAGTGTCACCGGGAATGTGATGTGGGTGTCAAATTGTGTGGGTGCGTGGCGTGTCGTGTCGTGCCTCGCTGTGGTGGTGTCCACCCGACCCGACCCGACCTTGACTCGTTTCTCCTTTTTGTCTCCTACCAGTCCTCCTCGTGGCCGGCTTGCTCCTCTGTTTTCACTTGAAATTTCCAGTGAAATCACAGCCTTTTTTTTTCCAGCTTTGGCTTTATTTTAGTCATGCCACGCCGCTCTTTTCCTTTGCCTTTTGATTTGTCCCCGGCTGCTTTTCGTTGGTTGTGAACGTGATTGTTTTTCCGTTTCGTCTTTCGAGGCGCGCGTGTGTGGCTGTTTACTTACTCTTTTAATTAATTGGTTGCCCAGCTGTTTGTTACTACACGTGTTGAATCCCGTTTGTGCTGGATTGGACTGGACTCGACTGGGTGTGTGCGCAGTGCCGTGCTGGTAGGTGCCATTAGGATGAAAGAAGACACGAGCAAGGATGATTATTCTTCGTTGAGCGCAGGGAGGAGCAGGCAGGGCGGCGTAGGCGGGAAAGGCGCCGGAGATGGCCTTCCAAATCGGTCCGGGCCACCGGCACAGCCAGCATGGCCACCCCCCACCCCGCCCCACCATGCCTGGACACACACACAGATGAGGCAACAATCTTTAAAGCGCCGTGTCGGTGGCGGTCACATTTCATTTCCGTCCATCCATCGATTTACCTGCCGTTTACCTGATACACGGTGAAAACGTATACCCGCGTGATGCGACTGATTTACTACTTGCCATTTACCGTGCTGGCTGGCTGCTAATACACGGTAAAAATAATATGTAGCCGCGTGATCAACTCGTCGAGCGAATCGAATCCAATCCGCGGGCAATAAATTAGTACGTAGTATTACTGCCTGCATGCCGGCGAGTACGACTGCTTGATCGCACTGCGTGATACCGGCAGGTAATCAATCGAATCCCGTCAAATCAATGAAGCTGATCAATGTTTACCATGGAGCGTAATACGTGCCAGCTGCTGCGGATCACGTCCCGATTGACCAACCTCTGCGATCGGATCTTTTCCTTCCGGAAGAGAAGAACCACCGACGGCACAGTCAGGCTGTCAGACACGCAGATTCCGACGCGATGGGCGCCTGCCTGCCGATTCGGGCGATTGGTTTGGTGCTGGCCTGACAGACATGCCGCTCCGCCAAGTCTTTCTCGTACCGGATCGGATGCAACCTTCTTCTCTGCGTTTCCTTCCCACTGTCTGTCCCGCCACTCTCGTCTCGGTAGGACCCGCCACGCTGTCTGCCCGCCATTACCTTTACGTGCTTCCATTCGCTCACTCCTCACACGACCTGCGTGACAACCGGTCCCGGTGCCCCGCTCACAACCACTCGGCCTCCCCCCGTCCCCCGCAGCTCCTATGGACTAACGAGGCCTTGTCATTGACGGTGCTTGCAGCCTCGCCGTCACCGTTGAAGCACCACCCACCGCCGTTTGCATCCCTTGCCACTGCCGCCTCGTTTGACGTTTGCAGCTCCTGCCGTGGACGGGTTGACACTCCGACATCGTCGCCTCGTAGCACCGGCTGGCAGTGGTTGCAGCACCAGGTGTACCGCCTGCCGCCCGGCACCCGCGCCGTTAACCGCCTCATGGGTGCACACCCGCTCACACCGGTAATTTCTCTTGGCTGCCGCTTCCACCCGTCACAAAACAACTCATCGGTCGAAGTTTTGCGGTTGTCGATTGCAGCAATCAGGACTCCACCCCCCCCCCCCCCTCCCCGTCTTTGCTGCAGAACCAATCCCATTCGATTGCAGCAAATATCATTTGGTCCGAACTTCCAGCGCCAGCCATCTCGAGCACCATAGTTACCCGCCGCGACACCACGGTTCGTCATGGTAACACCATTCCCATCGGTTGAAGCAAAATACATAGCATGTACCAACACCGCACCTTATCGGTCGCAACATCTGCATAGCATGGAAGTCGCCATCGCAACATTGCGCTTCACTGGTTCTAGCATGTGGCTGGCACGGTTGCAGCATGCGATTCCCGCAGCCCCACAGCATGTGTGTTACCGTCGTTACTTCGGTTGAAGCTGGATAAAGGGAAGAGGGATGGGTGGCCACGGCCATGCCCATCGGCTGCAATGCGAACACCTTCGTAGCAGGCCATGGCTGTTTCTACTTTGGAGCAGCCCGAGGTCATCCCTCGCCACACACGAGGTGGTGTCTGATAGCACAGGCGAGCCTCACAGCGAGTGATGAGAGCCTCTTGCATCTGGACGGTCACACACATGAGGAAGGTTGGGGCGGGCATGCGCTAGCGGTTGAAATTTTAGAGGGCCGAGAGGTGTGGTATCCACGGCTCTTCGTCTCACCGCCACTCCACCGCTATTAACCCCTTCCTCATTGGCCCTGGATGGACGACATTCATCCTTGGGGTACTCGCTTGGTGACCACATAAAGTTTTGTGAAGTCTATGGAGGTGTCCACTCGGTTCAAGAGCGTGGACAAGATGCATAAAGAGGCAGATGTTGAGCTGTTGAAGGCGACAAAGAGGAAGACGAAGAAGCTGATGCCTGACCCAGCCAAAGGAACTATGTTAGTGGACATACTGCTATGGGCGATAGTTGAGTCCGAGCTGGTCTATCCAGGTCAGGGAGCTAGATGGGCCAAGTACATGTCTGCACCAGCTCCTTCTCACCAGGTTGATGTCGTATTGGCACCCGCCACCATCGTTTTGGAGGAGGACGACAAAGAAGAGATGTTGGATGCTAGCAATGGCGAACTGGTGGAGATGGAGGATGCTGGCACTGCTGAAGGGGGCAAGATGATGGTCAAGGCTCCTGAGCCAGGCTACCCTACAATGCCCTTAAAGGTCGACCATTAGAAGGCTCAAGGCTACCGTCGTTCCAAGCGCCTCCAGGTTCGTCGCGAGTAGGTTGTACTACTCGACTCGAATGGATGTAAGTAGTCTGTGCGCGATTTAACCCCGTGTTAGCGAAAATCATACGCAATCTCATTCAAAGCTCAAATCCCTGATTGGATATGCTATGTTCGGTCCCAAATCAAAGCCTAGAAGTAGATTTGATGCCTAAATCGAGTCGCAAACCGTGTAATCCATGCGTAAATCAATGCGCACATGCTAATTAATGTCACCGGGGGCAGAGGGGCATGCCACCAATGACGAATGCCCGCCTGAGCGGTGATGAAGCCGGTGTTCATCGTACAGATCTTGGCTCTGATGCTCACTGCCGCACCTCGCCGTACAGATCTTGTGCTCGTAGCCACCGCCGTGAGAGTGGAGAGAGGGGAGAGCGAGCAGTGAGAAAAGGGTGAGGATTTATGGTGCCGCTTCGGAAAACAACGTGACGTCTCCCATGTTTCCCCGTGCGTGCAACGGTCTCCACCCACATGCCTTGAGTTGCATCGCTCGGGCCTAACTCTAAAAAAATGGCCGATTCAAGCGTTCCTCCAGAGCGAGACCCATAGGTGCTTTAAGAATGTGCGGGTCAAGATTCTAATGCAACTCAGGCAACCCAACACCCTAAAATTACACCCGGTGGGTCCCACTGAGCCAAATGCAGCCTACCAAACACACCCTACCTACGACTATGGTCATGTACACCCTACCTACGGAGATTCTTCCCGCGGTTTACGCGAAGAACTCTACGCGCCAAAATGAAAATGGCTGTTCCTTCATTCATAGCCGTCCGAAATCGGCACGGTGCACGCCATTAATGGCGAGCAAACGACGAGCTAGCTAGTGGAGAGGCGACAGTACGTGAAGTTTCCTCTTTAATTTACCTTGTTTTCTGCTCATCCGTGCTCTCTTCAATGTCCTCACGTCTGGGTTAGTTGGGGGTTGTGGCCGGCTTCGATCTTGAGTGATGGTAGGAGTACCACTAATAGGTAAGGTAACAGTGGCAGTAGTACTAGTTGTGTCATCATGACCATACATGTTTCTCTTTCTCTGATGATGGTGCTGAATGGGCGGAGTGATTAGCTTTCGTCAGTACAAATTAAGCAGACGTGACTCACGCATGGACAGCAGGACGGGGCAGCCATGCATGTGGCTCAATGATTCTGTCCTTGGGAGCTCACTCCCTGATGGGAATATATACTGTTCGGCTATGTTCTTGCGCAAAAGAGGAGCCTATCGATGGACCTTTCGGTTTGCAAACAACCGCACCTGTTTGTGTTTGTGTTTGTTTTTATTTTCTCCTTACGGAGGAGCTGTGATATTTAGACGAGCAAATTAATCCAAATTAATTGATGTTTACTTAATTTACACGTTACGGTGAAGTGATCGGAAAACTTAAATCTAAGAAAATAGTGGAGACGGTGGCTGCACCTTACATTTGGGCAGACAAACGGATCAACAGAGGCGGCTGGGCGACACGGGCAGCTAACCCTACCCGCCGCCGGCGGTCTCCCCTCCCCTTCCTCTCCTCCTCGTCGCCATCAGAGGAGCCGCCGATGCGTCGCGCGGCTGCCGAGGAAGGTGGCGGCGGGGCCTTCGTCGTCCCTTCGCGGAGATCCGGATCCATGGGGCGGCGGCCCCTACTGGTTCGGCGCCGCCGTTCGCGCCCTGGACGGCGTGCGCGGGGACTCTGCCCGGCGTCCTCGACCGCTCGGGTGGTGGGGAGTCGGCGCTTGGCGGCGGCAGTTCGGGGGCCTTCGTCCTCGCCAGATCTGGAGGCCTGCTGCTCCCTCGTTCCCGCTCCTTCCCCTTTGTGCTTGATGCCGGTGGATGCTGCTGGTTCCGGTGCTTCTGGGGATGGTGGTGCAGATTGGGACCGGGGGAAACCCTAGGCCGGGTGGTTCGGCTCGACAGCGGCGTCGGCTTCGGGCGACGCATCCTTCCTGAAGGCGGTGTGGTGGTCCTTATTCTTGTCACCTCCGGTCCTCTCCCGGGTGAAAACCCAAAATTCGGCCTGGATTGGGCAGCGGTGGCGCCATGGGCGTCATCCCCTCCTTGGAGGCGTTGCCTGGGGAGCTAGGACTCGGGTGTGGGCTCATTAAGGTGGGGGCTTTGGCCGCCGGCTGGATCTCTGCAGCTGCTTGCGGCGGCTTTCATGTTTTGCAGAGTGCCCCTTGTATCTTTAAGGCGTTTCCTGTTTTTGGTGTTCGCATCGGAGGAGCAGCGTGGCATCTGGCATGTCGACAACGGCGAGTCTCAGCGGCATGGAGCAGTAGGGGTATCGCCGGTGGGCGTGTGATGATGGACGAGCGCAGGATGGTGGCGCTGTCTGGCGTCGTGGTGGCGTCGATGGCAGAGTGACCTGGCACGGTTCATGCAACAGTACAGCTCTGAAGATGGATTGATGGTACGTGTCTGCGGCGGCCTCATACCCGGCAGGGGTCCTGGTTGAAGAGCACGCCGGACTGGTGGGCGCCCATACCCGACAGGTGTCCTGGTTGGGACCTCAGGTCTTAGATGTTAGGTTTGGCTGCAAGGTCTGTTTGGTATTAGGCCCACACCATCAGCGCCCCTTCATCAGTTAGATAGGAGTAGCGACAGAGGTTGCGAAGATGATGGCTTTGGTCTTACTGTTGTACGACTTTGTAAGGTCCTGTGTTAATAATTAATAAATTGGCCGTATGCATCGTCCAGATGCAGAGGCCGGGGGTATTCCTCCTTTTCGAAAAAAAATCTAAGAAAATAGCCCTGCGTTTTTATTTATTTTGCATATGTTCTTTGATCTAAGTTCGAACGGAAGATCAGAAACCGGATGGTCATCGATAACATCCGGACCTTGTAACTTGACTTGCAGCATTCAATCTAAGAGCATCTTTGATTGTGGGTTAATCCGGGACGCCTTCCGCGGAGACTGTAACCACTTGCTTCAGTGGTGTGCGGCTGGTGTGCAGATATCTGTAGCTGATGCTCCCCTCCCCTTGTTATATTATTATTAATGCAAATGTTCAGGTGGGCGATTGCTCCTTGTTGACATCTAAAATTAAAGTTTTGATCTAACTCAAAATTTGCAACGTTTGACCAAATTTATAGAAAAACATATAGATGATTTTAATGGCACTCAATTGCTACAAACTTATCAAAATTTATTTTAAGACACATCTATCAAGTAAATAAAAACAATGGGAATACAATTGAGCAGGGGGGAAGGCACGCATGCATGCCATGCGCAGACAAGAGAAAGAAACTAGAGTGGCCGGTCTACCAACTGAGGCACGCACCAAGGCAGTCAATGGGCAGAAACTGAAAGCAACAAGCGGTCTAAAGCGAAGACGCAAATTTCGAGGGAGTTTCGTCAGTTCAAGCAACCATGTCAGTCTCGATGATGTTGGTTGAACGGTTGCTGAGTGCTGACCAGCAGAATTACTACTACAACCTCATATACTTTACATGATTTTTGAACGAATTCTAAATGATAGAAATTTTGTAGATTTTTTTCTTTAAAGTCTTTTGGTATCCTATTCATATGAAGGATAGAAAATAATACTTCGTATTTCAAAGGAAAAAATATATTATTATAGACCCGGTGAAGAATTCTTATGCTATGAGACAAATGACATCTCTTTCCTAAACAGAATAAGATACATGCCATCTCGTTTTTTGTTCCCGTGATATTCCTATCCTATAAACCGAAAGAAGCCTATGTATACGAGTGTTTTCGAATATAGACGCAACAGAAATTACTTTATGCACATAGTCAATCACACATGCAGCATATATCAATATATCCGAGTAGTACACTGGGAATGCCCTTTGGTTCCCGGGTGTATATACTCCTGATATGGGAAAAATAATTAATAATTAAAAATGGTCAAAAAAGTTTAGAACTTTTCTAAAATAAACTTGACTTTCTTTTGCAATACTATATAAATTTTCACCAATAAAAAACCAGCGTTGACTTCAGGGCAAAGAATAAGTATTACAAGTCACTATTCACACTATTTTGGCCGGATTTTTTTAATGAAGAAAACGGTTTTTTTGTTTTTTTGCGGTATTTTTTAACAAGTACAATGGAACGTCAATTTTATTTCAAAATTATCTTCAGAACTTTTTGACTTTTAATTTAATTAATATTTTTTCAAATAGAATGTACATCCATAGACCAAATATTCATGTCCAGTAGTACACTACCTACTAAACAAGATTTCAAAAGGAAGCTCCGGGGCTTGCTTGACCGACTAATAATATAGTCATGCGAGTTGCGTGCGCAACCAATGTTTAATTAGTCATAATCGGTCGGTGCTTTGCATGTACCAGAGTGAATTGCAAGAAACATCGACATTGAAGGCTAGGTTTGCAGAAATCACAATTCTGCAATTTTGTACCGAAAACCACTAATTCCAAGGTTAATTTTTTGCAAAAAACACTAGTCGTCGGCTTAGGAGGTTTTGAGCACGATTATGACAGGGAGGTCCCACTGGACAGGGCGACCTGGCAAAGAAAAAAAGCTAATTACACCCTGATGCATTCGTGATTTGCAAAAGGACCCTTGAAAAAAAAGCAATCAGGTCCTCCGTGACCAACGCCTCCCACTGGTCCGGTGGTGGACGCCGCCGGCCACTTCCTCTCCGGGCTGCCACCATTGAGAGCCGGGGGAAACGTGGCGTGAGGCCGGAATGGACGGTGAGCTTGTCCGACGCCACTGCTGCTCGCGCCCATACATGGCCTGCGCAGCGGCTGCTCCATCCGGTGTGCCTCCCCGTCACCTCGCCAGCGCCGATGCAGGTGAGCAGCAAGGGCGGCGGCGGCTTGAGCTCCGGCCGCGGTGAGGCGCCCTCCCTCACCAGTCACCATGCCAACGCGGGCCAAGGAGCGGTGATTGGGAGGCCGGCACCGACGCCAGGGAGCGAGGGGGAGGAGGAGGAAACGAGCTCCTTGCGGAAGGACTTGGCGCCGACGAGCTTTTGTGCGTGGAGGCGTTGAACTCCGTGGTTGACACGACGCCACCGCGGAACCTGCGGGGCGGCGGCGGCGCGCAGCGACGGGTCCGCGGCGAAGGACTTGGAGGCAGCGACGGGCCGGGCGGCGAAGGACTTGGAGGCAGCGACGGGCGGCGAAGGACTTGGAGGCAGCGATGGGTCCGGGTACTCGCCGGTGGACGTGGAGGCACGGCTGGACGCCGGGAGCAGACCGGATGTGCACGCCGGGGCCGAGCTCGGCGGCTGGGCAGCAGGAAGACGATGCCAGATTTTTTTGTTTACTGCACGAACCTTATCCTCTTCGGTCCTTTTACAGTTTAGTCCATGCTATTTTTTCTATTTGTGATCTGTTATATTGTGCCACGTCGCCCTGTCCAGCGGGACCCTCCTGTGCTCAAAACGTTCTAAGCTGGCGACTAGTGTTTTTTGCAAAAAATTAGCCTGAGAATTAGTGGTTTTTGGCACAAAACTATAGGATTGTGATTCCTGCAAACCTAGCCTTCAATGTCGATGTTTTCTGCAATTCACTCCATGTACCATTCCGGTATATGAGCATAATTGCTTCGATGCCAAAAGTTGGCATGCCAAATTTTGGCAACTACCAAATATTGGCTAGAGATTGGTTGCTTGCCAATTCTCGTTGCCAATCTCACAAAAAGTTGCCAAATGTTGGCAACTTTTAACTTTGCCAAATGTTGGCTTGCCAAATATTGGCAATGCCAAATGTTGGTAGCAAACCAATTATGCTCTATATGCCTGCTGTCTCGTTCTCGTACATCATCCATCGAATACTTTTAACGAATCCAGCTAGCTAGCTGTGCAGCATTTTGTATGTACGCACTACGCAGACATATATTCCGGTATAAACACACATGCAGCCTGACGGTGCCGAGCACATGTAATGCTGTTACGTACACAGATTGACCTAATTGCTGAGTCCTTGACCTGAGAACTGAAGGAGACTGCTAGCAGACGCGGACAGTTTTACTTTTGTAAAAACATCCGCCTTGTACTCTCAAAGAAACTACACAAACACCATTTCACGTTGAAAATCAGCAGGATACAATAAGCTAGTGTCCATAGATTGTTTGACATTTCGGCCTGATTGGGGAAAGCCCCCTCCTCCTCTAATACTCATGAGTACAACAGTACAGTACATCAAAATGCCGGGGTGTCTGTTCGTCGACCGCAGCCCAATAGGGCTCGCACTCCCATTGTTTTTTGCTTCTGGTTGTCAGGCAACTTTCCTTAAAAACGGCTTCTCTCTTTTTGATAGATTTGAAAATATGTACTTCCTCCGTTCCAAAATATAAAAACGTTTTTGACACTACACTAGTATCAAAAACGATCTTATATTATGAGACGAAGGGAGTACATGCGAGATTAAATAATCTAGAACTAAAACAATGTTGTTATTTTATAGAATGTTTTTGTACTTAAAAAGATATTCATGATTTTTTGAAAGTTCTTGATTATATTCACTGATTATATATATATATATATTCATTGATTATATATATATATATAGGATCAATCTTATCATGAATTTATAATGTTCATGAATTTCAAAAAATCAAATTTATAATAGGTTAAATAAAAAAATAAAAAAGGCGGAAGAAAACCATAAAAAACAAAAGAATAAAAACAATAAAATGAAAGAATGAAATGGAATTTTCGCAAAAAATAAAGAATGAAATGGAAAACTCAAATGGAAAAAAGATCAGATAAATCAAAGAAACCGAAACAAACGAAAACCTAGAAATGAAAACAGCTGTCCCTGATTGGATATGGTGTCCCGTACATATGTGCCACCAGTGTACGTACCCACTTTGAGTTTGAACCCTTTGAAAGCACAAAAATATTTGATTTGGTTGAGTAAATTCGGCATGTGTGCGATGGTAGGAGGTGTTCGTTGGCTGGCAGCCTAATTAGGACAGACACTCTCGGTTTCTCTTCCTTTTGTTTGTTAGAGAATTTTCCTTAAAAACGGCTTCTCTTTTATTGATAGATTTGAAAATACGTAATTGCGAGATTAAAAAAATAAATAACTAAAAACAAGTTTGTGATTTAATAAAATATTTTTGTACTTTCAAAAAGATTCATGATTTGTTAAACGTTCTCGCTTAAATGTTATTTTATTTCATAAATGTTCAATCTTTTTTAGTCCCAATATTTTAAAAAATATTCTATGATTGGTTTTGTTATCATGAATTTTAAAAATGTTCATGAATATAAAAATATGATTTAATAAAGGGGTAAATAAAAAATATAGAAATCCAGAAGAAAACCATGGAAAAACAAAATAAAGAAGAAAATAAAATCTAAGAAAGAAATGAAAAAGTCCAAACAAAGAAGGTAATCAGATGAAAATGACAGAAATTGTAACAAAAAAAAACAACTATGCAAATATAACCAAAGGAAACAAGTGGAAAATAATATCTTTTTTTGGCTTCATGGGCTGACCCATGATAGCACACAGGGTGTGTGATTGCCCGACACCTTGTCGCAACAAGCTACAAAATAGGAGTTAGCCTTGTTTAGTAATACCTCCTCAAAATTTAAGTCCCAAAACATGCTCGATAGGAAAGACCCCGTTTATCATGGAAACGACTCCCGCGTCGCTCCTCCTGTGTGACACGGGGGAATGCAACGCCGCCGCCGGTTCCACCCCTCAGCGCCCTCCTGGCAGACGTTGTCGTTTGCCTCGCTTCCGAAGGTGGCGTGGGAGTTACGTAGCGAGCGCCGCGGTTCTTCTCGATCAGCGGCACACGAAGGCTTCGTGGCTAGGTCGCGCCGGCCGCTAATCTCGCGGCAGCGGCTGCTGCTAGGGCCGTAGGGCTTGGATCCGCCAGGATCTGGCCTCCCTTGACGCGATTACGTCTCGTCGGCAAAGGCATGGCGAGCCGACGACCCCGGGCATGCTGGTGGCATCTGTCCTGGTGCCGGGGTCTCCTCCCGTGGCCGTGGGGTTGAGGTGGTGGCAGAGTGCCACATTGTTTTGTCAGTATGGCTATACTGCGGTCATCACTCCGGCTAGCAGTGTCAGCCTCGTTACAGTGGCCACCGAAAGGTCGTCAGGAGAGTTCCATCTCTATAGATCCGATGGTTGACTCCAACGAACATATGTAAATTATGGACGATGACGTGACGCAAAGGAATGGTTTTGCAGCTCAATCGCATATGGTTGCTGGGATTGAGGAAAAGTGGTGGCGACAACACATTGGTGACTTCAAGAGTGGTGCTACTCGAGCACCCAGTCTCGAGCTCCGGGGTGAAAGCCTAAGTCTAACCCGAGTTGGGTATACTTGGCAATGACGATATTTTACGTCGTTACCTTGTTGAAGGCATTACTCGGATATGCTCAGACTAGTTTTTCTGGGTGAAAACCTAGATCTTGGCCTCGGATGGTCAGATCCGGTGACGACGATGCTTGAGCTTTGCTCCCTTCCTGAAAGCATTGATGTTGAAGTACCTCGTCGTCTGTGCGGGCGGGCCAGCACACTGCCTGCCCCCCAATTGCGTTGCGTATATGTTCCATTCACTCCCTCGTCACACAATGTGCGTGACAACACATGTCGTCTAGCCTCGACCGCAACCACTCACCCTCCCAACCTCCCACGGCTGTAATTGCTCACTCACGAAAAGAGAGAGCACATACGCCAATGGTGTATCCTTATTTTGCGAATTCAATGGTGTATCCTATTGTTTGTGCGTGTAGATCGGTATGCTAAGAGCATCTCCAGCCGCGCCTCCGGGATGGCCTTCCCGGGTGATTTATTAGAGCCGGCGCCGAAAAACGGTTCAGTCGCGCCCCCAGGATGCCGAATTACACCGCCTCGGTCTGTTTTTGTGCCCGACACTCGCAGGCCGAACCCGGCGCACTAGGGGGCGCTCGCGGGCTCCGGCCCAAGGGAAAAGCGTTCCTGGGGCCACATTGACAGGCGAAAACTCAAGCCACCCGTCCAGATTCGCCTTCTGCCCCCCGCGCTCGGCCGCCACCCTGCGACACCCTGCCGATCCCGACGCCGACCACCGCCTGCCGCAGCTAGGTAGACCGTCTCCAGTCGGGAAAAAGAAGGGGTTTCACCGAGGCAGCCTCTTCGCCGCCGCCCCGAGCACCTTTTGTTGGGTTTCGTAGTAATTTCAAAAATTTTCCTACGCACACGCAAGATCATGTGATGCATAGCAACGAGGGGAGAGTGTTGTCTACGTACCCAACGCAGACTGACTGCGGAAGCGATGACACGACGTAGAGGAAGTAGTCGTACGTCTTCACGATCCAACCGATCAAGCACCGAAACTACGGCACCTCCGAGTTCGAGCACACGTTCAGCTCGATGACGATCCCCGGACTCCGATCCAGCAAAGTGTCGGGGAAGAGTTCCGTCAGCACGACGGCGTGGTGACGATCTTGATGAACTATAGTAGCAGGGCTTCGCCTAAACTCCGCTACAGTATTATCGAGGTATATGGTGGCAGGGGGCACCGCACACGGCTAAGGAATAGATCACGTGGATCAACTTGTGTGTTTAGAGGTGCCCCTTCCTCCGTATATAAAGGAGGAGAGGAGGGGAGGCTGGCCGGCCAAGGAGGGGAGGCGCAGGAGAGTCCTACTCCCTCTGGGAGTAGGATTCCTCCCCCCAATCCTAGTCCAACTAGGATTCCTCGGAGGGGAAGGGAGAGAGGGGTGGCCGGCCACCTCTCCTAGTCCTAATAGGACTAGGGGAAGGGGGGAGGCGCGCAGCCCTTGTGGGCAGCCCTTTCACCTTTCCACTAAGGCCCATGAAGGCCCATATGGCTCCCGGGGGGTTCCGGTAACCTCCCGGTAACCCGGTAAAATCCCGATTTCACCCGGAACACTTCCGATGTCCAAACATAGGCTTCCAATATATCAATCTTTACGTCTCGACCATTTCGAGACTCCTCGTCATGTCCGTGATCACATCCGGGACTCCGAACAACCTTCGGTACATCAAAATGCATAAACTCATAATGTAACTGTCATCGTAACCTTAAGCGTGCGGCCCCTACGGGTTCGAGAACAATGTAGACATGACCGAGACACGTCTCCGGTCAATAAACAATAGCGGGACCTGGATGCCCATATTGGCTCCTACATATTCTATGAAGATCTTTATCGGTCAGACCGCATAACGACATACGTTGTTCCCTTTGTCATTGGTATGTTACTTGCCCGAGATTCGATCGTCGATATCCAATATCTAGTTCAATCTCGTTACCGGCAAGTCTCTTTACTCGTTCCGTAATACATCATCTCACAACTAACATATTAGTTGTAATGCTTGCAAGGCTTATGTGATCTGTATTACCGAGAGGGCCCAGAGATACCTCTCCGACAATCGGAGTGACAAATCCTAATCTCGAAATACGCCAACCCAACATCTACCTTTGGAGACACCTGTAATGCTCCTTTATAATCACCCAGTTACGTTGTGACGTTTGGTAGCACCCAAAGTGTTCCTCCGGTAAACGGGAGTTGCATAATCTCATAGTCATAGGAACATGTATAAGTCATGAAGAAAGCATTAGCAACATACTAAACGATCGGGTGCTAAGCTAATGGAATGGGTCATGTCAATCAGATCATTCAACTAATGATGTGACCTCGTTAATCAAATAACAACTCTTTGTCCATGGTTAGGAAACATAACCATCTTTGATTAACGAGCTAGTCAAGTAGAGGCATACTAGTGACACTTTGTTTGTCTATGTATTCACACATGTATTATGTTTCCGGTTAATACAATTCTAGCATGAATAATAAACATTTATCATGATTATAAGGAAATAAATAATAACTTTATTATTGCCTCTAGGGCATATTTCCTTCAGTCTCCCACTTGCACTAGAGTCAATAATCTAGATTACACTGTAATGAATCTAACACCCATGGAGCTTTGGTGCTGATCATGTTTTGCTCGTGGAAGAGGCTTAGTCAACGGGTCTGCAACATTCAGATCCGTATGTATCTTGCAAATGTCTATGTCTCCCACCTGGACTAGATCCCGGATGGAGTTGAAGCGTCTCTTGATGTGTTTGGTCCTTTTGTGAAATCTGGATTCCTTTGCCAAGGCAATTGCACCAGTATTGTCACAAAAGATTTTCATTGGACCCGATGCATTAGGTATGACACCTAGATCGGATATGAACTCCTTCATCCAGACTCCTTCGTTCGCTGCTTCCGAAGCAGCTATGTACTCCGCTTCACATGTAGATCCCGCTACGACGCTTTGTTTAGAACTGCACCAACTGACAGCTCCACCGTTCAATGTAAACACGTATCCGGTTTGCGATTTAGAATCGTCCGGATCAGTGTCAAAGCTTGCATCAACGTAACCTTTTACGGTGAGCTCTTTGTCACCTCCATATACGAGAAACATATCCTTAGTCCTTTTCAGGTATTTCAGGATGTTCTTGACCGCTGTCCAGTGATCCACTCCTGGATTACTTTGGTACCTCCCTGCTAAACTTATAGCAAGGCACACATCAGGTCTGGTACACAACATTGCATACATGATAGAGTCTATGGCTGATGCATAGGGAACATCTTTCATATTCTCTCTATCTTCTGCAGTGGTCGGGCATTGAGTCTTACTCAACTTCACACCTTGTAATACAGGCAAGAATCCTTTCTTTGCTTGATCCATTTTGAATTTCTTCAAAATCTTGTCAAGGTATGTGCTTTGTGAAAGTCCAATTAAGCGTCTTGATCTATCTTTATAGATCTTAATGCCTAATATGTAAGCAGCTTCACCGAGGTCTTTCATTGAAAAAACTTTTATTCAAGTATCCCTTTATGCTATCTAGAAATTCTATATCATTTCCAATCAGCAATATGTCATCCACATATAATATCAGAAATGCTACAGAGCTCCCACTCACTTTCTTGTAAATACAGGCTTCTCCGAAAGTCTGTATAAAACCAAATGCTTTGATCACACTATCAAAATGTTTATTCCAACTCCGAGAGGCTTGCACCAGTCCATAAATGGATCGCTGGAGCTTGCAGTTGCTTGCGGCGGCTTTCATGTTTTGCAGAGTGCCCCTTGTATCTTTAAGGCGTTTCCTGTTTTTGGTGTTCGCGTCGGAGGAGCGGCGTGGCATCTGGCATGTCGACAACGGCAAGTCTCAGCGGCATGGAGCAGTAGGGGTATCGCCGGTGGGCGTGTGATGATGGACGAGCGCAGGATGGTGGCACTGTCTGGCGTCGTGGTGGCGTCGATGGCAGAGTGACCTGGCACGGTTCATGCAACAGTACAGCTCTGAAGATGGATTGATGGTACGTGGCTGCGGCGGCCTCATACCCGGCAGGGGTCCTGGTTGAAGAGCACGCCGGACTGGTGGGTGCCCATACCCGGCAGGTGTCCTGGTTGGGACCTCAGGTCTTAGATGTTAGGTTTGGCTGCGAGGTCTGTTTGGTATTAGGCCCAGACCATCAGCGCCCCTTCATCAGTTAGATAGGAGTAGCGACAGAGGTTGCGAAGATGGTGGCTTTGGTCTTACTGTTGTACGACTTTGTAAGGTCCTGTGTTAATAATTAATAAATTGACCGTATGCATCGTCCAGATGCAGAGGCCGGGGGTATTCCTCCTTTTCGAAAAAAAATCTAAGAAAATAGTGCTTCTCCCTGCGTTTTTATTTATTTTACATATGTTCTTTGATCTAAGTTCGAACGGAAGATCAGAAACCGGATGGTCATCGATAACATCCGGACCTTGTAACTTGACTTGCAGCATTCAATCTAAGAGCATCTTTGATTGTGGGTTAATCCGGGACGCCTTCCGCGGAGACTGTAACCACTTGCTTCAGTGGTGTGCGGCTGGTGTGCAGATATCTGTAGCTGATGCTCCCCTCCCCTTGTTATATTATTATTAATGCAAATGTTCAGGTGGGCGATTGCTCCTTGTTGACATCTAAAATTAAAGTTTTGATCTAACTCAAAATTTGCAACGTTTGACCAAATTTATAGAAAAACATATAGATGATTTTAATGGCACTCAATTGCTACAAACTTATCAAAATTTATTTTAAGACACATCTATCAAGTAAATAAAAACAATGGGAATACAATTGAGCAGGGGGGGAAGGCACGCATGCATGCCATGCGCAGACAAGAGAAAGAAACTAGAGTGGCCGGTCTACCAACTGAGGCACGCACCAAGGCAGTCAATGGGCAGAAACTGAAAGCAACAAGCGGTCTAAAGCGAAGATGCAAATTTCGAGGGAGTTTCGTCAGTTCAAGCAACCATGTCAGTCTCGATGATGTTGGTTGAACGGTTGCTGAGTGCTGACCAGCAGAATTACTACTACAACCTCATATACTTTACATGATTTTTGAACGAATTCTAAATGATAGAAATTTTGTAGATTTTTTTCTTTAAAGTCTTTTGGTATCCTATTCATATGAAGGATAGAAAATAATACTTCGTATTTCAAAGGAAAAAATATATTATTATAGACCCGGTGAAGAATTCTTATGCTATGAGACAAATGACATCTCTTTCCTAAACAGAATAAGATACATGCCATCTCGTTTTTTGTTCCCGTGATATTCCTATCCTATAAACCAAAAGAAGGCTATGTATACGAGTGTTTTCGAATATAGACGCAACAGAAATTACTTTATGCACATAGTCAATCACACATGCAGCATATATCAATATATCCGAGTAGTACACTGGGAATGCCCTTTGGTTCCCGGGTGTATATACTCCTGATATGGGAAAAATAATTAATAATTAAAAATGGTCAAAAAAGTTTAGAACTTTTCTAAAATAAACTTGACTTTCTTTTGCAATACTATATAAATTTTCACCAATAAAAAACCAGCGTTGACTTCAGGGCAAAGAATAAGTATTACAAGTCACTATTCACACTATTTTGGCCGGATTTTTTTAATGAAGACAACGGTTTTTTTTTGTTTTTTTGCGGTATTTTTTAACAAGTACAATGGAACGTCAATTTTATTTCAAAATTATCTTCAGAACTTTTTGACTTTTAATTTAATTAATATTTTTTCAAATAGAATGTACATCCATAGACCAAATATTCATGTCCAGTAGTACACTACCTACTAAACAAGATTTCAAAAGGAAGCTCCGGGGCTTGCTTGACCGACTAATAATATAGTCATGCGAGTTGCGTGCGCAACCAATGTTTAATTAGTCATAATCGGTCGGTGCTTTGCATGTACCAGAGAGAATTGCAAAAAACATCGACATTGAAGGCTAGGTTTGCAGAAATCACAATTCTGCAATTTTGTGCCGAAAACCACTAATTCCAAGGTTAATTTTTTGCAAAAAACACTAGTCGTCGGCTTAGGAGGTTTTGAGCACGATTATGACAGGGAGGTCCCACTGGACAGGGCGACCTGGCAAAGAAAAAAAGCTAATTACACCCTGATGCATTCGTGATTTGCAAAAGGACCCTTGAAAAAAAAGCAATCAGGTCCTCCGTGACCAACGTCTCCCACTGGTCCGGTGGTAGACGCCGCCGGCCACTTCCTCTCCGGGCTGCCACCATTGAGAGCCGGGGGAAACGTGGCGTGAGGCCGGAATGGACGGTGAGCGTGTCCGACGCCACTGCTGCTCGCGCCCATACATGGCCTGCGCAGCGGCTGCTCCATCCGGTGTGCCTCCCCGTCACCTCACCAGCGCCGATGCAGGTGAGCAGCAAGGGCGGCGGCGGCTTGAGCTCCGGCCGCGGTGAGGCGCCCTCCCTCACCAGTCACCATGCCAACGCGGGCCAAGGAGCGGTGATTGGGAGGCCGGCACCGACGCCAGGGAGCGAGGGGGAGGAGGAGGAAACGAGCTCCTTGCGGAAGGACTTGGCGCCGACGAGCTTTTGTGCGTGGAGGCGTTGAACTCCGTGGTTGACACGACGCCACCGCGGAACCTGCGGGGCGGCGGCGGCGCGCAGCGACGGGTCCGCGGCGAAGGACTTGGAGGCAGCGACGGGCCGGGCGGCGAAGGACTTGGAGGCAGCGACGGGCGGCGAAGGACTTGGAGGCAGCGATGGGTCCGGGTACTCGCCGGTGGACGTGGAGGCACGGCTGGACGCCGGGAGCAGACCGGATGTGCACGCCGGGGCCGAGCTCGGCGGCTGGGCAGCAGGAAGACGATGCCAGATTTTTTTGTTTACTGCACGAACCTTATCCTCTTCGGTCCTTTTACAGTTTAGTCCATGCTATTTTTTCTATTTGTGATCTGTTATATTGTGCCACGTCGCCCTGTCCAGCGGGACCCTCCTGTGCTCAAAACGTTCTAAGCTGGCGACTAGTGTTTTTTGCAAAAAATTAGCCTGAGAATTAGTGGTTTTTGGCACAAAACTATAGGATTGTGATTCCTGCAAACCTAGCCTTCAATGTCGATGTTTTCTGCAATTCACTCCATGTACCATTCCGGTATATGAGCATAATTGCTTCGATGCCAAAAGTTGGCATGCCAAATTTTGGCAACTACCAAATATTGGCTAGAGATTGGTTGCTTGCCAATTCTCGTTGCCAATCTCACAAAAAGTTGCCAAATGTTGGCAACTTTTAACTTTGCCAAATGTTGGCTTGCCAAATATTGGCAATGCCAAATGTTGGTAGCAAACCAATTATGCTCTATATGCCTGCTGTCTCGTTCTCGTACATCATCCATCGAATACTTTTAACGAATCCAGCTAGCTAGCTGTGCAGCATTTTGTATGTACGCACTACGCAGACATATATTCCGGTATAAACACACATGCAGCCTGACGGTGCCGAGCACATGTAATGCTGTTACGTACACAGATTGACCTAATTGCTGAGTCCTTGACCTGAGAACTGAAGGAGACTGCTAGCAGACGCGGACAGTTTTACTTTTGTAAAAACATCCGCCTTGTACTCTCAAAGAAACTACACAAACACCATTTCACGTTGAAAATCAGCAGGATACAATAAGCTAGTGTCCATAGATTGTTTGACATTTCGGCCTGATTGGGGAAAGCCCCCTCCTCCTCTAATACTCATGAGTACAACAGTACAGTACATCAAAATGCCGGGGTGTCTGTTCGTCGACCGCAGCCCAATAGGGCTCGCACTCCCATTGTTTTTTGCTTCTGGTTGTCAGGCAACTTTCCTTAAAAACGGCTTCTCTCTTTTTGATAGATTTGAAAATATGTACTTCCTCCGTTCCAAAATATAAAAACGTTTTTGACACTACACTAGTATCAAAAACGATCTTATATTATGAGACGAAGGGAGTACATGCGAGATTAAATAATCTAGAACTAAAACAATGTTGTTATTTTATAGAATGTTTTTGTACTTAAAAAGATATTCATGATTTTTTGAAAGTTCTTGATTATATTCACTGATTATATATATATATATATTCATTGATTATATATATATATATAGGATCAATCTTATCATGAATTTATAATGTTCATGAATTTCAAAAAATCAAATTTATAATAGGTTAAATAAAAAAATAAAAAAGGCGGAAGAAAACCATAAAAAACAAAAGAATAAAAACAATAAAATGAAAGAATGAAATGGAATTTTCGCAAAAAATAAAGAATGAAATGGAAAACTCAAATGGAAAAAAGATCAGATAAATCAAAGAAACCGAAACAAACGAAAACCTAGAAATGAAAACAGCTGTCCCTGATTGGATATGGTGTCCCGTACATATGTGCCACCAGTGTACGTACCCACTTTGAGTTTGAACCCTTTGAAAGCACAAAAATATTTGATTTGGTTGAGTAAATTCGGCATGTGTGCGATGGTAGGAGGTGTTCGTTGGCTGGCAGCCTAATTAGGACAGACACTCTCGGTTTCTCTTCCTTTTGTTTGTTAGAGAATTTTCCTTAAAAACGGCTTCTCTTTTATTGATAGATTTGAAAATACGTAATTGCGAGATTAAAAAAATAAATAACTAAAAACAAGTTTGTGATTTAATAAAATATTTTTGTACTTTCAAAAAGATTCATGATTTGTTAAACGTTCTCGCTTAAATGTTATTTTATTTCATAAATGTTCAATCTTTTTTAGTCCCAATATTTTAAAAAATATTCTATGATTGGTTTTGTTATCATGAATTTTAAAAATGTTCATGAATATAAAAATATGATTTAATAAAGGGGTAAATAAAAAATATAGAAATCCAGAAGAAAACCATGGAAAAACAAAATAAAGAAGAAAATAAAATCTAAGAAAGAAATGAAAAAGTCCAAACAAAGAAGGTAATCAGATGAAAATGACAGAAATTGTAACAAAAAAAAACAACTATGCAAATATAACCAAAGGAAACAAGTGGAAAATAATATCTTTTTTTGGCTTCATGGGCTGACCCATGATAGCACACAGGGTGTGTGATTGCCCGACACCTTGTCGCAACAAGCTACAAAATAGGAGTTAGCCTTGTTTAGTAATACCTCCTCAAAATTTAAGTCCCAAAACATGCTCGATAGGAAAGACCCCGTTTATCATGGAAACGACTCCCGCGTCGCTCCTCCTGTGTGACACGGGGGAATGCAACGCCGCCGCCGGTTCCACCCCTCAGCGCCCTCCTGGCAGACGTTGTCGTTTGCCTCGCTTCCGAAGGTGGCGTGGGAGTTACGTAGCGAGCGCCGCGGTTCTTCTCGATCAGCGGCACACGAAGGCTTCGTGGCTAGGTCGCGCCGGCCGCTAATCTCGCGGCAGCGGCTGCTGCTAGGGCCGTAGGGCTTGGATCCGCCAGGATCTGGCCTCCCTTGACGCGATTACGTCTCGTCGGCAAAGGCATGGCGAGCCGACGACCCCGGGCATGCTGGTGGCATCTGTCCTGGTGCCGGGGTCTCCTCCCGTGGCCGTGGGGTTGAGGTGGTGGCAGAGTGCCACATTGTTTTGTCAGTATGGCTATACTGCGGTCATCACTCCGGCTAGCAGTGTCAGCCTCGTTACAGTGGCCACCGAAAGGTCGTCAGGAGAGTTCCATCTCTATAGATCCGATGGTTGACTCCAACGAACATATGTAAATTATGGACGATGACGTGACGCAAAGGAATGGTTTTGCAGCTCAATCGCATATGGTTGCTGGGATTGAGGAAAAGTGGTGGCGACAACACATTGGTGACTTCAAGAGTGGTGCTACTCGAGCACCCAGTCTCGAGCTCCGGGGTGAAAGCCTAAGTCTAACCCGAGTTGGGTATACTTGGCAATGACGATATTTTACGTCGTTACCTTGTTGAAGGCATTACTCGGATATGCTCAGACTAGTTTTTCTGGGTGAAAACCTAGATCTTGGCCTCGGATGGTCAGATCCGGTGACGACGATGCTTGAGCTTTGCTCCCTTCCTGAAAGCATTGATGTTGAAGTACCTCGTCGTCTGTGCGGGCGGGCCAGCACACTGCCTGCCCCCCAATTGCGTTGCGTATATGTTCCATTCACTCCCTCGTCACACAATGTGCGTGACAACACATGTCGTCTAGCCTCGACCGCAACCACTCACCCTCCCAACCTCCCACGGCTGTAATTGCTCACTCACGAAAAGAGAGAGCACATACGCCAATGGTGTATCCTTATTTTGCGAATTCAATGGTGTATCCTATTGTTTGTGCGTGTAGATCGGTATGCTAAGAGCATCTCCAGCCGCGCCTCCGGGATGGCCTTCCCGGGTGATTTATTAGAGCCGGCGCCGAAAAACGGTTCAGTCGCGCCCCCAGGATGCCGAATTACACCGCCTCGGTCTGTTTTTGTGCCCGACACTCGCAGGCCGAACCCGGCGCACTAGGGGGCGCTCGCGGGCTCCGGCCCAAGGGAAAAGCGTTCCTGGGGCCACATTGACAGGCGAAAACTCAAGCCACCCGTCCAGATTCGCCTTCTGCCCCCCGCGCTCGGCCGCCACCCTGCGACACCCTGCCGATCCCGACGCCGACCACCGCCTGCCGCAGCTAGGTAGACCGTCTCCAGTCGGGAAAAAGAAGGGGTTTCACCGAGGCAGCCTCTTCGCCGCCGCCCCGAGCACCTTTTGTTGGGTTTCGTAGTAATTTCAAAAATTTTCCTACGCACACGCAAGATCATGTGATGCATAGCAACGAGGGGAGAGTGTTGTCTACGTACCCAACGCAGACTGACTGCGGAAGCGATGACACGACGTAGAGGAAGTAGTCGTACGTCTTCACGATCCAACCGATCAAGCACCGAAACTACGGCACCTCCGAGTTCGAGCACACGTTCAGCTCGATGACGATCCCCGGACTCCGATCCAGCAAAGTGTCGGGGAAGAGTTCCGTCAGCACGACGGCGTGGTGACGATCTTGATGAACTATAGTAGCAGGGCTTCGCCTAAACTCCGCTACAGTATTATCGAGGTATATGGTGGCAGGGGGCACCGCACACGGCTAAGGAATAGATCACGTGGATCAACTTGTGTGTTTAGAGGTGCCCCTTCCTCCGTATATAAAGGAGGAGAGGAGGGGAGGCTGGCCGGCCAAGGAGGGGAGGCGCAGGAGAGTCCTACTCCCTCTGGGAGTAGGATTCCTCCCCCCAATCCTAGTCCAACTAGGATTCCTCGGAGGGGAAGGGAGAGAGGGGTGGCCGGCCACCTCTCCTAGTCCTAATAGGACTAGGGGAAGGGGGGAGGCGCGCAGCCCTTGTGGGCAGCCCTTTCACCTTTCCACTAAGGCCCATGAAGGCCCATATGGCTCCCGGGGGGTTCCGGTAACCTCCCGGTAACCCGGTAAAATCCCGATTTCACCCGGAACACTTCCGATGTCCAAACATAGGCTTCCAATATATCAATCTTTACGTCTCGACCATTTCGAGACTCCTCGTCATGTCCGTGATCACATCCGGGACTCCGAACAACCTTCGGTACATCAAAATGCATAAACTCATAATGTAACTGTCATCGTAACCTTAAGCGTGCGGCCCCTACGGGTTCGAGAACAATGTAGACATGACCGAGACACATCTCCGGTCAATAAACAATAGCGGGACCTGGATGCCCATATTGGCTCCTACATATTCTATGAAGATCTTTATCGGTCAGACCGCATAACGACATACGTTGTTCCCTTTGTCATTGGTATGTTACTTGCCCGAGATTCGATCGTCGATATCCAATATCTAGTTCAATCTCGTTACCGGCAAGTCTCTTTACTCGTTCCGTAATACATCATCTCACAACTAACATATTAGTTGTAATGCTTGCAAGGCTTATGTGATCTGTATTACCGAGAGGGCCCAGAGATACCTCTCCGACAATCGGAGTGACAAATCCTAATCTCGAAATACGCCAACCCAACATCTACCTTTGGAGACACCTGTAATGCTCCTTTATAATCACCCAGTTACGTTGTGACGTTTGGTAGCACCCAAAGTGTTCCTCCGGTAAACGGGAGTTGCATAATCTCATAGTCATAGGAACATGTATAAGTCATGAAGAAAGCATTAGCAACATACTAAACGATCGGGTGCTAAGCTAATGGAATGGGTCATGTCAATCAGATCATTCAACTAATGATGTGACCTCGTTAATCAAATAACAACTCTTTGTCCATGGTTAGGAAACATAACCATCTTTGATTAACGAGCTAGTCAAGTAGAGGCATACTAGTGACACTTTGTTTGTCTATGTATTCACACATGTATTATGTTTCCGGTTAATACAATTCTAGCATGAATAATAAACATTTATCATGATTATAAGGAAATAAATAATAACTTTATTATTGCCTCTAGGGCATATTTCCTTCAGTCTCCCACTTGCACTAGAGTCAATAATCTAGATTACACTGTAATGAATCTAACACCCATGGAGCTTTGGTGCTGATCATGTTTTGCTCGTGGAAGAGGCTTAGTCAACGGGTCTGCAACATTCAGATCCGTATGTATCTTGCAAATGTCTATGTCTCCCACCTGGACTAGATCCCGGATGGAGTTGAAGCGTCTCTTGATGTGTTTGGTCCTTTTGTGAAATCTGGATTCCTTTGCCAAGGCAATTGCACCAGTATTGTCACAAAAGATTTTCATTGGACCCGATGCATTAGGTATGACACCTAGATCGGATATGAACTCCTTCATCCAGACTCCTTCGTTCGCTGCTTCCGAAGCAGCTATGTACTCCGCTTCACATGTAGATCCCGCTACGACGCTTTGTTTAGAACTGCACCAACTGACAGCTCCACCGTTCAATGTAAACACGTATCCGGTTTGCGATTTAGAATCGTCCGGATCAGTGTCAAAGCTTGCATCAACGTAACCTTTTACGGTGAGCTCTTTGTCACCTCCATATACGAGAAACATATCCTTAGTCCTTTTCAGGTATTTCAGGATGTTCTTGACCGCTGTCCAGTGATCCACTCCTGGATTACTTTGGTACCTCCCTGCTAAACTTATAGCAAGGCACACATCAGGTCTGGTACACAACATTGCATACATGATAGAGTCTATGGCTGATGCATAGGGAACATCTTTCATATTCTCTCTATCTTCTGCAGTGGTCGGGCATTGAGTCTTACTCAACTTCACACCTTGTAATACAGGCAAGAATCCTTTCTTTGCTTGATCCATTTTGAATTTCTTCAAAATCTTGTCAAGGTATGTGCTTTGTGAAAGTCCAATTAAGCGTCTTGATCTATCTTTATAGATCTTAATGCCTAATATGTAAGCAGCTTCACCGAGGTCTTTCATTGAAAAAACTTTTATTCAAGTATCCCTTTATGCTATCTAGAAATTCTATATCATTTCCAATCAGCAATATGTCATCCACATATAATATCAGAAATGCTACAGAGCTCCCACTCACTTTCTTGTAAATACAGGCTTCTCCGAAAGTCTGTATAAAACCAAATGCTTTGATCACACTATCAAAATGTTTATTCCAACTCCGAGAGGCTTGCACCAGTCCATAAATGGATCGCTGGAGCTTGCAGTTGCTTGCGGCGGCTTTCATGTTTTGCAGAGTGCCCCTTGTATCTTTAAGGCGTTTCCTGTTTTTGGTGTTCGCGTCGGAGGAGCGGCGTGGCATCTGGCATGTCGACAACGGCAAGTCTCAGCGGCATGGAGCAGTAGGGGTATCGCCGGTGGGCGTGTGATGATGGACGAGCGCAGGATGGTGGCACTGTCTGGCGTCGTGGTGGCGTCGATGGCAGAGTGACCTGGCACGGTTCATGCAACAGTACAGCTCTGAAGATGGATTGATGGTACGTGGCTGCGGCGGCCTCATACCCGGCAGGGGTCCTGGTTGAAGAGCACGCCGGACTGGTGGGTGCCCATACCCGGCAGGTGTCCTGGTTGGGACCTCAGGTCTTAGATGTTAGGTTTGGCTGCGAGGTCTGTTTGGTATTAGGCCCAGACCATCAGCGCCCCTTCATCAGTTAGATAGGAGTAGCGACAGAGGTTGCGAAGATGGTGGCTTTGGTCTTACTGTTGTACGACTTTGTAAGGTCCTGTGTTAATAATTAATAAATTGACCGTATGCATCGTCCAGATGCAGAGGCCGGGGGTATTCCTCCTTTTCGAAAAAAAATCTAAGAAAATAGTGCTTCTCCCTGCGTTTTTATTTATTTTACATATGTTCTTTGATCTAAGTTCGAACGGAAGATCAGAAACCGGATGGTCATCGATAACATCCGGACCTTGTAACTTGACTTGCAGCATTCAATCTAAGAGCATCTTTGATTGTGGGTTAATCCGGGACGCCTTCCGCGGAGACTGTAACCACTTGCTTCAGTGGTGTGCGGCTGGTGTGCAGATATCTGTAGCTGATGCTCCCCTCCCCTTGTTATATTATTATTAATGCAAATGTTCAGGTGGGCGATTGCTCCTTGTTGACATCTAAAATTAAAGTTTTGATCTAACTCAAAATTTGCAACGTTTGACCAAATTTATAGAAAAACATATAGATGATTTTAATGGCACTCAATTGCTACAAACTTATCAAAATTTATTTTAAGACACATCTATCAAGTAAATAAAAACAATGGGAATACAATTGAGCAGGGGGGGAAGGCACGCATGCATGCCATGCGCAGACAAGAGAAAGAAACTAGAGTGGCCGGTCTACCAACTGAGGCACGCACCAAGGCAGTCAATGGGCAGAAACTGAAAGCAACAAGCGGTCTAAAGCGAAGATGCAAATTTCGAGGGAGTTTCGTCAGTTCAAGCAACCATGTCAGTCTCGATGATGTTGGTTGAACGGTTGCTGAGTGCTGACCAGCAGAATTACTACTACAACCTCATATACTTTACATGATTTTTGAACGAATTCTAAATGATAGAAATTTTGTAGATTTTTTTCTTTAAAGTCTTTTGGTATCCTATTCATATGAAGGATAGAAAATAATACTTCGTATTTCAAAGGAAAAAATATATTATTATAGACCCGGTGAAGAATTCTTATGCTATGAGACAAATGACATCTCTTTCCTAAACAGAATAAGATACATGCCATCTCGTTTTTTGTTCCCGTGATATTCCTATCCTATAAACCAAAAGAAGGCTATGTATACGAGTGTTTTCGAATATAGACGCAACAGAAATTACTTTATGCACATAGTCAATCACACATGCAGCATATATCAATATATCCGAGTAGTACACTGGGAATGCCCTTTGGTTCCCGGGTGTATATACTCCTGATATGGGAAAAATAATTAATAATTAAAAATGGTCAAAAAAGTTTAGAACTTTTCTAAAATAAACTTGACTTTCTTTTGCAATACTATATAAATTTTCACCAATAAAAAACCAGCGTTGACTTCAGGGCAAAGAATAAGTATTACAAGTCACTATTCACACTATTTTGGCCGGATTTTTTTAATGAAGACAACGGTTTTTTTTTGTTTTTTTGCGGTATTTTTTAACAAGTACAATGGAACGTCAATTTTATTTCAAAATTATCTTCAGAACTTTTTGACTTTTAATTTAATTAATATTTTTTCAAATAGAATGTACATCCATAGACCAAATATTCATGTCCAGTAGTACACTACCTACTAAACAAGATTTCAAAAGGAAGCTCCGGGGCTTGCTTGACCGACTAATAATATAGTCATGCGAGTTGCGTGCGCAACCAATGTTTAATTAGTCATAATCGGTCGGTGCTTTGCATGTACCAGAGAGAATTGCAAAAAACATCGACATTGAAGGCTAGGTTTGCAGAAATCACAATTCTGCAATTTTGTGCCGAAAACCACTAATTCCAAGGTTAATTTTTTGCAAAAAACACTAGTCGTCGGCTTAGGAGGTTTTGAGCACGATTATGACAGGGAGGTCCCACTGGACAGGGCGACCTGGCAAAGAAAAAAAGCTAATTACACCCTGATGCATTCGTGATTTGCAAAAGGACCCTTGAAAAAAAAGCAATCAGGTCCTCCGTGACCAACGTCTCCCACTGGTCCGGTGGTAGACGCCGCCGGCCACTTCCTCTCCGGGCTGCCACCATTGAGAGCCGGGGGAAACGTGGCGTGAGGCCGGAATGGACGGTGAGCGTGTCCGACGCCACTGCTGCTCGCGCCCATACATGGCCTGCGCAGCGGCTGCTCCATCCGGTGTGCCTCCCCGTCACCTCACCAGCGCCGATGCAGGTGAGCAGCAAGGGCGGCGGCGGCTTGAGCTCCGGCCGCGGTGAGGCGCCCTCCCTCACCAGTCACCATGCCAACGCGGGCCAAGGAGCGGTGATTGGGAGGCCGGCACCGACGCCAGGGAGCGAGGGGGAGGAGGAGGAAACGAGCTCCTTGCGGAAGGACTTGGCGCCGACGAGCTTTTGTGCGTGGAGGCGTTGAACTCCGTGGTTGACACGACGCCACCGCGGAACCTGCGGGGCGGCGGCGGCGCGCAGCGACGGGTCCGCGGCGAAGGACTTGGAGGCAGCGACGGGCCGGGCGGCGAAGGACTTGGAGGCAGCGACGGGCGGCGAAGGACTTGGAGGCAGCGATGGGTCCGGGTACTCGCCGGTGGACGTGGAGGCACGGCTGGACGCCGGGAGCAGACCGGATGTGCACGCCGGGGCCGAGCTCGGCGGCTGGGCAGCAGGAAGACGATGCCAGATTTTTTTGTTTACTGCACGAACCTTATCCTCTTCGGTCCTTTTACAGTTTAGTCCATGCTATTTTTTCTATTTGTGATCTGTTATATTGTGCCACGTCGCCCTGTCCAGCGGGACCCTCCTGTGCTCAAAACGTTCTAAGCTGGCGACTAGTGTTTTTTGCAAAAAATTAGCCTGAGAATTAGTGGTTTTTGGCACAAAACTATAGGATTGTGATTCCTGCAAACCTAGCCTTCAATGTCGATGTTTTCTGCAATTCACTCCATGTACCATTCCGGTATATGAGCATAATTGCTTCGATGCCAAAAGTTGGCATGCCAAATTTTGGCAACTACCAAATATTGGCTAGAGATTGGTTGCTTGCCAATTCTCGTTGCCAATCTCACAAAAAGTTGCCAAATGTTGGCAACTTTTAACTTTGCCAAATGTTGGCTTGCCAAATATTGGCAATGCCAAATGTTGGTAGCAAACCAATTATGCTCTATATGCCTGCTGTCTCGTTCTCGTACATCATCCATCGAATACTTTTAACGAATCCAGCTAGCTAGCTGTGCAGCATTTTGTATGTACGCACTACGCAGACATATATTCCGGTATAAACACACATGCAGCCTGACGGTGCCGAGCACATGTAATGCTGTTACGTACACAGATTGACCTAATTGCTGAGTCCTTGACCTGAGAACTGAAGGAGACTGCTAGCAGACGCGGACAGTTTTACTTTTGTAAAAACATCCGCCTTGTACTCTCAAAGAAACTACACAAACACCATTTCACGTTGAAAATCAGCAGGATACAATAAGCTAGTGTCCATAGATTGTTTGACATTTCGGCCTGATTGGGGAAAGCCCCCTCCTCCTCTAATACTCATGAGTACAACAGTACAGTACATCAAAATGCCGGGGTGTCTGTTCGTCGACCGCAGCCCAATAGGGCTCGCACTCCCATTGTTTTTTGCTTCTGGTTGTCAGGCAACTTTCCTTAAAAACGGCTTCTCTCTTTTTGATAGATTTGAAAATATGTACTTCCTCCGTTCCAAAATATAAAAACGTTTTTGACACTACACTAGTATCAAAAACGATCTTATATTATGAGACGAAGGGAGTACATGCGAGATTAAATAATCTAGAACTAAAACAATGTTGTTATTTTATAGAATGTTTTTGTACTTAAAAAGATATTCATGATTTTTTGAAAGTTCTTGATTATATTCACTGATTATATATATATATATATTCATTGATTATATATATATATATAGGATCAATCTTATCATGAATTTATAATGTTCATGAATTTCAAAAAATCAAATTTATAATAGGTTAAATAAAAAAATAAAAAAGGCGGAAGAAAACCATAAAAAACAAAAGAATAAAAACAATAAAATGAAAGAATGAAATGGAATTTTCGCAAAAAATAAAGAATGAAATGGAAAACTCAAATGGAAAAAAGATCAGATAAATCAAAGAAACCGAAACAAACGAAAACCTAGAAATGAAAACAGCTGTCCCTGATTGGATATGGTGTCCCGTACATATGTGCCACCAGTGTACGTACCCACTTTGAGTTTGAACCCTTTGAAAGCACAAAAATATTTGATTTGGTTGAGTAAATTCGGCATGTGTGCGATGGTAGGAGGTGTTCGTTGGCTGGCAGCCTAATTAGGACAGACACTCTCGGTTTCTCTTCCTTTTGTTTGTTAGAGAATTTTCCTTAAAAACGGCTTCTCTTTTATTGATAGATTTGAAAATACGTAATTGCGAGATTAAAAAAATAAATAACTAAAAACAAGTTTGTGATTTAATAAAATATTTTTGTACTTTCAAAAAGATTCATGATTTGTTAAACGTTCTCGCTTAAATGTTATTTTATTTCATAAATGTTCAATCTTTTTTAGTCCCAATATTTTAAAAAATATTCTATGATTGGTTTTGTTATCATGAATTTTAAAAATGTTCATGAATATAAAAATATGATTTAATAAAGGGGTAAATAAAAAATATAGAAATCCAGAAGAAAACCATGGAAAAACAAAATAAAGAAGAAAATAAAATCTAAGAAAGAAATGAAAAAGTCCAAACAAAGAAGGTAATCAGATGAAAATGACAGAAATTGTAACAAAAAAAAACAACTATGCAAATATAACCAAAGGAAACAAGTGGAAAATAATATCTTTTTTTGGCTTCATGGGCTGACCCATGATAGCACACAGGGTGTGTGATTGCCCGACACCTTGTCGCAACAAGCTACAAAATAGGAGTTAGCCTTGTTTAGTAATACCTCCTCAAAATTTAAGTCCCAAAACATGCTCGATAGGAAAGACCCCGTTTATCATGGAAACGACTCCCGCGTCGCTCCTCCTGTGTGACACGGGGGAATGCAACGCCGCCGCCGGTTCCACCCCTCAGCGCCCTCCTGGCAGACGTTGTCGTTTGCCTCGCTTCCGAAGGTGGCGTGGGAGTTACGTAGCGAGCGCCGCGGTTCTTCTCGATCAGCGGCACACGAAGGCTTCGTGGCTAGGTCGCGCCGGCCGCTAATCTCGCGGCAGCGGCTGCTGCTAGGGCCGTAGGGCTTGGATCCGCCAGGATCTGGCCTCCCTTGACGCGATTACGTCTCGTCGGCAAAGGCATGGCGAGCCGACGACCCCGGGCATGCTGGTGGCATCTGTCCTGGTGCCGGGGTCTCCTCCCGTGGCCGTGGGGTTGAGGTGGTGGCAGAGTGCCACATTGTTTTGTCAGTATGGCTATACTGCGGTCATCACTCCGGCTAGCAGTGTCAGCCTCGTTACAGTGGCCACCGAAAGGTCGTCAGGAGAGTTCCATCTCTATAGATCCGATGGTTGACTCCAACGAACATATGTAAATTATGGACGATGACGTGACGCAAAGGAATGGTTTTGCAGCTCAATCGCATATGGTTGCTGGGATTGAGGAAAAGTGGTGGCGACAACACATTGGTGACTTCAAGAGTGGTGCTACTCGAGCACCCAGTCTCGAGCTCCGGGGTGAAAGCCTAAGTCTAACCCGAGTTGGGTATACTTGGCAATGACGATATTTTACGTCGTTACCTTGTTGAAGGCATTACTCGGATATGCTCAGACTAGTTTTTCTGGGTGAAAACCTAGATCTTGGCCTCGGATGGTCAGATCCGGTGACGACGATGCTTGAGCTTTGCTCCCTTCCTGAAAGCATTGATGTTGAAGTACCTCGTCGTCTGTGCGGGCGGGCCAGCACACTGCCTGCCCCCCAATTGCGTTGCGTATATGTTCCATTCACTCCCTCGTCACACAATGTGCGTGACAACACATGTCGTCTAGCCTCGACCGCAACCACTCACCCTCCCAACCTCCCACGGCTGTAATTGCTCACTCACGAAAAGAGAGAGCACATACGCCAATGGTGTATCCTTATTTTGCGAATTCAATGGTGTATCCTATTGTTTGTGCGTGTAGATCGGTATGCTAAGAGCATCTCCAGCCGCGCCTCCGGGATGGCCTTCCCGGGTGATTTATTAGAGCCGGCGCCGAAAAACGGTTCAGTCGCGCCCCCAGCATGCCGAATTACGCCGGCTCGGCCTGTTTTTGCGCCCGACGCTCGCAGGCCGAACCCGGCGCACTAGGGGGCGCTCGGGGGCTCCGACCCAAGGGAAAAGCGTTCCTGGGGCCACATTGACAGGCGAAAACTCAAGCCACCCGTCCAGATTCGCCTTCTGCCCCCCGCGCTCGGCCGCCGCCCTGCGACACCCTGCCGATCCCGGTGCCGACCACCGCCTGCCGCAGCTAGGTAGACCGTCTCCAGTCGGGAAAATGAAGGGGTTTCGCCGAGGCAGCCTCTTCGCCGCCGCCCCGGGCACCTTTTCCGGCGCTCCGGCCGCGCAGGGCCTGTACACCGGCGGGCTTGCGCCCACCTCGCCCACAAGGTGTTCGGTGAATTGCCCGGCCCGGCGATGGACTCCGAAGATGAGGAGGCTCTCGCGGCGTTGCTGGATGAGGAAGCCGAAGTCGACGTCCAGGAGCAGGAGCATCTCATGGTGCTCGCCGCCCTCGCTGGCCTGCTCGCGAGCAGTGAGAAGCCGCGGCAAGGTGGCTCGGCACTTGGGCGGGTAAAAGCAAAGAACCGGCATCGTCTAGAAGGCTACGGCATGCTCTACTCGGACTACTTCGCCGACGCTCCTTTGCACGGTGAGAAAACATTTCGGCGCCATTATCGGATGAGCCGAAAGCTTTTCCTTCGGATTGTGAATTCCATCCGGGAGTTCGACAACTACTTCAAGTGCAAGAAGGATTGCACCGGCACACTTGGATTCACCTCGATCCAGAAGTGCATGACAGCTACGAGGATAATTGCATACGGAGCTCCCGGTGATTCACTCGACGACTATGGGCGCTTGCCGAGTCCACCACCATTGAGTGTTTCTACAAGTTCTGCAGGGCAGTGGTGGCAGTGTTTGGACCGCAGTACTTGCGAACACCCAATGCGGAAGACACTGCTCGGATCCTAGCACAAAATGAAGCAAGAGGATTTCTTGGGATGCTTGGAAGCATCGACTGCCTGCATTGGAAATGAAAGAACTGTCCATTTGCTTGGCAAGGTTGTACAAAGGCGCCAAAGGCGGGTGCAGTGTGGTGCTTGAGGCAGTGGCCACACAGGACCTCTGGATTTGGCACTCTTTCTTTGGGATGACAGGAACTCACAATGACATCAACGTCCTGCAGTGCTCCCCAGTCTTTGCCAAGCTTGTTGAAGGTCATTCTCCTCCGGTGAACTTCGAGGTCAATGGACGGCAGTACAACAAGGGGTACTATCTAGCTGATGGCATCTATCCGAGATGGTCGACATTTGTGAAGACCATCTCAAACCCTGTGCCAGGAGGCAAGAACGTCTGGTTTACGAAGATTCATGAGGCTTGCAGGAAGGATGTCGAGCGGGCATTTTGTGTGCTCCAATCTCGATTTGCTGTTGTCCGGTATCCCGCTCAGGCCTGGTCGAAAAATCAAATGTGGGAGATCATGACTTGCTGTGTCATCTTGCTCAACATGATCATTGAGAGCGAGCAGGAAGAGCCAGTGTTTGACACTGAACCATACCACAGGCAGGGTCCTCTTGCCCAAGTTGATCACCAGCTACCGGCAAACTGTACTGACTACCTCAATATGCGACAGGAGATCCGAGACCCACAAGTGCATCAAGAACTGCAACACGATCTGGTGGAGCACCTATGGAGGCTCAAGGGCGAGACCGGGAATGACATGTGATGAAACTTGAGTTTTTATTTGTTAAACGATATACTCCCTCCGTTTCTAAATATTTGTCTTTTTAGAGATTTCAAATGGACTATCATATACGGATGTATATAGACATATTTTAGAGTGTAGATTCACTCATTTTGCTCCGTATGTAGTCACTTGTTGAAATCTCTAAAAAAACAAATATTTAGGAACGGAGGGAGTAATTTGTAGTGAACTATTTGATTTATGTGATGAAACACGCCGAACTATGGGACGAGCTAATTGATTCCTATTTGTATACGAAAATTCACGCCGAAACCCACCGAACCGCGCCGAATATGGGCCGATTCACACAGTTATCGGTCCGTTTTTGGACATATTTGAGCCGAAAGTTGGGCTGAATTCGACGCCTGGGGGCGACGGCCGGGTGCCGAACCGCCCCAGCGCCGAGTTTATCGCCAGCGCACCCAGGACGCTTTTTTTCGACGCCCTGGGGGGCCGAACGGCCGTAGATGCTCTAAGTAGACCTATGGCTATGTAGCGAATGGCTGAGCTTGAGATTCTTCCCGTGGCTCGGCCTACACAATAGGAGTTCCCCTTGTTTACTATTACCTCTGTCCCAAAATTTCTGTCTTACATTTCTCTATATGCAGATGTATCTAACGCTAAAATATGACTAGATACATATGTATCTATACAAATCTAAGACATGAATTTTGTGACGGAGGGAGTACATGCCAGACGCCAACCGACTTGTCTTTTGTTGCGGTCGTGAGTTGAATAGGAAGCCCAAATGTTCAAACTCACGAACACTTCTTCCTGGCTGTTATGCGTCCAAGGGTATGCATGTTCCACTTTGGGGGATGCAACACATTGGCTGCTCTCCTTATTGGAAACATTATCACGTAACGATTTGATGAATGTTTGGGTCACTCTCTGGGTAATTTGGACTACTTGAAGGGCTTGTGTGCGGTGCATTTTGTCACGATTACTATTGTGGTGGATTTTCGCTAATCAGGAGACTGTTGTGGTGGTTTTATACATTTAACTCTGCGCTTTCTCCCCCGCGCACCGCCCCCAGTCTTATTTTTGTTAACAAAATCTCTGAACTATATCCTTGTTTGTAAAAAAAGAAAATCCAATTTTATCACCGGTCGTTCCCATCGCTCTCTTGATTGAAAAAACTGGTTTTTCTTCAAAATAGGATATAGTTTTGAGATTTCATCTTTTTAAAATATTTTTAGAAGATTTCCTCCGGTTTAGTCTTGGTAGATCCCGGAGGACGGGCGTGCCGGCACACTGTCTGCCCCCAATTGCGTTGCGTATATGTTCCATTCACTCCCTCGTCACACAATGTGCGTGACAACGCATGCCGTCTAGCCTCGCAACCACTCACCCTCCCTAACCTCCCACGGCTGTAATTGCTCACTCACGAAAAGAGAGAGCACATGCGCCAATGGTGTGTCCTGCTGCTTGTGCGTACATAGATACTCCCTCCGTTCCAAAACAGATGACTTAACTTTATATTAACTTTAGAGTAGATCGGCATGCTAGGTAGACCTATGGCTATGTTACGAGTGGCTGAGCTTGAGATTCTTCCCGCGGCTCGGCCTACACGGAAATCTACGCGCCAAAACCAAAATGGGAGTACCAAATCGGCACGGCAAGCTGTTAATAGCAGTACGAAATCGGCACGGTGCACCCCATTAATGCATGGCGTGCAAACAACGAGCTAGAGGACATGCTAGAGTACGTCAAGTTTGCTCTTTACTCGGTTTTCTCCACCTCCGTGTTCTCTTCAATCTCCTCATGCAAGTGGTACATAATGGCTGCTTCTCTTTCTATTTCTGTGATGATGATGGCGCTGAATGGGCGGAGAGATTAAGATTGTATATGGTCGTAGTACAATTTTTAAGCAGGCATTGATGCGTGGACAGCCATGCCCTGCATGCATGTGGCTCAAATGATTGTGTCCTTGGGAGTTGAGACCCTGGCGAGAATATACACTGTGTTGGCTGTGCTCATGCGCAAACAAAGGGAAAGCCCGTCGAGCGGTTTACAAACAGAGACTGGGGTGTGATAGTCTGCACGAGGACTGCACCTCTTCGTGTTTTGTTAATTTTTCTGCTGACAGAGGACTGGGGTGAGTGGGATGGGATATTGCTAGACAGGGCAAAAGAATAATAATGTTATTACAAGTCACTATTCACACTATTTTGGCCGGAAATTTGTTTTTCTTTGAAATGAAGCCAACGGGGTTTTATTTTTATTTTTGTGGGATTTTTTTAACAAGCACAATGGAACATCAAGTTTATTTCAAAATTACCTTTTCAGAACTTTTTGACTTTTTATTTAATTGTGTTTTTTGAAATACTAGAATATATATTCACTCACAGACCAAACGTTCTTGTCAAGTAGTAGTACACTAGCCCCTGAACAAGATTTCAAAAGGAAGCTCCAGGCCTGCTTGGCATACACACGCATGAGGTCAAGTTGGGGCAGGTTAATTAACCGACTAATATAATAGTCATGCGAGTTGCGTGCGCAGCCAGTGTTTAGTTAGTCATAATCGGTCGGTGCTTTGCATGTTACCATTCCGGTATATATGCCTGCTGTCTCGTACATCATCGATCGAATACTTTAACGAATCCAGCTAGCTCTAGCTGTGCAGCATTTTGTATGTACGCACTACGCAGACATATATTCCGGTATAAACACACATGCAGGCCGATGATCTAGCACTACTGTTACGTAGATAGGTTGACCTTACTTACTTAATCTTGACCTGAGAAGGATACTGCTAGGAGATGAGGGCAGTTTTATTTCTTTTGAAACCTCCGCCTTGCTCTCAAATAAACACCATTTCACGTTGAAAATTAGCAGGACAGAATAAGCCAGTGTCCATAGATTGGTAGACATATATGCCCAGTTGCGGTTACCCACCGGTTTTGGGAACCTTCTAAGAGGTTCCCTGAACCGGTTTTTTTGTTTTTTGTCGTTTTTTTTCTTTTTTTTTTCGTTTTTCTGTTTCTGTTTCTTTTTTTCCTTTTTATTTTTTTGTTTTCTGTTTCTTCTTTCAGTTTTCCCTTTCAAGTTAATATTTCTTTTCAACAATTTTTTTTGGTATTTTATTTCTTTTTCTTTTCTTCTCTTATTTTCAAACTTTTTTTTTCAAAATATTGAAGTTTCGTTCATGTTTCCAAACAAGTTCACCTTTTGAAAAAATGTTCTCGTTACACAAAAAAGTTTAAATCTTTCAAAATTTAGAAAATGTACTGTGTTTCAATTTTTTTGTTCACGTATTAAAAAAATCACACTTCCCAATTTGTTAAGGATTTTTTAAAAATTGTTCTCCGTTTCAAAATTTGTTCTCAAGATTCAAGAAATGTTCATGCTTTAAAAATTTGTTCGCGCTTCGAAGTTTGTTCTCAGTTTAGAAATTCGTTCTCAAGATTCATAAAAATGTTTGTGCGTTAAACAATTGTTCACAAATTCTAAAAGCTTCATGTTTTCAAAAAATGTTCAGTTTTTGCGAAAATGTTCTTAAATTCAAAAATTGTTCTCATTACACAAAAAGCTTCAAACTTTCGAAATTGAGAAAATGTATCAGATTTCAATTTTTTGTTCATGTATTCCAGAAAAATTCACGATTCCAAATTTGTTCAGGATTTTTAAAAATTGTTCTCCATTTCATAATTTGTTCTTAAAATTCAAAAACTGTTCGTTCTTTAAAAATTTGTTCGCGCTTTGAAATTTGTTCTCCGTTTGAAATTTTTTTCTCAAGATTCAAAAAATGTCATGCTTTAAAATTGTTCACAAATTCCAAAACCTTCATGTTTCCAAAAAATGTTTGGGAAATTTGAAATTTGTTCGCGTGCCAAAGTTGTTCGTGTTTCCAATTTTTTTGGATTTTGAAAAATGTTCCTGTCCATTTTTATTTTTTATTTTTCATACTTTTATTCATTTTTCCGAAAAATGTTCCTGTTATCGAATTTGGTTCAGAAATATATAAAAAAAATAGAATTGTGAATTTTGTTTGATACTTTTCAGAAAATGTTCGTGAATTCAAAAAAATGATTTTTGTAAAATCAGCTTCGATATTCAGAAAAATCGGTGGCTTATAATTGTTTAAACTGGGTTGTTATTTATAGAGAACAAATCGCAGAAACTACAGTAGCTAGCAACGCGGTTGACTCGATAGAGGTCGTGTGTTCGACCCCTCCAGTTCACGTACTGTTTTTTAAATTTTTTTTAAGTTTTGTCCCTGTCGTTCGTTTCTTAAAATGTCGGGCTGCAAATATTTCACTGGTGTGAGCTGGTTGCGGTGGTAAAAGCTCGAGCAGATGTGCAGGTGGTCACGGGTTTGACTCCCAACTCGTGCTTTTGTTTTGCTTTTACCTGCACGCTACCGTCAACGGGCTGGCCCAGGTCGGCTCTCTCCTGTGCGAATCCACGACTAGTTGCCGCAGTAAGCGGCGAACAGGAGGTCCCGGGGGTCAGAGAGATAACGAGAGTGGTGGTGGGCTGGTACCTGGCAGACCCTGCCAAATGGGCCATGAAGGAAATATGCCCTAGAGGCAATAATAAAGTTATTATTTATTTCCTCATATCATGATAAATGTTTATTACTCATGCTAGAATTGTATTAACCGGAAACATAATACATGTGTGAATACATAGACAAACACAACGTCACTAGTATGCCTCTACTTGACTAGCTTATTAATCAAAGATAGTTATGTGGAGAATGATGTGATTGACATGACCCATTCCGTTAGCGTAGCACTTGATCGTTTAGTATATTGCTATTACTTTCTTCATGACTTATACATGTTCCTGTAACTATGAGATTATGCAACTCACGTTTACCGGAGGAACACTTTGGGTACTACCAAACGTCACAACGTAACTGGGTGATTATAAAGGAGTACTACATGTGTCTCCAAAGGTACATGTTGGGTTGGCGTATTTCGAGATTAGGTTTTGTCACTCCGATTGTCGGAGAGGTATCTCTGGGCCCTCTCGGTAATGCACATCACTATAAGCCTTGCAAGCAATGTAGCTAATGAGTTAGTTACGGAATGATGCATTACATAACGAGTAAAGAGACTTGCCGGTAACGAGATTGAACTAGGTATTGGATACCGACGATCGAATCTCGGGCAAGTAACATACCGATGACAAAGGGAACAACGTATGTTGTTATGCGGTTTGACCGATAAAGATCTTCGTAGTATATGTAGGAACCAATATGGGCATCCAGGTTCCGCTATTGGTTATTGACCGAGAATAGTTCTAGGTCATGTCTACATAGTTCTCGAACCCGTAGGGTCCGCACGCTTAACGTTATGATGACAGTTTTATTATGAGTTTATAAGTTTTGATGTACCGAAGTTTGTTCGGAGTCCCGGATGTGATCACGGACATGACGAGGAGTCTCGAAATGGTCGTGACATAAAGATTGATATATGGAAGCCTATGTTTGACTTCAGAATAGTTCCGGGTGAAATCGGGATTTTACCGGAACACCGGGGGGTTACCGGTACCCTCCCGGGGGTTAATGGGCCTTAGTGGGCCATGAGGGAGAAGAGGAGGGCCGGCCAGGGCAGGCCGCGCGCCCCCTCCCCCCTAGTCCGAATAGGACAAGGAAGGGGGGGGGGGCGGCGCCCCCCCTTTCCTCTTTCCCTCCCCCCAAGTCCTAATCCAACTAGGAAAGGGGGGAGTCCTACTCCTGGTGGGAGTAGGACTCCTCCGGCGCGCCTCCTGCTAGGGCCGGCCGCACCCCCCTTGCTCCATTATATACGAGGGCAGGGGGGCACCCTAGAACACACAAGTTGATCTACGGATCGTTCCTTAGCCGTGTGCGGTGCCCCCCTCCACCATATTCCACCTCGGTCATATCGTCGCGGAGTTTAGGCGAAGCCCTGCGCCGGTAGAACATCATCATCGTCACCACGCCGTCGTGCTGGCGGAACTCATCCCCAACGCTTTGCTGGATCGGAGCCCGGGGATCGTCATCGAGCTGAACGTGTGCTGAACTCGGAGGTGCCGTACGTTCGGTGCTTGGATCGGTCGAATCGTGAAGACGTACGACTACATCAACCGCGTTGTCATAACGCTTCCGCTTATGGTCTACGAGGGTACGTGGACAATACTCTTCCCTCTCGTTGCAATGTCATCACCACGATCTTGCGTGTGTGTAGGAATTTTTTTTAAATTACTACGTTCCCGAACAGGCCAGTCCTGGGCTCCTGGCGTGTTGGGCCCATGGTGGGCCTGGCCTGGCATGTGGCCCGCTTAGGGTCGTGTCGGGGTCGCGAGGCTTGGCATGCGTGCCGGCACATTGGCTTGTTTTTTATACAACCCAATAGGATGAATATATGCTCAAAACAGACCAATAGGCAGGATCCTACATGGGCCAGCGGGCTAAGCGTATCATGGGGGGCCATGCTTGGTAATTAGAGCCTTTCATCCCACCACATTCCTCAATTTTGGCCACCTGATTCCTCTCTGTCATCCAAACCAGTCACGACAAAGTGACGATGTCGAAGGAACAAATCAAGGCGCTCGTGAATTTGACAGCGGTGATCCCAGTGGTGTCGAGCAAGAACAACGAAGCCCACCCTGGTATCCTTCAGTTGTAAGGGTGGAAGCGAGTGATCGAGCACTCGGTCGAGGAGTTGCGCGCCGTGGTGGGATATTTGCAAGAATTTCTAGAGAAGGACAAGGGGAGGGAGAAGGAGGTGTCGTCGCTAGTCTGGCTATCGAATCTGTCACTCTTCCTTCCACTTGCAGCATACGCACCTCAGCACAAGGCCAACAAGAAGCCACTCACTCGCGGTGACAACGAATACTGGCAATTCAGCCACGACACGACTACAGATCATCCGGAGGTGTCAGTGTGTGAATTGCGGACCCGGGTCTGCCTTCGATATTGGGCAGGGATGAGTTCATTCATGGGGGGCTATTACTTTGCTCGGTTTCCACCATCGTTGCAATTTGAGTTTCCCTTGTTCGATGGGGATGGCCAATATGTCCATTTTGCATTATAATTTCCTATGGTTATTTATAATGCTTTTGATCAATATTTCACTTTAGGACGCAATTGTAATGCATTTTCTCTCTTAATATGCAAGATACACTTGAAGAGGGAGATTGCCGGCAGCTAGAATTCTGGACCTAAAAGAGCTACATCAAAGCTAGCTATTCTCCGGAGCTCTAAATGATCTGAAAATTTACCGTTATTTTGGGAATTTTAGGTGCAACCAAAATAGTAGCTCCTTTAGAAAATGGCAGGAATGGAATATTAGCTCTATAAAGGAAAAATGCATTTTCCCTTATTTAATTTTGGCCAATATTTTTATGAGAGGTCAAAATGGGAACAAGGAGTATCTCCACAAGTTTTCATGAGCTTAAGAGATGCCTAGATTTTTTTATTTGGATTTAATTCCTTCAGCTGGCAGGAAAATGAATTAATTTTAAATGAAAAATATCGCATCTGACTTGGCAATGTTTTTGCATATCCAGGGTTTATAGATGTATGAGGATCACTAGGAAATTTTTGAGAGGCAATAGATCAAAGGAAATTGGGGTTCCTTTGTAACTGCCGGAATTAGGGTTTCCTTCCCGATAATTCAAAAAGTAGGGTTTGGTAGCAATGATGGCTTGAGAAGAATCTCTGGTTCGAGGGAAAATGCATTGCCAAATAACCATCTTCATATACCCAAGAGCAAAAGAAAATCCAGTAACACCGGAAGACAAGACGGGTGTCCAATCTCGCGAAGAAAAACCAGGAAGCGAAAATCAGGGTGTTACAAGCCGGGCAGAAAATCTCAAATTTTTGCACCAACTGCCGGACTGATATTCTTTTTGTGATTGGGCATATATAAAAACTTAAGCACACTTGCCTCTTTTTAGTTGTGATCGGGCGGGCGCTATGGATCAGACTTATTTGATTTTGAAATTGCCTTTTACTTACGGACATATACATGATAGCATTGGATGGCCGGCTCCCACATCCGTGTCCGCAGACTGGTCCCCGCCTGCGGACGGATGCCAGAGCAAATTGTGAGCCAGTGTTGAAGATGCCCCAACACAACCTAGATTTTAAGATTTTCAGTGCTAACAAGACTTAAATTTGAAGATTTTCTGAAAAGGAAAGAGTACTATTACTGTGTCGATCGGCTATGTTCATCCGCAAACATTGGGAGAACCCCTTGGAGGAACCTTCCGATCGGCTGTGCAAGCTCGTCGTGTTTGTGTTAAATTTACTGTATCGATCGGCCTACCAGCTCAGGCATGCAGAAAGGTAATTAGAACATCTTCAATGGCAGCCCTAGTTTAGGGTCAAAACCATTTTCTTTGGCATTTGGAGCAGAAAAAAACAAGCAACCTCCTCCAACAGCTGCCCAAAAAGAGAGAGAAAATTAACAAAGAAGAACTTGGGAAGCTCCAAAATAGGAACGACAGGCTACGTATTTAGGGCGTGTACAATGGTGTTATGTTAGTAGTGCCACGTAGGATAAAAGATGAGGTGGAGGAGAAAGAACTCATAAAAAAAGGTTTGTCTTCTCTTATTTAAGAAAAGACAAGAGATGATCTCTTAGCACAATATATCTCACCACGTTTTTAGAAATAGCTAATTATTGAAGATAAGACTAAGAAATGATCAATTGTAGACATCTTTTTTTGTCATCTCTAAATTACATGCAAGACTTAAGATAAGACTGTCTTATTAACCATTGTACATGCCCTTACACTGCCGCAGACACAAAATCCAGCCCCGCGCGCAGCCCAACCGTCTCCTCCACAACTTCCACACCGAATGCGCTCGCGTCACCGCCGCACCACCCGTTCACCCCGCCGCCCGAATCCACCACTTCTGCGGCCGAACGAGCCATCGCGCCGCACCGCCTGATGGCGCCGAAACTCAGGAAGGGCCATCCAGCCACTCCGGAGTCGAATTTCAAGGGGAGGCAATGTACTTGTTTTTTGTAGACACGATGATGATGACGACGATACTTCACCGGCCGTCGGCGGAGGTGAAGGACTCGGCGAACCCGGCGGGCCGGGCGGGGATGCTGCCCTTGCTGTCCTCGAGGCTCAGGCTTAGGGTACCGTCGGTCATGCTCGCCTTCGACTCTTGCCACCCCTTCACCATCTGGAGCAGCGGCAGGTGCAGGTCGATGCCCATGTAGTCCTCGGCCTTGTTGCTCGACGGCTTCCATTTCTCCACCATCGGGACCAGCAGTCACAACATGCCCCATGTCCGGCCGACGCGAGGGCTCCTGGGAGGTGCGGTGCCGGGCGAGCTCCAGGATCACCGAGACGCTCTCGAAGATCTCGTCGGTGAGATCTAGGTTAGGGTCGATGTTTGCCTTGAACTTCTCTTCGCCCTTCCTTATCTGCCCGAACCAGGAGGCCAGATGCCGGGTTTCCTCGTCGATGCGTCTCTCATTGATGGCGGTCATTCCGGTTATTAGCCCCATCAACACCACCCCGAAGCTGAAAACATCTGCTTTTGTTGTGATTTTCCCCGTCACTGCAGTGGTGATGTGCAACAACTTATCAGCCACGCATTCAGGAATCATGATAAACATAAGTAACATGAAAGTGAGAAATACTTGGTACTCCTTGTTTAAACTGAATATTTATGAAAATGATAATATTCCAGGGTAGTAAATTTCTCATTGAATGGAAGCTCTTATGTGCTGCATCGAAAGATGATTCAAACTTCACAATATTGCACAAAGCTACATGTTCTATTGATACAAGAAACGGTGTATAAACTTCTGCGGCAATGTTCAAGCTAGTGGTCACAGGGTTTCCAATTAGAATGACTATTTCATCAAAGATTTCCAATGTCATTATCAAATCGACTCAATTATATCTTACATGAGGTTACTTGTTACACTGGAATTTCAATCAAAATGACTAGTTCCTCATAGATTCCAAGATAATTGTCGCATCAATTCAGTATTTCGGTACTCTGTTAAATGGGGTTATTTACACAGCAAAGGATTGAATACTAGGCTATCAAACTGGCGTAGGTTTATGCCAGTGATTCACGGAGACTGTATACTTAATAAAGCATGCCCGAAATTCAAAATCTACATTATATGGAAGTATCTGATAACTGTAATTAAAACCTGATTGTCAGAACTAAACCGAAGTTGTGGAATTAAATGCAAGTTCTTTTCTATAAGCATGTATGACTATATACGGAATACATGCCTACATTATATTGATGGATTGGGGCTAGTTCTTTGTCACCCTAGGTTATAACTGTTGCATGATGAATGGCATCCGACATAATTATCCATCATTAATCCATTGGCTACGAGCTTTTCATATATTGATCTTTGCTACATTACTTTGCCGTTGTCACTGTTACAATTGCTATAAAACTATTACTGTTACCTTTGACACCGTTACCGTTACTTCCATACTAATTTGCTACTAAGAACTTTGCTGCAGATATTAAGTCTTTTAGGTGTGGTTGAATTGACAACTCAACTGTTAATACTTGAAAATATTCTTTGGCTCCCCTTGTGTCGAATCAATAAATTTGGGTTGAATACTCTATCCTCGAAAACTGTTGCGATCCCCTATACATGTGGGTTATCAAGAGTGGGCCCCACAAACCTTATCCTCCAGGACCCTACCGCCAGGGACCTTGGCGGTAGGGTGTGTAGGCCTACCGCCAAAGGTGGCGACGGTAGGTCACTTTGCCACGTCAGTGGCCTTTAAATGGCCAAACGGCCATCTAGGTACCTATCGCCAAGGGGAGCGGCGATAGCCTGTGTGACGCTGCCGCTAGGGAGAGCGGCGGTAGCCAAAATGGTCAAATCTCGAAAAAATTCACACTAGTGTCAGATCCTGCTAAAGTACGCAAAAAGGGTCAAAACATGAAATTTTGCTGGGTGTGGGTGCGTGCGTGGCGTGTGGCCTCGCCTGGTTGTTGTGTCCATCCGACCCGAACTCGTTTCTCCTTTTTGTCTTTAAATTTGCAGTGAAATCACTGCTTTTTCCCCCACCTTCGGCTTTATTCATGCCACGCCGCTCTTTTGCCTTTTGATTGTCCCTCATTCCCTCGGCTGCTTTTCGTTCCCTGTCAACGTGATTGTTCCTCCGTCGCCCCCATCCAGATCGGTGGCACGCTAACCCACTCGCGCACTACCCCGGTCGTCCAGGAGTAGCGTTCAATGGGGGTCGGCTTTGGCTCGGCCTTGGCATGGGACGGCGCGACGCAGTCGTCGGCCCGCAGACAGTGCCTTGGCCTTCGCCATGCATGCCTTGCACGCCGCCTCCCCGTCCTCCTCCCTGCGATGCTCGTCCTTCTCGCTGCTCGTCGCGCACGACAAGGGGCGGCGGCGGGGAGCTATGCGAGACGTCTCGGACGTTGCGCCTCCTCGCCTTCTCGTGCTCGAAGGCAAACCACCGCTCCCAAGCGGGGGAGTCGACGTCGTAGGCCGGGTTGCGGCGCTGCTCCGGCTTCAGCAGCTGCCGTCGGCGCCGCACCTCCTCCGCGTGCGCCCTCGCCGATCGCGGCGCCGCCGACAATGGGATCCTCTCCGGATCCAAGTGCCAGTCGTGCGGCAGCGTGAAGTCGGGGTAGGAGAGAGGGACGCGGTGCTCCCAATGCCACTTGGCCTGGTGCACTGGGATGGTGATCCGCTGCCTTGGCCGGCTAGGAAGGACGGCGGGGCCCTTGCCGGAGAAGAGGCCCATTTGCGGTGGCTAGGGTTTGCTAGGCTTTGTCGCCGGCGAGGGAGCACGGAGGTGACGAGATGGGGACGAGGCGTCTGGAAGCGGATGAGGATGACCCCCCACCGCACGCTCGGATTAAAAAAACCGCCGTCGCTGACGCGTGGGCCCACAGTAGGCGACCGTCATTAAGAAATCCGACCGCGGTAGTTGGGCGGCCGCCAGGTGGGGACGTGACGGACACCGATAAGGCGCGCGAGGCGTCCGCTTCGCGTCCGCACAGACGCATTTCAGGCCCAAATTTGGGCTGGAAATGGGTCCGCGCGGACGCGAAACGAATGCCATTTGAGAATGGGTCGGCGCGTTGGGCCGTGACAAATCGCGGCGTCCCAAACAGACGGCGATAGACGAAATGGGTCGATGCGTTGAGGTTGCTCTTACTTACTCTTTTAGTTATAACTCCGGAAACTTTGTTTGGGCCAAAATTTGACCCAAAGTGACTGGACACGGTCAACAGTCAAAAACAAGTCAAAATCAGTCAAAACCACCCCAAGGTTGTCTTTTGTCTGGTTTTGAAAGTTCAGGGTTCTAAATTAGACGGTTTCGTAGTTCAGGGTTCTGTTTTAGACTTTGATGGTAGTTGGAGGTCGTAATATGGACTTTTCTCTTTTTTTGAAGACAAAATTTATCCTTTGGAATTGTTCTTTCCATTGTTCCAACACATCATCAGCCTGAGATCTGTTTGTGACTGGTGGGTAAGCAGAGCAATATCAATAGTACTGAAAATGGCACTCTTTTTTTTTGACTAAAAGACGGCCCTAGAGCCGTATTTCATTGAATAATCAGGAGAGGAACAAATACAAAGACTTTAGAGTTAGAGACTGGGTGAAAAGCCTGGAGCTGGCGTCCAGAAAAATACAGCCAGCAGCACTCAAGCAGGCTCAAAAAATCTGTCAACCTGGGTAAGCCCGGCAGCCGACCAGCATCACACTTCATCCATGATACGTCTCATGAGTTGTGAAATGGAGCACCTGTCGCCACTGAAAACACGATTGTTGCGTTCTTTCCATATCATCCAGGAGATCAAGCAGATGGCTGCCTTACAAACTTTTTTCTTATCCACCGGGAGCAACTGGAGTTGTGTCATCCAGTTGGTCTTCAGAGATAAGCATTGATCGCTCGAGCTCACCCCTATCGTCAGGTTTAGGAAGGGGCCGGCTAGCTTATTGATAGCCACCGTCCACAATTGTTTGGTGAAGCTGCAGTCCACGAGCAGATGGTTGGCAGTCTCCGACGCAGCGCAGCAGAGTGAGCAGACCGGGTTATGTGGTATGCACCGGATAGCCAGATTGTCAGCCGTTAGACATCGTCCGCGAGCAGCAAGCCAGAGGAACGTCTTGGCTCGAGGTGACGCTTTGGCGAACCAGATGAGCGACTTGTCGTCGGATTGCAGAGCACCTTCAAACTGGCATAGGCACGCCGACTTGGCAGTGTAGTTTCCATCAGCCGCCCAACGCCAAGTCACAGTGTCTACCACGGAGTCGCTGAAGCTTATAGCCGCCGCTATCTCCGATAAGCAGCAAAGTTGTCTGAGCACCAGTGTAGAGGGGTTGGGCTTGACGATGCGCATCCAATGATTGTCTGTGATAGCCTCACGCAGCGATAGGCGGCGTTTGGTACAGTGTTGCAGCAGCTCGGGACATCAGTCAATTGGGCGCAGACCTTGTGCCCAGTGCGAGTCCTAGAAAGGGGTGGACCTGCCATCCCAATGGTGATTTTGGTTGATGCTTGGAAGAGTTCCTTGGCAGTGCTGTCAGTGGGAAAGGGGAGTCCATGCCACGACCTAGAGCGGTCAGTCCAGAGAAGCCATTGCCAGCGGCAGCGTAGAGCCGTAGAGCTCTACCTTGTCTCTGCAAGTCTGGGATGCCAAGGCCACCGTATTCCCGCGGGGGGGCACACTGCTGACCAGTTCACCAGGCATTTACCAGCCGTTACTGTTGTTGCCACAGGCCTAGCTAGCTCTCTCTCTCTCTGATGAAAGGTAGACGAAGGACAAGGGGACTCAGGTTTTGTTGGCGACGTACGCCTGAACACCGAACCGCTGATTTTTCTTGCGCTGGACAAACCACTGCGGGCTACAAACCTGAACTCCCACCAACAAACTCAACGCATTGCCCTTTTGTAGCTAGCACAGACGTAGCACCCACAGACTCTTCCTAGCAATCCGCTCACCCGGCGCATCGCGCGCACGTACGCGTGCATGCCCTGGCGATCCGGTCTTCATGCTAGTGCCCGCTGTAACAGCCCACGACTGCCATGCGACCGTCAGCCTGGCTACGCACCGGCTCGACTTGCACTCCATCTAAACTAGACCTAGACACAAACACAAACACGCACGCCACATACACACACACGCCACGCTGGCGCGTCCCGCTCGTCCCGCGCGCCACCGACGTGCCCAACGAGCCCGACGGCACCAGTGCGTCCCGCCCGTCCCGCGCGCATCCGTCGCGCCCGACGAGTCCGACCACACACGCAGTGGCTTATTCCAACGGTTACCTCCTCGTCCTACGCCCAGAGAAAACCACGACGAAGCTTGTCCACTTTTTTTACCAACCAAACTGGAGGATCCAAAGCCATGAGCTGGAATATGACCATGGCTGAGAGCGTGGCGCGCACGAGCTCAACACGGCCCGGCAGTGCGATGTGTCTCGCCTTCCAGCCACCCATGCACTTAGCCAACTTGCCAATGATCGGCTGTTGGTCAATGAATTGCCTTTTGGTGGTTTGGGAGTGCGCCAAATGGTGCGTCTAAGCGCCGCCGCATGTTGCGTGCGGGGCGCTTCCTCTGAATTTCGTTTTTTATTTTTCCTTATGCGTTTCTGGGTTTTGGATTAAGTTTTTTTTGGCTTTTTGATTTCCGCCTGGTTGGAATCTTTTTGGGTTTTTGCGATCCACACTTATGCTTCTAAAAAAAAATGTGCTTTTACGTGAAGCACATACTCCCTCCATTCCCTTATAAAAGGTCACTTCATATTCTTCATGTCTAACTTTGACCATTAATTTTATCAACAAAAAAAAGTTATATGCCACAAAAATTATTTTATTTGATGCACATTTCAAATAACTTTCCAAAGATACATTTTTATGACACATAATACATAGTTTATTGACCAAAATTATAAGTCAAAGTTGACACGAAAAACAAAGTGACCTTGTATAAGGGAATGGATGGAGTATTAGCTTCTCGTAGAAGCATGGATTTGCTCCCACACACTTTACTTCTTAGAAAAAAATGTGCTTCCACGAGGAACATATATTTGCTTCTCGTGGAGGCACTTTTTTTTCCTGAGAAGCAGGGATTTGTTTCCAGAAGAAATACAGTTGTGCTTCTCAATAAGGGGGAAAATTTTGCTTTCGTGAGAAACACAGGTTTACTTCTCGTAGAAGCATAGATTTACTTTCACAAGAAATACATCTTTGCTTCTTTGAAAAGGGGGGAAATTGTGCTTCCGCGAGAAACACACTCGAAAAAGGGAAAAAACTATGCTTCCACGAGAAGCACAATTTTTTTTCTCGTGAAAGCACATATTTGCTTCTGCGAGAAGCACGAAAAAAATGTGCTTCCACAGGGAACATATATTTGCTTCTCATGGAAGCACTTTTTTTTAGAAGCAGAGATTTGTTTCCACGAGAAATTCAGTTGTGCTTCTCTAAAAAGGGGAAAATTGTGCTTCTGCGAGAAACACATGTTTACTTCTCGTAGAAGCATAGATTTGCTTTCACGAGAATACAATTGCGTTTCTTGAAAACGAGGAAAAATTGTGCTTCCGCGAGAAACACAGATTTACTTCTCGTAGAAGCATAGTTTCCTTCTGGGAGAAGCTGACTCGAAAAAGGAAAAATCTATGCTTCCACGAGCACACAATTTTTTTCCTGTGGAAGCACATATTTGCTTCTGCGAGAAGCGCGAAAAAAATGTGCTTTCAAAAGAAGCATACATTTTCTTCTCGAAAAAGGAAAAATAAAATAAAAAAAGTGCAGTGTCCTTCAAAGCTTCGGTTATTTTCTTCCCACTTTTGGTATTCTTCTTATTGGTTGCCTTTTTTTAGAATTTTAGTTCTGTTGTTTTTGTTTTTTTCCACTTTCCAGTTTTTTTTCCGTTTTTCGTTGGAAACAGTTCATAAAAACCTATTAACATGGATCAAAGTTTTGAAAATCTCGACGCGATAAAATGTTTTGAATATAAATATCTATAAAAAAAACTTGCAGAATGCTACAAGTGACCCATATACGGTGCATCGTTTGTCAACTCTTAATTTAGTTTTTTTGAAATGACGCGGGGGAGTCAAGCCTTAACTTTTCTTTTTTTGAGACAAGGGAGTCAAGCCTTTTTCTTTCGGAGAAAAAGAGCAGCAACAATAAGGCCATATAGCTCTCAGCCCGTCGTACGACCCAGCTAACCCAACCCGTCATCATACATTTCTGGCCACTCCATGCCACACTTGACTCCCATTCTAAACCCTCGTCTCCACCCCACAATGCTAACTTTTTTTGTTTTTGTTTTTTCTTCTGTTTTCCAGTTTTTTTGCCTTTCTTGTAAAAAAGGTTGTCAAAACCTATTAACATTGATCTATTTTTGAAGGCATGATTCAATAGACAGAACGTGTTGAATAAATGAATCTGAAAAAAAAACTCTCAGATTGTGATGAGTGAATCACATACAATGCGTCATTTTTCAACACTTAGAAGATGAGGTGACCTTTGCTATTAACTAGTTTTTTATAGTTATTTCGGGGAAAAGAGAGCAACAACAATAAGGCATATATAGCTCTCGGCCCATTCCAGGGCCCAGCTAACCCAGCCCATCACCACACAACTCAGGCCACCTCCATCCCACAGTTGACTCGCAACCATTCTGAATCTCTAAACTCTTGTCTCCCCCACACCACCGCTCCAAACTCCGCTCCTCCATGGTGTGTCGCAACCTCTGCATTCCCCTCTTCCCGCTCCTTTCCCCCACACTCACATCCCCATCCACCTCGGCCACACCTTCTGCTCCTCCACCGCCACCCCGCCACCAAGATGCATCTCCCCCCGCCGCATCCCCTGCAGAGGAATACCCGGGGAAGCCGCGTCGGAGGCCACGTAGCCTATATCCACTTTGATATATACATGTTTTATACTAAGATTTTATACTTACCATACTCCTGTGTTGAGTGTATAATTTTTCATTACTCAATCGGCATACTTAATAAATAAATATAAGTTTTAATATTATTTTATTATATATTTGTAATGTATATCATTGAAAAATACTCATGCGTTCCATTGAATTTGGTTTGTACATGTAAAAATATACTTTTTGATACTTGTCCAAATTATATAGTTTATACATATCTATGTTAGATACTTCTAGAAACAAATAGTTTAAGAAATATCGTAATAGTGGTTGTACTATATTACTAGAAAAATCATATCTGTAGAAAGTGCTAGAGTGCAAATTTAATGACACGCAAGGGATTGCTTCAGATATACTGTTTTTTGAGCACCCATATACAAATTTAACAATATCTCATTAATCGCTAAGCTCCTTGGTATCGCTTGGGAAGCAATTGAGGCTGTCGAATCGATCCTTCACGCTGATTTTGACTCGGTCTTGGGCTGGGTTGTGTGGGGTCGGTCCCTCCCAGCACACATTATCCTACAGGGCCAACCGGTGGCCAACACATGTTCTGCTAGGCCCCACCACTCATAAAACTTATTTTCATTTTTTTTTGTTATTTCGTTTCCCTTACCTTATCTCCCAGACTCTTCTAGCTGCTGATGTTCGAGCTCCACGAGATAGACTCAGAAGGTGAGGTGCGGTCCGCTGTCCAGGGTTGTCGCTGCCGGCGGCGGCAGGGTTCACTGTTGCGGGTTGCACCACCCTCGTTCGGTGCTCCCAAGCCTAGGCCTAAGTTGTGGGAGCTGCTTCCATGTCGTTGTTCCCCTCAATCCGAGCTCCATGAGAGACGATCCCCACAAGGTGAGATCCCAAGAACTGTTGTGGGTAGCACCATCCGCATGACCGCATTCAATGCACCTAAGCCCAGGCCTAAGTGTAGCTGCTCCCATGGTCCATGCCGTTGTCCCCTCCCCCACCTCGTCGGGTCAACCCGCTTCCAAGGTGAAGGCCACACAGCAATCCATGCGGGCGGTCATCTCGTAAACCAAGATCGGGTAGGAGCTCGTGTTGGCGCACTTCAAGGTGGGAGCTCGATGCAATCTCCACAAGCAGAGGTGAGTGCTACCCGCATATGCTACTTCATTTACCTCTATACTACTCAAGTTGTAGAAACAGAGGAGAAGTAGAGTGTATGCACATATGCACGTACTAAAGTTTGATGTCCATCCTCACCTATCAGTTATTCTTAGTTTTCAAACACATGAGTACAAGGAAATCTACAAACTGGGTTCAACCTTTTTTTGTATCGATCATCTGTGTTTCCACCCGCCTCATCCACAGTTGTGGCCTCATGATTTGAACATCACATACCTAATTAGTTCTACCGCTACTTGCTAAGACTGTGTTTAAAAAGTATGTTCATCATAGATTAAACTCTTCGTTTATTCTTGCTTAATTTTGTCTCCTCCATATGATAAAGTAATGATAATTTACAGATTCAAGGCCAGCAACATACCCGTGGAAGAGGAAGTACGATGATCCATTTCCATGAGGAAGAACGTTGATGCTGATCCATATAAGGCAATTCCTATCGATGGTAATCTATAGTCGTGTGTTCCACGGGGCTATAATTTATAATAGAGTAGATAGGTAGAAGAAAGGGTGCAACCACGAAAAGATTTTCACGGGGATACGTCGTTACATGGGAGAAAAAAATATATTTTTTTCTTCTGATTTTCTCGAGCTTAACTGCAATTAGATATAGGAGATATATAATAATGATGTGTTTATGTGATGGGGCTAAAGCTTTCATCGGTTCGAGCGGCAGCTGGCCTGTTCTTGCAGGTCTGCTTTTTTCCTCGCCGGTTGAGCTCTACATTCTCAGCGGCAGTGCGGTGGTTTGTTTCTTTTACTTGCATTATGATTTGTTGCTTGTGGCGTAGTTTCCTTCTGCATTTGTCATGTATGTGGCTTTGGGTGGATTCATGTTTTTGTTATGCCATTGGTCTAGGGTTTGTTGATTTCGTGTGGTTGGGTTGCGTGGCTGGTTGAATCGTCTTATCCCTACTTTGTTTGTTGTGTTCTTGCCATGTTGGATGGGTCATGTATGTGGCGTGGGAGGATTAATAAGTGAGCATCCCTGAAGAATCTTTCCTTTCCATTTTTTCTATCTCGGGTTAGCTCCATCCATGTTTGCTGTTTGTGTTGGAAATTTGAGTGCTTCCTAATAATGGCAGATATACCACATGAGCTGATGAGTAATCATGTTTGGCTTTGGGGATGAGAATCCCGATATCAACCTTGGGTTGGCCTCGCCATCATCGACACACGTGCGGTGATTCATTATTGAAGATGTAGCCTAGAAATTGTGTATTTTTTTGAGTTTGTCTTTTTATCAGGATTAGTGTCTGTCTGGTTGAGTTACACAAGGCATGCGACCTTGGCTTTTTTTTCTTTTTCGGGTCAATGTCGTTTGGCTGCTGGATTTTGAATAATAAATACTAATAGATGGTTGTATGCATCGCTCGATTTAGAGCCCGGGGTTATCCTTCTTTTCGAAATTTTATTGTTAAACCAATGAGTTAACAAATGTACCTATATATTCATTTTTATACAGAAATAATGAGTGTACATAACTGACCTAGCTTGGTACATGATGCTCCACCCCAGGTTGAATGGCAAGCATTTCTTTTACCTGCTAGGGATGTCTGAAGCTTTGTTCCTTTTTTGGGGCAAAATAAAAAAGCACTACAAACTCCTCGATGTGTCATGTCAGCCATGTGGACTGCCACAGGAGTCAGGAGCAGAGAGAGACCACGAGGATTTTATTCAAACTATGGTTATGCTGCAAAGTGAACCTGTCAACATGAATCTAGTTTTAAAGATCTCGACGCCAACAAACACGGTCCAGAATTTTTTTTTTTTGAAGGCATGTAGCTCTTGGCCCAGCTAACCCAGCCCACCGGTGAGCACACATTTCCGGCCACTCTTGGCGAGCTTCCATTCTAAACCCTCCTCCTCCCCACCCCGCACCGCCGCCCCCGGCAGCCATGGCGCGCCGCCACCTCCTCCCGCTCCTCTCCCGCACCCCCCACGCCCACGCCCCCACCCCCACCCCCACCCCCATCCACCTCCGCCACGCCTTATGCTCCTCCTCCACCGCCGCCCCGGCCACCATCGACGCATCTCCCCCCGCCGCATCCCCCGCGGACGATGCAGCAGCGGCCACGACGGAGGCCCCGCGGGGGGAGGAGCCCCTGCACGAGACGATCCTCCACATCATCCGGCGCCGCAAGTGGACCACCCGCATGGAGAACTCGGTGCGCCTGCTCTGCCCGGCGCTCTCGGCGCCCGTCGTGCACGGCGTGATCTCCGCCGCCGCCGCCGCCGGCCGCGCCGACCTCGCGCTCCAGTTCTTCCGCTTCGCCTACCGCCGGGCCGGGTTCCGCCCGGAGCCGGCCACCTTCGCGCTGCTCGTCCCGCTCCTCGCCTCCAGGGGCATGCTCAACCACGCCCGCTGCATCCTCCTCGACACCATGCCGTCCTTCTCCGCCTCCCCCGACGAGGCCACCGTCGCCGCGCTCGTCGCCGCCTACGGCAGGGCCGCCATCCCGCAGGAGGCCGTCAAGCTCTTCCGCCTCATGCCCGACCTCGGCATCACCCGCACCGCGCTCTCCTACAACGCCGTGCTCAAGGCCATCCTCTGCCGCGGCCGCGAGGCCATGGCCAGGCGGATCTACAACGCCATGATCGCCGACGCCGTCGCCCCCACCCTGTCCACCTACAACACGCTCATCTGGGGGTTCGGCCTGTGCAGCAAGATGGAGTCCGCCATCAGGGTGTTTGGGGACATGAAGGCCCACGGGGTGACGCCGGATGTCACCACCTATAACACCCTGCTCAATGCCTGGGTGCGGAAAGGTCATCTGGAGAGTGCACGCAAGGTGTTTGATGAAATGCCAGGAGCTGGGTTTGAACGCAACTCCATCTCATACAATGTCATGATCAAGGGATATGTTGACGCCAACAAGGTCGAGGAGGCAGTGGGGTTGTTCACGGAGATGGGGGAGAAGGGTCTGAGGTTGACCGAGAAGACGTTTGCTGCGTTGATGCCAGGGCTTTGCGATGATGAGGGGAAGACTGCGGAAGCCCGCAAGGCAGTGGCCGACATGGCGGAGCGACGACTCACGCCAAAGGACAAATCGGTGTTTCTGAGGCTTGTGTCGACATTGTGCAAAGCTGGGGATTTGGATGGGGCATTGGAGGTGCATAAGAAGAGCGGGCAGTTCAAGCATGTCCTGGTGGATCCGAGGCAGTACGGTGTGTTGATGGAGAGCTTGTGTGCAGGTGGTAAGTGTGATGGTGCTGTGGAGGTGCTAGATGAGCTTCTAGAGAAGGGCACACTACTCAGCCCAAAAAGTCCAGTGCTGGAAGCACCAGCCTATAATCCAGTGATTGAGTATCTGTGCAACAATGGGAACACCAACAAGGCTGAAACGTTCTTCAGGCAGCTGATGAAGAAAGGTGTGGATGACAAGTCTGCATTCAACAGTCTTATCCGCGGGCATGCAAAGGAAGGTGCGCTAGAGGCTGCAAAGGAGATTCTTGCCATTATGACACGCCGTGGTGTCCCTACCGACCCCCACTCGCACGCACTGCTTATTGATAGCTTCCTGAAGAAGAATGAGCCAGCTGATGCAAAGACAGCATTGGACAGCATGATGGAACATGGTCACTTACCAAGGCCAGCTCTGTTCCAGTCTGTCATGGTGGCACTTTTCAACGATGGCCGGGTTCAGAGCGCAAGCAGGGTCATGAAGAGTATGATCGAGAAGGGGATTACCGAGAACATGGATATGGCACATAAGATTGTGGAGGCTCTCTTCATGAGGGGTCATGTGGAGGAAGCGATTGGTCGCGTCAATCTGATGGTGGAAAATGGCTGTATGCCTGATCTGGATAAGTTACTAGCTGCCCTTTGCGAGAAGGACAAAGTGATGGAGGCACAAAAGCTGGCTGATTTTGCGTTGGACCGGGACTTTGAAGTTAGCTTCTCAACCTATGATAGAGTCCTGGAAGCCCTGTACACTGAGGAGAAGACATTGCCAGCCTACTCCATGCTCTGCAATATCAAGCACAAAGGAGGCGTTGTAGACCAGAAGGGTTGTGATGCTTTGATGGATAGCTTAAAAGCTGGAGGATACTCAAAGCAAGCTGACATTTTGTCTAGGATCTTGGTGGAGAATGGATCATCAACATCCAAGAGGGGCAAGAAGTCTGCCATGGGTGCATAGGGAGGTTTCTGGGTTCATGGAGAGGTCCTATTTCCCTTTCTGAACTGAAGAAAAGAGTGGTTTGTTTGTTTTATTAATGCTTGTTGGGCCATCTGTCAGATTGGGATTTTCATCCTAGGAGACAAGAAGAATAGGTAAATTTACCTTTCTCACGGAACCCCTGATTTAACCATGTGCCATTTTCTTAGAAAAAAACATGTTCAATAATTGAGGCAGATGTACTTGTTATGAATTTAGTTCAGAAATTACATCTATGACATGCTGTTACTTCGTTGTTTATAAGTGGATCTACTAAAGACAGACCAGAATTTTGCTTTGCTTCGGCATGGGTACTGATAACAGAATTTTGCTTTGCTTTGCTTCGTCGTTTGTTTTATTAATCCACATTTTGTATCCTCTTGTTAATTTCAATTCGTTTATTGCGTGGGTACTGATAACTGATAGTGTGATGTTCATAATCTCTTGGTTTGTTTTATGTCTTGATATTTTGCTGGGTGGTGGAGTGTCAGATACAAATTAGTGCAGTAAGGTAATAGGTGTTGTTTGACCCATTTCCGTTAGAGGTGTTAATCTTCAGTTGTTGATTTACCTCCAGATTCCATAGTAATATTTAGGTGCATTCTAATCGCATTCCCTAGTCTATTTGTGCTCCTGTGTGGCAGCTATGATTTGACCATTAGTTAGTAGCACCTACGGAGTATAATAGAGTAAAAGCTACTTACTCATTTTTGCCATTTAAACCCAGGTTGCAGCAGCCCTGTTTTAGCCTGTGCTGGGTGACTGCTCTGCGGCTGGATGGAAAAAGGAATAATTTGATAAGCAATATCTGCTCTTGTACATTCTGTTTGCAAGCACAAGCTAGATATTATGCATTTTGCCACGAGCAGTGGCGGAAACACACTGGTGATGGGTGTTATCGGCATGATGCATCTCTTGTTCCGCGATGTGCTTGGAATATGTTTTGCATCTTTGTTTCCATGCCCATTTTGATCTCTCGTTGTTTCTTTCCTCAGTTGCGCGGCTCCATGATCTCCCTGGTCTTTCCGCCGCCCTAATTTTTTTTCTCATGTGCAATTAAAATCCGGCAAATTTTTTTTTGCTCCACCTGTGCTGATAACTTGCAGCTTCACCTCCCAGCTTGAACTCTTGCTGGTTTGATTGCATAGCTAGGCTCTTGTGTTTGGTAGCAGATGCAGGTTGTGCACCTTTCAATTTGCATAACACGGTCCGGGTCCACCACAGCATCACGAGGTATTTCTACAGGAATTTCCGGTAGGAGTGTTTTTGCTTTAGAGTTGACGTGTCACTGCTAGCTGATCGGCTTATAATCCATGCATACATCCAAGCGTGTGGCGTTGTCACTGTCGGTGCATTGCTGCCATGTGTAACATATATGCTTTTACTTCATCGTTTGCCTTTTCATCGTTGCGGTTGAGTTCCGGGTCTGCTCCTTCTTTAGCAGTCACGACTTCTTCTCGCCGGCAGTGATGGAAGGTCAGCTTGGTCGGTGGAGCGGGTTCTCTCGTCGGTGTGTGTTTTGGTTGGTTGGCGTTTGTTGTTACGGTCGACATGTCGTCGATAAGGGTGGGCTTTGCCCTGTGTGTTTCAGTCTTTGAGAGTGGGCTTGGTCCTCGTTGTTCCGGCTTTTGCCCGGTTTTCCGTAATTAACTGGGCAATTCTCTCCTGCTTGCTTAATTAATAGATGAGGCAATCTTTCCCTCCGTTTCAAAAATAATAATAAGTGGCTGTAGTAAAGACAGCCCAGAGTTTTGTTTTGTTTTGGCATGATGCCAAGGGAAGGCGTTGATCATTTCACCTGGTTAATTGGATGGATACTGATAACTGATGGTTGGTTTGCTTGATCTCTTGATATTTTGTTGGAATGGTGGGGTGTCAGATTAAAATTTATGCAGTAAGATAATATTTAGACTTCTCTTTTTTTCTTTTGCGGGGATAATATGTATACTTTGACCCATTTCTGTTAGAAGCGTTAATACTCTCTTCTTGATTTGCCTCCAGACTACATACTACCTCTCTCTCAGTTTACAGGGCGTGCGCGTATCCCTAGGTCGTCAATTTGACCAACCTAATACAAGACATATACTACAAAAAGTGTACTAATATAAACTTTAGATGTTCTATTTTCAAAAGATATATTTTTTGTGTTATATAGTTTATATTAAGGTGATCAAATTGACAACCCAGTTATACGCGTAGGGCTTGTAAACTGAAACGGAGGTAGTAGTAATAAGAATTGGGCACGCTCGCTTGTGCTGAAGCCTAGCAGTTTTTATTTGACCAAATATGTTTATGGATTTTTCAAATTAATTGTTTGTTTATTTCACAAAATATTCACATATTTTTTTAAAACATCATGGGTTTCAAAAATTATAAACTAATTTTAAATGTATTGTAGGATTGATTTTCTCATCATGAGTTTAAAAAGTGTTTGTGAATTTCAAAAGAATATCATGATTTTATAAAAGGGTACATAAAAAAGGCCGGAAGAATAATCAGAAAAAACAAAAAATCAAAGAAAAAATTGAAAAGTTGAAAGAAAAAGGGAAATCAGATAATAAATCAAAGAAATTGTAACAAAACAATGACCTAGAAATGAAAACCACTAGAATCGAAGGAAACGTGCGGAATACATTGTAATATTTTATCATCTTCATGGACGACCCATGACAGCACACAAGTATGATCGCCCGATACATTGTCGCATTAAGCCACAAATAGGAGTGTTGAAGATAAATCTAGAAGATCCCCTGGTAGGGTATCCTAGCTAGGTGAGTTGGCACCACGGTAACAAGAGGCAAGGTTTACCGAGGTTTGGACTCTCATGAAAAAGATAATACCCTATGTCCTGTTTGTGTTTATTGTTAAAGTGTATATGGAGTACATGTAAAATACCAAGGGGTTGAATAATATCTATGACGAGCTCGGCCCCCGGCTTATATATAGCATATCGGGGCTCTTAGGGTTAGAAAACTTGGTAGGCAATATCGCTGGACGTAGAGTCATCCATGACTCCAGTATGTTGTCGTTCAAGTCTTCCGAAATCTTTATGTATAGCCTCAAGTGGCCTAGGATGGAACCGACATAGGGATCCATGGTCTGGCCCACCAGGCTGAGAACCTTCAGGGTGAGAGGCCCCTTAGTCAGGACACCGTCAATTTCAAGCTTGGACGCACCTCGACGGCTCGGTCATTTCGGTTGCTAGGCTTGGAACAGGTTCAAATGAAGTGTCCCTCAAACAACGTCATCATGTAGCCGGCCTCCAGTCGAGCTGCCTCCGAGGTAACATACACCACCTCGGTTTTAAAAATTCTAAAGATGCTGGCCGACTTGCACAAGAAAAGTTCCCGCACTGCTAGCCGCCCGACGGGCTAAGTTCCCGTGTTGTGTGGTTAAAGACCGTTCGGCTAGCTCTGACAAGCCATACTGGTCTCATCAAGTGGCCCCACAAGACCACGTGTCATCTCTGACTTAGCCGGGCCCACTTAGGTCATGTCCCATCGCGCGCCTCAATTCCCATACGTGTCATCTCTGACTTAACGCCGCATAATTAACGCCATCATGGGAAGGACACAAAGCGATCATAGCCAGGCCTGTCTTTCTTCTTCCTCACGCCCAAGCTTAGGCCTCTTCCAATGCATGGGTGTTTAGATGTGGGTGCATTTAAAATCTTAGCAACTAGTCTTCACAATGCATAGGTGCTTAGCTTTGGTAGCTAAGCTTTCCTCATGGAATTGTTTAATAATTAAACTCACTCATGCATTGGTTGGTAATCTTTTTACATATGTTCGCGTGTTTAGCACCGTTTCTTTCTGGGGTCACCATAATGCTCTCTCTCCTCCTCCGTGTTCTCTTCAATCTCCTCACGTAAGGCTGGGTTAGTATGGTTGGGGGTTGAGGCCCTCCCGGGCGGCTTCGATGATCTTGGGTGATGGTAGGAGTACTACTACAACTAGGTAACAGTGGTTGTTTAGACACAACTGCAGCTGGTTGTTTTTTCAAAAAAAAAAAAAAGAAGATACTGCAGCTGGTTGTGTTTGTTTAATTTTTCTGCTAACATAGGAGCGGGATATTGTAGACGAGGAAATTAGCTGCAGTTACATGTCACGGTGAAAGGAACATGCATGTGATCGACTCATCGGCAAGCGAAGATTACGAAAACAGTAGAGTAGAATTGGACTGGGACAAAGACGTACACGCATGCATATATACCTAGCAGAATATACTGTAGTATAGAAAAGAAAAAAAGAGTAGTCCAACCAAAGGCATGCAGAAAGGTAATTACGCCGTGGAATGTAAAAGCAAAAGGAAGCAAGGACGCAAGTTTCGAGGGACTTTCATCTACTTAATTACGGTTTCGCTAATTCTTTTCTTTTTTCGATAGAAAGAGAGTTTTATTACATATGCATAGGGTTACAATCAAGAGGCACCAACTCCTCAATACAAGGCGGGCTCCTCCTCAGCCATACAGCAGTAGAAAACTCTGTACGACTATACAATGCCAATCGATGTGCTACCCTATTTTGCTCACGCTTGATTTTTTATGGAACAAACTCTCGAGCCTCCGTGTGATGCCGAATCTCCGCTACCAAGTGTCCATATGCAGACCTGGATAAGCTTTCCCCGGTCATTGCAGCCAGTGCCATAGATGAGTCTGACTGAACGACAATTGGCAGGGAACAATGCTGCAAGGCTAAGGCCATACCCTGCATTATTGCATGTAGTTCCGCTTCCAACGCACCGTTACAGTTGAAAATGCACCTGTACGCCGCGAAAATCACGCTTCCGTCATGGCGCCGTAGTATCATACCCGCCGCCGCAGCAGACCCGTACTCTTGCATGAAAGCCCCATCCACCGAAAGAGCAGCTCGGTCCGCTGGTGGCCGCGGCCATTGAAGAGGGATGCTATGGTTAGGGACCTCGACGGTTGCTTCCCGCACCATTGGCATCTTCCCTTTGAGGATTTCTTCCATGGAGAATCTGCTACACAGGTTCAGAGAGTTCATATAGCTTAGAAGATAGACGGACGTTGCCGTCACGGGGGGCCCTCCTTTCCATGTGTTAGGTCCGAGCACAGTGACCAGATCCTCCATATCAGCATGATCGTGCAATCCCGCATGTGATCATCACAGTTTGCAAGAACGTTTAGAAGCCAATCCTTTCCTGTATCTTGAAGAACCTCGTGACTAGGGAGTCTCCATAACGCTCTCATCCGAGTCCAGATCCTCCTCGCATGCTCGCAGGACACAAGAGCATGGAAGCTAGTCTCCTTCTCTCGGCCGCACACCAGACATCCATCTCTAGTTGAGATATGTCGGTACTTCTTACACTCATTTGTAGCGAGAGCACCCGAGACAGCCTTCCACGCCATGATTCTCATCTTCAGAGGTACTTGTGAGCTCCAGATCCGCTGCCATATGGGCCTCCGTCCTGAAGGATTGCTACTGAAGAGCTGAGATGCAGCGAGTACTGGACGTCCGTGGCAAGGTGATACGCGCTCCAGGCAGTAAACTGCCCATTCCGCTCTGGAAACAAAGCGACGAAGTCCTGTCCATTCCTCGACGACGTGCGAATCTTTAGAATCTCCCATACATCCAAGTCCCAAAAATGCTCCCTTAGCCGTTCAATATTCCATGCACCATGCTCATTCAAAAAATCAGCCACCCAATTGAAACGACAATTCCTCGCGGGATCCAAGCATCTCTCCAAGTCTTTATCAGTGTGCCATTGCCAACTCGCAATATACTGCCTTTCTTCACAAGCTCAAGTCTGTGAACAATACCTTTCCACACCGCCGAGGAGTTTGATGAAAAAACAGCATCCAACAAGTTCCCCCTCGGGTAGTATTTAGCCTTCAATAATCACGTGCATAAGCTATCCGGGCAATCCAGAAGGCGCCGGGCTTGCTTGGCTAACAGAGCCTGATTAAAGGCCCTCATGTCTCGGAATCCCATGCCCCCCATAGCCTTTGGTAGCATCATCCTCTCCCAGCTTAGCCATGCCATTTCCCTCTTGCCATTTTCCACCCCCCACCAATACTGCCTCATCATCTTGGTTAGATCATCACATACTGAAGCAGGTAGTCGGAGCACACTCATAACATAGGTGGGTATTGCTTGCGCCACAGCCTTAATGAGAATCTCTTCATTTCCAACCGACACGTATTGTTCACTCCAGTCGATTAGTCTTTTCCTCGGCCTATCTTGCAAGGTCTCAAATTGACCCTTGTGGACTCTTCCTTTAGGAACCGGGAGGCCAAGGTATTTTGGTTTGAACACCTGCTGCGTTACCTCCAATATATTCTTGATCTCCTCCGCTACTGACTCTTTGCAATTTTCAGAGAAAAGGATGGAACACTTCTCGGGATTTATGAGTTGACCCGTCGCCGAGGAATAAGTGTTCAACAAGCCTTTAACAACATCCGCTTGCTAGCCAGAAGCTTCAAAAAACAACATGGTGTCATCCACAAACAAGAGGTGAGATATCTCCGGTGCTCCATGGCATATGCTCACCCCGTTCAAGCTCCCCTCATTAACTGACTTAGACAGAAGAGCAGATAAAGCATCAACCACAAAGAGAAATAGGAACGGAGACAATGTGTCGTGGAAACGTCACGGCAGATGTCCTAGCAAAAGGACTTAGTCATGGAGCCATCACAACTAGGAAGCTTAAAGGGGTTAAAACAGACAAAGGACACATTAATTTATACTGGTTTGGCCCCTTGCGGTGAAGGTAATGGATTAATCCAGTTTGAGGTGGGATTGCTTATGTCTCGATTACCAGGGAGAGAATTCGCTTGACCTAGCTCTCGATCTGATGTTACTTGTTGTGAACCGCCGCCGGGTCGATGCCCAGCGGCTCACAGAGTCCCGGCCGGCTCATAAATAGTGTCCGGCTCGGTCTCTGTCTATTCCTACCTTACAACACAAGTCATACACATATGGCGGTTTATCTCTATGGGCCTTAAGTCGCCTTTGGGCCTTGGGCCCTTAACTGAACCGGCATCTTCAAATGTCGTCTCGGGCTTCATATGATGAATCGCCGTAGGTATAACCCGGCCCCTCCTGGGCGGGTCATACCTAGTAGTTATATCCCCAACATTAGGCCCCAGATTGATTGGAACTGGTTCATGTCAATCTTCAACACTTAGGAAAAAATCTTCTGCTTTTCATTGTGTGAGAGTTTATAACCCGCCATGACGTCATCTTCTGGATTCGCAATAACCCGCCATGACGTCATCTGCCATTAATTCACGCTTTATCCAACATATCTCAATGGATCCTTATCTTAATGACCATCCCGAGAATCGAGGCGTCCTGGTAGCTAGATAACCATATTTTTGTCCTCCTCGTTTTTCGTGCCCACTTATCAGTCTTTCCCTTATAAATAGCCATGACCAGTCTTTCCTTATTCTGCCCCTTTCCAGCGTCTTCATCCTCTCGCAACCTTCTGCCGCTCAAGCTCCGCCGCCGCCACAGAGCACCTCGTCCTCCTCAACCTCGGCCGCTGCATCAACCTATGTTGGACCAGAGTACGCTGGCGCCCCACCGCATTTCAATCTGCACCTGTAAGTGCTTCTTCTTCAGCGCATTAGATCGCATTAGGGTTCCTAACTGTTCGTCGTGTTCTTCACAGTTTCTCCATAGTTCCTCCACCGTAGCCTCTTTTGATCCAAAAGCAATATGGAACTTACGCGGTGGTTGTTTTGTCTCCACTTTTGATACCAGTGGGTCCCCTTTCTCTGGAAAGAGATCTCATTAGAACTTATGAACTCATCTGTACTGGCTTTTTAGGTCTAGATTAATTTGCTTTTTCTGAGCATCCATTGATCCAAAATAATGATTGCAATCTGTGAAACTTGTTTGTGTGACACTTAGCCAAACATCTACGTTTTGATAGATCCACCTAGCCATGGCGGCTCAAATCACCGGCTTAATTTGCAATGCTTAATAGATAACATCAACCACTCATGGCGGCTTAAATACTTTGACTGCTCATGGCGGTTTAAATAACCTGACGTAATTAGTCATATACCATCCCCTTCATAAGCCGCCATTCTGAATATGTGCTGTAATATTTTTCCTCCGGCTTAAATTTGAATCGGCAAATTCACTCTTTGTTAGGTTTCCTTCTTCACAATGCCGCCCAAAGCAACCACTACTTGCAACTGGGTCAAATCCATCGTCACGGATAGTACACTTGATGACTTTGTGAAAGCCGTCTATCTGCCAAAAAAGGAAGTCATGTCGTACCGCGCTCCTAATCCAACAGAAGAAAAACCTCAACCCAAAGAAGGGAAAGTCGTCGTTTTCACTGATCACATGAACCGGGGCTTTTCGCCACCCGACTCAAAATTCTTCAGAGATGTTCTGCACTTTTTTGACCTCCGTCCTCAAGACATCGGACCCAATTCCATGTCTAACATCTGCAATTTTCAAGTGTTCTGTGAGGTGTACCTTGAAGAAGAACCTAGCTTGGAACTCTTTAGGGAATTGGTTTACTTGAACCGCCAGAATGAATGCTCCAACGGACCGAGTTTGGAACTTGGCGGGGTCTCAATCCAACGACGGAGAGACGCCATTTTTCCTTATGCACAACCGCCGAGTCACCCCAAGGACTAGAACCAAACATGGTTCTACTGCCAAGATACTTCTCCGGCTAATGAGAACCCTCTGCCCGGCTTCCGCGCCCTGTGTCTTGATTCCAATCACCCGCTCCCCGACAAGTTGTCAGGCACTGATCGCCAGAAGCTTGCCCTACCCTTGCAAAGGTCAAAGCTCTGTTGGGGAACGGCTTAAATGGCATTGATTTGGTCCGGTGCTGGGTCGCATGGCGGATCATCCCGTTGAGTCGCCGCTCTGGGTTAATGTGTAGTTACACAGGAGATAAAAAGGATCCTCTGCGCCACAGCCCTGACGATTTACCTGAGCATGTTGTCAATGATATGACAAAGTCGCTTTTGAATGAAAGCCTGGCGGACTGTGGCAAGGTGGGCCTAAGCCCTTTCTACAAATCTAACTGCTACGTCTTGAGCTTGTGTTGGTTTTCCTTGAAGAGAAAAGGGTGATGCAGCAATAGTAGCGTAAGTATTTCCCTCGGTTTTTGAGAACCAAGGCATGAATCCAGTAGGAGACTCCTCAAAAGTCCCACGCACCTACACACACAAACAAGAACTTGCAACCAACGCAATAAAGGGGTTGTCAATCCCTTCAAGGCCACTTGCGAAAGTGAGATCTGATAGAGATAATATGATAAGATAAATATTTTTGGTATTTTGTGATATAGATTGGAAAAGTAAAAGATGCAAATAAAAGTAGATTGAAAGCTTATATGATAAGAGATAGAGCCGGGGGCCATAGGTTTCACTACTGGCTTCTCTCAAGATAGCATAAGTATTATGGTGGGTGAACAAATTACTGTCGAGCAATTGATAGAAAAGCGAATAATTATGAGATTATCTAGGCATGATCATGTATATAGGCATCACGTCCGTGACAAGTAGACCGACTCCTGCCTGCATCTACTACTATTACTCCACACATCGACCGCTATCCAGCATGCATCTAGAGTATTAAGTTCATAAAAAACAGAGTAATGCATTAAGAAAGATGACATGATGTAGAGGGATAAACTCATGCAATATGATATAAACCCCATCTTTTTATCCTCGATGGCAACAATACAATACGTGCCTTGCTGCCCCTGCTGTCACTGGGAAAGGACACCGCAAGATGGAACCCAAAGCTAAGCACTTCTCCCATTGCAAGAAAGATCAATCTAGTAGGCCAAACCAAACTGATAATTCGAAGAGACTTGCAAAGATAACTTAATCACACATAAAATCATAAACCCACAATTCATCGGATCTCGACAAACACACCGCAAAAAGAGTTATATCGAATAGATCTCCAAGAAGATCAAGGAGAACTTTGTATTGAGATTCAAAGAGAGAGAAGAAGCCATCTAGCTAATAACTATGGACCCGAAGGTCTGTGGTAAAATACTCACAACTCATCGGAGAGGCCTTGGAGATGATGTAAAGGACCTCCGTGATCGATCCCCCTCCGGCGGAGCGCCGGAGGAGGCTCCAAGATGGGATCTCGCGGATACAGAAGGTTACGGCGGTGGAAATAGTTTTTCGTGGTCGTTTCTGATGTTTTTGGGGTACATGGGTATATATAGGAGGAAGAAGTAGGTCGGTGGACGCTCGAGGGGCCCACAAGGGTGGGGGGCGCGCCTAGCCCTAGGGGGCGCGCCGGGCACCCTCGTGGCCGCCTCCCTTGTTTGTTAACTTCCACTCCAAGTCCTCTAGATCATGTTTGTTCCAAAAAGATCGCTCCCGAAGGTTTCATTCTGTTTGGACTCCGTTTGATATTCCTTTTCTTCGAAACACTGAAATAGGCAAAAAACAGCAATTCAGGCTGGTCCTCCGGTTAGTAGGTTAGTCCCAAAAATGATATAAAAGTGTAAAGTAAAGCCCATAAACATCCAAAACGGGTAATATAATAGCATGGAACAATAAAAAATTATAGATACGTTGGAGATGTATCACTAACCCGGCTCCAGGGGTAAGCCACCAAGACTTAGTTATTTTACCTTTATCTCTGATGTTTTGTCTTAACTTAAACCTTTGTTGATTCTCACATTCTAATGATAAGTTTTGGAAGAAAAAATATGACCATGAGGCTGCAAAAAGAGCCAGGAAGGCCAAGAAAGCTGCCAGGAAAGCCGCCGCTAGGAAAAGAGGAAAGAAGCCCAGTGCTTCTGAATTGCTTCAATTGGAGGACTCCTCTGAGTCGGAGGTATCCTTCGACTCTCTTGGCTCATTTTTCAATCACCTTATTGACACAGATTATCACCTGGCTGACACGGGAACGAGTCAGGGATTGGAAGAAGAGGTAAATATTATTTCCTCCGACTCCGAGCCTTTGCCAAGACAAAAAATCCGAAGAGTAACACGGAAAGTAAGATTTTCACATCCCTTAGCTTATCAGTATCCTCAATTTCTTTTGAAGCAAAAGATTCATGAGAGCCGGAGGCAGACCCGGACCAATAAAGATGCGAAACTCTCCTCCGGCTTACCGAATACACCAAGGAAACACCGGAACAAGGTCACCTCCGACTTAAACCCTTTTTATCCTTTGGCGGGTCTCACTCGTTAACCACTCAACTCTTCTGATTCAAATTATCAGGAAAATTCACATTCTTCCGGCGACTCAATCCAGTCCAACATGCCGGCTTTTAAGACCGCTCCAGGGTAATGACAATTTATCCTGTACTCATTACAATCCTTTATACCACTACTAGGGAAAACCCTAGTAGTAGCGCGGATTTTGAGGCTAGCAGCAGCGCGGGTGGCCGCGCTACTAATAAGGCGCTACAGCTAGCGCGAATCGTACCCGCGCTACTACTGTTGACGATATCAGCAGCGCTTTTGCCGAACGCGCTACTATTACTTAGCTGTAGCGATTTTGCAGTCCCTCGCTACTGCTATATCTTTCATCATTTTCCCCCGTACCCCTTTCCCTTTCCCCTTTCCCTTTCAGATACTAGATACTATGTACTGCTACTAGATATCAAATTCATAAACCATTACTGGCTAGTACTCCCTGTTGGAAATATGCCCTAGAGGCAATAATAAAAGGATTATTATTATGTTTCCTTGTTCATGATAATTGTCTTTTATTCATGTTATAATTGTGTTATCCGGAAATCGTAATACATGTGTGAATACATAGACCACAACATGTCCCTAGTGAGCCTCTAGTTGACTAACCCGTTGATCAACAGATAGTCATGCTTTCCTGACTATGGACATTGGATGTCATTGATAACAGGATCACATCATTAGGAGACTGATGTGATGGACAAGACCCAATCCTAAGCATAGCACAAGATCGTGTAGTTCGTTTGCTAGAGCATTTCCAATGTCAAGTATCTTTTCCTTAGACCATGAGATCGTGTAACTCTAGGATACCGTTGGAGTGCTTTGGGTGTACCAAACGTCACAACGTAACTGGGTGACTATAAAGGTATACTACGGGTATCTCCGAAAGTGTCTGTTGAGTTGACACGGATCGAGACTGGTATTTGTCACTCCGTATGACGGAGAGGTATCTCTGGGCCCACTCGGTAATGCATCATCATAATGAGCTCAAAGTGACCAAGTGTCTGGTCATGGGATCATGCATTATGGTACGAGTAAAGTGACTTGCCGGTAACAAGATTAAATGAGGTATTGGGACACCGACGATCGAATCTCGGGCATGTAACGTATCGATTGACAAAGGGAATTGTATACGGGGTTGCTTGAATCCTCGACATCGTGGTTCATCCGATGAGATCATCGAGGAGCATGTGGGAGCCAACATGGGTATCCATATCCCGCTGTTGGTTATTGACCGGAGAGCCGTCTCGGTCATGTCTACGTGTCTCCCGAACCCGTAGGGTCTACACACTTAAGGTTCGGTGACGCTAGGGTTGTAGAGATATTAGTATGCAGCAAACCGAAAGTTGTTAGGAGTCCCGAATGAGATCCCGGATGTCACGAGGAGTTCCGGAATGGTCCGGAGGTAAAGAATTATATATGGGAAGTCGAGTTTCGGCCATCGGGAAAGTTTCGGGGGTCACCGGTATTGTACCGGGACCACCGGAAGGGTCCCGGGGGTCCACTGGGTGGGCCCACCTATCCCGGAGGGCCCCATGGGCTGAAGTGGGAGGGGAACCATCCCCTGGTGGGCTGGTGCGCCCCTTGGGCCCCCCTGTGCCTAGGGTTGGAAACCCTAGGGTGGGGGTGCCTCCACTTGCCTTGGGGGGCAAGGCACCCCCTTGGCCGCCGCCCCCCTTGGAGATTCAATCTCCTAGGGCCGGCGCCCCCCCTGGGGACCGTACATAAAGAGGGGGGGGGGAGGAAGGGCAGCCGCACCCTTGCACTTGGCGCCTCCCTTTCCCCTTGCTACACCTCTCCCTCCCGTAGACGCTTGGCGAAGCCCTGCCGGGATCCCTACTGCATCCACCACCACGCCATCGTGCTGCTGGATCTTCATCAACCTCTCCTTCCCCCTTGCCGGATCAAGAAGGAGGAGACGTCTTGCTGACCGTACGTGTGTTGAACGCGGAGGTGCCGTCCGTTCAGCGCTAGGATCTCCGGTGATTTGGATCTCGGCGAGTACGACTCCCTCAACCCCGTTCTCTTGAACGCTTCCGCTCGATCTACAAGGGTATGTAGATGCACTCCTCTCTCTCGTTGCTAGATGAACTCATAGATTGATCTTGGTGAAACCGTAGAATTTTTTTTATTTTCTGCAACGTTCCCCAACAGTGGCATCATGAGCTAGGTCTATGCGTAGTTCTCTTTGCACGAGTAGAACACAAATTTGTTGTGGGTGTAGATGTTGTCAACTTTCTTGCCACTACTAGTCTTATTTTGCTTCAGCGGTATTGTGGGATGAAGCGGCCCGGACCGACCTTACATGTACGCTTATGTGAGACAGGTTCCACCGACTGACATGCACTAGTTGCATAAGGTGGCTAGCGGGTGGCTGTCTCTCCCACTTTAGTTGGAGCGGATTCGATGAAAAGGGTCCTTATGAAGGGTAAATAGAAGTTGACAAATCACGTTGTGGTTTTTTCCTAGGTAAGAAAATGTTCTTGCTAGAACCCTATTACAGCCACGTAAAAGATGCAACAACAATTAGAGGACGTCTAACTTGTTTTTGCAGCAATTGCTTTGTGATGTGATATGGCCAAAAGTTGTGATGAATGATATATATGTGATGTATGAGATCATGTTCTTGTAATAGGAATCACGACTTGCATGTCGATGAGTATGACAACCGGCAGGAGCCATAGGAGTTGTCTTAATTATTGTATGACCTGCGTGTCAATGATTTAACGCCATGTAATTACTTTACTTTATTGCTAAACCGTTAGCCATAGTAGTAGAAGTAATAGTTGGCGAGCAACTTCATGGAGACACGATGATGGAGATCATGGTGTCATGCCGGTGACGAAGATGATCATGGAGCCCCGAAGATGGAGATCAAAGGAGCTATATGATATTGGCCATATCATGTCACTGTTTAATTGCATGTGATGTTTATTATGTTATTGCATCTTGTTTACTTAGAACGATGGTAGTAAATAAGATGATCCCTCATAATAATTTAAAGAAAGTGTTCCCCCTAATTGTGTGCCGTTGCGACAGTTTGTTGTTTCGAAGCACCACGTGATGATCGGGTGTGATAGATTCTAACGTTCACATACAATGGGTGTAAGACAGATTTACACATGCATAAACACTTAGGTTAACTTGACGAGCCTAGCATGTACAGACATGGCCTCGGAACACAAGAGACCGAAAGGTCGAACATGAGTGGTATGGAAGATATGATCAACATGGAGATGTTCACCGATGATGACTAGTCCGTCTCACGTTATGATCAGACACGGCCTAGTCGACTCGGATCATGTATCACTTAGATGACTAGAGGGATGTCTAATCCGAGTGGGAGTTCATTAAATAATTTGATTAGATGAACTTAATTATCATGAACTTAGTCTAAAATCTTTGCAAAAATGTCTTGTAGATCAAATGGCCAACGCTCATGTCAACATGAACTTCAACGCGTTCCTAGAGAAAACCAAGCTGAAAGATGATGGCAGCAACTATACGGACTGGGTCCGGAACCTGAGGATCATCCTCATAGCTACCAGGAAAGCATATGTCCTAGAAGGACCGCTAGGTGAAGCACCCATCCCAGAGAACCAAGACGTTATGAACGCTTGGCAGTCACGTGCTGATGATTACTCCCTTGTTCAGTGCGGCATGCTTTACAACTTAGAACCGGGACTCCAAAAGCGTTTTGAGCAACACGGAGCATATGAGATGTTCGAGGAGCTGAGAATGGTTTTCCAAGCTCATGCCTGGGTCGAGAGCTATGAAGTCTCCGACAAATTCTATAGTTGTAAGATGGAGGAAAATAGTTCTGTCAGTGAGCACATACTCAAAATGTCTGGGTTGCACAACCGCCTGTCCCAGCTGGACATTAACCTCCTGGACGAGGCGGTCATTGACAGAATCCTTCAGTCGCTCCCACCGAGCTACAGGAGCTTTGTGATGAACTACAATATGCAGGGGATGGTGAAAACTATTCTTGAAGTATTTTCAATGCTGAAGGAAGCAGAGGTAGAAATCAAAAAGGAACATCAAGTGTTGATGGTCAACAAAACCACTAAGTTCAAGAAAGGCAAGGGTAAGAAGAACTTCAAGAAGGACGGCAAGGATGTTGCCATGCCCGGTAAGCCAGTTGCCGGGAAGAAGTCAAAGAATGGACCCAAGCCTGAGACTGAGTGCTTTTATTGCAAAGGGAAGGGATATTGGAAGTGGAACTGCCCCAAATACTTAGCGGACAAGAAGGCCGGCAACACTAAAGGTATATGTGATATACATGTAGTTGATGTGTACCTTACCAGTACTCGTAGTAGCTCCTGGGTATTTGATACCGGTGTGGTTGCTCATATTTGTAACTCAAAGCAGGAACTGTGGAATAAACGGAGACTGGCGAAGGACGAGGTGACGATGCGCGTCGGGGATGGTTCCAAGGTCGATGTGATCGCCGTCGGCACGCTACCTCTACATTTACCTACGGGATTAGTTTTAAACCTCAATAATTGTTATTTAGTGCCAAGTTTGAGCATGACCATTGTATCTGGATCTCGTTTAATACGAGATGGCTACTCATTTAAATCCGAGAATAATGGTTGTTCTATTTATATGAGACATATGTTTTATGGTCATGCCCCGATGGTCAATGGTTTATTCTTAATGAATCTCGAACGTAATGTTACACATATTCATAGTGTGAATACCAAAAGATGTAAAGTTGATAACGATAGTCCCACATACTTGTGACACTGCCGCCTTGGTCACATTGGTGTCAAGCGCATGAAGAAGCTCCATGCTGATGGAATTTTAGAGTCTCTCGATTATGAATCATTTGACACATGCGAACCATGCCTCATGGGCAAAATGACCAAGACCCCATTCTCCGGAACAATGGAGCGAGCAACAAACTTATTGGAAATCATACATACCGATGTGTGCGGTCCAATGAGCGTTGAGGCTCGCGGAGGATATCATTATGTTCTCACTCTCACTGATGACTTGAGTAGATATGGTTATGTCTACTTGATGAAACACAAGTTTGAGACCTTTGAAAAGTTCAAGGAATTTCAGAATGAGGTAGAGAATCAACGTGACCGAAAGATAAAGTTCTTACGATCAGATCGTGGAGGAGAATATTTAAGTCACAAATTTGGTACGCACTTAAGGAAATGTGGAATCGTTTCACAACTCACGCCTTACTGGAACACCTCAGCATAACGGTGTGTCTGAACGTCGTAATCGCACTTTATTGGATATGGTGCGATCTATGATGTCTCTTATCGATTTACCACTATCTTTTTGGGGATACGCTCTAGAGACAGCTACATTCACTTTAAATAGGGCACCGTCTAAATCCGTTGAGACGACACCGTATGAATTATGGTTTGGGAAGAAACCTAAGCTATCGTTTCTAAAAGTTTGGGGATGCGATGCTTATGTCAAGAAACTTCAACCTGAAAAGCTCGAACCCAAGTCGGAAAAATGTGTCTTCATATGATACCCTAAGGAAACCATTGGGTATACCTTCTACTTAAGATCCGAGGGCAAGATCTTTGTTACCAAGAACGGGTCCTTTCTAGAGAAAGAATTTCTCTCGAAAGAACTAAGTGGGAGGAAAGTAGAGCTTGATGAAGTACTACCTCTTGAACCGGTGAGTAGCGCAGCTCAGGAAGATGTTCCTGTGGTGCCAGCACCAACTAAAGAGGAAGTTAACGATAATGATCAAGGTACTTCGGATCAAGTTACTACTGAACTTCGTAGGTCCATGAGGACACGTTCCACACCAGAGTGGTATGGCAACCCTGTCCTGGAAATCATGTTGTTAGACAACGGTGAACCTTCGAACTATGAAGAAGTGATGGCGGGCCCAGATTCCAACAAATGGCTTGAAGCCATGCAATCCGAGATAGGATCCATGTATGAAAACAAAGTATGGACTTTGACAGACTTTCCCGATGATCGGCGAGCGATAGAAAACAAATGGATCTTTAAGAAGAAGACGGACGCGGATGGTAATGCTACCATCTATAAAGCTCGACTTGTCGCTAAGGGTTATCGACAAGTTCAAGGGGTTGACTACGATGAGACATTCTCTCCCGTAGCAAAGTTAAAGTCCGTCCGAAGCATGTTAGCAATTGCCGCATACTATGATTATGAGATATGGCAGATGGACGTCAAAACAGCATTCCTTAACGGACATCTTAAGGAAGAACTGTATATGATGCAGCCGAAAGGTTTTGTCGACCCTGAGAATGCTAACAAGGTATGCAAGCTCCAGCGATCCATTTATGGGCTGGTGCAAGCATCTCGGAGTTGGAACATTCGCTTTGATGAGATGATCAAAGTGTTTGGGTTTATGCAGACTTATGGAGAAGCCTGCGTTTACAAGAAAGTGAGTGGGAGCTCTGTAGCATTTCTCATATTATATGTAGATGACATACTTTTGATGGGAAATGATATAGAACTTTTGGACAGCATTAAGGCCTACTAGAATAAGTGTTTTTCAATGAAGGACCTTGGAGAAGCTGCTTACATATTAGGCATCAAGATCTATAGGGATAGATCGAGACGCCTCATAGGTCTTTCACAAAGCACATACCTTGATAAGATATTAAAGAAGTTCAATATGGATCAGTCCAAGAAAGGGTTCTTGCCTGTATTGCAAGGTGTGAGATTGAGCTCGGCTCAATGCCCGACCACGGCAGAAGATAAAGAAGAGATGAGTGTCATCCCCTATGCCTCAGCCATAGGGTCTATTATGTATGCCATGCTGTGTACCAGACCTGATGTAAACCTTGCTGTAAGTTTGGTAGGAAGGTACCAAAGTAATCCCGGCAAGGAACACTGGATAGCGGTCAAGAACATCCTAAAGTACCTGAAAAGGACTAAGGATATGTTTCTTGTTTATGGAGGTGACGAAGAGCTTGTCGTAAAAGGTTACGTCGATGCTAGCTTCGACACAGATCTGGATGACTCTAAGTCACAAACCGGATACGTGTATATGTTGAATCGTGGAGCAATAAGCTGGTGCAGTTGCAAGCAGAGCATCATGGCGGGATCTACATGTGAAGCGGAGTACATGGCAGCTTCGGAGGCAGCGCATGAAGCAATATGGATGAAGGAGTTCATCACCGACCTAGGAGTCATACCCAATGTGTCGGGGCCGATCACTCTCTTCTGTGACAACACTAGAGCTATTGCCCTTGCCAAGGAGCCCAGGTTTCACAAGAAGACCAGGCACATCAAGCGTCGTTTCAACTCCATCCGTGAAAATGTTCAAGATGGAGACATAGATATTTGCAAAGTGCATACGGATCTGAATGTCGCAGATCCGTTGACTAAACCTCTTCCGCGAGCAAAACATGATCAACACCAGAACTCTATGGGTGTTCGATTCATCACAATGTAACTAGATTATTGACTCTAGTGCAAGTGGGAGACTGTTGTAAATATGCCCTAGAGGCAATAATAAAAGGATTATTATTATATTTCCTTGTTCATGATAATTGTCTTTTATTCATGCTATAATTGTGTTATCCGGAAATCGTAATACATGTGTGAATACAGAGACCACAACATGTCCCTAGTGAGCCTCTAGTTGACTAGCCCGTTGATCAACAGATAGTCATGGTTTCCTGACTATGGACATTGGATGTCATTGATAACAGGATCACATCATTAGGAGAATGATGTGATGGACAAGACCCAATCCTAAGCATATCACAAGATCGTGTAGTTCGTTTGCTAGAGCTTTTCCAATGTCAAGTATCTTTTCCTTAGACCATGAGATCGTGTAACTCCCGGATACCATTGGAGTGCTTTGGGTGTACCAAACGTCACAACGTAACTGGGTGACTATAAAGGTATACTACGGGTATCTCCGAAAGTGTCTGTTGAGTTGACACGGATCGAGACTGGGATTTGTCACTCTGTATGACAGAGAGGTATCTCTGGGCCCACTCAGTAATGCATCATCATAATGAGCTCAAAGTGACCAAGTGTCTGGTCATGGGATCATGCATTATGGTACGAGTAAAGTGACTTGCTGGTAACGAGATTAAACGAGGTATTGGGATACCGACGATCGAATCTCGGGCATGTAACGTACCGATTGACAAAGGGAATTGTATACGGGGTTGCTTGAATCCTCGACATCGTGGTTCATCTGATGAGATCATAGAGGAGCATGTGGGAGCCAACATGGGTATCCAGATCCTGCTGTTGGTTACTGACCGGAGAGCCATCTCGCTCATGTCTACGTGTCTCCCGAACCCGTAGGGTCTACACACTTAAGGTTCGGTGACGCTAGGGTTGTAGAGATATTAGTATGCAGCAAACCAAAAGTTGTTCGGAGTCCCGGATGAGATCCCGGACATCATGAGGAGTTCCAGAATGATCCGGAGGTAAAGAATTATATATGGGAAGTTGAGTTTCGGCCATCAGGAAAGTTTCGGGGGTCACCGGTATTGTACCGGGACCACCGGAAGGGTCCCGGGGGTCCACCGGGTGGGGCCACCTATCCCGGAGGGCCCCATAGGCTGAAGTGGGAGGGGAACCAGCCCCTGGTGGGCTGGTGCAACCCCCCTTGGCCCCCCTGTGCCTAGGGTTGGAAACCCTAGGGTGGGGGGCGCCTCCACTTGCCTTGGGGGGCAAGGCACCCCCTTGGCCGCCGCCCCCCCCTTGGAGATTCAATCTCCTAGGGCCGGCGCCCCCCTGGGGACCCTATATAAAGAGGAGGGAGGGAGGGCAGCCGCACCCTTGCACTTGGCGCCTCCCTTTCCCCTTGCTACACCTCTCCCTCCCGTAGACGCTTGGCGAAGCCCTACCGGGATCCATGCTGCATCCACCACCACGCCGTCGTGCTGCTGGATCTTCATCAACCTCTCCTTCCCCCTTACTGGATCAAGAAGGAGGAGACGTCTCGCTGACCGTACGTGTGTTGAACACGGAGGTGCCTTCCGTTCGGCGCTAGGATCTCCGGTGATTTGGATCACGACGAGTACGACTCCCTCAACCCCGTTCTCTTGAACGCTTCCGCTCGATCTACAAGGGTATGTAGATGCACTCCTCTCTCTCGTTGCTAGATGAACTCATAGATTGTGTAAGTGCATCTAGTGCCACCCGTAGTTGGTTTTGGAGTATTGACGACAAAGTTGGTTGAGGGACTAATGCGTTTGTGAGAATTGCAGGATAACGCAGGTAGTGTCCCTCATTGATTCGGTTTACCTACCGGAGATGAGCCCTAAAAATGTATGAAGACATTGAAGACAATGGTGGTATGAGAAGATATTCATATTGAAGACTATGACATGAGAAGACATTGCGTGAAGACTATGGAGCGCGAAGACTGTGTGGTTTCGTTGTTTCCTTTTCTTCTTTGTTGAGTCATAGGAACCACCGTACTGTTAAGTGGGGTCCAAGTGAACTAAGTCAGAGTGACTGAAGTGATTCTCAACCCAAATCCTATGTTTTCGAGCGAAGACAATGAGAGCAAATCTTATCTAGAGCTGGATGAGTCAGCTTTGCTTGTAGCCCCAGTAAAGTTGCCGCGTGTGTTTGAAATCTGACTGTTGGAACACGTGTCAGTTCCTTAGTGACCCAGGATCATTTCGGACAAATCAGGTCGGGTTGCCTTGTGGCTATAAATAGCCCACCCCCTACACCATAAATTGGTGGCTGCTCAGAGTTAGTACACGGCTTTTGTCATTTGAGAGCAACCCACCTCGAAGCATTTGAGAGAGAGAAATCCTTGCGAGGACAAAGCCCAAACACCCAGAGCCAAAGAGTGTTAGGCATCACTGAAGTCTTTTTGTCTGTGTGACCTGAAGACTTATTACACTTGAGGACTGTGAATCCTCCAGCCGGTTAGGCGTCGCGTTCTGAGCATCCAAGAGTCATTGTGGATTGCCGGTGAACGAAGTCTGTGAAGTTTTGGAAGTCTACCTTGAAGACTTACCAGAGTGATTGGGCGAGGACTGGGTGTCCTTAGCTCAAGGGGAATAAGGTGAAGACATGGTCTTCTGAGTTAAATATCAGCCTCCCTAACCAGACGTACAGTTGTCACAGCAACTGGAACTGGTCCAACAAATCCTGTGTCTTCAACAAGCGACTGGTTCTATCCCTTTCCATCCTTTACTTAAGGTTGTCTTCGTGAAGTCACTACCTATCTATGTATCTGTTTGACTTCATTGCTTGACTACTACTGTTGATTGGCTTCACACTATCTTCCATCCTGATCCTTACTACTTAGCTGCTATTAGTCCTGTACTTTCACATCATTGCATATTTGACTATGGCTTGCTTATGGTAGTTTATCTTCCGCTGCATATCAACTAGGTCATTTCTGTTGTTTGTCTTCGAAACTTCTAAGTTTTGAAGACTTTCATAAAAATCGCCTATTCACCCCCCCTCTAGTTGATACTAGCACTTTCAATTGGTACCAGAGCAAGGTACTCCCTTGTTCTGTGTGATTCGGTTTAACCACCTGGAGTTTCAGCTATGTCGACTGCAGGATTGAGGAATGTATCTTGCCCCACCTTTGACGGTCATGAGTATCCTTGGTGGAAGGCCATGATGAAGAAGCGACTCTTGGCTATGGACAGCGAACTGTGGACCGTCACTGAGATTGGTCTTACCGATCTATGTAAGATGGCGGATGCTGATGACATTCGCAAGTACACTCTACTGAACCTCACGGCGAAGGATGTCATCTACTCCTGTCTGTCCCGAAATCAGTTCAGGAACGTCACGCACCTCAATCACGCGAAGCTAATCTGGGACCGGCTATCTGAGGTCTATGAAGGTCATCGTACTCTTCATGATCCTTGGTTTGAGGATTACAAGGAGTCTCTTAAGGATATGACCTTTGCACCTGAATCGACATCATCTTCACCATGCCTTATGGCATGGGGTACTGAGGTAACTGAATGCTACCTCTCTGAAACTAGTGATGATGAATCAGGTGATGAATTTGGCCCCAGTTATGTCAAACTTGCTTCCCTTGCCACTAAACAACAAAGAGTCTTGGAAAAGGTTCAAGACATGCTTAGTAAGAGCGATGATATGCTGGGTGAAGAAATGGATCAGTCAAAAGCTTTGGCCAAGAGTCTTCAGAGACTTCAGTCCAAGTTTGACGCCCTTCAAGATCAACATAATGCTTTCTTGTCTGATCATGAGAAGCTTTCTTCTGAATGTCTTCAAAGAAAGCTAGACCTTGAAAAGATAAGAGTGGATTATGAAGATCTTCAGAAGGAGCGCGATTCATTACTTGCTCAAGAAATCAGCGTTACACAGAATGAATTTGAACCACCATGTCTAAAATGCATTGAGCGTGATAACGCTACCTCTATTGCTGAATGTTCCACTGCTGCTGCTGTTTCATTGTCTTCAACTATTGATGTGGTTACTAACCCCTCTGCGGAGGATACCACTACTATTGCTGATGAAAATGCTAGGTTGAAGACATTGCTTGAAACAGGGATGTACAAAAGTTTGAAGGGACATTAGACACTCTGTGATGTCCTCAAAAGGCAGATTCTGAACCGAAACCCTAGGAAAGAGGGTGTTGGGTTCGAGAGGAAAATGAATGCTGATGGTTCCTACTGGAAGCCTGAGCAGTATCCCAAAACCACTTGGGTTGCTGGAAAGGAACCTTCAGTGGATCCATCCACTTTATCTAGATTTACCTGTGCTAATCCTATTATCATTTGCGAATCCTTTGATGCAAACTATAAACTGTTCAAAATCAGAATGGTGAAGTGTTTGCCAGGTATATTGGTACTAACTGCAGGAATGGACCTCCTATGAAGAAGATCTGGGTTCCCAAAAGCTGCCTTGAGAATCTTCCATTGAATGTCATCATGACACCACCAGGGAAGAAGACAAACCCCAGACCAAAGGCATCATATGGTCCAACGGCTTCATACGAACACAGGACTCACTTGAGTCACCCTAACGCCAATGTTTTGCAGGGAAATCATACTCAGACTCATGAATATGAGCATGTGTCTTCAAACCGCTATGTTCATAGAACTAAGAACTTTTCTGCTTATTCACATGAGTATCATTCATCTCCTGCAAGGCTATTTGCTAGGGCTTCAAAGCCGAAATTCTCAGATGCTGCACTTAGACTCATTGCTTCTAAGCCACCCCTGAAAATGTGGGTGGTGAAGAAGAATTAACTCTCTTTTGCGGAATGTGGTCTCCAGCCAGCAATCAAAGGCGTCCGATATTATTGCTGGGGACCTAAAACATAAAGGGACGCATGATAAAATGACTTACTATGTATTCCACATATGAATCTCTTATCTGTCATACTGTGTGTTCTAATCTTGATCTAAGCTGTGATAATCCTAGTGTGCGTCAAATGCTTATGCTTCACAACATACCTTGTGAAGCATATCCTCCTAACTGCACTGTAGGGCATGTCACCAAAAGCTTCAGAATGGATTATTGACAGCGGATGCACTAATCATATGACTGGTGATTGAAGTCTTCTCATGGACTCAACCTTACGTCCATCCGACAAGAGTCACATCACATTTGCTGACACTGGTAAAAGCAAGGTATTGGGTCTAGGTAGAGTTGCAATCTCTAGGGATCAACACATGGATAAAGTGATGCTTGTTGAATCCCTTGGGTTCAACTTAATGTCTGTCTCAATGCTTTGTGACTTAAACATGATTGTGCTATTTGGAAAATATTGTTGCCTTATACTAATGGAATCTGACAAGTCTCTAGTCTTTGAAGGATATAGGAAAGATGATCTATACATGGTAGATTTCTCAGCAGGTCCACAGCTTGCCGTATGTCTTCTCGCAAAAGCTTCAGAATGCTGGCTCTGGCATCGAAGGCTAGGACATGCTGGCATGAGGAACTTACACTCACTCGTCAAGAAGAAGCATGTCATTGGCATCGAGGATGTCAAGTTCAAGAAGGATCATCTGTGTGGTGCCTGTGAAGCTGGAAAGATGACAAGGGCAAAGCACCTCTCGAAGACAATCATGACCACATCTCAACCCTTCGAGCTGTTACACATGGACTTATTTGGACCTACTCACTACTCCACCCTCACAACAACTGCCTGTCTCTATGGCTTCGTCATTGTTGATGACTACTCAAGATACACATGGGTTCATATAATTCTTTACAAGACTGAAGTGCAAGATGTCTTCAGGCGCTTCGCCAATCGAGCAATGAACAATTATGGCATGAAGATCAAGCATATCCGAAGTGACAATGGCACTGAATTCAAGAACACGGGACTTGATCTGTATCTGGATACAATGGGAATCATTCATGAGTTCTCTGCTCCATACGCACCTCAGCAAAATGGCATTGTTGAGTGCAAAAACAGAACCCTCATTGAGATGGCTCGAACAATGCTAGATGAATACAAGACACCAAGAAAGTTCTGTCCTGAAGCTATTGATACAACCTGTCACATCATCAACCGTGTGTACATCCATAAGCTTCTGAACAAAACATCCTATGAGCTCCTTACTAGCAAGAAGCCAAATGTCAGTTACTTCAGATTATTTGGAGCTAGATGCTGGATTAAGGATCCCCATCACAAGTCAAAATTTGCACCTAAGGCTCACGAAGGCTTCATGCTTGGCTATGGAAAGGACTCACACTCCTACAGAGTTTTCAACCTCTTTCTCTATAAGATCGTCGAAACTGTGGATGTGAAATTTGATGAAACTAATGGTTCACAAAGAGAACTCCTGCCAAGTACACTAGATGAAGCTTCTCCAAGTGAATCTATCAAGCTGATGGGAACTGGTGAAATCATGCCTTCTGAAGCACAGCCTGAAGAGGAACTTATCATCTCTGCACCAAATCAACTTGAAGACAATGCTCAGACCGAAGACAATCCTCCCAATCGGCAAGAGCAAAGTCTTCGTCCTATTCATCCTCGTGTTGCAAATGAAGTACAAATCGAGAAGATAATTGACAGTATCAATGCGCCTGGTCCGCTTACTCGCTCAAGAGCAACACAGTTAGCAAACTTCTGTGGGCACTTTTCATTTATGTCAATATCAGAACCCAAGAAAGTTGCTGAAGCTTTTATGGAACCTGAATGGATTCAAGCCATGCAAGAAGAACTTCAACAGTTCAAGCTGAATAATGTTTGGGAACTTGTTAAGCAACCTGACCCTCGCAAGCATAACATTATTGGAACTAAATGGATATATCGAAACAAGCAAGATGAGCATGGTCAAGTCGTCAGAAACAAAGCACGTCTTGTGGCTCAAGGATATACTCAAGTTGAAGAAATTGACTTCGATGAAACATTTGCTCCTGTTGCTAGGCTTGAAGCTATTCGCATACTGCTAGCCTATGCTAATCATCACAACATCTTGCTATATCAAATGGATGTGAAGAGTGCATTTCTCAATGGCAAGATTGAAGAAGAAGTATATGTCGCTCAACCACCTGGCTTTGAAGATCCAAAACATCCTGATATGGTGTAGAAGCTAAACAAAGCACTGTATGTCCTCAAACAAGCTCCTTGCGCATGGTATGATACGATGAAAGACTTCCTGAAGAGCAAAGGCTTCAAACCAGGATCCCTCGATCCCACACTCTTCACGAAGACATATGATGATGAACTGTTTGTGTGCCAAATATATGTGGATGACATTATTTTCGACTGCACCAACCAGAAGTATAGTGATGAGTTTGGATACATGATGCAAGAGCAATATCAGATGTCCATGATGGGAGAACTGAAGTTCTTCCTTGGTCTTCAAATTCGTCAGCAAAGCAATGGCATCTTCATATCTCAAGAAAAATACCTCAAAGATTGTCTGAAGAAGTTTGGAATGGAAGACTGCAAAGGCTACACGACGCCAATGCCAGCCAAACACCACCTTGGTCCCGACGACAATGGTAAAGAGTTTGATCAAAAGGTATACCTCTCCGTGATTGGTTCTTTACTTTATCTATGTGCATCTAGGCCAGATATTATGCTTAGTGTTTGCATGTGTGCTCGATTCCAAGCGGCACCAAAGGAATCGCATCACTTAGCTGTGAAGCGAATTCTTCGATATTTGGCTTACACCCCAACACTCGGATTATGGTATCCCAAGGGCTCAAAATTTGATTTGGTTGGATTCTCGGATGCTGATTATGCTGGTGACAAGGTGGATCACAAGTCTACATCAGGCACATGTCACTTTGTTTGTCGATCACTTGTTTGTTGGTCTTCAAAGAAGCAGAATTGTGTATCACTCTCAACTGGTGAATCTGAATACATTGCTGCTGGATCCTGTTGTGCTCAACTTCTATGGATGAAGCAAACTCTCAAGGACTATGGCATCAACCTGAAACAAGTACCTCTCTTCTGCGACAATGAGAGTGCCATCAAGATAGCCAACAATCCAGTCCAACACTCGAAGACAAAGCACATTGAAATTCGTCATCACTTTCTCAGAGATCATGTCATGAAGAAAGATATCGATATCATTCACGTCAACACTGAAGAGCAACTTGCAGATATCTTCACAAAGCCCTTGGATGAGAAAAGGTTTTGCAAGTTACGGTGTGAGCTAAATATCTTGGAATCCTCTAATGTCCTGTGATCAGGCACACATCCTAACACTTATGCATGTTGATGACTTAGATGTGCAACACACAAAGTAATGTATATCTTCAATAAATGAAGATTTACACTCTGAGTGTGAATACATTAACATGAAATTTGACTTTGGAGCGCCATGATAATTGTGCGCCGTGTCTGGGTCTAATACTTCCTATACGGTGGGTAACGCCACCACCAAATTTCTCTGTTTGAAGTGTTTCACTCATGGCGTTATTTTGCAAAGACTTCGCATTTGGTTTGTCTTCAGTTTCAATTTATCTTCATGATTTTCTGCACTTTGATGATTTGATTGCTTTCTGATATATATATGAATATACTCATGTTCTATCCTCTACAACATTCACTTATAGCTATGTCTTCAAGTTGAATCTTCTAAACTAAGTGAATGTGAACGGACCCTAACCTCTCTATGCTTTCTATCTCAAACTCTATCTGTCCAAATCATATGCATTCTATTGAAACTGTCGAATGTCTTCTCTGCGTCCTAGTCAGCAGAAGGCAAAGAGACAAACGTTAAATTTGTTTTAAATGACTTATCTTTATTGTTGAAATCCGAAGAAGCCGGAACAACTCTCCGACATGCCTGGCGGGCGTGGGAACGTGGGACAACTCTGAGTATGTTGCATGCTTGCCACGTGCCCCTCAGATGTGAACCGCCAGGGGCACCAGCGTAATTGCGCTGTGCCGCTCACCTACTTATAAATACTTGTCCCCTGCGGTAAAGAAATCCTTCTTCCACCTCTCCACCTCGTCAAAGCCCTAGCGCCACCGCTAGCTCTCGACGACGCCGGCGACGAAGCGCTTAACTGCCACGACTTCTCCGACGCCGTCCTCACGCCGGCCACGGACATTGTCCTCTCCGCCGTCGCCGTAGGTGTCCTCCGTCGCCAAGTTAGGGCACGGTGGGCTGAACTGCTCGGTCTCCTATTCATCCCATCTAGCAGTTCTTCGTGCGGTAATTATAACTCTATTTTTACCACCTTTTTGATCTTCATAGATTCATCCTATTTACCGAAAGTGGTTTCTACCTACTCAATGTTAGATCTATTCTATCTGCATCTCATAATCCCTAGTCTATTCACTTAGATTTCCTATCTAGTTTGATTCCTCACTTGTACTTATTCACGGATTGGTACAAATCTGGAACCAACTCACCTCATATAAGTGAATGTCTTCGCATCATGAGGTCAATGTCTTCAAACTGATTTATCTTCAAAATCTTTTGAGAATGCATATGACCTCTTCCCCTTCCCTCGCATCTCTAATGCTGTCACAGGTACATGTCCGTGGGAGAATCCCTTGGTTCTCATAGTCTGCATTCGTTTGCAGAATACTTACAGCATCATATCAATTCTCCTGAAGCCAGTTCCTGCTTGACCAGCAAGCGAAAGTCTCTGAAGCCATTGAACATATTGAAGCCATTCAGTTTGAAGTTCATGGCTGCAGAAAAATCAGCAAGGAAGGGTGGCAGACAGCGCCGAGAAGGAACATCCAAAGATCTGCCTAATGACCTAGCAGAGCTCTACAAGACAGATCCTGAAGAGACTTATCATTAGCGCAAGACACGAATCCAATGGATTCGACGCTATTGGGCTGAAGAATGGTTCAAGTACAAATTCGTGACCAAGGAATATGCAGAGAAGAATGCTATCAAGAGTCCTTGGGGCGATATTCTCTATCGAGGCCTTCAACCCAAGAACAGAGCTAAAGCTATTGCACAAGATTTCTATCCTTGCATTGTCCGTGGACCTCAGCCTGAGAATGCCGATCCCACATCATTACTCTGGTGTCGTGATGATGCTTTCTTCAAGCGCAACTTCCAGCGCGCAAAGGCTTCGGCCAAGGAAAACAAGAAGTCATTGGGACTAGACTTCAACCCTGGTCCCTCTGCTCCTCGTGCTGACGGCTCTCGTGATGCAGAACCCAATGTTATCGGCCCCTTCTCCAACCTTGACGGCCTCATCACCTACATCTTGGTTCAGGGTGCTAGAGTAGATCATTCTGATAATGATGCTGACACTGATGAAGCCCCAGCTCCTCCTCCGAAGCCGCAGAAGCAAAAGAAGCTAAAGGCTTCTAAATCAGCACCTCCAAAAGCTTTATGTGCGAAGCCTCTGGCCACTGCACCTCCTGAAGCCAGTGTGCAGTCTGAAGATCAATCCCGTATCTCCAAGAAGACGGAGAAGAAAAAGCAACTTGTCAGGCATACTGATCAAACCTTGACTCCTGCCGCCATTCTGCGCGAAGAACCCATTGATCTGTCCAGTGATGAAGATCTTGCTGATGATGCCCTTGAGCAACTGATAAAGAGCAAGGAAGAAGCAGAAATCTTCAACAACTTGCCTCTCTTTGATGTGGCAATCATTCATAACTTCATTGATGAGTGGTTCGACACCCCCAATCTCAGCTTTGAAGATTTGCAGCTTCCCATTGGTCTCAACGTCTCCTTCAATGGCGCCATTGCTTCCGAGCTAGCTCTTGCTCAGCGCATCGTTGAGCTGAAGAACAAGATTGATTATGAGAAGGCTCAATTCAAGAAGCATGTGGTGAAGCTCAGTGTTCAAGACGTCAGAAACTTCAAGGTCATGCTGCATGAGCTTAAAGAAGCTTTTCTGAAGAAGCGCCAAGAAGCTCAAGGCTCTTGTGAGCGCATGAAGAGTTTGGCTGATAAGTGTGTGCTTGCCTACAATGAGGCTGAGAAGCGCAAGTCACTTGGCTGTCTTGGCATTGACCCCAGAGGCTCATGAAGCTAAAGATATTCCAGCAGCTGAACCCACCGCTGCTAAAGACATTGGTCATGATGACAATGTTGAAGATGATGAAGTTCTTCCTCAGATCGAACACAATGTGGTATCATCGCCTATTCTTACGAACAGCGAACTCATCAACATTGGTCGTCCTCTGACGCCAATTGCTCAGGATGCATCGTGGGCTGATCACCCACAGCAACAAGACTCCCCAAGTACTCCCCAACAACAACAACAAGCTACACCACCCGTGCAAGAAGAAGATGAAGACTTTGAGGCCTAGCCAACTCCATCTCCAAAGGCATTGCCAGCACTTCACAGGCTTCGCAAAGGACAAAGGCCTCAAGTCCCTCTGTCGAGCGTTCCAGAAGGAGAAGTGCAACGCCAACCTGTTGCACGTCAAGTATTTTCTGAAACCCACTCCAACTGTGAATGTCTCCATGTCTGAAGCCCAAGCTGCTGAAGACATTCCGGCTGCATCAGCCGAAGAGAATCAAGAAGACGTACGTGTCCCTACTCCCCCAGTTATTGAAGAAGCTGTTCCTGATGTGAACGTGCCAGTGCCCGACCCTCCTGTTCATCAAGAGGAAGTTGAAAATGTTGAAGCTGCCACCACCAACGCCAATGAAGCCGATGACATTGTCATGGCTGACGCTAATGTGGAGCTTGAACTAACCAGTGTGCCTGAAGCTAATGAGGCCACTGCACCTGAAGCAAATGAGGCAACTACTCCCGAAGCACCTGTTGTGCAGCCTGAAGCCTCCACTGTTGCCACTGCTCCTGTTCCGCCACCAAGGCCTCATACAATTGAGCAAGCATACAGTCATGGTCAGCTAACCACTGTTCGATGGCCCATTCTGGTACCTCCGCCTACTACCTCTGGACCTCAATTTGATTATCATGTTGAGCATAGGCCTCAGGTCCAGAAGCCCAAGCCAAGACTGCCAAGGTTTCCAGGTTCTGCAAACTCACCAGGGTCCTTCAATGCTAATGGCTTCAAAAGCCACAATACCTTCTTTGACAGCGCCAAGAACCCTTACTCAAAGCCAAGGATATCATCAGATCATTTCTGGAGCTATCAATGGCGAAGCTATTACTCCTGCGTTCTGTATGATCAAGGCCGCATTTTCCCTCATATGCGCCTCGACACTAAAGCCATTGCTGGACTGCCATGCTTAGAAGAAGCACTTGATTGCTTTCGTGATGTTGGTCTGCTCAACTTTGTGACAGACAAAGAACACTGGAATGAAGAGCTATTGCTTCAATTCTATGCTACTTACGCATTCGCGGCTACAACAGAGATATCAAGACATGGGTCCTCGAATGGATGACCGGAAACATTCATCATGAAGCCAAAGCTCTTGACATCATTGAGCTTACAGGGCTAGCCACTCCTGGCGAGCTATATGAGCCTGATTGTCAGCTACACCGCAATGCATTGGAGAGCATCTTCCATAAGCCAGAACCCAACATGAGCCAGATGTTGAGCATGATGAAGCCCTTGCCATCTGACGCTGAATATCCAACAGAGTTCTTTGTTGAAGACCTTGAGTATCTGCCACGCACAATATATCATATTATCAGGCGAACTCTATGACCTATCAAAGGACATTCATCAGCGGCCAAGCTTGAAGGAGCTATGAAGACTTTGGTCTTCTACATACTCAATGGCATCAGCTTCAATACTCAAGAATTCTTCATCAGGCAACTTGCTACTTCTGGATCTGATCTGTTTGGTCTGAAGTTTTATGCTCCATGGGTCATGCGCCTCATCAAGCGACACTCATATGTCAACTATCAACCATCTGCTCGCAATCATCTGATCTTTTTACCAGAGGTTGATATGTCAGTTGAAGCCATATACTCTGACCCTACAAAGAAGCCTCTTTGTCTTCAGAATGCCGAGCACCAAAGCTTCACTCAACCCATTGAAGGTGTTCAAGCAGCAACACGAATCTATCCATTGGCTGGAAATACTCGTCTGCCTCATCGAGCACCTACTGAAGCCACTGAAAGCACCATTGCCCAAAGGCCTCGGAAGCGTTCTCGCGTTCTCAATGACCGAGAACTTCTTGTGGCCCTTCATCAGAAACAGGATAAACATCACTTTTGGCTCAAGAGATAGATGCAAAGCCTCTTGGTGGATGTCAATCGCATTCGTAACCTTGCCACCAAGAATGCCTTTGTTGCTCATGAAACTTGCCGGCGATCATGGAAGAGCTTGACCCTGCTTAGTGCTGAAGCAGATCTTCAAGAAGACGGCTTCAATGAAAGATTCCAGTTTGACTCCACTCCTCCATGGACTGCTGTCCTACGTCGCATCCATCTCTTGAAGACTCTGAATATTCTTCCTCCGCGGCAACTGTCAATGCCAGAGTGATCGATGACGAAGATGATGCTACTTCACCACCTCCTACTACTGCACGCGTCAACACTGCACCAAGTTCGTCTGCACCGCCAACCAACGACAATAACCCTGCTGCTTCACCTGCTCATGAGAACGAGTAGATGCTCTATGTCTTCAAACCTTTTTGGTCCTCACTGACAAAAGGGGGAGAAGCGTATGAGTTGACAGTCTTCAAGCGGGTTCATATGGGCGGTTGCATTATATTTTGCCTCGTGCTTACAACTCTTGCTTTTTAAAACATTTGGTTCTTTGAGTTGTAACACCTAAACTTGATGGTCGTCTGCTACTTATTTGCTTTACTGTGATGCGATGATAAATTCCGCATGTGCGATGATAACTTCCGCACTTAGATCATTCTGCAGACGTCCATTTTTCATTATGCATGTCATTCTATTTGCTATATCATTTCATGCATGATGAATTATCTTCATAAGTTGAAGTGGATCTCCACAAGTACAACCTGCCATGTGCATTTGCATTCCAAAAGCAAATTACTTATATGCACATCTTCAGGGGGGGCCCTTGCTACTTATGAAGACAATTCCCTATCCTTTACAATTTCACATACTTTATCCCCATTGAAAACTTCAACTAGTTTGTCATCAATAACCAAAAAGGGGGAGATTGTAAGTGCATCTAGTGCCACCCCTAGTTGGTTTTGGAGTATTGATGACAAAGTTGGTTGAGGGACTAATGCGTTTGTGAGAATTGCAGGATAACGCAGGTAGTGTCCCTCATTGATTCGGTTTACCTACCGGAGATGACCCCTAAAAATGTATGAAGACATTGAAGACAATGGTGGTATGAGAAGATATTCATATTGAAGACTATGACATGAGAAGACATTGCGTGAAGACTATGGAGCGCGAAGACTGTGTGGTTTCGTTGTTTCCTTTTCTTCTTTGTTGAGTCATAGGAACCACCGTACTGTTAAGTGGGGTCCAAGTGAACTAAGTCAGAGTGACCGAAGTGATGCTCAACCCAAATCCTATGTCTTCGAGCGAAGACAATGAGAGCAAATCTTATCCAGAGCTAGATGAGTCAGCTTTGCTTGTAGCCCAAGTAAAGTTGCCGCGTGTGTTTGAAATCTGACCATTGGAACACGTGTCAGTTCCTTAGTGACCCAGGGTCATTTCGGACAAATCAGGTCGGGTTGCCTTATGGCTATAAATAGCCCACCCCCTACACCATAAATTGGTGGCTGCTCAGAGTTAGTACACGGCTTTTGTCGTTTGAGAGCAACCCACCTCGAAGCATTTGAGAGAGAGAAATCCTTGCGAGGACAAAGCCCAAACACCCAGAGTCAAAGAGTGTTAGGCATCACTGAAGTCTTTCTGTCTGTGTGACCTGAAGACTTATTACACTTGAGGACTGTGAATCCTCCAGCCGGTTAGGCCTCGCGTTCTGAGCATCCAAGAGTCATTGTGGATTGCCGGTGAACGAAGTCTGTGAAGGTTTGGAAGTCTACCTTGAAGACTTACCAGAGTGATTGGGCGAGGACTGGGTGTCCTTAGCTCAAGGGGAATAAGGTGAAGACACGGTCTTCTGAGTTAAATCTCAGCCTCCCTAACCAGACGTACAGTTGTCACAGCAACTGGAACTGGTCCAACAAATCTTGTGTCTTCAACAAGCGACTGGTTCTATCCCTTTCCATCCTTTACTTAAGTTTGTCTTCGTGAAGTCACTGCCTATCTGTGTATCTGTTTGACTTCATTGCTTGACTACTACTGTTGATTGGCTTCACACTATCTTCCATCCTGATCCTTACTACTTAGCTGCTATTAGTCCTGTACTTTCACATCATTGCATATTTGACTATGGCTTGCTTATGGTAGTTTATCTTCCGCTGCATATCAACTAGGTCATTTCTGTTGTTTGTCTTCGAAACTTCTAAGTTTTGAAGACTTTCATAAAAATCACCTATTCACCCCCCCTCTAGTCGATACTAGCACTTTCAGATTGATCTTGGTGAAACCGTAGAATTTTTTTTATTTTCTGCAACGTTCCCCAACACTCCCTTCGTTCCAAATTACTCGTCGTGGTTTTAGTTCTAACCACGACGAGTAATTTGGAACGAAGGGAGTACTAGATAACAATTTCATGCATAGTCAACATGCATCCTCAAGCAGTACAAGGTCATATCAACGATGATCATCATATGTAGTTCTGGATGATATCAACGACGATCATCATATGTAGTTCTAGATGATATCGACGACGATCATCATATGTAGTTCTAGATGATATAGCCACACACACATATGTAGTTCTAGATGATATCGAAGACAATCATCATCCTCAAGCCTCGGTGGTTAGTGTTCCTGATAGTAATTAGGATGGCCTGTCCAACACGAAGATTCTTGCCATCGAGGAATTTCTTCCACCCAACCGAGTTTAAGTGTGTGCGATCGTCCGTGTCCACGCGGTAAGTACAGGTTGTGACGGAGCCCCTTGCTGTAAGGCGTAGTCCAGCTGAGCCTTCTTCATCAGTCTCGATACCATAACTCATAGATATGCTCTTTGCCAATTTCTGAATAAGAAAAACGTATCAATTAATAAATAGCCTCGCAAATAAGTACATATGGATTATCTACACTATTAATAGTTTCCTTAGATTCTACACTAATAAGCATGTGATCGAGCTCTACACTAAAACATATCATCGACTAGATTCCACACAACATACCATATCATTGGACTGTACATTAAGTATTTCATCGGATAATTTGTATTTGTAAGTATAACATACCATATCATGTCGATCAACCATGGTATTTGTCAGACAGGTCACGAATGGCACCCCGACAAAGTCAGCACGTGGCGGAATTATGTCCCACAGGTTGGACACCTCCTCCTCGCTCAGCCTTGTTCTTTGAGCTACGATGGCTTCATGAAGTGGGTCCTCATAATCTTCATCGAGTGGGTCCTCAGTATCTTCATCATCTTCGTCATCTTCATCATCTTCCACCAGGTTGAGATAAATGACAGCCAGCTTGGGTCTTTCTGCTCTGAAGGAGAAGCTGATCAACTCACCACCAGTAAGACGCATGCGGGCGACGTAACGGGCCCATCCATCTCCTCCAATTTGCGACATATTGCGTCCTTTCTCGACCTCCATAGTGTACGACCTCCCAGGAGCCTCAAATGTCATAGTGTCTCTTGTCAGCTTGTTGAATTTCAAACTCACATTGCATGGGACGATCTGTGTAAAATAAGCAAAATGATACAATGCAGTAATGCCAACACTAAAAATAAAATAGTTATTACATTTCATCTAATTTCTTACCGCCACATGATGAAAACTCGGCTGGAAGTAGATGCCGAACAGCTTGCTAGTTGCAAGGCTGCGGGCGCACCTTGACTTGCACAGTCGACATAGTGGTGGTGGTGGTGGCGCCATTTTTCCTAAAGCAATATGAGCAAAGGATTAACGATCCACTTCACAGGAAAGAAAAACAGTAGCATGTGATATTTTTGGTTCTTCCGTGAGAAGCAATTTGCTGGACAATTATAATCCAAAGATCTAGTAACATATTAGATGACAAGGTACCACCTACATTTTGCCAAAAAGTAACTTATTAAAAAAACAAAAGCAACTACCTATCCATGTACATAAAAAATAACAGTAAAATGGTGCATACTAAATCAACTAAATGAACTAGCCTACTAAATCAACTAAATCAAAATGTTCTAAATCAACTAAATGAACTAGCCTACTAAATCAACTAAATCATATCAACTAAATCAAAATGTTGCATATGAACTAGCCTACTAAATCAAAATGTAGCAGGGAGGAGGGATAAGGAGGGGCGACTCAAGGAGGGAGAAGAGAGTAGGACGGAGGAGGAAGGCGGAGCGAGGATGGGCTGGCCGGCGGCCAGTGGAGGGAGGACGGAGGAGGAAGGAGGAGCGAGGAGCGGTCGGCCAATGGCGAGTGGAGGGAGGACGGAGGAGGAGGCCGGTACCGAGTCCAGCAAGGAGGAGGAGGTGACAGCGGCGTAGAGGGAGGAGGGGCGACGGGGAAGGACCAGCGCGGGGGTTTGAGAGGGGATCCAGTGAGTGTGTGAGTGTGAGTGGATCGGATAGAGGAGAGGGGGGGGGGATGGAATGGCTTAGCAGTAGCGCGCTATAGAGAAAGATGCTACTGCTAAACTACCTAGAAACAACGCCTTTCACAAAGAAGCGCTACTGCTATGTGTCAGCATGTAAAAATAGACTTAATTCAATGTATCAAAAATGCATTGATCATCAACGACCTTTTTGTGTACAATCTGATTTGTCAATATGAGTCCTCACCGGTTTAGGAACAGGTGAAGACTCATATTGCGGCCACAAATTCTACACATAGAGTTCAATGAAGACCAAGTGCTTGTCAAAGTTTGAGAAGTAATTAAGGTGGTAGAAACTCTCTTCACGGACCGAGGGGGGACTAAATTTGCGAAATGCGCTGCTACTATGCTACGTAGTAGTAGCGCTCGTCGTGATAACGCGTTGCTGCTATAACTAGCCTCGTGGCGGCATCGTGGGAATTATATCAGTAGCGCGTCTTTGAGCGGGGGCGCTACTGCTATATTTATTTCAGCAGCGAGTTAAGCTTGAGCTCGCTACTGCTAAGTAGCAGCAGCGCCTTATTTTAAAGCGTGCTGCTGGTAAGATTCTGTGTATAGGCTTTTCCCTAGTAGTGTACTTATACTGACCTTTTTGATCTTATGCAACGGAAAAGCAAAGCCCAGCAAGAGGGTGAAGAAGAACAAGCCAGTTGAAGAGCCGACCGACAATGAGCCGGAGCTCTAGACTGTCGCGCCTGAGGCCTCCGTTCCTGAGCCGCCGCCTGAGCCGGTTCACGATACGCCAACGATGACTGCTGACCCGCCTGTCGACCAAGCTGTGGACGACTCTTTAAACCCAGAAGCTTCAAGCCCGGTTAACGCAGCCGACCCACAAGATGTTGATGTGGAAATCACCAAGACCGGCTATACTGAGCCAGGGAGACCTACTGTGCTAGTCAAGTGTTCTGCCAAAGAAGAGCACATTGAACGACGTAAAGTCAGAATTGATGTTGCTGACTATACTCACATGAGCCTTGGTGAAGTATTTTCTGGCTATCTTAGCCAAGTGCATAGCAGCCGCGATCTTGAAGTTGATATGGTGAAACAAATGCACCAGAAATTTGAGGTACAAATTCTTCCCTTCATTGAATTATCCTTACTATGCCAACCCCCAAGTCTATTGCTTATGATGAATATGCTGTAGACTTAGAACGAACTTATGAGCATCAGTAATATCTTTTGAAAAACCCTTAAAAAATCCGTCTTAATCCATAGTCCCCAAGGGCCGGTTTAATTAGCATGAATATGCTGGTCCTTCACATGCTTGTGTAGAATATAATACTTGTGTAGCTTTTAACATCAATATGCATTAGCCCCCAAGTGCCAAGTACTCTTGCTCGCAAAGTGCTTGGGACTTACTCTCATGAACCGCCACTTAGATAGAACTTTCGGTAGACATTAGCCCCCAAGTGCCAAGTGTTGTTGCTTGCAAAAGGCTTGGGACTTAATATTGTATGCTAATATTCATGATTTTGACCCGGTATTTGTACAGACCACCAATGCTCAACTTCAATCAGAGCTGTGTGAATTGAGAACCGCCTGGAGTCACATGAGACTAAAACCCAAAGGGAAAATTCCAAATTTGAATTCAGTGTGTCTGAACAAGAGAAATTTAAGGCCGAGTTTGAAGTCGAGAAAAAGGCCTGGGATGAAGAAAAAAATGCCTTAACCCAACAAGGTGAAAAAGCAGAGGCGGCTCTTGAAGAGGTGACCACTGAAATGTCTGGCTTAAAACGCCATGTGTCTCAGATGGTCTCAACAATCTTTGTTAAGCCGCCCTACAAGTGTCAAGTGTTGAATCTTTCTGGTGATCATATAAATTGTCGTTTAACTCATCTGCTATTGCTATGCAGGTCCCAGGAGCACCAACCTCAACCAGGACATGCTGGTGAAGCTGAAGGCGGTTTACACGCTCGTGGAACAACTTTATACTAGAGCTCAGTGTGCCTTAATTAGCCACGGTTGCCCTGTCAAACGAAACCCCCACACTCCTGGTTGATGTACTGAAGAAGCTTTCTGTGCTGCCCCAGCGGTTCAATGAATTAAAGCGGTCATCTGCGAGAGCCGGAGCCATAGCTGCCTTAAGCCGGGCCAAGGCATGGCTACCGGAATTAGACCCGGCCGACATCGCCATTGGGTATCCAAGCCTTAAGGAGGATGGCACTTCATTTGAACAGGAGGACTTCGCTGCTTGTGTGAAGGAAATACGCCCTGTGGCCAGCTTGATTGCCGATGAGACGGACCTCACCAAGTACCATCCGACTTATGACGCAGGAAATCAGAGGATGCCGACGCCGCATTATAAAGTGACAAGCCTGGCCCCCCAATCCGTAAGCATACCTTCGCCCCTGAAGTTGACCCGTCCAGGCTAATTGATGATGAAGCCGAACTTGAAGCTTTGAGTGGCATTGACTGGTCGTCATCAACCTTCCAGGACAGGGAACATGACGAAGGAGCGGAGAGGGTTGATCCAGAAGCTTCAGGCCAACAAGAGAACTGATCCGCCGGGCGGCTCATATTTGTAGCCTTCTGAAAAAACAATTTAATCATTTGGACTCGGGGAGACATGTAATAGGGTAGAAATGACTTCGCTCTGTCGTGTCATCGTGCACATTTTGGTGTTCAACACTATTAAGCCACCATCTTGTATTTGCCCTTAATATACTTATCTATTTTCCTTATGCATAAGAAAGTCCGTAAACTATCCTGCACACAGAAATAGATCACAAGAACCCTTGGCGGTTTACCACAAGGCGAGTCATAATATCTTACATATGACCACTGATATGTAAAAAAGGAGTCACAGATAAGCCTGTTATGAATCATAACTTTGGAAACATAACTAGAATATCATACCTGCGATATTGACTTTGCACTGCCGGGTTCTGTGATCCGCACAGTAAGGGTGATAACCCAATCTTTAGAAGCCAAGATTTCCAAATGTTTGATGAGTGTCATATGTTGGCGACTTATCATCAAAAGCCATGCCGGGTTAAACAGAAACCACATATATATGCCTCAGGTCTGAATAAAAAAGTCTCAAGACAAACTCAAAAGATTGTTTTCAAAAAACTTAAGCCAAACAGAGAGAAAAATGAGGCTTCTGATTCAAATACGATCAGTAAACTGGACCAAAAGGGGTTAAGCTAGGATTCGAATACGATCATTAAGGCCCCTAGTGGTGTTGGCATTGCGCCGATCAAGAGGGTACCAACAGCTATGTTCTCTTTGGTTCGAATACGACCTATGTTTGAACAGGAAGCCCCCAAATGACCTTGAGAGTATTTTAATGACTCTGATTCGGATACGATCAAAGTCGGACCCAAAGGGGTTAAGTTATGATTCGAATACGATCAAGAAGCCCCCTAGTGGGTTTTGGCATTACGCCGATCAAGAGGGTACCGTCAGCTATGTTCTCTTTGGTTCGAATACGACCTATGTTTTAAAAGGAAGCCCCCAAATGACCTTGAGATTTTTTTAACAAATCTGATTCGAATATGATCAAAGTCGGACCAAAAAAGGGGTTAAGCTAGATTCAAATACGATCAGCTCCCAATTGGTCTTTTGGAATGATGATGATGAAGACACATGATCATTGAGGATGAAAAGGACAGAGGTCCTGCTTTATTACTTATCATAATATATACATCGTCAAAAATATGTACATCATGAGAGCCGGTGGCTCAAGTGTAGTAAGGCCTAAGATGAGCGATATTCCAAGGCCGGCGGGTCTCCTCCTCCGACTTATGTGAGTCTTTGTGCTCTCGAACATCGATAAGGTAGTATGACCCATTGTTCAAGTTCTTGCTGACCACAAAGGGCCCTTCCCAAGGTGGAGATAACTTGTGTGCATTAGTTTGATCCTGGATGAGCCGAAGCACCAAGTCACCTTCTTGAAAGGTTCTGGACTTAACCCGGCGGCTGTGATAGCGGCGCATGTCCTGTTGGTAAATCATCAAGCGGGCTGCTGCCAAGTCACGCTTTTCATCTAATAGGTCAAGTGCATCCTGACGCGCTTGTTCATTATCAGCTTCAACGTAAGCCGCCACACGGGGCGAGTCATGACAGATGTCACTAGGAAGAACCGCCTATGCTCCGTAAACCATGAAGAAAGGCGTGTAACCCATAGACCTGTTGGGGGTAGTATTGATGCTCCATATCACAGAAGGTAACTACTCCACCCAACAACCCGGCGCCCGTTGCAAAGGAATCATAAGCCGTGGCTTCATGCCTTTCAAGATTTTCTGATTGGCTCTTTCAGCTTGACCATTGGATTGGGGGTGAGCTACTGATGAAACGTCAAGCCGAATATGCTCACGTTGACAAAACTCCTCCATGGCACCCTTGGACAGATTAGTGCCATTGTCAGTTATAATGCTGTGTGGAAAGCCAAAACGAAAGATCACCTTTTTATGAATTGAACCGCCGTGGCTGCATCGCACTTACTAACTGGCTCTGCCTCCACCCGCTTTGTGAATTTGTCAACCGCTACCAAGGGGTGGGTCTTTTTATCTTTGGACCTTTTGAAAGGCCCGACCATGTCAAGTCCCCAGACTGCAAACGGCCAAGTAATTGGAATCATCCTCAACTCTTGTGCCGACACATGAGCTCGCCGTGAGAATTTCTGACAACCACCACATTTACTGACCAGATCCTCTGCATCAGCGTGAGGCGTCAGCTAATAAAATCCATGACGAAAAGCTTTGGCCACAAGGGACTTTGAACTGGCATGATGGCCACAATATCCTTCATGAATCTCACAAAGAATTTCTTGACCTTTCTCAGGAGAGACACAACGTTGAAACGCCCCAGTGACACTGCGATGATGCAACTCGCCATTGGCAATTGTCATTGACATAGACCGTCGGGTTATATGCCTAGCCAAGGTTTCATCCTCAGGAAACTCACCCTGGGTCATGTAAGCCAAATATGGCACTGTCCAATCTGGGATGACGTGAAGAGACGTCACCAATTGTGCTTCCGGGTCAGGGACAGCCAGGTCTTCCTCCGTAGGCAATTTTACAGAAGGGTTATGCAGAATGTCCAAGCAAGTGTTTGGTGGTACCGGTTTACGCTGAGATCCCAGCCGGCTTAAAGCATCGGTCGCCTCATTCTTTCTGCGATCAATGTGCTCCACTTGATAACCCTTGAAGTGTCCAGCAATAGCATCAACTTCACGGTGATAAGCTGCCATGAGGGGATCGTTGGAATCCCATTTGCTTGAGACTTGTTGAGCCACCAAGTCTGAGTCACCAAAGCACCTTACCCGGCTTAAGCTCATCTCCTTAGCCATCCGAAGACCATGGAGCAAGGCCTTATACTCAGCTGCATTGTTAGTACAAGGAAACATCAACCTTAGCACATAACAAAATTTGTCACCTCGAGGGGAAGCTAAAACAACTCTAGTCCCCGAGCCCTCCAATTTCCTGGACCCATCAAAGTGAATAGTCCAATATGTGTTGTCCGGCTTCTCTTCAGGCATCTATAGTTCTGTCCAATCATTGATGAAATCCACCAGTGCTTGGGAATTGATAGCTGTGCATGGCACATATTTTAAACCATTAGGCCCAAGCTCAATGGCCCACTTGGCGACTCGTCCTGTGGCTCCTCTGTTTTGAATGATATCTCCTAAAGGAGCAGAACTGGCCACAATGATGGGATGACCCAGAAAATACTGTTTAAGCTTCCGGCTGGCCATGAACACCCCATAGACAAGCTTCTGCCAATGTGGATATCTCTGGTTGGACTCAATAAGCACCTCGCTGATGTAGTAAACCAGCCGTTGAACCGGATATTCTTTGCCAGTCTCCTTGCGCTCCACCACAATTGCCACACTGACAGCACATGTGTTAGCAGCCACATATAACAACAATGTCTCCTTATCAATGGGAGCAGCAAGAACCGGCGGCTCAGCTAATTGCCTCTTCAAATCTTCAAATGCAGTTTTAGCAGCATCACTCCAGACAAAGTCGTCTGTTTTCTTCATCATTTGATACAACGGTATGGCCTTCTCACCTAACTGGCTTATGAACCGGCTTAAGGCAGCAATACGACCCGCCAAATGTTGAACATCATTGATACACGCCGGCTTAGCCAAAGAGGTGATGGCCTTGATCTTCTCCGGGTTAGCCTCAATGTCTCTGTTAGAAACTAGAAAACCCAAAAGCTTGCCTGCTGGCACACCAAAAATGCACTTGGCTGGGTTAAGAATCATCTTGTAAACCCGGAGATTATCAAAGTTTTCCTTAAAATCATCTATCAAGGTCTCCTTCTCTCTGGACTTCACCACAATGTCGTCCACATAAGCATGAACATTGCGTCCAATCTGACTGTGAAGACAGTTTTGTACATATCGCTGATAAGTCGCCTGGGCACTCTTAAGCCCAAAAGGCATAGACACATAGCAGAAGGCTCCAAATGGAGTAATAAAAGCCGTCTTCTCATGGTCCTTAATTGCCATCTTGATCTGATGATAACCAGAATAAGCATCCAAAAAGCTCAAACGCTCACAACCCGCCGTAGCATCAATGATTTGATCAATACGAGGGAGAGCAAAAGGATCAGCCGGACAAGCCTGGTTTAAGTCCGTGTAATCCATGCACATACGCCAGGTATCGTTCTTCTTAAGCACTAGCACTGGGTTAGCCAACCACTCTGGATGAAAAACTTCAACAATGAACCCGACCGCTAAAAGCCGGGCCACTTCCTCACCAATGGCCTTGCGCCTCTCCTCATTGAACCGCCGAATAAATTGCTTGACCGACTTAAATTTCGGATCAATATTGAGAGTGTGCTCAGCGAGTTCTCTCGGTATACCCGGCATGTCAGAAGGTTTCCACGCAAAGATGTCCCGGTTCTCATGGATGAACTCGATGAACGCGCTTTCCTATTTGGGATCCAGGTTAGCACTGATATTGGACTGCTTAGATGAGTCGCCAGGAACAAAATCAACCACCTTGGTGTCGTCGGCCGATTTAAACTTCATCACTGGCTCATGCTCTATGGTTGGATTCTTCAAAGATGTCATGTCCGCCGGGTCAAGATTGTCCCTGTAAAACTTCAACTCCTTTGTTGCACACACAGACTCAGCGTAAGCAGCATCGCCTTCCTCACATTCCAGGACTATCTTCCGACTCCCATGCATTGTGATGGTTCCCTTATGACCCGACATCTTGAGCTGTAGATAAACATAACACGGCCGTGCCATGAACTTTGCATAAGCCGGCCGTCCAAACAGAGCGTGGTACGGGCTTTTGATTTTGACCACGTCAAAAGTTAACTTCTCAGCCCTGGAATCATGCTCATCTCCAAAGGCCGCTTCCAGATCAATCTTACCCACTTGGTACGCCGAATTACCAGGCACCACTCCATGGAAAACAGTGTTGGACGTCTTAAGATTTTCATCAGTCAACCCCATGCGACGGAAAGTCTCATAATAGAGGATATTGATGCTACTGCCTCCATCCATGAGCACTTTAGTGAACTTATATCCTCCAACTTGAGGTGCCACCACCAAGGCCCAGTGACCCGGATTGTCAACCCGGGGAGGGTGGTCCTCTCTACTCCACAGAATAGGCTGCTAAGACCATCTCAAATAACGAGGAACTGCCGACTCAACAGCGTTCACAACCCTCTTATGAAGCTTCTGGTCCCGTTTGCATAAACCGGTGGTAAACACATGATACTGCCCACTATTCAGTTGCTTTGGATTGCTCTGATATCCAGATTGCTGCTGCTGCTGACCTCCTTGGCCAGATTGCTGATTATAACCACCCTGATTACCTTGAGGGCCTTGAAAGTTGGAATTAGAACCGCCGCCCGGGCCATGAAATACGCCGCCGCCTGAGCTGCCGCCCGACCCATGATTGCTGTCAAACATGTTAGAGTTCTTGAAAGCCTTCATGATTGTGCAATCCTTCCACAGATGAGTGGCCGGTTTCTGCCGAGTACCATGCCTTGGACAGGGATCATTTAGTAATTGCTCAAGAGTGGGACCTGATCCACTGGATCGAGGAGGTGGTCTCCCCTTACGTTGTTGATTGTTGCCCTGCACATTGGTGTTAGCCACAAACTCCGAGCTACCATCAGCCTTATGTTTATTATTGCCTCCTTGATTTGTCAGGTTATGCCGAGGACCTTTGGCGTTGCCGCTCTTCTTTCCCTTCCTTGTCTTCTCATCGTCAGACTCAGGATCCTTGGTACTATCAGAGTCGGCATATTTGACTAGAGCCGCCATCAGCTGGCCCATGTCATTACAATTGTGCTTGAGCCGCCCCAACTTCTATTTCAAAGGCTCAAAACGGCAATTTTTCTCCAACATTAAGACTGCAGAGCTGGCATCCATCTTATCAGATGAATGTATTATGGCCTTGACCCGGCGCACCCAATGGGTCGTGGACTCACCCTCCTCTTGCTTGCAATTAGTCAAGTCCACAATCCACATGAGCTGCTTGCATGTATCTTTAAAGTTCTGAATAAATCGAGCCTTTAACTCTACCCATGAACCGATGGAATTAGGTGGTAGCCCCACTACAAGAAATATGTCAACTTATGACCTTCTGTCAGTGACCCTGGAAGAATTGCTCATAGATTTATGACCATTTGAGACCAATTGGTCAAAAGCTGTTCGAGGGGCTCCAAACCCTAAACCATTACGACCATTTTGGTCAGAAAGGTCATAATTTCCTTACATGAAATGGTCATAAAGATAACAGTGCTAGTCCGCTGCCTTATTTCTAGTTGTTAACGACCAATATAGATGGTCATAGCCTTGTAAATTGTGGTGGGTTGCTATGACTAGGCGCCACCTCATCAGTTTTGCCTATGTGTCATGTCCATGTGGCAGTTTTTGCCCTAGGTTGTGAAGCAACCTATATTTCTGTCATTCCCAAAATTCCCAAAAAAACTCATAAATTCTTTGGGTCATATCTTCGTCAAATATGTAAAAACCTTCCTTGCCTAGTTCAAAAATAATTCAAAAATATTCATTTTCCTATTCTGTTCAGAGTAACAGTTTGTGAAGGAAGTACCACTTTGGCATGTCCAAATAGTATCCATTTTCTACAGTACTTTCCTATGCCCAAATAACCATCCTCCACCAAATGCCAGCTCAATCCATTCATTATTTTGAGCCGAGCTTCAACATTCGTATTTATGTCCAGTGTGGTGGTTTGCAAAGCAAGTACCACCTAGGCTCCTCCTTTTGAGCTGAAAATTTGTGAAGACGGTCTTCTTAGTAACTGATCATCCTCAGCCAAAACTAACACCCATTAGCCATGTACATTTCCCGTACCGCTAATCAAACACTTGGCCGCTAATTCATGTTTGAGCATCGATCGGTCTCCTCGTGAGAATCTTATGTTGTAATTTTGTTCCTAGCACCTACCTGGGGAGTGCTCAACCCACTAGACATGCCTAGGCTGCCTAGAACACATGGCAACGCCACAGTCACGCGGTGACCACGCGACGGGCATCCGAGTTTACGCGCTCTAGAGTTGGGGCCCTCGGCCACCGCCCAAACCTCGACGTATCACCACCAAACAATGTATTTATGATTAAATAGATACTTATGTACCTAGAAATGATTTTTGGAAAAAATAAATAGCAAACTATGAGGCAGCTGCAGTTCAAATTTGACCCGCTTCCAACTAAATCGGCGGGAATTTGTCTTTTTCACCAGAGGTGGATCAAAACTTTTGACACCCAACCATTTTGTCAATTGTGTATTAAGTATGTCCTAATATTTAATAAAAATGATTTGGTACAATTTTGCAACAAATATATGGTAGGTCCTTCACAAAAAAACCTCATTTCGGGCACTCGAAAAATGGAAAATGAATTTTCCGTGCAAAGAAAATGAAAACTCCCTTTGGACACATTGTTTGGAATTCCAAGATGCACCCTTGTGCACAATACGAGATCATTTGAACAAACTATGCCATGAATGTGACCATGAGATTGAGCGTTCGGGTTGAAATCCATGAATCGTCACACAAGATAGCTCATTTATGAGAACACTTTTCTAAAATAATTTCAGTATTACAAGATTATTATTTTTCCTGGAAACTTGGTCACACATAATGACACAATGCGAAGGTTTTCCAATTTTTTGATTTTTTTTGAATTTTTTATGCCCGTTTGAAAATGCGGTCAAAACGGCGGGCTTGACCGTTCCTAGCTAGTGGTTGAATCTTGGAAATTTTTTGATATTTCTCTGATTAAATAGATACTTATGTACCTAGATATGATTTTTGGAAAAAATAAATAGCAAACTATGAGGCAGCTGCAGTTCAAATTTGACCCGCTTCCAACTGAATCAGCGGGAATTTGTCTTTTTCACCAGAGGTGGATCAAAACTTTTGACACCCAACCATTTTGTCAATTGTGCATTAAATATGTCCTAGTATTTTATAAAAATGATTTGGTCCAATTTTGCAACAATTATTTGGTAGTTCCTTCACAAAAAACCTCCTTTCGGGCACTCGAAAAATGGAAAATGGTTTTTCCGTCCAACGAAAATGAAAACTTCCTTAGGCAACATTGTTTGCCATTGCAATATGCACCCTTGTGCACAATATGAGATCATTTGAACAAACTATGCCATGAATGTGGCCATAAGATTGATCATTTGGCTTGAAAGCCATGAATCTTCACACATGATAGCTCATTTCTGAGAACACTTTTTTAAAATAATTACCGTATTACAAGTTTATTATTTTTCCTGGAAACTTGGTCACATATAATGACACAATGCGAAGGTTTTCCAATTTTTTGATTTTTTTTGAATTTTTTATGCTTGTTTCAAAATGCGGTCAAAACCTCGGGCTTGACCGTTCCTAGCTAGTGGTTGAATCTTGGAATTTTTTTTGGTGTTTCTATGATTAAATAGATACTTATTTACCTAGAAATGATTTTTGGAAAAAATAAATAGCAAACTATGAGGCAGCTACAGTTCAAATTTGACCCGCTTCCAGCTGAAATGGCGGAAATTTGTCTTTTTCACCAGAGGTGGATCAAAACTTTTGACACCCAACCATTTGGTCAATTGTGCATTAAATATGGCCTAGTATTTTAGAAAATTGATTTGGTCCAATTTTACAACAAATATTTGGTAGGTTCTTAAAAAAAACCATTTTTACCACAAGAAAATGATTAAAAATATCTAGGTGGATAAAAAATGCATGCAAATCGGTGATCATCCATAAAAATGGGGTCTAACTTGAGTGAAAAATTTAGTTGTGCCGTTTTGCAAAATATTTTGATAGTTGCTTCACAAAATTCCCCTAGTTTTAGTACTTAGAAACTATTTTAAATCACTTATCTTCCGAACCAATCAGGGCTCTTCCCACGGATCGATGACATGGCGTCCATCCATCCATCAATCCATCTCTCCATCCCACATCCATCCATCCATCCATCTATCTACAGAAAAAAAGTAACAAAAAAGAAAATGAGACACCCCACGCACCCCCAACCCTAGGTCAAACCCCTCCCCCATCGCACCACCTCCTCCCTCCTCCCAATCTCCTCGCCGCCACCGCCACCTCCTCCTCCCCGTCCCTGGCCCCTCCCGATCCACCTCCTCCCCGTCCTCTCCCACCACTGCCGACCTCGTCGTCCTCCTCACCGACACCGACCTCGTCCCTCCCTCCCCTACCCTAGCGCCAGCCCCTCTGCAATCACACCAACCCCATACGCACGGATCCGGCGTCTCCGACCTCGATTTCACTTATCACCCCCCTTCCCCACGCTTCTCTCGAGCTCCAGATCCCCAGCCGCGATGACCCCTTCCCCAGCTTCCTCCGGGAAACCTATTCCCTCAGATCCGCCCGCCGCCACGTCATGGTCGAGTTCTACGCGCCCTGGTGCGGCCACTGCCGCGCGCTCGCGCCTCACTCTAGGGGATCGATGTCGCGCTGGCCAAGGTGGACGCCATCGAGGACCACGACCTGGCCCAGGCGCACGACGTGCAGGGCTACTCCACCCTCCTCTTCTTCATCGACGGCATGCCCAGGGACTACTCCGGCGAGAGGACCAAGTAAGGATCTCTGCAGATCCCCAATTCGCTCCCTGCTCCGGCTCCATGGCTGTTAAGAATGAATTTTTGCTTTGCTGCAGGGACGGCGACGACGGCAGCGGCGCCGGATCCGCACCCACCGGAGCGTCCTTCCTGATGCGGTGGCCTTCTCTCTCTCGACGACGCCGACCAATTAAGGTCGGTTCTTCCTCGACCTCCACGACACGCATCTCCTCTCCGGCCGGCCATGGTGGGTGAGCGTGAATCCCTCCCTTGTCTTTGTCTGTTTCTTCATCTGATTCCTCGTGCGTGTGATTTGTTTTGTGCCCGATCTGATCTGTAGAAGCTGCTCTGCTCAAGGTGGTGCACAAGGAAGCCCTCATGGCGGCTACTGCAGCTGGACGTCCTCCTCCAACCCACCCCCTATCTGCCGGACTTGGTGAGCTCTACCCAGCCCCCCTGATTGATTTGATTTGATTTGCACATGAACGCTAGCGATTTTTCTTCTTTCGGACACAAATTGGTCATGTTATGGTGCTGCAGGAGGACGCCGGGCCATGGAGCAGCCCTTGAAGGAAATATGCCCTAGAGGCAATAATAAAGTTATTATTTATTTCCTTATTTCATGATAAATGTTTATTATTCATGCTAGAATTGTATTAACCGGAAACATGATACATGTGTGAATACATAGACAAACATATAGTCACTAGTATGCCTCTACTTGACTAGCTCGTTTATCAAAGATGGTTATGTTTCCTAGCCATGGACAAAAGAGTTGTCATTTGATTAACGGGATCACGTCATTAGGAGAATGATGTGATTGACATGACCCATTCCGTTAGCCTAGCACTTGATCGTTTAGTATGTTGCTATTGCTTTCTTCATGACTTATACATGTTCCTATAACTATGAGATTATGCAACTCCCGTTTACCGGAGGAACACTTTGGGTGCTACCAAACGTCGCAACATAACTGGGTGATTATAAAGGAGTACTACAGGTGTCTCCAAAGGTACATGTTGGGTTGGCGTATTTCGAGATTAGGTTTTGTCACTCCGATTGTCGGAGAGGTATCTCTGGGCCCTCTCGGTAATGCACATCATCATAAGCCTTGCAAGCAATGTGACCAAATGAGTTGGTTACAGGATGATGCATTACGTAACGAGTAAAGAGACTTGCCGGTAACGAGATTGAACTAGGTATTGAGATACCGACGATCGAATCTCGGGCAAGTAACATACCGATGACAAAGGGAACAACGTATGTTGTTATGCGGTTTGACCGATAAAGATCTTCGTAGAATATGTGGGAGCCAATATGGGCATCCAGGTCCCGCTATTGGTTATTGACCAGAAACAGTTCTAGGTCATGTCTACATAGTTCTCGAACCCATAGGGTCCGCACGCTTAATGTTTCGTTGACGATATAGTATTATATGAGTTATGTATGTTGGTAATCGAATGTTGTTCGGAGTCCCGGATGAGATCATGGACATGACGAGGAACTTCGGAATTGTCCGGAGATAAAGTTTAATATATGGGATAATAGTGTTTGATCTCCGGAAGGGTTCCGGAATTCACCGGAAGGAGTTCCGGATGTTTCCCGAAATGTTTGGGTACGATAACACGTTATTTGGGCCAAAGGGGAAAGCCCACAAGGTTTTTGGAAAGCGCAAAAGGAAGTTTTGCGGAGTCCAGGGGCCAGACGCCAGGGTCCCTGGCGTCTGGGTCCAGACGCCGAGAACCCTGGCGTCTGGCCCTGGAGTCCGAGAAGGACTCTTGCCTTTCGGGTGAAACCGACTTTGTGGAGGCTTTTACTCCAAGTTTCGACCCCAAGGCTCAACATATAAATAGAGGGGCAGGGCTAGCACCAAAGACACATCAAGAAACACCAAGCCGTTTGCCGGCAACCATGTCCCCTCTAGTTTATCCTCCGTCATAGTTTCCGTAGCGCTTCGGCGAAGCCCTGCGGAAATTGTTCTTCACCAACACCGTCACCACGCCGTCGTGCTGCTGGAACTCATCTCTACTTCGCCCATCTTGCTGGATCGAGAAGGCGAGGACGTCATCGAGCTGAACGTGTGCAGAACTCGGAGGTGCCGTGCGTTCGGTACTTGGATCGGTCGGATCGTGAAGACGCACGACTACATCAACCACGTTGATAAACGCTTCCGCTTAGCGATCTTCAAGGGTATGAAGATACACTCCCCCTCTCGTTGCTATACCATCACCATGATCTTGCGTGTGCATAGGAAAATTTTGAAATTACTACGTTCGCCAACAGCCCTTCCCTGTGTTAACTTGCTGTTTGCATATTTCCCTTCTCTTTTTCTGAATGATTGATTCATTGATGCAGAAAATTATCCATCTTCTCACTGTGTGTGTTGATTCACACTAGTCATGTAAACGGCGTAGGTTTTTAAGTCCCTGAATGAATGAGACTAGTCATTTCGTTAATTCTGCCATGCTCCTGAATGGAACCCTCTCCAGTACTGTGATTGAGTGCCCAACAGTGCTGCAGTGACAATCGTTTTTTCTCTTTTCTCCACTACCACTACAATACCAGTAGCAAACACCTGCTCTCTTGACATTGTGTGTTGTGTTGGGAATAAAATATCCCACTAACCGTTGCCATGTTTTGATAAACTCTCTGTGCTTGTTTTTACAGTTTGGTGCTATAGTTTAACCATCATCTAATCTGTGCCTTATCTAGAAATTTTGGCATGAAATTAGATCTGGCTGCTTGTTTACATTCAAAGTCCATATATATCATGCTGAAATCAATGAACACCATATATAGAGAACTAGTACTAATTTATGTTCTGAACATGCATGGTTTGAATAGGTGAAGTGCTAAATCAAAGTCATCTTGTATTGTTTCTAGTTGATTTTGCTCTGCTGACTGCTCACAAAAAAAATATATCTTTCAGACTCTATATATAAGTTTTTGTGAAATGTCTAAATCAAAGTCATCTTATATGTTCATTCTTGTTTTTTGCACAGGTGAAGTGCGAATCCAAGTTCGAAGTTGTGAAGCATATCAACAAAGACTAGCATATTATGTGTTGTAAATGTAGGCAGTAGTAGGCTTATCTGGGCTGTAGTATACTGTGGCGTTTGTAATAGACTAGTGCCGTGTTGTTTTGGACAAATTTCATTTGCTATTTGGATTGTTTGAAATAATGATTGTGTATGTTATTTGAATACCCGTCAAATGGAAACCTGACAAGGGGGTCCAAGTTATAATGGTTGTTTGACAGATTTTGTAATTTTTGATGTGTGGGATCAATTTTGTGATAAGCATGACAAGTGGGACCAATCTAATTGGTGGGAGTAGTGGCAAAAAAAAGGACAAAAATAAAAAATTAGTAGACTGTAAAAGGCTGCATCTTAGAAAAAAAGGCCGAATTAATGGCCCAAGCCCATGTAGCTAGTGAAAATTAACAAGAAAAAAATACGTTAAAAAGGCCGAATTGTTGGGCTAGGCCCATGTAGAAAACTGAATTGGACCGGGCTGAATCTTGTGCCACATCAGATTGCCATGCTGGATGCCTACGTGGCCTGGGGAGGTTGCTAGTGACCAAAACGCCATAGTAGGAATATTTTGGTCGTAAACGTCCACGACCTTCTCACAAAGAAGGTCGGTATAGTCAGTTTACGACGGCCAGCTTTTGACCTTCTGTTTTTGGTCACAAAAAGGTCGTAAATGGAAATTTGTGACCTTTCAGTGACCAATAGTGGTGGTCACAAGTTGACATATTTCTTGTAGTGCCCCTTCAACCAAGTGCGGGCTATTCCATCCAGGATCATGGTGAAGTACTTGGCCATTGCAGCGTCACTGACTTCCAGTAGTTCCATGGCCATCTCGTAGCTTTCGATCCATGCCCCAGGTTGTAAGTCATCCATGTAATTAGGCACCTTTCGAGGTCCCTTGAAATCCTTGGGCAAACGCTCATTATGCAAAGCCGGTACCAAACAAGGTACGCCTCCAGTCCTAGTGTTCACGCCTACCTCAATTGAAGTCATTGGATAAACCGGAAGGGGATGATAAGCCACCTGCTAAGCCGCCCGCTCAGCTTCCTGACACAATCTGTCCTGATCAACCAAATTAAAAGCTCCATCATGAGCTGGGTCATGCCCGCACGGCTGGTCACGGCGCCGGGTGTTGCTTGAAACGGCTGCTGAATCCATGTGCCTGCTATAGCTCAGGCTCCGGCTTGGGCGAGGGGTCCAATGAATCCTGTCTCGACTATAAGAATATGCCTCCTGCTGCGCTAAAGCCGTCTGAAGAAGTTCTCTGACCCTTCGTGTTTCAACCATCGTCGGAGAGTTGCCATCCACCGGGAGAGCCACCAATCGTGCCACCGCAGCGATCATGTTCTCTAAAGGGTTAGAATAATGAACCGGTGGTGTTGGTACATAGTGAGGTGGATCAGTATTCAGACGAGGGGGTTCTGTCACACGTGGCTCAACCGGCGTCCTAGCCCCGGGCATTGCAACCCGGTTTACCTCCGGCGGGTTACTAGGGCCTGCACCGGGTGTGCGGAAGAGGTTTCTAGGATCATAAACCGGAGGCAGACAGAATTGAGCCTTCTGGTGCCTTCTCCTCATGATCTCATTTGACGCGTTCAGATCCATCGTAAACTAGAGAGCCTCTGATTGAATCTGCTAGGCTCGAGCATCCAAAGCCGCCCGCTCCGCGGCCATCCTGACATCCTCTGCTGCCAGGTTTTCCTTGGCTTGCGCTACCTCCTCATGTAACTGTGCCACCTCCGCATTGTGTTGAGCTTGATCCGCCGGGTTGACCACGGCGGTTAACAAAGCTATCATCTTATCCATTAAGGCCATCAGAACCTGAGCCGGCAGGCACACAGGGCCTCCCGCCCCGGCTGCCGTCACCGCTGATAACCCGGAAGTCATTGCTGCCGCAGCCGTAGAGTTTTGCCCGGGTTGTGTGCCAGCCATGAAGATCCCAACTCTGCTCGGCGGCTCAAAGGGGTCCAAAATACTGCTGCCATCGAAACAGCCCCCAAGCCCGCCATCTTGCAGTTGATACAACGAATCCGTCTTACCCGTGGACGATTCACCATCAGAGTAGATGGCCATCTCATCGCCGGGCACAGATCCTTCAGAAAATTCCCCTTCATGGATGCATCCCACGAAGGCATGCTTTACGACGGACTGAGCTCGGGCAGGTCTCACATGCTGAGACGTATCGACGATGTCGGTGCAGATGTCCGGCTCAGGGCCCGACTCGCTGATCTTGCCGATGAAGACGTGGATTCCGCCGAAGGGGACCCGGTACCCGTACTCGATTGAGCAGCCTCGGGGCCCCAACCTGCGTTGTCGATGTAGAGCTTGCCGCGACGACTCCTGAGCCCTTCGAAGTTACCCTTCAAGAACTCAAATCCACCATGCACTGGTCCCATGGTGGGCGCCAACTGTCGTAGAAACGTCACTGCAGATGTCCTAGCAAAAGGACTTAGTCATGGAGCCATCGCAACTAGGAAGCTTAAAGGGGTTAAAACGGGACAAAGGACACATGAGTTTATACTGGTTTGGCCCCTTGTGGTGAAGGTAATGGCTTAATCCAGTTTGAGGTGGGATTGCTTATGTCTCGATTACCAGGAAGGGAATTCGCTTGACCTAGCTCTCGATCTGACGTTACTTGTCCTGAACCGCCGCTGGGTCGTCCCTTTATATACAAAGGTCGACGCCCATCGGCTCACAGAGCCCCGATCGGTTCATAAACAGTGTCTTGCTTGGTCTCTGTCTATTCCTACCTTAGAACACAAGTCATACACATATGGCGGTTTATCTCTACGGGCCTTAAGTCGCCTTTGGGCCTTGGGCCCTTAACTGAACCACCATCTTCAAATGTCGTCTCGAGCTTCATATGATGAATCACCGTAGGTATAACCCGGCCCCTCCTGGGCGGGTCATACCTAGTAGTTATATCCCCAATACAATGGGTCACCTTGCCGAAGACCTCTAGATGGTGAAAAAACTTCCAACAGCTTCCCATTAAACTTGACTGAATATCGGACTGATTTTAACACACGTCATAATCCATGCAATCCACTGACTCAAAAAAACCCCATTTGCTAAGGGCCTTCTCCAAGAAATCCCAGTCGACCCGATCATACGCCTTTGAGAGGTCTAGTTTGTACGCGCAAGCTGCATGACTATTGCTCTTCACAGATTGTATGTGATGAATGCACTCGAAAGCGATGATAGAATTATCTGAAATGAGCCGGCCCGAGATAAAAGCACTTTGGTTCTTAGATATCAACTCAGAAAGCAAGGGACGAAGACGATTAACCAAACATTTAGACACAAGTTTGTAGATAACATTGCATAAGCTAATCGGCCTGAAATCCTTGAGCTCCTTGGGGTGAGGAACTTTTGGGATGAGGACAATCCCTGTATCATTCACACCTTCCAGCATAGCACCAGAGACAGAAAATTCCAACACTGCTGCAGTAATTTCGGATTTTAGAGCTGACCAGTTCCGTTGGTAGAACCTTGCCGGGAAACCATCCGTGCCAGGAGCTTTCAACGGATCAATTTGAAACAGAGCATTGGACACTGCCTCCTCAGAAAACAGAGCGCTCAAAATGTTGTTCATCTGTTCAGTTACCTTCGGCACAATACCATCAAGCACGACGCCCAGTGTTAGAGTTGGATCTTTGGTGTATACTTCCTTAAAGTAGGAAGTCGCCATGAGTTCCATGTCCGTCGGAGAAGAGCACCAGGAACCATCAGTGCGACGTAATTTCTGGATATAATTCCTGCGCGCACGCCACAATGCCTGTAGCCACATCATCTCTTCCCTATAGAGTAGTTCGTCAAGCTGAAACATCTTCTGACGGATCAGCGTACTATCAACATCTCTTAGCTGTAAATCAGCCAACTCAGCCCTTAGCTTCTCAAGATCTGTAGCAACATGGCCAAAGTTCTCTTTACTCCAAGCCCGAAGGCCATTCATCATTTCATGCAAGGCGTCCCACACAACCACAAGGTTGTCGGCGGGCTTACTCCTCTCCCATCTTCTTGCCACCACTTCTGACAGCGCCGGGTGACGTTCCCACATAATCTCATATCTGGGTGAGACCCTATTCCTCTTTGGATCCACGAGAGTAAGCTGAACCAAGATCGGGTTGTGGTCAGAACACGATGAAGCAAGATGAAGAACTTGCACGGCAGGGAAAAGCTCCCTCCACTTTTCATCTGCACATGATCTGTCGAGGCGGACTCGAACGTCTCTCTCACCTGGTTGCCCATTATCATATGTGAAAGGAAACCCCAAAAATCCGAGATCCCACAACTCACATGCCATCAAACAATCTCGGAACATCACCATCTGATTCTCAGAACGCTGGGTTCTAGACATATGCTCGTGCTGCCACATCGCCTCATTGAAGTCGCCACACACTAACCACGACTCCGAGGAGATCGCGCGTAGCTGGGAGAGTGAACTCCACATGTGATGACGGTTCTCCACCCGAGGTTCGCCATAGACAAATGTCGTTCTCCAGCTCTTGTCGCTTGCCACATCCTCAATCCGCATGTCAATGTACCATGCACAGGAGTCCAACATTGTCACTAGCAACTTCTCATCCCAATAGAGCGCAAGCCCTCCACTGAGACCATCACTCAACACACCCGCAAAACCCTTCATCTATAACCTCCAGTTTAGTTTCTCCATCTTTGAAGAGGCTTGCCTTGTTTCTTAAAGTAATACAAGCCCCGGGGAATTGGCTTTAGAGAGAGCCAACACCTCACGAACTGTCCAGCGGTCCCCCCGGCAGTACCATACTAAGATATTCATTGCTCCCGGCGGTCCTCCTCGAGGGAGGCCGCCGATCTATCTCTTGACACACCACTTGAGTCAACACGGGCTCTCTTGCTGTTACTGCTGCTGGTAGGCGAGGACTGTTCACCGTCCTCACACTTCCCTTGAGTAAGCGCCAACACACCACTCGACCTTGTACATGTTGTGTTATCGGACACTGGTGCTACAACTTCCAAAGCAAGCCTCTTACGAGCAGCAGGATTGACTTGCATGTTTGTGTGTCCTTCCTTGGACAGGCTTGAGGTCGTATCCAAGGTCTTCGGGTCGATCACAGCTTTCCCCGGCGATTTCTGTTGAGATTGAGGAGCAGGTTGCTTATGAATTCTTCCCTGGCCAAAACTTTCATTGGGCGGGGGCTTATTCAGCCCATCTGCATAGAGCCAAGTACCATATTTCTTGTCCTTCTCCTCTTGCACACCTGATCCGCACTCCTTACAATCATGGCCAATCAGCCCACATACGCTGCAGAAGCGTGCTAGTTTCTCATATCGCACCAAGTAAACTTGGCGCTCTTTCCCCCTCAAAATACTGACAAACTTGGTGAGAGGGCGACGAACATCATGCCGAATGCTAACCCTAATGTAATCACCACGGGTGTTTCCGTTTAGCCTCATCTCCAAAATCTCGCCTGAGTTCCTGAGAAGATTTTCCACTATGTTCTTCTTGCAGAACCCCTCTAGTATCTTGTGAATCTGCAGCCAAACTGGCATGAACACCATTGGCACCTCCTCTGCCTTTGTGAACCCATCATATGGAATCATCAACACAAGCAAATTCCTAAAGAGCCATGGCCCTTGATACATCATACGTTCCCAATCTCCCAAACATGATGCCTGCACCACAAATAGCTTTGGACCAACCGGACGAAACCTCAGTGGCTACGCAGGGTTCCAAGCCACACGCATATCCTTGTAGAAGGCCGCCTGGCTGAAAGATTTGTCAGTGTGAACCCTAGCCAGCGCAAGCCATCTTACGCTGTCATTGATCTCCGGATCAGCCTCATCTACCACCAAATCATCAAAGACTTCATCTTCCAGGTTGAGTTGCTCCATGAAGTCGCCGAGATCCGGTGTTCCAATGGAGCCGCCGCCAGCATTGGTGCCCGACAGGGCGTCTGCAGGGGGATCCATCGCTTCCAAGGAGGAGGAGGATCGAAGGACGGCAGATCGAAGTTCCCACTCGAGGTGAGGGGGATCAATCGGGACGGGAAACTCATAGGCGACGGAGTCGCCAGAGAGGAGGAGAAAACCCTAGCCTTGCGGAAGGAGCAATTTTTGGAATACACGGTTTCACTAATTCAAGCAAAGACACGAGCTGCGATGTTGGTTGAATGGTTGTTGAGTGTGGTGACCATGACAATACATGGAATTACTTTAAAATTCCCATATACTTCCTCCGTTCTTAAATATTTGTCTTTTTAGAGATTTCAAATGGACTACCACATACAGATGTATATAGACATATTTTAGAGTGTGGATTCACATATTTTACTCTGTCATTTGTTGAAATCTCTGGAAAGACAAATATTTAGAAAAGGAGCGAATAGTATCACCTACGAGGATGCTTTACTACAGTACACATCTCTTGGAAGGTAGCCGAGACGAAAATTACTTTATGCATACTAGACTACAAGATCTCAGTATCCATGGCCTGCTTGGCATACGCATGGGGGCAGGTAAATTAACTGACCAATATTAATCGTGCGACTTGCGTTAGCGTTGTTTAAGTTTGACTAGTTTTTAATTTTTTTAGGGTAACGCTTTGCCACTTTTATTAATTATACAACTTTTAGAGTGGTTGGGCTTTTTTAGAACCGTTCGTTGATGTCGATCTAACGGCAGACAAATATGAAGTACTGGGTAGTACTCCGATGAAAGTACGCGAAAGTACTAAAATGAGTGGGGCTGGTACTCGTGACAAGGTGGGGACGCGTTTTAATATAGGGGCAGTTTAGTCCTAGGAAAATTTGCATGCGCCGCCCCTCTCATCGAATGCAAAACCGCCGCCATGGTGCTACAACTTCCACAATTACTCATCGGCAGCCATCTCCTCCCTCTCCTCCAAGTCCACCGCAGTCATCTCCTCCTTCTCGCCACTGCAACTTCGCTCCACTCAGGCAACCCGCCCACCCACCCCCATCCCCTCTTCCATCGAAGCAAGAGTCGGCAGATCGAGCTGATGGCCGGCGGCGAGAACATCGACTTCGTGCATATCGCCGGTGGCGACCAGGTCAAGTTGGCTAGGTTAAGGGAGATCCATTCTTGGTCTGACAACACAAGGCAGATGAGCTGGACGGCAATGGCCACTTTCAAGAATTTGACGAAGAAGGAGAGGGCAAAGCTTTGCCCCCCGCCCGCACAACCGATTCACAAGATCGAGATCCTCCTCTGGGTGATGGAGCAGGCCAATTCGTCCAGCAAGTGGACCAGGCAGAGGTGGTGGGTGTTTAGATCCAGGGTAGAGCATCCACTGGATCAGGAACCCACCGTGCACGAGGTGCCGTTGCAGATTGTGCAGCCTCCAACCGAGTCACCGGAGACTCCGAAGAGCAAGATGAGGAGGACAGTGGTCGCGACCTCGCTTCCCCGCCATTCTCCATGCTTCCCTCGCCGCTCTCCTCGTCTGAACGGTGGCGGTAGCTATGTTTAGAGTAAGCTTCCCCACTCCTCATCTTCCTACCGCTAGTGCTTACATCATGGTGATACTGATCGTAATAGCTCAAAGAGGGAATGCTATATGGCATTTTAATCTCAATGAATTGCATGAATATTTGAGTACATGGATTTGGAGGATGGATGATGATGTATGTGAACCCTGGGCATCATATGAACCCTAGGACTAATTAGTAATGTTCTAGTGGTAGACACTGAAATATTTTGGTACACACCGGTAGGCACTGAAATATTTCGGTGCTGCCCTAGGCAAAATTTGTAATGTTGTAGTGGTGGACACTGAAATATTTTGGTACACACCGGTAGGCACTCAAATATTTCGGTACTGCCGTAGGCAAAATTTGTAATGTTGTAGTGGTGGACACTAAAATATTTTGGTACACACCGGTAGGCACTGAAATATTTCGGTACAATGTTGTAGTGGTAGACACTAAAATATTTCGTTACTACAATTTCAGTACACACCGATGCACACTGAATTATTTCAGTACTGCAGTTTCAGTACACACCGGTACACACTGAAATATTTCAGTACTGCAAATTCTATACATAGTTGGCATTTTGTCATTTATTTGTGAATTAATCCATGCATCATATGGCCTAACTTTGTACATGAGTTTGGGTCAATTTCATGTCTATTTATTGTTAAAATTGTTGTCATGCCATGAAACACAAGACAAGTCACTAACCCAAGCTTGCAAAGATGCCATATCAATGTTGCTGATATGAATATGCATGTTTTCACCAAGTCTTGTGTCAGAATTAAAACTGAGCATTTTTTCTTGATGGTATCCATGGATCTAGGAACTCCTATGAATTTGCTCATGTTGGATGTTTTGTTCTCCATCATTTGTACTAGCATTCCGTGCGATTAGATTCCTGGCAAATTTATTTTCTTGCCTCCGACATCCCATGTGTGTTTTGCAGGAAAAAACCTGGAGTTCACCAGGCTGGCTTAAGTTGTGAGGCTGGGAGGCTGATGGTGCTGCTACTGGCTGATCCTTCTTCTTTCAGCTTTTGTCCGTCCTTTCTCAAGCCGTTGGACTAGGGCTACTTCCCTATGTGCTTTTAATGTATTAAGTAGTTCCTTCGAATTTGTAGTATTAGTTAGTTTGAATGTGGAAGTACCTTAATTTTTAGGAATGAATTGTTGCTTTGTATGACCAAGGGTTTGATACCTTAATCTTTGGATAATTAATTGTGTGAACTGTTGGATGTGGCACACAACTAAACACCTCTACCATTGATACTAGTTCAACATGTCGGTCCAATTAGAGACCAGCCACTACCATATAGAATAGTTAGCATTTCATACTACAACCTGGCGCAACACTGAAGCGCCACTACCATATAGAACAGTTAGCATGTCTGAAGCAACACTGAAGCGCCATTTGTGATAATTGCACCATCGAAACAACAACTAAACATGAAGGAAGCATTCACCACCAATAAAGTTAAGGCCACACATATAGATAGCATTCTAAGTTACCACAACATGTACCAGGAAGTTCACCACAGATCCAGTTCACACACACAATACATTACATTACATTACGTTAATAGAGGTAGTTTCCAACCAGTTCAGACCCAGATGCAGCTTTCCAAAAGTAAAACATCATCAAATATAGTGATGATGAGTACGACTTCCAGCTTCTGATGATTAGCATGATGTACGACTTGAGGTTAGGGTTATTCAGGACCTTGTGGAGGGCAGAATGCTGAGCCCTGATCTTGTAGTCATGACTGCTGATGGATGTAGCCCAACAATGCTCCATCAGATGCTCTTGCAACCCAGACCTGGGCTTGGGCTTGCTGCAGTAGGGGCACCTGTACTTGTCCTTCCTCCAGTTGTAGTACATGGCAGATCCTTGGGCCCTGATCTTCTGCACCTCCTTCTCTTCAAAGGACTCGACGTTCCCCTCGTCCACATCATCTCCAGATTCATACTGCACACATTAATGACTGACATTAATACATTATGCATTCAAAAAACTATAAACACGTAATACTAACTCAATGCACAAATAACATTTCAACTAGGCCTTACCTCATACGGCTCATCTTCATCAGAGTCATATGGGTAGAACCCAGTCTTGTCCCACTTCCTCTTGTTGCCCACAAGATCCTCCTCCTCCTGCTATATTGTCAAACAAGCACATCAATTACAATGAATTGAATTGCAGTTAACAGAATGTCATTACAAACAAAATTGTGAATGTGAACCACATTGGTATGTTGCAAGTGACCAAATGCTTTCCTTATAAATAAAGAATCTAAGCAATCAATCAAAAGACAAATGATTTCCTTCATAAATGCTAATGATAATGCAAGCTGGATTCTTGACATTCCCTGAATTTACCCAACACTTTTCTTTTGAGGGAATTCCCCCCACACTACTTAATGGAAACATATAGTATACTTTGTTGCTAGGATCCTGCCTTGGAATGTTTACTTCACACTTTACATATAGTATATACTAATTACAGAAGCCAACTACAAATTTCAATATGCACAGATTACTGTTTTTGGGATAATGCAGCAAAGCTCCTACACATATTAACATAATGCAGTAGTTAATTAGGTACAACTTCAACTATAAATGCATACATCTCCAACAAACATCTAAAATTTCATTACTTACCTAAACAACAACAAATTATACTATAGAGGAATCTTGTATCATCTAAATCAATTCATTGGCACGTCAAAATTAATGCATTCCAAATCAAATATGTTTCCATCCAGTATCATTGAACCATAGATCAAATCAAATAATCATAAATGTTAGCAGCATTGAACTGCAGATCTAATAATCATATGACATCTATCTGACCTTAAATTCCCCCTTAAATAAGGTATTCAACCTCATACTAATTAAAATCTAACAAGCAAAAATTCAACTACTAATCTAATAAGCATCTAAAAAAACTCCAAGATGCTTTTATCTCTGAAGCAACGGCATTGCAAAGGATGTTCAATGCTATCAATATCTCTGAAGCAATAAAAAAATTCCACAACTAACCCAAACCAATAGAGAAGTATATATTTGACTAATCCATCGTCTAATCCTCAAGCCAAACACCTAAAGAATTGCAAAAATTCAACTACTAATCTAATAAGCATCTGAAAAAACTCCAAGATGCTTTTATCTCTGAAGCAACGGCATTGCAGAGGATGTTCAATGCTGTCAATATCTCTGAAGCAACAACAAAATTCCACAACTAACCCAAACCAATAGAGAAGTATATATTTGACTAATCCATCGTCTAATCCTCAAGCCAAACACCTAAAGAATTGCAAAAATTCCACTACTAATCCAATAAGCATCTGAAAAAACCCCATCCCTCAATCCGGCTACTTCTAACCTAATCTAATAATCATATGTGGTCCACCATTCTTGCACGAATCAAATACAGAAAAACCATAATGTAGAGAAAACCCTACCTCCAACAAATCTAACCAAACAAAGTTCTGGCCACAAACACTACAATCTAAAAACTACCAACTAAAAGTGATAAGCAGATACCTTCTGCTCCGCCTCCTCCTCGCTGGAGCCGGTCTCCACCTTCTCCACCTCGTGCGCCTCGCCAGAGCCCGCCCCCACCTTCTGCGCCTCGCCAGAGCCCGCCTCCACCTTCTGCGCCTCGCCGCAGATCGCCAGAGCGGGCGCATCTGGCTGGACCGCGCCGCTGCGGCCCGGCCCTGCCTTCTCCAGATCTCCAGCGGAGGGAGCACCGCGCTGGACGCCGGCACGCCCCCTCACAAAGGTGCCCGCAGCGACCTACCGCGCCTGCTCCACCAGATCTGCGCCCCATTCGGGGCGCTCGCCTCCTGCATCCGCCATGGCGATGGAGAAGATTCGGTGAGGGAGACGAGGAGGTTGGAGAGGAAAGGGTTTTGGGGAGTGCGGTGTGGAGAGAGGGAGACGATGCGGCGGGGGAAAATGGTGGGCGATGCGGCCGGAGGTGGTTATCGTCCACATTTATATGATGGGACAGCTTTGGCAACTACCCGTGACACATGCTGCCCCACGCGCGGGCGGCTTCACGCGTGCACGAAAGGCCGCCGTATACAAACAAATACGTATATGGCCGGGCATACGATCCTATATGACGACCAACACGCCCTAAACCAAGGAAGCGTGCACCCGCCCTCCCTCGTGCGCCCTTAAGGCCAGCCCATGTGAGGGGCGAGAAGGCCCTTTCGTTTTTCCTTTTTATTTTTTCTGTTTTCTATTTTTCCTTTTGAAAGTAATTAAGGATTTCTACAAAGTTGCAAATTGCGAAAAAATGTTCGCATTCCAAAGTTGTTCATGGCTTGAAAAAATGTTCAGGACATGATAAATCTCACATATTCAAAAAATGTTGATGATTTCAGAAAGTGTTCATATGTTAAATAAATGTTCATGAATTTTTAGGAAATGTTCAAAATATTTTGAAAAATGTATGAATTTTTTTAAAATGTTCATGAATTCGTAAAAGATATTAGGAAATTTTAAAAATGTTCACAATTTCAAAAATATATTTCTGAATTTGGAAAAATTTCTTGATTTCAAGAACAGTTCATCGTTTAAAAAATTGTTCCTGAATTCAAAATATTTTATGTTTTTCTTAAGAAAGCGTGAATTTTAAATTTTTTCACAATTTCTTAATAATACGAATATTTTTTGAAGTTGATGAAAAAATATAATTCAAAAGTGTTCACCCATTTTTTTAAAAAAAGTTCAAATCTAAAAAAATCACAAATTAAAAAAATGTTCTCGAATTTCAGAAAATGTATGTAAATTTCTTCGGAAGCTTCAGCAAACATATATAACAGTTACCATGTATAACAGTTACCATGTCACACTACAGCCTATAAAACATCACACAGTGGAATAATCATAGCTAGTAGAGCATTAGTTACCAGTTAATAATAGTTGCAATCCATCACAAGCAATAGTACCTAGATATGAGTAGATATAGGTACGGTAATACATGACAAGTACTCGCAAACAAGAGCTAACATAACAAGTTAATTTCACATTGATACATGGCCCACCCCAGTTCTAAATGAGGTGGATGGTGATCATCATCCTCAAGTCATGGCGACGGGTGTTCGCAACAGTGAGTAGGATGGCCTGTCCTACCCGAAGATTCTTGGCACGAAGGAACTTCTTCCACCCTGCCCTGCTGAAGACAGTGCGACCGTCCGTGTCCACTGCATAGGCACAGCTGGTGATGGAGGCTGTTCTGGTAAGGCGTAGTCCAGCAGCCATGCCTTCTTCATCCGGTTTGATGCCACAGCTATCAAGTAACCTCTTAGGTAATTTCTGAAAACAGTTGACATGATATATGATCATGTCACGTGCAATTATCAACAAAGCATACACTTCAAGACACATATATCATTGGATTCAACACTGAGCATATATATCATCACATCACTACACTATACGCCAAGCATGAAATTACTATAGTAATTAGGCATATCATTAGATTACTGCGTACACTAAGCATATCATCGCATATTACTACACTACATGCATGTCATGAAATTCTTCACTAAATGAATTCTAAACTAGGCCTCTCATCACAGTACTACAACATGCATATCATATGAACTACTACACTAACTAAGCATGCATATCATGTAATTACCACACTAAGTAACATACCATGATATGCCGTTTAACATTCGTCCTTGTGAGGTGGGTCACGAATGGCTTCCCTAGGTAGCCTTCACGTAGCGGAAGCATGTCCCAGAGGTTGCCGATTTCCTCGTCGCCCAGTTTGAGTCCTTGGGCATACAGGTATTCAACAAGTGGGTTCTCATCATCATCTGAATCGTCATCATCTGAATCAGCACCATCTTCCTCCTCATGAACTTCATCCTCACTATCCGGAATCAAATTTAGATAGATAACAGAAATCCTGGGCCTATCTCTTCTGAAGGAGAAGCTGATCAATTCACCCCCACTAAGACGCATGCGGGCGATGAAACGATCCCAATCATCTCCTCCTATCTGGGTTATCTTTCGCCCCTTCTCGACCTACATAGTGTATGGGCCCCCAAGAGCGTCGAAGGTCACGGTGTCTCCGACGAGCTCATTGAATGCCAATCTCACATTGCATGGTACGATCCGTGTAAGATAAAAACAAATAACAGACACAATACATTAGTGGAAATAGCCAAAAAAACAAAAAGAATGTACTGTCAGAAGGTTCATATAAATTGTTGCCGCTGCAACAACAAAAGAAGGCTGGAAGTAGATGCCGAACAGCGTGGCAGTAGAAAGGCTGGTCCGGCACCGTGAGTTGCAGCATCGACATTGTGCTTCCTCCATTCTACACAGAACATGTTGAACTCTAAGTTGAATTGTACATAGTACAATACAAAGATCATACATATAATAAATCATAGTGATAACCTATACTGGCAATGGCCAATCAATCTATTTTCTATCATGTACGTAATAAAGCAATGCCAATGACAATGGCAATGCCCGTCTCATCTAAACCTGGGAATAGTTCGGCATCCAAACTAAAACCAGTCCAATCCACGGCACACATCAAAACCAAACCAATCCAGATATTTTCATTTAGAATCTAGACCAAACCGAACTATACATGCTCGTCATCCAACCCAGTCCAAACCATTTTCAACTTTTGGATTGAATCCAATGGTTCCAACCGTGGACAAAGCCATATGCGAGGGCACGTCATGAATCTAGATCAGACATGGCGTCAAAGCTCAAGAGAGCCGACGAGCTCCGGCCGGCAACAGTGGCTCTTGGATTTGAAGCAGTAATAGGTGGTAGTGGTGGCTCAAACTAATTGATTGATTTGGTCTCAAACCATAGAAACCAAATCAAGATCCAATCCAAAAATTATGTTTCAGTCCAAACCAATCGGCTCAGATCTGCCTCTGTAGGGAGACGCGGTTGGGGAAGGGAAGAAGAGGGGAGATCTGACGTACTAGCCAGAGTTCTCGGCGGCCGCGCACCGGTAGCAAAGAGAGGGGTCGTCGGGAGATGGCGACGGCAGCGGCGGCGCTGGTCGAGAAGGGGAGAAAGAAAGATGTGGAGTGGTCGAGACGGGGAGAAAGAAAAATGTGGTCCGTGTGGTGGCGCGCTTGTGTGGATGACAAGGGGACCCACTTGTGAGACCGATAGCAATTGATGGCAAACCGCAGGAGGTGCACGACCACGTGCATGACCGCCACGTCCCCACGTGGAATGGGGACGGCCGGGTGGGTGTGTCGAGTCAAATCGGCACCCGCGGCTTCTCGGTAACTCCAAGAGGCAGGAGCAGTGCATTTCTTCCCCAAATCAGGTAGAAAACCCTCGTCCTCTCCCGACCTAACCACCCTCTCTTCCTTCCTCACCACCTCACCACCCTATTCCACCTATTGCCAAATCAAGCTTTGTACTGATGATGCATTAGATATTGCAATAAATAGAGGATGCTCATGATTGCCAAAAGTACCTATTTCCACTTTCTGATAAGAACTAAATGTGTATCAGAATGATGCTACAAGTAGAGCATGAGCATGTATCAATTGATGATCAATTGATGCTACCTATTTGTGTTTGAATGGGCTCAATAAAGCTGGTGCTGGTTTATGCTCTCTGCGTGACCGTGATGGTAACGAAGACACTTGCTTGGCTATGGTCTTGCTGTCAAATTTAAGTTTCAGTTCTTTAAGACTCTTTGATTTTGCTGCTTCGTCGGGATCGACTAGCTTTCTCGGGCGTCCACGTGCTCTCTTCCTTTTCAGATAGTTGGTTGCACCACTTTTGGGGGAGTTGGTTGCACCAGTATCCTTCTGGGAGTTGGATGTGTAGGGTTCGTTGGAACCATCAGGATTGTTGACTCATTGTACGTCGTCTTCTGAACCATCAGGTAGAACTGCTTGCTGGGCATCGTACACCTCCTTCTGTATAAGAGAGAGTGCTGCGTTAGTTCTAATAATGAGACTTATGAAATAAATGATATATTCTTGATGTAGCGCTACCATTATATGGAACTTATATGATTCGAGACGAAGCACATTGCAATTTGAATGCAGTAAGGTTGTACATGTTTTCCACCTAAAATATCTATCCTTGCCTATATTTGATAACCGACACTTACGTCAGCAAAGCTTTCAAGCTAAACAAAGTAGAAATTTAAATTAGACATTCAATTACCTGGTTCAAAATATCGGTCATTTCATCCCCGTTCCATGACAACATGTACTGCAGTGTCTGAACCGCACAGGAAGTCCTGCGATGTTTAGTTAAAGATCAGTAATCTTATTCGTGTAGGAAAATAATAATTTATGAGGCCATGCGTACCCATCGGTCTGTTGTGGTATGTTCTCATAGCGTTTTTTGGTCCATTCGGCAAAATTGATGTTCTTAGCTGGTGATATCAACCCATTCTTGATAGCTTCGTCGATGTAGCACTGAATCGAGTCCACCTAGGGTATGACGAGTTATACATAGGGTTACGGTACATTGGGAGCTCATGTGCCATGTGGATCAAAAGAGGCAGCAAGAGAACACTTACAAGAGAATCTTCCTTGGTCTTGTCGCAATGATAATTCATGGAGTTCAGAGTCTGAATTTCTTTTTTGTCAAAATTAAACATTATTACCATCCAATGGTTTTGGTGTACATTCAGTGGGACATGCACCTGCAGTAAAATTTGGGTTGGGTTGAGAACCAAAATTTGTCGTGTACAGTGTGTACATAAACTATGAAAGTGAGGAAAACGTGTACCTTTCGGCGCCCTACAAATTTTTCTGCTACACGAGCTAACCATGAGGCTGCACGTCCAGCAGGAACCACCCCCTTCATTTGTAACAACTTTTCGGTTTCTTGAGGGGATATGATTGAGGTAGTGTCATTCTCAATTTGGCTAATGCGAGCATACGCCATAATAACCTGCCAAATTTTCAATCATACAATAATAAGACAGTTGTTGCAGTAATGATGTAGAATAGAGTATAATTGGCTTACATCACCATAAATGTATTTGTCGTCCAAATTTCGCTTCAGATTTTCTACTGTGAGGGTAATGTCTCCGATTCTAGCTATTTCAACAGGGTCGTATGTTCCGCGGATGTAAACGGCTGTCTCTCCTCATCCATGAACTTGTAATCATTACCAAAGACAGGCTTCATCAGAGTTAATTGTGGTTCCTCATTGTTTTCCATCACATGTCTTGCACTTGGTGTACTCGAAGTCCCTGCCGTGAATTGGCTAGCCCTAGGACTTCTTGTCAGGGATGAATTGCACACATTGACTTGATCCTACAATGAACAAAGGTAGTTCATCATTAGTTTGTTACTTTTAGATATTAATGTGTTCAGCCATATTGATCACCTGCACGCCTCCTTTCTGTGACACTGTTTGTCGGTTGCTTGTAAATTCGTATTTTCTTTCCTGTAACAATGCAAACAATAATGAACATGAAGGAACATATTCATACAAAATACAAAATGCACAGTATGACATACTGGAGTTCCCTCCTTAAGTCTTTAATTTCGTCCTCGGCCTTCGACAACCTAGGATTAGTGCCAGTTTTAGTCTTCATGTCGATCAAATCTTCACCTAGCGTCTGGTATTTGACATCAAATCTGTGCTCAATTTCCATTAACTTCCTGCCTACCTTCTTTTCATGATCAGCAATGTGTGCATTCATGGCTTCAATTACCATGTCAATCTGTGTAAACAAAATACAACCCCGTTGATAACAATAGCTAAATGAATGAGGTTCCATGACACCTATTTGTGATATTGCAAAAACAAATAGTCTTTGGAGTACATACTTGCTGGCTACTAAATTGCTATCCTTGTGATGGTGCTCGATACGAATCATGTTGATGCACATGTTCAACAATTTTTCTTGGAAAATTATTTGAATTCTCGGACAGTCGTTGAGGAGCACAAATTTCCAGGACAACCTTTTTTTTTATAAAATATAATGGACCATTAGTACCAAATAAAAAATCGGATATAGAAAGTTCAATTGTAGATAGGTACCAGCCCGTTATGAAGACCTCCTTTCTCATAAGCATCGCTTCTTAAAGTAGCCATCATTTCGTCCCATCGTGCGATCAATGGAGGGGGTCTAGAAGCATACATCAATCAGCCACTACGCACGTGCTCCCAGTGTTGGGGAACGTTGCAGAAAATTAAAAAAAATTCCTACGGTTTCACCAAGATCCATCTATGAGTTCATCTAAGCAACGAGTCATGGGAGAGAGATTGCATCTACATACCACTTGTAGATCGCGAGCGGAAGCGTTCACTAGAACGTGGATGATGGAGTCGTACTCGCCGTGATCCAAATCACCGATGACCAAGTGCTGAACGGACAGCACCTCCGCGTTCAACACACGTACGGAGCGGATGACGTCTCCTCCTTCTTGATCCAGCAAGAAGGAAGAAGAGGTTGAGGAAGAAGGCTCCAGCAGCAGCACGACGGCGTGGTGTTGGTGGAGAAGCAGCACTCCGGCGGGGCTTTGCCAAGCTCGTGACAGAGGAGGAGAGGTGTTGGGGAGGGGAGGGGCTGCGCCTTGGTTGTGTCCAGCAGCCCACCCCTCACCCCTCTATTTATAGGGGAAGGGGCAAGGGGGGCCAGCCCCTCTAGATGAGATCTAGAGGGGGGCGGCGGCCAGGGAGGGGGACTTGCCCCCCAAGCAAAGGGGGGCGCCCCCACTAGGGTTCCCCCCCCCCCCCCCAACACTAGGCGCATGGGCCCAAGGGGGGGCACCCAGCCCTCCAGGGGATGGTTCCCTGCCCCTTGCGGCCCATGAGGCCCTCCGAGAGGAGTGGCCCCTCCCGGTGGACCCCCGGAACCCCTCCGGTGGCCCCGGTACAATACCGATATGACCCCGAATCCTTCCGGTGTCCGTATGACAACTTCCCATATATAAATCTTCACCTCCGGACCATTGCGGAACTCCTCATGACGTCCGAGATCTCATCCGGGACTCTGATCAAATTTCGGTAATCACATACAAGTCTTCCTAATAACCCTAGCGTCACCGAACCTTAAGTGTGTAGACCCTACGGGTTCGGGAGACACGCAGACATGACCGAGATGGCTCTCCGGTCAATAACCAACAGCGGGATCTGGATACCCATGTTGGCTCCCACATGCTCCTCGATGATGTCATCGGATGAACCACGATGTCGAGGATTCAATCAACCCCGTACACAATTCCCTTTGTCAATCGGTATGTTACATGCCCGAGACTCGATCGTCGGTATCCCAATACCTCGTTCAGTCTCGTTACCGGCAAGTCACTTTACTCGTACTGTAATGCGTGATCCCGTGACCAAACACTTGGTCACTTTGAGCTCATTATGATGATGCACTACCGAGTGGGCCCAGAGATACCTCTCCGTCATACGGAGTGACAAATCCCAGTCTCGATCCGTGTCAAGCCAACAGACACTTTCGGAGATACCTGTAGTGCACCTTTATAGTCACCCAGTTACGTTGTGACGTTTGGTACACCCAAAGCACTCTTATGGTATCCGGGATTTACACGATCTCATGGTCTAAGGAAGAGATACTTGACATTGAAAAAGCTCTAGCAAAACGAACTGCACGATCTTGTGCTATGCTTAGGATTGGGTCTTGTCCATCACATCATTCTCCTAATGATGTGATCCTGTTGTCAATGACATCTAATGTCCATAGTCAGGAAATCATGACTATCTGTTGACCAACAAGCTAGTCAACTAGAGGCTCACTAGGGACATGTTATGGTCTATGTATTCACACGTGTATTACGATTTCCGGATAATACAGTTATAGCATGAATAAAAGACAATTATCATGAACAAGGAAATATAATAATAACCCTTTTATTATTGCCTCTAGGGCATATTTCCAACAGTCTCCCACTTGCACTAGAGTCAATAATCTAGTTACATTGTGATGAATCGAACACCCATAGAGTTCTGGTGTTGATCATGTTTTGCTCGCGAGAGAGGTTTAGTCAACGGATCTTCGACATTCAGATCCGTATGTACTTTGTAAATATCTATGTCTCCATCTTGAACATTTTCACGGATGGAGTTGAAACGACGCTTGATGTGCCTGGTCTTCTTGTGAAACCTGGGCTCCTTGGCAAGGGCAATAGCTCCAGTGTTGTCACAGAAGAGTTTGATCGGCCCTGACGCATTGGGTATGACTCCTAGGTCGATGATGAACTCCTTCACCCAAATAGCTTCATGCGCGGCCTCCGAGGCTGCCATGTACTCCGCTTCACATGTAGATCCCGCCATGATGCTCTGCTTGCAGCTGCACCAGCTTACTGCTCCACCATTCAACATATACACGTATCCGGTTTGTGACTTAGAGTCATCCAGATATGTGTCGAAGCTAGCATCGACTTAACCCTTTACGGCGAGCTCTTCGTCACCTCCATAAATGAGAAACATGTCCTTTGTCCTTTTCAGGTACTTCAGGATATTCTTGACCGCTGTCCAGTGTTCCTTGCCGGGATTACTTTGGTACCTTCCTACCAAACTTACGGCAAGGTTTACATCAGGTCTAGTACACAGCATGGCATACATAATAGATCTTATGGCTGAAGCATAGGGGATGACACTCATCTCTTCTTTATCTTTTGCCGTGGTCGGGCATTGAGCCAAGCTCAATCTCACACCTTGCAATACAGGCAAGAACCCCTTCTTGGACTGATCCATTTTGAACTTCTCCAAAATCTTATCAAGGTATGTGCTTTGTGAAAGACCTATGAGGCGTCTCGATCTATCTCTATAGATCTTAATGCCTAATATATAAGCAGCTTCTCCAAGGTCCCTCATTGAAAAACACTTATTCAAGTAGGCCTTAATGCTGTCCAATAGTTCTATATCATTTCCCACCAAGAGTATGTCATCTACATATAATATGAGAAATGCTACAGAGCTCCCACTCACTTTCCTGTAAACGCAGGCTTCTCCATAAGTCTGCATAAACCCAAACGCTTTGATCATCTCATCAAAGCGAATGTTCCAACTCCGAGATGCTTGCACCAGCCCATAAATGGATCGCTGGAGCTTGCATACCTTGTTAGCATTCTCAGGGTCGACAAAACCTTTCGGCTACATCATATACAGTTCTTCCTTAAGATGTCCGTTAAGGAATGCCGTTTTGATGTCCATCTGCCATATCTCATAATCATAGTATGCGGCAATTGCTAACATGATTCGGACGGACTTTAACTTCGCTACGGGAGAGAATGTCTCATCGTAGTCAACCCCTTGAACTTGTCGATAACCCTTAGCGACAAGTCGAGCTTTATAGACGGTAATATTACCATCCGCGTCCGTCTTCTTCTTAAAGATCCATTTGTTTTCTATCACTCGCCGATCATCGGGAAAGTCTGTCAAAGTCCATACTTTGTTTTCATACATGAATTCTATCTCGGATTTCATGGCTTCAAGCCATTTGTTGGAATCTGGGCCCGCCATCGCTTCTTCATAGTTCGAAGGTTCACTGTTGTCTAACAACATGATTTCCAGGACAGGGTTGCCATACCACTCTGGTGCGGAATGTGTCCTTGTGGACCTACGACGTTCAGTAGTTACTTGATCCGAAGTACCTTGATCATCATCATTAACTTCCTCTTCAGTTGGTGTAGGCATCACAGGAACATTTTCCTGAGCTGCACTACTATCCCGTTCAAGAGGTAGTACTTCATCGAGTTCTACTTTCCTCCCACTTACTTCTTTCGAGAGAAACTCTTTTACCAGAAAGGATCCGTTCTTGGCAACAAAGATCTTGCCCTCGGATCTTAAGTAGAAGGTATACCCAATGGTTTCCTTAGGGTATCCTATGAAGATGCATGTTTCTGACTTGGGTTCGAGCTTTTCAGGTTGAAGTTTCTTGACATAAGCATCGCATCCCCAAACTTTTAGAAACACAGCTTAGGTTTCTTCCCAAACCATAATTCATACGGTGTCGTCTCAACGGATTTAGACGGTGCCCTATTTAAAGTGAATGTTGCTGTCTCTAGAGCGTATCCCCAAAACGATAGCGGTAAATCGGCAAGAGACATCATAGACCGCACCATATCAGATAGAGTGCGATTACGACGTTCGGACACACCGTTACGCTGAGGTGTTCCAGGCGGCGTGAGTTGTGAAACGATTCCACATTTCCTTAAGTGTGTACCAAATTCGTGACTTAAGTATTCTCCTCCACGATCTGATCGTAGGAATTTTATCTTTCGGTCACGTTGATTCTCTACCTAATTCTGAAATTCCTTGAACTTTTCAAAGGTCTCAGACTTGTGTTTCATTAAGTAGACATGCCCATATCTACTCAAGTCATCAGTGAGAGTGAGAACATAACGATATCCTCCGCGAGCCTCAATGCTCATTGGACCGCACACATCGGTATGTATGATTTCCAACAAGTTGGTTGCTCGCTCCATTGTTCCGGAGAAGGGAGTCTTGGTCATCTTGCCCATGAGGCATGGTTCGCATGTGTCAAATGATTCATAATCGAGAGACTCCAAAAGTCCATCAGCATGGAGCTTCTTCATGCGCTTGACACCAATGTGACCAAGGCGGCAGTGCCACAAGTATGTGGGTCTATCGTTATCAAATTTACATCTTTTGGTATTCACACTATGAATATGTGTAATATTACGCTCGAGATTCATTAAGAATAAACCATTGACCATCGGGGCATGACCATAAAACATATCTCTCATATAAATAGAACAACCATTATTCTCGGATTTAAATGAGTAGCCATCACGCATTAAACGAGATCCAGATACAATGTTCATGCTCAAACTTGGCACTAAATAACAATATTGAGGTTCATAACTAATCCCGTGGGTAAATGTAGAGGTAGCGTGCCGACGGCGATCACATCGACCTTGGAACCATTCTCAACGCGCATCGTCACCTCGTCCTTCGCCAGTCTCCGCTTATTCTGCAGCTCCTGTTGTGAGTTACAAATATGAGCAATGGCACCGGTATCAAATACCCAGGAGTTACTACGAGTACTGGTAAGGTACACATCAATTACATGTATATCAAATATACCTTTAGTGTTGCCGGCCTTCTTATCCGCTAAGTATTTGGGGCAGTTTCGCTTCCAGTGACCCTTCCCCTTGCAATAAAAGCACTCAGTCTCAGGCTTGGGTCCATTCTTTGACTTCTTCCCGGCAGCTGGCTTACCGGGCGCGACAACATCTTTGTCGTCCTTCTTGAAGTTCTTCTTACCCTTGCCCTTCTTGAACTTAGTGGTCTTATTGACCATCAACACTTGATGTTCTTTCTTGATTTCAACCTCTGCTGACTTTAGCATGGAAAATACTTCGGGAATGGTCTTCACCATCCCCTGCATATTGTAGTTCATCACAAAGCTTTTGTAGCTTGGTGGGAGCGACTGAAGGATTCTGTCAATGACCGCCTCGTCCGGGAGGTTAATGTCCAGCTGGGACATGCGGTTGTGCAACCCAGACATTTTGAGTATGTGCTCACTGACAGAACTATTTTCCTCCATCTTACAACTATAGAACTTGTCGGAGACGTCATATCTCTCGACCCGGGCATGAGCTTGGAAAACTAGTTTCAGCTCCTCGAACATCTCATATGCTCCGTGTTGCTTAAAACGCTTTTGGAGCCCTGGTTCTAAGCTGTAAAGCATGCCGCACTGAACGAGGGAGTAATCATCAGCACGAGACTGCTAAGAATTCATAATGTCTTGGTTCTCTGGGACGGGTGCATCACCTAGCGGTCCTTCTAGGACATATTGTTTCCTGGCAGCTATGAGGATGATCCTCAGGTTCCGGACCCAGTCCGTATAGTTGCTGCCATCATCTTTCAGCTTGGTTTTCTCTAGGAACGCGTTGAAGTTCATGTTGACATGAGCGTTTTCCATTTGATCTACAAGACATATTTGCAAAGGTTTTAGACTAAGTTCATGATAATTAAGTTCATCTAATCAAATTTTAATGAACTCCCACTCAGATTAGACATCCCTCTAGTCATCTAAGTGTTACACGATCCAAGTCGACTAGGCCGTGTCTGATCATCACGTCAGACGGACTAGTCATAGTTGGTGAACATCCTCATGTTGATCGTATCTTCCATACGACTCGTGTTCGACCTTTCGGTCTCCGTGTTCCGAGGCCATGTCTGTACATGCTAGGCTCGTCAAGTTAACCCTAAGTGTTTTTGCATGTGTAAAACTGTCTTACACCCGTTGTATGTGAACGTAAGGATCTATCACACCCGATCATCACGTGGTGCTTTGAAACGACGAACTTTGGCAACGGTGCACAGTTAGGGGAGAACACTTCTTAAAATTGTTGTAAGGGATCATCTTATTTACTACCGTCGTTCTAAGTAAACAAGATGCATAAACATAATAAACAGCACATGCAATTATATAGTAGTGACATGATATGGCCAATATCATATAGCTCCATTGATCTCCATCTTCGGGGCTCCATGATCATCTTGTCACCGGCATGACACCATGATCTCCATCATCGTGTCTTCATGAAGTTGTCACGCCAACGACTACTTCTACTTCTATGGCTAACGCGTTTAGCAATAAAGTAAAGTAATTTACATGGCGTTCTTCAATGACACACAGGTCATACAAAAAATAAAGACAACTCCTATGGCTCCTGCCGGTTGTCATACTCATCGACATGCAAGTCGTGATTCCTATTACAAGAACATGATCTCATACATCACAATATATCATTCATCATTCATCACAACTTCTGGCCATATCACATCACATGACAATTGCTGCAAAAACAAGTTAGACGTCCTCTAATTGTTGTTGCATCTTTTACGTGGTTGCAATTGGGTTCTAGCAAGAACGTTTTCTTACCTACAAATAACCACAACGTGATTTTGTCAACTTCTATTTACCCTTCATAAGGACCCTTTTCATCGAATCCGCTCCAACTAAAGTGGGAGAGACAGACACCCGGCAGCCACCTTATGCAACTAGTGCATGTCAGTCGGTGGAACCGGTCTCACGTAAGCGTACGTTTAAGGTTGGTCCAGGCCGCTTCATCCCACAATACCGCTATAGCAAGATAAGACTAGTAGCGGCAAGCAAGTTGACAAGATCTACGCCCACAACAAAATTGTGTTCTACTCGTGCAATAGAGAACTACACATAGACCTAGCTCATGATGCCACTGTTGGGGAACGTTGCAGAAAATAAAAAAATTCCTATGGTTTCACCAAGATCCATCTATGAGTTCATCTAAGCAACGAGTCATGGGAGAGAGATTGCATCTACATACCACTTGTAGATCGCGAGCGGAAGCGTTCACTAGAACGTGGATGATGGAGTCGTACTCGCTGTGATCCAAATCACCGATGACCAAGTGCTGAACGGACAGCACCTCCGTGTTCAACACACGTACGGAGCGGATGACGTCTCCTCCTTCTTGATCTAGCAAGAGGGAAGAAGAGGTTGAGGAAGAAGGCTCCAGCAGCAGCACGACGGCGTGGTGTTGGTGGAGAAGCAGCACTCCGGCAGGGCTTCGCCAAGCTCGTGACAGAGGAGGAGAGGTGTTGGGGAGGGGAGGGGCTGCGCCTTGGTTGTGTCCAGCAGCCCTCCCCTCACCCCTCTATTTTTAGGGGAAGGGGCAAGGGGGCCGGCCCCTCTAGATGAGATCTAGAGGGAGGGCGGCGGCCAGGGAGGGGGGCTTGCCCCCAAGCAAAGGGGGGCGCCCCCACTAGGGTTCCCCCCCCCCCCCAACCCTAGGGGCATGGGCCCAAGGGGGGGCGCCCAGCCCTCCAGGGGCTGGTTCCCTGCCCCTTGCGGCCCATGAGGCCCTCCGAGAGGGGTGGACCCCCAGAACCCCTCCAGTGGCCCCGGTACAATACCGATATGACCCCGAATCCTTCCGGTGTCCGTATGACAACTTCCCATATATAAATCTTCACCTCCGGACCATTCCGGAACTCCTCATGACGTCCGGGATCTCATCCGGGACTCTGAACAACTTTCAGTAATCACATACAAGTCTTCCTAATAACCCTAGCGTCACCGAACCTTAAGTGTGTAGACCCTACGGGTTCGGGAGACACGCAGACATGACCGAGACGGCTCTCCGGTCAATAACCAACAGCGGGATCTGGATACCCATGTTGGCTCCCACATGCTCCTCGATGATGTCATCAGATGAACCACGATGTCGAGGATTCAATCAACCCCATACACAATTCCCTTTGTCAATGGGTACGTTACATGCCCGAGACTCGATCGTCGGTATCCCAATACCTCGTTCAGTCTCGTTACTGGCAAGTCACTTTACTCATACCGTAATGCATGATCCCTGACCAAACACTTGGTGACTTTGAGCTCATTATGATGATGCATTACCGAGTGGGCCCAGAGATACCTCTCCGTCATACGGAGTGAAAAATCCGAGTCTCGATCCGTGTCAACCCAACAGACACTTTCGGAGATACCTGTAGTGCACCTTTATAGTCACCCAGTTACGTTGTGACGTTTGGTACACCCAAAGCACTCTTACGGTATCCGGGAGTTACACGATCTCATGGTCTAAGGAAGAGATACTTGACATTGAAAAAGCTCTAGCAAAACGAACTGCACGATCTTGTGCTATGCTTAGGATTGGGTCTTGTCCATCACATCATTCTCCTAATGATGTGATCCCGTTGTCAATGACATCTAATGTCCATAGTCAGGAAATCATGACTATATGTTGACCAACGAGCTAGTCAACTAGAGGCTCATTAGGGACATGTTATGGTCTATGTATTCACACGTGTATTACGATTTCCGGATAATACAGTTATAGCATGAATAAAAGACAATTATCATGAACAAGGAAATATAATAATAACCCTTTTATTATTGCCTCTAGGGCATATTTCCAACACCCAGTACCAATACTACACAATAAATTAGTTCATCACCATACAGATATGCAACAGAACAATAATTAAATGACATTAAGTAGTGATCTAGCACTAACCTAGAGTACGATTAGATTTCCTTGTAGATTTATGTGATCCCGATTTCTAAACTTGTGAGCGGACTTGAAGAAGTGATTAAGTGAGAAACATCCCCAGTTAATTTTCCGAAGGTTTTCAAGATCTGTAACACGGTTGAGAAATTTTGAGTCCACATAATGTTGTGCTGTTGGTGCTAGAACAGTACCAATTGCGTACAGAATAAACCGTCTCAGGAAATTGCCGTCTGGGGCTTTGGAAGCTCGGGTCGCCGTTTCAAGGTCAGAAATCAAAAATTGCCCACTGTTTGCATAGGCGGTAAACAATTCTGTGTCGGTTTGCATTTCCAGATGTGGCTCTATATCCTTCCCTTCTATCGGAATGCCAAATATACACTACACGTCCTCTTTTGTTATAGGAATTGGCGTTTTACCAATGGTAATGGATTGTGTGTCCATATCTATGCTCTTGGCTAGTCTAACCAACATTATGCACCGTAGAGTCACTTCATGCATCTGGGTTAGACCGCCAAGACTGGTTTCTGATATGATGTACTTTTTGTGGTCTGGTGACAACAGTTTCATGGTTTTTCTGAACCTTGTCTGTGAGCATACTAACTTCACATGACCATGCTTTTCGGCGAGTTCCTGTTACATGCCATTAAATTATACTGAGTACACATGAATTATGTGTATGAAATGATTGTACACAAACAGTCAATTACTTACCGCATCGGTAATTTCGGAGATGGGCTTTTCTCCATTATGAAGGTTTGTATCTGAAACTGACATTGCTGGCTCGTATGCAATGATAAAACCCGGCTCAATTAATCTGAATTTTTTTGGAAAATGTATAACAAAATTAGCAGCGAATTAATTTTAACAAAATTAACTGGGTCATTTAACATATGATCCACTTATGGGTTTAAGCACAGAACCTATTTGGGTGCAAAACCTATGAGGGTTCAACTACTAAAGGAGCAACCGACAACGATTATAAAGAGTTACGATCAGGTAATACCTTATCTCGGAGACGGTGCCGCCGAGTAGATGGTGGCGGTTAGTGCGTTGCAAACTATAAGTGCCGGTATAGCGCGGTCGATGACGCAAAGGAAAAACGGCACGTTCACGCCAGGGGGAAGCGGCGAGATGAACACTGACGTCCGACCCCTCAGATCACGTTGGCGGTGGGCGGCGAGTGGTGGCCGCTGACTCCTGTATTCCGTGGGCGACCGACGTCTCTGATCTGATCTTGCAGCGGTCGTGGGAGGTGTAGACGGCCCGGGTGGTTAGAATGCGGAGCTGTAATCACGGGATTTAGGGAGGGGTGGGCCGCATGAGTTATGTGAGATTTGGATAAATGATATAAAAAAATAAGAAAATCTTGTCAACTCGTTAGGGGTTTAGGGGTTTAGGGTTATTAGGGTTTAGGGGTTTAGGGGTTCAGGGTTTAGGGTTTAGTGGGAGGGGGGTTAGGGTTATCAGGGTTCAGGGTTTAGGGTTTAGTGGGGGAGGGGTTAGGGTTATCAGGGTTTAGGGTTGAGTGTTGACATGCAAGCCCGGAAATGCGCGTATTAGAGATCATACTTGCGTGTACATGTACTAATGATCCCAAACTTTCTTAATGGCATTCCATGACCACATAGAGAATGCATGCACACACACTGGATATTGGTGGAGCGTTGGTCTACAATGGATTCCCTCCGGTAGCATCGATCCGGTCCGTTGACTGGCTCGGCCGACAAACTTCGTGCCACATAGAGCATGCATCCATCCACTGGACCGGATCGATGTTGGGTTGGTTTCATACAGGTGAGGAACCCAGCTAGTGCTTTCGGGGTGTTGACATGCTAGGCCGGAAATGCGCGTGTCAGAGATCGTACTTGCGTGTATAATCCCAAACTTCTTTCATGGCATCCCATGACCCCATAGAGAATGCATGCATAATGTTTTCCATGTGGGGCAAAATTTTGAATGTTTTTATGGTTTAGTGGGGGGGGGGGGTTAGGGTTATCAGTGTTTAGGGTTTTAGGGTTGACGGAACTATGTTTGTCTTACAGTGGACCTATCACACACACCGGACATAGGTCGACCGTTGGCCTACAATGGAATCCCTCTGGTAGCATCGATCTGGTCCGTCGACTGGCTCGGCCAACATACTTCGTGCCACAGAGAGCATGCATCCATCCACTGAACCGGATCAATGTTGGGTTGGTTTACATGTACATGTACAGGGACCGAAAATGCGTGTGTCAGATATCGTACTTGCGTGTACATGTACTAATGATCCCAAACTTTCTTAATAATGGCATCCCATGACCACATAGAGAATGCATGTACACACACCGGACATTGGTGGAGCGTTGGTCTACAATGGATTCCCTCCGGTAGCATCGATCTGGTCCGTTGACTGGCTCGGCCAACAAACTTCGTGCCACATAGAGCATGCATCCATCCACTGGACCGGATCGATGTTGGGTTGGTTTCATACAGGTGAGGAACCCAACTAGTGCTTTCGGGGTGTTGACATGCTAGGCCGGAAATGCGCGTGTCAGAGATCGTACTTGCGTGTATAATCCCAAACTTTCTTTATGGCATCCCATGACCCCATAGAGAATGCATACATAATGTTTTCCATGTGGGGCAAAATTTTGAATGTTTTTACGGTTTAGTGGGGGGGTAGGGTTATTAGTGTTTAGGGTTTTAGGGTTGACGGAACTATGTTTGTCTTACAATGGACCTATCACACACACCGGACATAGGTCGACCGTTGGTCTACAATGGAATCCCTCCGGTAGCATCGATCTGGTCCGTCGACTAGCTCGGCCGACATACTTCGTGCTACAGAGAGCATGCATCCATCCACTGAACCAGATCGATGTTGGGTTGGTTTACATGTACATGTACAGGGACCGGAAATGCGCGTGTCATAGATCGTACTTGCATGTACATGTACTAATGATCCCAAACTTTCTTCATGTTATCCCATGACCACATAGAGAATTCATGCATAATGGTTTCCATATGGGGCAAAATTTTGAATGTTTTTGCGGTTTCGTATGTGTGTGTGTGGGTGGGGAGGGGGGGGGGTTAGGGTTATCAGGGTTTAGGTTTCAGGGTTTTTTGTTTTTCTGGGTTTAGGGTTTAGGGTTGGTTTACAATGGATTCCATCCAGTACCATCGATCCGGTCCATCCACTGGCTCGGCCGACAACCTTCGTGCCACATTGTTCACATTGTCCAATTAACACTTTGTATAGATTTTTTGGGTAAAAAATGAACGAAATAATGCAACTAATCTGAACGTAACATTTGGCATGTATCAAACCAAGTAGCCACTATTCCTAAAAAAACAGTTAGCCACTAATTGCGCCAAACATATCTCGTAATGACCAACGAAAATGGGTTGACAATTATTTCTAGAAATTCTTGGAAGGAATTTATTGCTCTTCCTTTTTTAGAGAACAATAAGTTACAAATTTGCTAACATAACAATAAGCTGTTTCCTCTTTGCTAAATTTTATTTGGAAACAAGAAGTTTTCAATTTTATTTGTCCTTTCCAATAGATTTCAAATGAGCTTTTCCTTGGTCTGGTCATACAAGGCATTAAGCACACATGACATTGCTTATACAGAAGCTGATTGAAAAAATTTGTTAACAACTTCTAACGACTGATGATCAATAAGTAAACAAATCCCACAACAATTATTGAAAAATAAAATCCTGCGGCCATCAGATTTGTGTGCTTCTTCATATCGATCAATTGCCTTAAGTTCTTGTTGATCTTCTTCAATTCCACCTTGAGTTCCGCATCCGCCACCATCGGAGGAACATTGGCATAGCCCTTATTATCCACCGCCGATGGCAGATCTAGCTCTAGGGTTGCCCCGTGCCTCAAATCAATTAAGCCATCCGTTTGAAGCCTCTCAATGTATTCATCCAGCCACTCAAAATGCTTGCATGTTTTCAGCTTATGAAAAAGGGAAGGGAAACCCTAAATCCCAATTCCGAGGAAATAAAAATAAATCTGGGGTCAGAATTCATAGCAAAAAGACACAACAGAACATAGATTTAACCTTCCCCGCTTCTGGTTTGCTCTCACAAATTCCCGCCCATGGTTTCCATTCTTCTCCGATATGGTTGTCAAACGCTTCAGTGGCACGGTGCGTGGGCAGTCGGGGCATCTAGTCATCGGCAGTGAACCATACCGCGGCCATGATGATAGAGAGGCCGAACTGGACATGGACATCTCTCGTCTCTCACCGTCCACCGGCGATGGCAGGCTTCATCGCCGGGGAAGAATAACAATTTGGTGGGGCAAGGGAAAGGGAGGCAATGGTGGGCCGCGGGTTGGCATGGGCAAGGCGATGGCTCGGGCTTGTGTGATATGTGGTTGGACCCGCGGTCAGTGCACATGTTTTGGAAGCCCCCAAAAGATCGCGCTCGTTAAAAAAATCTTGCATGGAAGCGCATTACTTCAAAATAACTAATTAACCCTACAATCACGGATATATACCTTCCCATTCTACCGCATATCTACCCTATCCTAACCACCCCCATCTACCTTGTTTCTCCTCACATAGCCATCGCCGGGATCGCGCCATCGCTTCTCAAGCGACTACGCCGACGCCGGATTAAAAAGGTCTCCTCCACGGCTCCTCCCATCTTTGATTGCAGTCCCTCCCATCTTCCATTGCAGTGCTGATTATGTTTTCCATTGATTCGACCAAGAAGTCATTTCCGAAGAGATTAGAAAATCCAGCTTTTGCCATAGTTGAGTAGTTCTGGTGTAATTGGAGTACAAGATGTCATGCAAGAGGTTTTTGACTGATAGTTTGTAGTAGTTGGTTGTACTAACTGGTTATGAATATATTTTCTCGGTGGTATTGTTAGGAATTAGTTGGATGAGGTTGTGGATACAGTTTTCATACTATGGGTATATGTGTTGTTGTAGGGACCATGGTCTCAGAGGCGCATAACAACCGTGCGGAGTACGACAAGTCTTTGCATGAAGCGCGCCGGGAGATCGACTTGAAGGTGCAAAAGGATCGCGATGAGGTAGATAAGAAACTCAAAACAGAACGTTCATACGTGGACAGGATGATAAAAGGAGGAGCGTGAGGAGTTTTCCCGTAAGATGGCGAAGATGCGTCTTGAGATTGAAGAAAAGTATAAGCGGGACTGTAAGGACATGGAAAAAAAGTATTTCCTTGGCTACAAGGAAATGCATCAAGCGTTGCAGAAGGACCAGAAGCTTGTGGACAGTATTATACAGACAGAGCGAGTCAGGATGGATGCCTATGTGTTGCAGGCATGTGCGGATATGGACAGTAAGCTGCTACAGGAGCGGTCGGACATGGATTATAAGGCCATGCTGGAGAAGGTCCACTTGGAAGGACATATGTTAGAAGACCGTGCGATCTCACGGCCACCCCGACAACATGTATTCAATTATTCTCCCCCTGTAAGTATCTCGCACCGATTCTGCACGTATTCTATGATACAAACATCTTCAATTGGTGTCAACCTTATGTCGGCGATTGTATGTAGGCTAAGCATCATGAGACGGCACAGTCGCCATTCACTCGAGACATTGCAATAGAGTCACCCGTTCAATGCCACATCACTCCACCCCAACAACATATCTTCAATTCTCCCCTTGTAAGTACCTCGCAACGATGACATACCCAAGATATGGTATGACCTTTTAAAACTTGTGTCTAAACCCACTGTCGATGTTTCATACGCAGGATAAGAAAAGTGTGATGGCAGAGTCCCCAGTCACACCACATGAAGGATACATTCCACATAACAAGGTGAGAAGGTTTGAGATGGAACAATCCCCAGGCACTCCACATGAAGGATACATTCCACAAAAGCAGGTAACAATGCCGCAATGTTGTTATGCACATAAAAAATTATGTTTGCCCCTTTACTCATTGAATGTATTAACTCTGATGTGAGATACTAGGTGCTGGTCATGGAATTTTTTGTTAGTAGGGATGATGAGATGTCACATGTCCCGAGAGCATACTTTGATGAACATCCGGCAGAAGTCAGAATTTTTGAACCCGCCAAAGTGACCTACGATCTCATTATGAGTGAAATGAGAGATTCTTTTGGTTGCAAACTGGGAGCAGAACTGTACTACTTCTTACCCGGGTCTGCGTGGAAGCTGCCAGAAGGAATGTTCTTGATTGCAGGACCAGATGATGTAGAAAAAATGCTTTCTGATCTGAATGGCAGCAAGACATGTCACCTGTACATTGTGTACAATAGAACTACGGGTTGTTATCCCGAGGATGACATTGATCCAGAGGTTCAAATTTTACATGTTACATGCATCTAGTTTATGGCTACGTCTTTTTTGAGTTCTTCCTAATACAATTCCTATGGTTTTCTACAGGAAGTGAGAATCCAAGAAATGGAGGGTCTTGCTAGAGAGATGGCGGAGAAAGAACAAGAACAACTTCAGTTGTATGGTTACATTGATGTTAAAGAGAAAAAGATTGAAGCACATGGGTCGTCGCCAAGCCCGACGCAATCTCCAACGTCGCAACACAAGATGTCACTGGATTTTGGTAGTGCAGAAGACCATATGGAGTAGGCTCAATTGTTTTTCAACCAGTTTAAGCTTCAAACCAGGATTATTTTGTTGCAAACAATTTTTTTTTCTGTTTCACACTATGTTCGCAATTATGGTACAATTTATTCATGAGACAGTTCTTTGAACAACAATGCATGTGTTTTATGATCAATCATACAGTTGTTTCTGAGTTGTTTGTGAGATGGCATTGCATCTAAAGAACTTTCCATCTATAAAACTTGTAAAAAATCATTTATGTTGTCTTTGTTCAAACTGTTTTTTCGTGCCTTTCATCTACACGTGTTCGTAATCATTATAGCCTACAAAACCATACAATGTCAAAAACAATTTCCAGTTGGCATGGATGCTTGTCATGTTGGTACAAGGGTTTCGAATTTTTTTTGGGTCCATTTCAAGCATGCCGAAAAAATCCGTCTTCCAGACGGAACATCCCCTGCTACCCGAACGGCTAAGTTGAATGACACCAATTTTTTCCATCAAGCGCGCAAGCACACCCCCGTGGGCCGCGTGAAATCTGAGCTAACCCCAAAACTTGCTGGTTTTGATGTCAAATAAGATAGAAATATCAAGGGAAGAAGATAGAAATAGCAAGCAAAACACAGATAACCAACGACATATCAAATAGACGGGTAGAAATCATAACATAGTTCGGATAGATAAAGTTCACGGTAGAACCAACGACATGATTTAATAGAAATATTTAAAAGATAAAATACTTGCCCTAACACGCTAGGGCAAGACAAGCTGACGAGACCGGGCCTTTACCACCATCTTCACTGCGCCTCCTCTCCAGTGCTCCTCTCCATCCCGTCCTCGCCGATGTAGTAGGGGAGGGTGTGCATACCGTCGCGGGTGGGGAAGACGCAGTCGAAGTTTGTGAAGATGTTGTGGGTTGTGAATGCGATGAATTCGCATCCACACCAAAACACCTTGCCGATGAGGTAGTACGCATCAAATCTGTTGGTGAAGGTGATGGTGAGCCCTATCGGCAGAGACCAGGAGTTTGGACGCACTTCATCCAGTCAAAACATCACCGGCGAGCCCGCCGGGAGGTGGGCGAAGCCCGCACGGAGGAACCACTGGGCAAAGCCCCTTGCACCCCTCTAGCGTGAGAACGCCCACACGCGAAGTGTGCTCTCCACGACGACGCCGGTTGGATACTGTCTCTCCGGCACGGTCGGTGGGAGCCGGTAGGTGGGGCCATTGTACTACATCCTCGCGGCTCGCTCAGAGAGTGCTCTGGGTATGGGGAAGAAGAGAAGGGCGGCGCAAATGGATGTGTGCAGAAGGTGAGGGCTGGTGGTTTAAGTAGGGAAAGGGGAAGGGAAGGGAACCGACCGCGCTTACGTTCAAACTAGCCGCGTCGAACGATCCATATGCCACTTTAATTGCCACGTTGAATAGATGCGGGTGGATCAAAAAAGTGTGAAACCAAGGCTTTAATTGCCACGTTGAATAGATGCGGGTGGATCAAAAAAGTGTGAAACCAAGGTTTTAATTGCCACATTGATGAAAACAAGGTTTTAATCGCCTCGCTCGCATGCATGCACATCCGCCACCCGCGCATGCAAACCCATGTCGCCGCCCTTCCCATGCATGCAGGCCTCAGGCGCAGACAGCGAGATGGCCCAACGGTCCATCCAGCGACCCAGCGGGTGAGGCTGGCGTGGGACGGCCCACCCGAATTAGGCCCAAGCGAGCGTTGCGCCGGGCACATCCCAGGGGTGCAGGGAGTTTAGTCCCACCTCACCGAGCGAGGGGAACTAGCACCGGTTTATATAGCGGGCTGAGCTTTCCCTCTCAAGTTCCTTTCTAAAGCGGGCAGCACATTGCCAAACCATCTCCGTCCTTGCCCTGTGGGGCCTACTTGCAACCTGTTTTCACAATCTGGCGGGCCTCTGCATCCTGGCCCAATAAATGATTGGGTTTCTAGTTGTATGCAGGCCGTTGAATTGTGAAAGCGGGCAAGTAGGCGGGCTTTTTTTTGTCATATTTCATTTTTTGCATTTATCACCATTTTTTCCATTGCAGCCTGTCCATGATGCTGCATTTTGGCAAGAACAAGCTAGAGTTGTACACACCCTGATTTAATGCTCAAAACATCAGTGTATACCTCAAGGGGACATTGTAAAATAATTGTTTTCAAAATTTACTTTCATAGAAATGTTGCACACATGATCTCTTCCACAAACAAAACTAGGTTTCCAAGGTTTTGTTTTTTTTTGAATTTTTTTGAATTTATAATGCCCTCTAGACTGACTGCTGAAAACATCGGTCTATGCCTCAAGGGGGCATTGTAAAATAATTTTTTTCAAAAATTTCTTTCATAGACATGTTTGGCACATGTGGGTCACCATGTACAAGAAAATTGGGGTGATTTGGAGGTGGTGGAAAAATTCACCTTTTTTCAAAAACTGGCTTAAGTTCCCTCCGGAATGCGGGCATTTTTTTCGACCACCTCCAAATCACCTCAATTTTGGCACACATGATCTCTTGCACAAAAAATGCTAGGTTTCCAAGGTTTTGTATTTTTTTGAATGTTTTTGAATTTATAATGCCCTCTAGACTGACTGCTGAAAACATCGGTCTATGCCTCAAGGGGGCATTGTAAAATAATTTTTTTCAAAAATTTCTTTAATAGACATGTTTGGCACATGTGGGTCACCATGTACAAGAAAATTGGGGTGATTTGGAGGGGGTGGAAAAATTCACCTTTTTTCAAAAACTGGCTTGAGTTGGACCAAATGGTCCCTCCGGAATGCGGGCATTTTTTCGACCACCTCCAAATCACCTCAATTTTGGCACACATGATCTCTTGCACAAACAATGCTAGGTTTCCAAGGTTTTATTTTTTTGAATTTTTTTGAAGTTATAATGCCCTCTAGACTGACTATTGAAAACATCGGTTTATGCCTCAAGGGGGCATTGTAAAATAATTTTTTTCAAAAATTTCTTTCATAGACATGCTTGGCACATGTGGGTCACCATGTACAAGAAAATTGGGGTGATTTGGAGGTGGTGGAAAAATTCACCTTTTTTCAAAAACTGGCTTAAGTTATACAAATGGTCCCTCCGGAATGCGTGCATTTTTTCGACCACCTCCAAATCACCTCAATTTTGGCACACATGATCTCTTGCACAAAAATGCTAGGTTTCCAAGGTTTTGTATTTTTTTGGACTTTTTTGAATTTATAATGCCCTCTAGACTGACTGCTGAAAACATCGGTCTATGCCTCAAGGGGGCATTGTAAAATATATTTTTTCAAAAAATTCTTTCATAGACATGTTTGGAACAGGTGGGTCACCATGTACAAGAAAATTGGGGCGATTTGGAGGTGGTGGAAAAATTCACCTTTTTTCAAAAACTGGCTTAAGTGACCAAATGGTCCCTCCGGAATGCGGGCATTTTTTCGACCACCTCCAAATCACCTCAATTTTGGCACACATGATCTCTTGCACAAACAATGCTAGGTTTCCAAGGTTTTGTATTTTTTTGAATTTTTTTGAATTTATAATGCCCTCTAGACTGACTGCTGAAAACATCGGTCTATGCCTCAAGGGGGCATTGTAAAATAATTTTTTTCAAAAATTTCTTTCATAGTCATGTTTGGCACATGTGGGTCACCATGTACAAGAAAATTGGGGTGATTTGGAGGAGGTGATTTGGGTGATTTGGAGGAGGTGGTGGGCAATGTCAGTTCGAAAACTCTAGAGATACTTCCTCAACCAATGATGCGACCCAAGGACCTTCATGCAAAAACTAGGCACCTGCATGCAAGAGTCGGGGACATGCATGTGAATAGTGATTCATCAAGGCCTTGACAGCTGCTAGCACAGCGGTTGCCGCCCGATTTGCATGCAGCGAAGATGAACGTGCATGGAGGTTTCTCAAATATTTCCAAGCACACCCTACTTGGCCCCGCTTATTTAAAAAATATGTCAGTCATTAATGATCTCTAAATGAAGAATATGCATGATGATTATGAATATGCATGACAACCATAGTAAGGGTGAAGAATCATATTCATCCTACAATGAGGACCAACGCTTGCTAAAATCACCTCGATGAAGGTATTTAAGCAGGTAAAGGAGCTGGTCGAGGGGCGAGGTGGGACTATTTTTAGTTACACGAGAACAACGCGCGAGATCGTATGCGACGTGGGCCGTCCGGAGCTGCAACCTCAGATGGGCCGGTGTTTGGGTCGACGAAGGAAAACGGCCTGCCATGCATGAGCCATGCAGACCGTGGGATCGCGCGGGAGATCCGTCTGGCGGCCGTGCGTGCGTGCAGAAATACATCACAAAAATTATTCTACTCGAAAATAACAAGTGCTCCATGCTAGCCCTTATTCCTGTTCGAAATACATCATCATTCTTAAAGTTGGACATTAAATGATACACACAGAAAATGAAAATGAAAGATGTCGAACTAATACAGTAACATGGCAGTACAACCGCACTTCACTAAATTACTGTCATGATGAAATAGAATGTAAAGACCACGTCACACAAAGCTGAATGGCACACGACTTTCTCTGGCTCACCGTCAGTTCATGTTGTATGTAGACATCACAGTTCAGCCTCGAGATCCTACACAGAAGAATAGAATAAATCACATGGACATCAATTATGAGTAAAACACATGCAAAAAATAAATATGAACATATTTCGCACCTCTAGCAATTAAGCGCATTTATGTCGAATGTGACCAGGATTCTTGCAATAGCCACAGATATTATGTGATCTTGACTTCTTTGTCTTTGCCTGCAGCCTTTTCTTCGGTGCACCTCGGCCTGGCACATGCACGTGATACCAGAACCTTATCAACTTTCTCCGAGTGCGGCATCAACGGGCCAAACCTAATGCTGTTATGTTGAGCATTAGTTGACTCCTTGCTGTCAGCTTGTTCAAAACTTGATTGCTTGCCATGATGTTGTACTTGCAAAAGCATCTTTAGACGGTGATAGTCCTCATCAGAGTGGCATGCCTTGAAACTTGCGGCGTGACTACAATTCCGCAACTCGCGGTACCTCTGCAGGCTTAGCGAATAGTCATACATCTAGTTTTTCTGGTACGTGCATATGCACATTTTGCATTCATAGTCCACCTAGTGGGAACGCAACAACTGGGCAGAATGGTTTGTTTTAAAATCCCCAATATGTAAAAAAAATGTGGGAACATGGTGTGCCTGCGCATTCCAGCTTACGGCAAGAACAACTAACCCTGTGCAAAAGACCTCCTTGCTCTTCAATGCACACTCCAAACTTTTTATCCATTCTTTCCTGCTTGGACACAACATAAGTGGAATCTTCTGATCCATCTAGTATCTCTCTGATCTGACATTTGCTGACAGCATTATGCTCCATAAGACCATCTTAAAGACACTAGGTGTGAAAACTGTTGCGGCGTGTTTCTCAAGCGCCGAAGCATTTTCCTCTATAAATGGAACGGACTGCAAGGTTTCGACGTCTTGGAGAGCTTCGTTAATCCGTCGCGACGCAAGGCAACGCTCATAGTGCTCTAGCATTTCAAACAACAACATCTTACCCTCAAGATGCGTATGTAGCACAGAGTTCAAGCTCTTACTCCTCTGATTGCTGCTCAATCCTAGGAAACAAAGCCCCTCAAGATATGGAGCACACCATAACTTTCTCATCTGATACATCTGATGCAGCCAAGACTCCTCACTGGTTACTTTATTCCGTTGTAAGAATTGTATCCATTCTATCTCATGCTCTTCAATGGAAGAAGTATCATAAATGAAAGATCTGAATTCCTCCTTTACGTCGTCATCATGCAAATGGTGTACAATGTTCTGCTGAATGTGCCATATACATAGTCTATGGTTTGAGTCTGACCAGACCACCTTGATTGCTCTCTGCATTGCAAGGTCCCCATCTGTGATCACAGATATCGGATGCTTCTGTGCCATGCAATCAGAAAAGGTCCGCAACATCCACTCGTATGCCTGGCTTGTTTCATGAGAAATTATACCACAGCCAAAAATGACAGTGCTCCGGTGGTGATTCAACCCGACAAACGGCACGAATGGCAGATTGTATTTGTTGGTTCTGTATGTGCTATCGAAAACAATGACGTCTCCGAAAGCCTCGTAGTCAAGTCGCGATTGACTATCAGCCCAGAACAGTCCCTTCAGATGGCCATGCTCGTCTACCAAGTACTTGAAGAAAAAATCCACATCTCGCTCTCGCCTCGCCATCATGTGCATGATCACCGTATTAGCATCACCGGCGCTGATTGTCTCCTGCTTATTAGCATGGCAGAAATTATAAATGTCCCTCTTTATGCATCCAACCTTATCTAATCCACCGTATTGAAAGCACAAAATATCCACAATACGGTATTTGCGGATCCCACATTTTTCCATGTCCGCAATGTCCGCTTTCTGCTCATCGCTAATTCATCTGTGCGAACGCAGCAGACAAGAAAGATCCCGTGGGGCTAGAGGATGGCTGTGCTCATCGATGAAATCCTTGACAAACCACCGACCGGTTTCCTCCTGTCTCGTAATGACCAATTTAGCATTACACCCAACACGAGTTAAACTTCGTGGCCTCCTCTTTCTATCTTCCATCTTTCTTTTCATGTGCTTCTCTTCGCGAAACCCTTGACGACTACACACAATTTTCCTTAAAATTATGTATTTGTTGGATCCATCCCACTCAACGTAGCTTTTCCTCACACTAAAACCTTTTTCAAGAGCATATTTGTTGTAGAATTCATAGCCTTCAGCCTCACTATCAAACATCTTGCTGACAACATTTAGATACTCGAACATACTCTCATCAGTTGCATACGCCATGTCTTCCTGCATATGACATGTGAGGGAAACCAATCATCAACATCTTTCTGTTTATCAATATTGCAGGTGTAAAATAGCTCATAGGGAAAGACAAGTGCATGGAAAAGACTTTGCTCGTTTGACATGTGAGGGAAACCAATCATCAACGTCCAACAAGTAGTATCTCATCTTCCTTTAAACTATATTTCATGCACTATGCAAACCTAAAGTGATGATGACTTTAATAAACTAAATTAAGTCAACTATGGAACCAGTATCTCATCTTCCTTTAGTATATCTCATCTCAAATGTCAAGTATGTCACTTTTTTTCTGCGGTACCAAAGGAAGTAAGCAATGCCCTCAACATCTTAGTTAAACTAACATGATGCGATTAGCTCAAGAGAAACTATGCCACGATGAAGCTTTCCATTCGTTGTTCTAGTCCGTACAAATCTCGCATACTGCTAAATTACCCGGATCTTGTGGGGTTGAGGTTGTACTGCATGCACGGTGGAGGGGCGCAACGGCCAAGGGAACGAGCAGAACGTCAAGCCAGATTCATACCTTAATGATGGTACGCGCGAAGAGATGGGATCGCCAGCCGCCGTTGCTGCTGATTCAGCCGGCGCAGATCCGGTCATCTTCTTCTTCGGTGACGGCGTGGGGGCTGGGGACGGAGAAGGACGAGGACAATGAATTTATTCCTCTCACCAGGCAGGTCGAGGACGGAGAAGGTCAGGAGCGGCGAGCGGCGACGAATACATCGGAGGAGGATTCTGAACTGGATCGAGTAGACATGGATCTGGTCCTCAGGTGATCGGTTCAAGAAAAGATATTCCCCCCTCGACCATTATGCCCTTATCGCAATTAACATATTAAATTTAATCAATTAAAATTCCCCGCAAGATCGGACGGCTAATAAAAATCAGACGTCATTAGACATGTAAGTACTGCTAAGTACTCCGAGTACTAACCCAATCACCGTAAAACAGCTCTATTAATTAATGGAGTGCCGGAATCTCATCCGATACAATGCTTAAAATGCAGTCTGGTGGAGAAGAGAGCCAAACAGAACTTATTCCATCTCCCATTCCCACCTTAGCTAACCTATCAGCAGCGGCATTTGCGCTACGGCTAACCCATGATACTCTGAAGGCATGAAAATTCTTCAGCTTCGCCTTGATTTCCTGAACAGTTGATCCAGACGCAGAGAAGTTTTTGTCCTGGTTATTGAGCATGGCCACTACACCTGCCGAGTCGCACTCGAGATGGAGCTTCAGGACGCCCGTGCTCCTCGCGAGCTCGATTGCCTTCTTGCACGCCATCAGTTCCATCACCTCCGGCTCGCCCGCTGATGCAAAGAAGTGGCAGGAGCCTGCTTGGAACGCACCCTCATGGTCACGCAGGACTACGCCAGCACACCCCCCCCCCCTCGCGCATTTTGGACACCGAGCCATCTGTGTTGGCTTTGATCCAACCATTGTCAGGTGCTTCCCATGTAGCTATTTCCTTTGGTACCTTCTGCGTCGCCTCCCTCGGATGGATGTCATCCCATTCCTTGACCAGAGCAGTCACAATGTGTGATATTTCATGAGCCTCAGCAATCTTCTTTCCATCTCTCGACTCATTACGCGCTAGCCAAAGACCATACACTGCTTGTATCATTGTTGATTTCTCAATATCTTGAGCCTGTGCGAACCACTCCAGTAACCAGCTGGCCAGCTTGCTCTGAGAGTCAATATTGCGTGGTGGGTAGGCCACCGAGACTCCAAACTCCGAGCTAAACCGCGTCCAAAAACACATCGAATGTGGACATCCCCAAAAACGATGGTAGCTGGTTTCTTCGCGCCCACAAGCCGCATAGAACACACCCGCTTGATGCGCCGTCGAAGTAATTCTACTCCCGTAGCAAGCCCGTTTTTCATCAACCACCACATGTGGATTTTTGCTTTTCCCGGGGCCGAATTATCCCACATAGACAGCCAGCCCCGGTGAGTCGGAACCGCTGAGGACGGTCCCGGTCTTCCTAGTTTTGCTGCATTCAAAGACATCCGCAGATGATAGGCTGATTTCACGGTGAAGACACCGTTTTTTGTATAAACTTCCATGCCAAATCTGTTTTATATCATTGACATCATCCTCAGAAAACATTGCTTGGAGCTTCGTGTCATCCCATGTGGCGCCGGTGGTGTCCAACAGGTCAGCGACCTTCTGCACTCCCGGGACAAAGACTGCGCCCAGTGGCAGCAGACTCCCCTGACGTGTGATCCATGGATCGTGATGGATATTCACCCCCGAGCCATCCCCTATTCAGGTCAATATATATATATATATATATATATATATATATATATATATATATATATATATATATATATATATATATATTGCATGGTATACAGAGACATATATTCCGGCATAAACAAACATGCAGGCTGAGGAGCACATGTATAGAATTACATACATAGATTGACCTGAGATCGACTTGAGAGGACGATATACTGCTACTGCTGCCAGGTCAGGATACATGTTTTTCTTTCGAAACGCCAGGACACAGTTTTGACAGAATATATATATATATATATATATATATATATATATATATATATATATATATATATATATATATATAGACACACACACATACACGGTGGCGCTAAACTGCGCGAGAGCGCAAAACGCCTAATCGTACGCGCTGGTTGCTAATGCCCCGCCCGACGGGCCGCTTGTTCCACGTCCCTATGGATTAGGAAATGGAAGTAACAAGCAATACAAAAAAATAGTAATTGATTAAATTCTTTTACCGTAGTCAGCGCCCCATCTCCGCCCCGCAACACTAGACGCTTGAACCCACCATCTACTAATGACGGTAATCATATCAGCGTACATGGTAATGGAAGTAGTCCATTACGAGGCATTGCAGCAGTAAATCCATTACGAGGCCGTGCAGCAGTCAGTCCTCTGATCGTAAAATAAGGTGAACACATAGTAGTTGGTTTACTATGTTAAAAGAATGTACAAATAACAATAGGTGGGTTCTAGCCAACGCTTGAAAAAAGTAAGCGCCGGTGAACGGTACCTCTAGTAATTGGTTTACGGTACGTCAGAAATACAATTACCATGTACGTGGCTAAAGGCTGACATTGAATATTAGTTTTGTTTTATTTAAATGGAAAATGTACCTATGGTAACAGTGTTACCACTCTATCTCTATGCATGAATCCTACTAGCTACAGTAGGTGCTAGTAATTGCATTACCATGTGGTAACTGCATTACGATGTGGTATGGCCGAAAATCACGTACTAATGAGAATTAAAGAGGCCTAAATAAACATAAAATATTTTAAGCTTACGACTGATCTACTTTGGTTTATTATTTTTTGCGCAAAATCGGCCGAAGAATTTAATAACCTGATTACCATGTTCCCTTCACAAATTGCAACTACGTTTTACGATCACATTACTACGTGCAAATAGGCCTGAACAGGCATAGCAAATTTTACCATCCGATGGTGGAGAGTCGTAATGATTAGGGTCCACTACTGTGTTCCATTAGTTTATTACAGTGAAGGCATGGCAAATTTTACTATCCAACAGTGGAGAGCCGTAATAATGATTAAAGTCCATTACCGTGTCCAATTAGTTTTTTACGTTGAATTTCCAGCCGGTAAAGAGGCGCGCGGAGCGGACTAATTAGAGTAGTTTAGCATGTGTGTCTATATATATATATATATATATATATATATATATATATATATATATATATATATATATATATATATATATATATATATCAAACGACGGTGCAGTGCAACACATCAAAAGTTTTGTCACGGCAGCATGGTGACCAAAGCCGATGCCTGATACTCTCAAAGAAACAACGAGTACACCATTTCACGTTGGAAATCAGTAGGGGCAACACCACCTCCATAGGCAACAAAAATTCGCCAAAAATATTTTCAGAAAGTTTAGTATGGGCTAAAATCTTGGCGACTCATGGCCCATATGCAAATGTTCGTGCGTTGAACCGGGTGAAAACATTCGTAATACCAGCTCCGCGTGCCATTACGGGATACTTCTTATATCCAACTCGGACAAATGTTAAGGTTACCCTCGCCCATTATCGCTTGAGCTATGCTTTAGGTTGAGGTACGAGACTGCTTTTCAACCGCCTCCACATGAAAACTTAGATCGCCTCTTCTCCTGTCGCCACCGCCATGGTGCGCCGCCGGGCAAAGTTCACACAGCTCTGGTGGTGGCGGAGAGGTCCTTCAGAGATGTGGTGCCCCGGTGGGGCGCGCGATATGGCGGGGAGGGCTAGCTGTTTGCGTGTGCATTGATGGCTGGTCTGGGCTCGCAGCTCAGCTCTGGTGCATTGGCAATATTTGGTGGTTGCCCTTAGTCTGGTCATTGGAGAAGGGGGTTGCGCGATGAGCTACTGGGTGGTTACATTACTTATTCTTCACCCAGGGTTATTAATAGAGTTTCTATAATTCAATGCCAAAATTTTATTAGCATATTTTCAAAAAATGTTGATAGGTTTCAAAAATATGTTTGTGAATTTTTAAAAAAGATCATGCAGTTAAAAAAATGTACGTGGAATTTATGAAAAAAGTGTAAACAAATATTCGTATAATTCAAACAATGCTTTATGCCACTCAAAAAATGTGTATAACTTGAATATAAAAATGTTCACAACATATATTTCAAAAACATTTAACCATGAATTGAAAAATCTTAAGCATATATAAAAAGATGTTCCTTACATATAAAAAACATGTACAATGTATATGAAAAAAGTAGACGTCAAAGGATATATTTGAAAAATGTTAACCATGTGTTTAAAAATGTGGAATGTGTATAAATATAACATTTTAGGATTAGAGAAAAAATGTTAAGTGTGTACGAAAAGATGTTCCTTATGTACAAGAAAAATGTTGAAATGAAAATAAATATTTGAAAAATGCTAATCATGTGGTTTAAAAATGTGTAATGTATGGAAAATTAATATTTCGGACACATACAAAAATTTATAAAGTTTATTTAAAAAGGCCGACATTAAAAAATATATTTTAATAAAAGTGAATCTTGTATTTGTAAAACGATAAAACAGTTTTAAAAAATGTTCCATATTTTTTACGAAAATATACGTTGTGTGTGACAGAAAGTAGACATGTATTGAAAATAACGAACAAAAATTATTCAATAAAAGAAAAAACATCGAGGAAAACCATTAAAATTTGTGAAATAAAACAATAAAACCCAATTTTTTAAATAAAAAACTCAATGAAACCGCTGGAAAAGAGTAGAGCACAATGGAGACCAAAGAAATCTAATGCAAACCAAGAAAGAAACACAGAAAACCAAATAGAAAAGGAAAATAAAAATAAAAACCAAAAACAAAACACAGAAAAGAAGGAAAACAAAAAAATCTTGCAAAACAGGGCAATAAAGTGAACAAAACAGTGCTTTAGTACTGGGCCGGACTATTACTGTAGCTTCCCAAAAAGGTTTGAGGCAAGGCCAGCCTGCATCTCGCTGTAAGCGAGATATAGCCTGGAAAATATCCTATTCAACATGCCTAGCGCTGAATAGTTGAGGAAACACAATGTTGTGCCCAAGTTTGTCTATGTCTGGTCTTCTTGACTTCAGCCAGCTTTGTCCGCTTTTAAATTTGAACAAAATAATATTGTTGATACAAATTATGTTAGAAAATAAATAAAAAGTATATTACAAAATAAAAATAATATATTAAAGCATCCTAAATTTCAAAATATTGGTAATTTGGAACATCTTGACAAATGTTCGATTATGTATGTATTTAGAAAATATTCCCATAATTTAGAAAGTATTCCCTAATATTAAGTTTTTTCACGAATTTTAAAAAAGTATTTGAAATGAAAAGAAAGCTCATAAACTTTTAAAAGTTCAATGATTCTAGAAAATTTGTTTAGAAATATGTCTTGTGTATGTATGAAATGTTGCACAACTAGCTGGAATTGTTGAAGTATTGGAAGATGCACGGGACGAGGGACGGAGCAGCAGGACTAAGGGGAGTAAGCTGCTGCCATGCACTACCCCCCCCCCCCCCCCCCTCAGTATTTTTTCAGGGACTAGCTGTAAACAATACTTGGATTTAATGACCGTACTCTGTGCCTCCCTCCAATGCTTCACATATTTCATTGGCCTCACTTTCAACAAAATTTCTAGCACTATCCTTGCACAGGACATAAGGCATATATACCAAAATGATAACATACAAAGCACCAACCAATTATAACTAGATAAAATACCGGGTATGCATGCAAACTCGCCTGATTGCTACTAGTAGATTGTTAATTGATCTGCCCCAACTTTGCTCCATTCGCATGCGAATCCAGTTAGTGATAAGTGTGACAAACTCCATGTAGATATATTTATGTTTCATATATCTTCCAAATACTTTGCACATGTTACAAAAAAAAATGTCATGGCCACCCACCCACAAGAAGTGTCTTGCCTCAAGATCCGCCGGCTCAGTCTTTTGGACGTGCTTGATTTTGTTGTTTATGAATTTGGAAAAAAGGCATATAATTTTCAAATGTTCAAAAATTGGAAAATGATTGCTAGTTTTTAAAAAATCAAACTTGCAAAATGTCTGTGAATTGGGACAAAGATAAAAAAATGTTCGTGATTTTGAAAAATATTCTGAACTCAAAACAAGTTCAGGAATATGGAAAATGTTCGTCAATTGGGAGACATGTTCATTCATTAAAAAAATATTCATTTGGAAAAATGTTTGTCAATTGTGTACTAAATTCCCGAAAAAAAATGATCGTGAATCAGAAAATGTTAGTGAATTTAAATTATATTCATGAATTTGAAAAAAACAAATATTAAAAGCTAAATGTAAAAAACGAGAATAAAAAATGCTAAATGCAACAAAAATTGATTAAAAAGGAACAAAAAAAATAAAGAACGAAAAGAAAACAAACGAAGCAAAGCTTCTGAAAACTTCCCAAAATCAGTTCTCCCCCAGATACACCGGCCCAGCAATGACACACTGTTAGTGATCGCTCCTGGAGTGGTTTTTGAAGTTAGCGGGAGCTTCCAATAGGTTTTGGAAGCCTTACGAACGATATTTATTCTATTTTTCCTGCAGGTTTTTCTATTTTTTATAATTTAATTTGCAGATTTTTCATACTTTAGTTTTAATTTATAATTTTGAAATTGAAATTATTTTTCGAGTTTTTATGAAAAACAATCAAATCCTGATTTTTGAAATTTGAATGACTCTTTTAAAATTCGTTAATTCTATTCAAATTTGCAAGAATTATTTGAATTTATGAACTTTTAATATGTGAACATTATGAAAATCCACACATATTATATAAAGTCATGAACTTTTTTTGAATTCATGTTTTTTCTTAATTCGTAAGCTTTTTTAAAATTTACAAAATGTTCTGAATTGCATGAAATTTGTTCGTATTCATGCAATATTTTTCATAGAAAAATTGGAAGTCGTGATTTTTTTTACATATTCGTTGAAATTTTGTTGAATTTGTGAATTTCTCTCAGAATCCAGTTTTAAAACGAAAGAAACAAAAAATCTCTCTGGAAACTAGACCCACGCAGACTCTGGCCAGCTCTTTTGAGCAGATTATGGAGAATCTTGGTCCCGAAAATCCCGAGCGAAAAGAACTCGATTGAACTTCCAAAATCTCAACCGGATTATCCAGAATCCTAGTGCAATTCCAAAATCCCAAAATACCTGGTTTCTCCCACAATCTCAGGATTCTTGCAAGTCCCATCAAAGAAAATGCTTGGAGTTAATAGAGTGCCCCTATTGCAGCAGGTTATTACAGCAAAACTGCCACCGAGCCACCCACGACCGATGCTGATCTGTTCGCATCGCGTGACCTCGAGCAGGGCCGCCCGGTAAGATTCCAGCGCCGCCGCCCGCCCCAGTTCGCCGTCCCGTACCACGCAGCTGCCGGCGCGGCCCTCGCCGCCGCCGGTCCGCACTCCCGCTGCAGTCCATCTTCCTCTACGGGCCCTTTCCTCCTTTGCCCTCTGCCGCCACCGGGACAACCGGAAGCCGTCGTCGGGCCCCTCCGCACCGACTACCGACGGCGCCTCCGTCCCGAAGCTGCAGCTGAACATCAACATCTCCTCCACTCCTCCACAGTGATCCATCCTCTCTCTCCCAACTCTCTGTTCTTCTTTTTTTAGCTATAAATTGGATAGATGCAAAAAAACTGTTGCATAGATAGAGGAATCGATGTGTCAATTTGTTAGATGGATGGATAGATTGATTGTTCAATTTGTCACTTGAATGGATGGATTGATTGTTCAATTTGTCACATGGATGGATGGATTGATTGTTTTATTTTGTTTGATGGATGGATTGTGCTAGAATTTTTTTTTGTTGATATTGTCAATACTACTGCATATTGGTACTATTGCCGGAACTTGGCTTTGGCTCACATTTGACAAGATATTGTTCGAAACAACAAAGTGTTAACAATTCACAAACAGTTTCTATCAAGGGGTACTACAGACATTTCGGCACACAACTCTTTCCAGAATCTCAAACTGGAATCTCAGAAAAGAACTCGACGCCAGATTCTGGGTGAAGCAGATTCTCGCAAAAATTTCTAGAATCTTGATTATGCAGAATCCCGGGTGAAAAGAACTGGGCCTCTAGAGTTGGCCATTACTACTAGGCCGTAGGCTACATATGGGAACCCAAAGGGGACCTCGTATATGCCGCTCTGTGCGGCAAACAGTCTTTATTACGCAGAGGTAGGTCTCCGACTGGGCCGGCCCATGTACGCCATCATACTTGTATTGTAGCTCCAAAAAAGTCGACCTCAAAGGTAATCGAACTACGGATATCGTGCTACAATACGCGTTTGCAACCAGCCGAGCTAGCGAGGGTTACTGATAAGTAAGCCATGTCAGTCTTTCAGAATGAACCCACTCGGTGTTTTATGAAATGATAACACTTTTCAAATTTGTAAACTGTTTTTAAAAACCTGAAACATTTTCGAAAACAAGATTGGGCAAATGCGAGAATATTTTTGAAAATGAGAGCATTTTTTGAAATTTCAAAACAAAACCGGGCAAATGCGAACATTTTCTAAACTCCCGACCAAAACTTGAAAACATGAACATTTTTCTAAAATTTCTGAACATATTTTGAAACAGGAACATTTTATGAAACTTGAAAAAAAAATTAAAACATGAATATTTTTTAAAATTACCAACAATTTTTTGAAATCCTCGGACAATATTTGAAAACTTGTGAAATTTTTAACAGAAACATGCTGAACATTTTTTCAAAAACATGTCTTTTATAATACGTGAACAACTTTTTAAAAATGCAAAAAACTATTATTTATGGGAAAAAAATTAATACACGCGTTTTTTGAATTTTGATTATTTTTTTGAACAAGAACACTTTTTGAAATAAAATAAACTTGAAAAAAATCAACAATATTTTAATACGCGAACAATTTAAAAAAAAGCAAATATTAATGGAATTTATGAACAAAATTTGAAAGCACAACCTGTATTTGAAAATTGATAATATTTTAAAAGAATGAACATTTTTATAAAAATAAAATTAACTGAAAAAACGGAAAACTAAAACTAAAACAGAAAAGAAAAAGAAAAGAATACTGAATCAGGAAAAACGAAAAAAGAAACAGAAAATCGGTAAAAGAAACAAAAACTGGTTCAGGGAACCTTCTGGAATGTTTCCAAAACCGGATTGGCTAGCACTGTAGCTATAGTTTTCCTTATTTGTTTGTGTTTGTTTGGTATAATAACTTCCCATCATCTACCGTACGTGCACATGGCCGATCCAAACTCCTAAAAAGTAATTTCTTCTCATATTTTTCCAACTTCTTATTCATGCACCTTTGTACGTGCCGGTTCCAACTACTCCCTCCCTCCCATAATATAAGAACTTTTTTCAAGCTAACTTAGTTTGAAAAATGTTTTTATATTATGGGACAGAGGGAGTATAACTTTAGGCACGTAAATCTCAGCCGTAAGAATTACTGATCAACGATGTATATTATCTTAGCTTATGTGGAAGAAAATGATGTCTTATTTGTCTTCTGTATTAAGTATATAATAGATACTATATTTTAAAAACTATAACCCCATCGGCCATGCTGAAGCCGAAGAGGCACTTTTTGGTCAACCTTTGCCCTAGGCGTCCAATGTATATACTGTTTATGCCCACATAAAAAAATAGTGAAATAATGGGTAGATTAGTACACAAATTGTAACTTACGACCACATGCATGGCTTGATAATGCGACATGGTTACATGAAGAGGAAAAATAAGTACTTATGACCATGTGCATGCATGACTTGATGATGTGGCATGGTTGTATGAGGACGAAAAATAAGTAATGGGTTGAAACTATTTAGGAATAGAAGATGTTACCCTAAAAAAAGGAATAGAAGATGTTCCATGGGAGAGCTTTTTTTAGTAATTGCCGAGGAAAATGGCGGTTGCTCGTTTGAGCCTTTCAGAGCGAACATTCATTCACACAGTCTAGGGAACACCAACTCCCTATTAGCTTCCTTCTTTTGAGTGGTTGAAAAACAATTACTTCCTAGTGATGAAAAATAATACTAGTAGGGCATTAAAGACTTTCACAAACTTATAGAAGAATTCGAGAATATATCTTAAACAACCTTTTTTACTAACTAGGAAATTGCCCGTGAATTGCAACGGCGTCTAAATATTTAGGGTTAAATTAATAATGAAACCAACATAGTCATTTTTCTTACATGGACTCCGTAAACCTTGACTAATCTTAAGAGTAAAATATAAATACATTTAAAATCCTCATGCATATGAAGCAGCATTATTTCTCATCTATTATTGTTAAATCACTCTTATTTTCTTCTTCCTTGAACCAAACTGAACATGTCTGTATCCCTCGGGTAATGGGAACCTTGTAAAATATAGAAAAGAAGATTTGAACGCTGCATATTAAGAGAACAAATAAAGTTTAGCAAAATATACAGTTCCTGGCTGATCTTTCTCACCAAAAAACATAATATTTTTCCCTTGCATATATACATCGGTGGATGCAGCTGAACATGCACAAAACTTTTGCCCTCCTTTCCTCGTATTATTAATTGGTACTGTTCATCAAGACCCTCAAGAATGCTAAAAAAATATATCTAAATGCCCATGCTATGTTCACAAGTCCCTGAAGAAACCATATGTTGATTTCAACGGTGCCAGATGTATGCACAATCCTTAGTGTATGTGGCAAGAAAAAAAATATCACGGAGATTCTAGTTTCTGCGCCGATGAATATGTACCAGAATCAAGCCTTTTCTAGTTAATGAAAGCTAGAAAATAAAAAGATTTGAGGGTGGAAATAGAGGTTGTCCGTTTCCTGGCCCTCAACCGTTTCGCTCCAAGAATATCACCGAAGCTCTCAGGAAAAATAAAAAGATTGCCTGCATACATGCAACAACAATCTGAGGTGATGGAACGAACCCACAGATCTATCAGAACTACATATCAGCATCCAAACCGAAGACATCAGCAAGCAAGTGAACGACTGATTGGATACCTTACAAGTGTGATTCATGACAAAATGAAGCAATCCTTCTTGCTGTTGGTGCCAGCCAGATGCATGCATGTAAATATGTCTTGGAGACGCGGGCGTCAGCCTTTAATGTGAATTTGTGATATTGATAATGCACATATCATCTTGTCGATCAGGATCAAACAATTCCGAGAAAATTGCAAGAAAACTAGGAGTAGCAGAGTGAAGGAATCAGTTGGCATATACGACATGAGAATCAATATTTTTACCTCGTACCTTGAATCAAGGCCGCTGGAGTTCGCAGACGCAACAGTTGGGCGCCGGGCCATCCCGCCGCTTCTACAACGTCCTCAACGCTGAGGATGGAGGCCAACAATGGAGAGTGCGCCGCGGCGGCGGACCATGTGGGAAAGCGGCATCATGGAGGTGGTGGAAAGCCACCTCCAGCGATGCTAGGGCGGGATGACACAACATCATAGTTGTTGGTGGAGAGAATCTATGCCGCCGTGAGGTAGTAAGGTGGGATGTGGCTCTGGGTGGACGACACGGCTCGTGGCCCGCTCGGTCCCTCCCAGCTCAGTCCTGGACCGTTAAAGAAAATAGCCATTCTGATATGTGAAATATGGACCAAAAAATCTTTGGTCCGGTCCGGTTAAAGACCGGTGCGCTTGGTTGGACCGAAGAAGAAGCCCAGGCGGATGATGCAGCGACTGCTCATCGTGCTCATGCGGTCATCCGCCTCCTCCACGCGACGGCTGGAAGAGGTGGAAGAAGACTCAGGTTACACGCTGCCTTTGTTTTCCTTTTATTTAGTCGAGGGTTATCCCATCATCACGGCGCCATCCCACGATAATTTGCTGAGTGTGAACCCCTAATTACCCAACGAGGAGTTTTGAAATTTGTATGTTATGCACTAACCCCACAAAAAAAAACCTGTGGAGGCTGACCCCCTTCTTTTACTGTCTCGTAGGTCGTAGGTTCCATGACAAGAAACATGAAGTGAAATTGGGAACGGATCATGTGCTGCACCAATACTCTTGTGTTAGTTCTAAAGGAGTCTTGCCTTGTATGCGCTTGTTCATTTGTTTGTCTATGTGTGTACTGTAAATGCCAAACGCCTTGTATACACTTGTTCATTTGTTTGCCTATGTGTGTACTGTAAATGCCAAACAGTGCCCTGAGAACACGAGAGAAGACAGAAAAATCATTAATATAGTTCTATCACATGTGAACTTGCTCGTGCGCGGCCAGGATAGTACGGACCAACCGCAGAGCAGACAGCCACGCCGGCGCGGCGGTAGAGCTTTGCTTGCACACAACTGCCGACACACAGAAGCTCATTACACTTCTTAGACATTTTCACAATGAAATAAGAAAAAATGGTGGTCTAATAAGCGTGATCAGAAGACACGGAAGTGCGAATATTGAATACCACATGGAAGCAGTTTGTAGGGAAAATTTTTCTACACCAACGTTAGCAACCTTGCAAAATTGTGTTCATTGCCCATTCAACCAGTCCATCTAAAAATTGATTTTCTCACGTGGAAGTACCATCTTGAGACTGCAACGAAAGTGAAATGGGTCACAAAATGACATATCTTGTCCAGCTCAAGTTTAAGCATTCACCGGTAAGATCTGGATAAGTAATCTGGTATATTACCGCAATGTTTAGTACGAAGCCTTCACACGTGGATCCAGATTGAAAAAAAATCCATTTTACTACCCTGAACAAAGTGGCTGGTTCACATAAACCTCTGAACTACTTTTCTGCTCTCTTGACCCCCTGAACTATCCAATACAGTTCAAAAACCATCCTGGGTGGGTTTACTTACGTGGTTTGCTTACGTGGACGAGGTCAAAGCGGTATTTGACTAGTAGGCCCCCCTCGTCAGCCGCAACCCCTGTCTCCTCATGTACGTCGAGAGCGCCGCTGCCTCAATCTCTTCCTCCGGCGACCCCCGCTTCTCCTCCTCTGCTTCCCAACCACCGTGGTGCTCCCCTGATGCCGACTAGCCCATTGATTTGGAGCCTCACATCCTCGGGGTCCTTTCACCGCTTGGCCAAACTCCGCCGTCCGTTGCTACCGTCGAACTCAGTCCCACAAGCTCCTCTGGCCTCACCGCGGTACCAACGGAGCATACGGCGACGAGGAGGGGATAAGGAACCCACTGATTCCTGCCTACCTGCCCCTCTCTCCCGTGGCCATTCCCATCTCTTTCCCGCGATCTCGAACCCCTGAGAACACCATGGACATCGGTGTCGTCTTCGTGGCCAACGACCACCACTCTCCAAAGCAATGCGCCATAGAGCTCTGCCTCATCGCCCTCGATAGCCCAGGCGAAGGAATAGGCCCCGGCCGCCCCAAGCCGATCGAATCGGGTTGTCTTCCCCAACTACGGCCGCTAGATGCCATAGCCAAATTCGCCGTCTGTTGTGCTTCACAATCCTCTATGTCTGCACCGGAAGAACTGCTGTGAGTTCCTGATCATTCCCCCTCTCCTCTTCTACTCGATATCGCGCCGTAGCTACTGCCCCCGCAAGCTACAGTCGCCGGCCGCTGTTGAGTGCGCCCACGAGGTCGTGGGATGGGGGGCGGCGGTGGGGAGGACGGGAGGGAAGGGAAGGCTAGGGCGCCGTCACAGCAAGTCGATTAGGCACACACGGCGGAGGTACTGGCACGGAGCTGCCGGGGGAGACCCACTGGTCAAATACCGCTTTGACTACGTCCACATCATCAAAACAAATAAGCAAACCCGCCTAACATAATTTATGAACGGTATTGAATAATTCAGGGGGTTAAGAGGGCAGAAAAATAGTTCAGTGTGTTATGTGAACCAGCCACTTTGTTCAGGGGAGTAAAATGAACTTTTTTCATCCAGATTCAGGTCAAAGACAAGGCCGAGAAAGACAAAAAAGAGCCACAAAATATCTATTGAACACCAAAGGCGTGTGGCAAGGTTGCTTTCAGATGGGCTTCTCCTCCACCTCCTCCTCCAAGAAAGAAAGTTAGGGTTTGTGCCTCTCGCCGACGCCGGCGCAGGTCCGCCTCGTCTCCGGTGGCCCTAGGGCCATGGAGGCGCGGTGGATTCTGGCAAGGGCCGGCGGTAGGGCTCCGTTTTTAGTCGTTTTTTTCAATCTTGTTAGGGTTTGTGTCTTACTCAGGAAGGCGAGACGGCGGCGGCTCCCTGAAGATGGAATAAAGGTCTCCCCGCCTAGGCCCCGTTCCGGCGGTGCGTCTAGCATCGTCGGTGGGCGTGTGGAGGTGTGTCTCTGGCAGATCTATCTTTGGTGGATTTGCTCGGATCTCGTCGTTGTTCGTCTACGTTCATGTGTCTTCGGTTTGGATCCTTCTGATCTACGTTATTTTTCATCGGCGGCGGTTGCTGTTCTGGGGTGCTGGTCCTATGGGGCCTTAGCACGACGACTTCCCGACTGTCTACTACAACAAGTTGTGCCCGGCTCCGACGATGGAGGGGCGATGACGGCGGCGCGCTTCGGCTCGCTTCGGTGCTTGTAGTCGTCGCTAGATGGTCTACGAATCTGGATGTAATTTTTATTTCTAGTATTCGTTGTACTGCCATGATTGAAGATGAATAGATTGAAAGTTTTTCCGCGAAAAAAAAGAGCCGCAAACTCAATGATTTTATCAGAGGGTAAAGGGAGATCGGCACTCAACTGCACAACAGCCCAAGGCGAGGTCTTCGCGGACGAGGTTGCCGCTGCCGATGTGGGGCACATCGAGGAGGATGGCAGGATGCCATAGGTCGTCGTGCCGCTGGGGCACCCTTGGAGCATCCACTGCAAGCTCGCCTCCGTTGCGTCCCCGCAGGCCGGATATTGGCGCATAAATTTTCGTGAGAAGTGATCGATCTTATAGAAGAAGAACCCACGGAGAAAGACATACAAAGGAAAGCAACATACCATCACGGCCGCCCTCGATGATTGGTCTCCATCAGGAAACATCCGTCCTGTGCACGGCGAAAGCGAGGCCCCATGTGGTGGGGGCTCGTGCGCGAGAGGCGCACCAGCAGGTTCTCCCCGGAACCCTACGCCATAGGTCCGGCTTGAGAGATGGCCAGGGTCGGCGGCGGTGGAACCCTAGAGCTATGGTGATGAAACCTGGAAACTTGTCTAAAAACGGAGGACAATATCTTGATTGGTTTATACGCATGATCGGGGCGGTCCTTTAATTTCAACTTCATTGCTCGTTTTTTTTTTGAGCATCAGTACAAACACAAGCGCTCATATACGCACGCATATACTCATCCATATGAACGCACACACGCACACCCTACCCCTATGAGCACCTCCGAAAGACCGAGCCGGCATATCATTTTGAGATTTACGAAGTCACCGTAGGCGCCTCGTCGTCAACGGGAACGTCTCCTCCCACTGAAAGCGCATCGCCGGAAATCCTGAAATAAATCCAGGAATAATGCGAGCACCAGGATTTGAACCCTGGTGGGTTGGGGATACCACTGTCCACCTAACCAACTCAACCACAGGTTGATTCGCTTCATTGCTCGTTGTTTACAGCACAGGATCGGGGTGAGTTATAGCACCGGGTCTCTCTCCTCTCAACCTCTCTATATATATACGGGTTAGGTCATGTGTTGATTGGTAGCAAATATTTCTCGCCGACAACGGAAGTGATCTATATTCCAGTGTTGTGCCGGGTCGGCTATGGACAAGTACACGACCCGCATCTTTGCACTAGCCCTACTGTCTCTACATCTCCTATGCTCTGCTACTATTGCTCAATGTAAGCACACTATTTATTCACTTCTCCAGTAATATTCTTTTGTTTCTTTTGTCTAAACTAGTAAATGAGCACGTGCAATGCACGTTGATATTAGGAAGAAAATCAACCGCACGTTGATATTAGGTAGGATGTCAATTACGTGTTAATTATGAGATTAATAAAGATGTTGATATTTGGGTAGCTATCAATTGCACGCTCAACATGTTTTTTCTTTTGATATGAGCATGCTCGACATGTTGAGAGCTCATCACTGGATCAATCTGGATCATTGGATTGACATGGTTTGATGGCCGAGATTAACTGGATCCGCTCTTTTGGGTCTTTTTATATTGATACAGATAACCTGTTGTGTGTTTATTTATTCTGCTTTAATCTATACAATAATTCTATAAAAATTATTTGTTCGTTTGTTATTCCACAGGCCGAATCATGGATGACACATATGGCGAGAAGATCAATTTACCAAACATGCTATGCACAACCCCTAGTTGGCGTCATGAATGCGCCGTTAAGGGAATCTGCTTCTGTTGTTTGGTAAATCCGTGGTGCTACGCCACAATGGAGGACTGCAAGAGAGAGTGTAAAAAATCCTCATCTTCAGAAGTCATACTAGTGGCCATGACATCCCCGCCGACTTTACCTGCTCCTTAATTTTTTTCAGCCAAGTCAAATTGGCTTACATGCTTATATACATGTCCGAAGAAAGAAATAATGCCTGATATATACTCCCTCCGTCCGGAAATACTTGCCGAAAAAATGCATAAAAATGGATGTATCTAGAAAGTAAAATACGTCTAGATACATCCATTCGTTCGGCAAGTATTTCCGGACGGAGGGAGTATGTGGTTTGCAATAAGATGGAGCAATACTCTGCTAATTGTTGCTGACTATTTGGTTTGGCAGAAGAATAAAATTCCAAAAGAATCGATTTGTAATTCGGAGCACTTAAATTAAACTGACTGTCTATTCTTTCTAATCTGATGAATTTGGTACTCCAATAATTTTAATTCGGAGTGCTACTAACATAGAAAATCATGGAGTACCCAGTCTTGAGGGGTAAAATTGTAACTGCGGATGTGCCAATTAACACGAGTGCAATGCTTGGCAACGCCGCCGCGCCAGCGGCCGACAACTGGTGGTGTGGTTGCCCTCGCACTGTCAAAGCTCCCTCGAGCTTAGGCTCTTGCCTAGCTCTCTCTAGTCCATGTCCACGTCATCCCAGCCACTAGGTGTGGTACTAGGCCACTAAAACCGTGCTGGACCACTGGAGGACAATGGAATGTTGGGCTGCCCGGCGGGGCCGATCTTTGGTGTTTTGACCTTTTGAACATAGTTTAGCCGAATGTGACCCCCATTCAAAAGTATATTGGGACTTGACCTTTTCTCCAACCGCCAAGGTCTTTGGCGATAGGGTTGTACACACTACCGCCGAATGCTTTGGTGGTAGGCTTGACGGAGGGCCACTAACGGCCGTTTGCGTGTGCCGACGTGGCAAAGGACCTTGCCGCCAGGGGTTTTGGCGGAAGCTGCATGCCCCTACCGCCAGGCAGTCCGGCGGTAGGGTTCTGTAGTGGATAAGGTGGTGGTGGGGCCCCCACCCACCCATTCATCCCCAATCTCCTTCTTCCTCCCGAGCTCACCCTCTTACCCCCTCTCTCCCCCACCAAAGCACAATGTAATTATGACAAACTATATGCAACTAAACTAACTGCATATATTTTGGACCGTAATACATGGCCAGGCAATGTATATTCTGCAAAGTTCGTACTAGATTCATTCTTAAATGAAGTTCGATGTATTTTCTCGGTGGAGGGGTTTATGCATGTGGACAGAGGCAATCAAGGGAAGCAGTCATGAGCGAGGTGTTCAAGGGCTACGAGCGCCGGTAATGCAAGGTCTCAAACACCTCCGCTCTTGTACTTTTTTTAAAACCCCTCCCATTTATTGATTAAATAAACATGTTCATACAATCGCCTGTTACAACTTTAGCCATGCAGGGCGGAACAGTATTAAGAAGCACACCATCACTCCTATTAACAAAACTGAACTTTGCAATCTCGTGCGCCATCCTATTGGCCCTTCTGTTAATCTTGGATATCTTGAATCTTGTCATCAACCTAGAAATGCTCAATGCTTCCTTCTTAAGATGAACAAGAGAAGACCTATCCAAAATATCATTTCCAAGAGGAGGCCGCAAAAGAACAATCTTCTAAAATGATGGGCTTGTGGAGAGTCATACCAATGTACAACCCTGCGAGGGCTGCTGTAAGTTCCCCTTCATCCACGATGTTGCAGATCCCAATATAATCCCACGAAAAAATGATCACTTCTCCACTATCTTTTGGACTTGTTACTGCAGGAGACCATGGCGTGGCATATCTTTGGACCAAGCAGAAACAAGATGATGAAGGTGACGGGGTCTGGCAATACTCTGAGCTCGCAAACATGGGGAGTGAGACAATAGGCATTGTCTTCTTTGCAGAGAGCAGAGGTGCTCTACTCATCCAGCAGGGTGATGCCTTCTCCATTGTCGACCTCAATTGTAAGGGGAAGACACCAGTGCACCTGAAGTACGAAAGAATAATGCCTTCAAAGGTAATACATCGGCTTCTAGTCGACCCATGTACTAGCAGCTGCTGCCGCGGGCACAAAAATGGTGGGGAGTGTGGGCACACGCCGCCGGTGCTATTTGAGATGGATATATTGGGCTTTTAGTAATCCATGCTTTTCTCATGTGGGGAGTAAGATAATACTCTCTTCTACTCATATTAATTGTTGCTCGAACAGATGTATCTAGCACATGGTTATGATTTAAGTGGACAAGATGAGAGTAGATTGATTAAGCTTATCTAGAAAAAACAAGCATGATAAATTTTAGTGATACCTAATTAGCTAGTTTTAGGATGGGCTCCAATAGTACATATTTTGATGGAGATAGATTGATGTGGTTGGATTCAACGAGAGAAAGGATATTTATCTCCATCGAGCTAGAGACATAGCTGTACTCATCTTTCATTTCAGTTGTGTGCCAGAAGGCTTAAAATAGTGCTTTTATCAGTGTATCACAATTAATGAGAAACGAAAGAATCGGTCGTTCCATCTAGCACAGGTGAGAGATTTAGTTTTGGATTGTACCTGGTTTACTCCAGCTTGATTACATGCTTTCCGTCCAATTTCAGTCCAGTTTCGGCGGTTTCTTAACTGGAGACGGATATTGTGTGCTTCTAGGAAATTAATGCCGAGCAACTTAATTGTTGTAGTGAACCTTTTGGAATGTTAACTTGCTTTCTTCTAGACATTGCCAACCTTTTAAATATCTGAAATAACCACAATTTTGCTTAGAATTTCAGATATTTTGGTGAATATCAGCATGAGGAACTACCCAAATCAGGAATAACAAAACACATATTTCACCTAGAACAGAGCAAGACGATCTCTGAATTCCAACGTATAGATACGAGTATGAGAGCATAATAATTGTTCTAGTGTTTAAGCCCTTTTGGCAGCATCGGGAAAAAAAGATACCGACGCAAAACACATGATAGATTATAGTGCGATTAAAGGAACAATACTTAACAGTACTAACGGCTAGTAACAGTGGTAAAAGCTATAGTGTTGATTGAACTGACATGGGAGAATCTTGGCCGTTGAATGAAGCGTTGTCAGCCGCAGGATAATTGAAGAGTAAGACACATCACCCAGGATAGGTGAACACCTTCAGAGAACATGTGTAACCATGCTAAGGACGAAACAGCCCCCGCCTCATTCCCTGCGCGAGATCATCTTCTCCTCCTGCAGGGAACTAGTGGTTGGGGCGCACCCTTGGTGCACCCCCTGGGCGGAATCTCTACGGTGCCAGGTAGGTGGCGCCCATTTTAATTTCTTTTTTGCATTGTGTTTGGCACATTACTGGCCTCCAACAAAATTGACGAGCTTAACCACAACCAGTAACAACCTAATAATAGTTTGTAATGTGCTGTTATCTCAAAGAGACTGGCGCCAAACTTCATCAAAATAAAGGAAGAATTTACAGGATCAGTTCAAGGAAAACATGAATTTACAGGGTCAATTTTCAAGAAAACAAAGCTGCAGAGCATGATGATTACACTATCCACATAATACGCTCTCAGTAGGGTGAAACCGACAGGAACATGATTCACAACAAGACAATAATCTTGCAACTCTCCAGGATATCTCATCAATGATAGCCTCAAACTCCCTGTCCGCAAAATTCTGTTCTGTCAAAGATCCTGACATTGTGTTCTTTTCAAAAATTTCGATGAATTGGTATCATCGTAATATCAACATGTTGTTATCAGGCTACTTATAGATGAGCTACCTAAAGTGTAAATAAAACTGAATAGTGGAAAGCAAGCCTGCAACTATTCTGCCCTCTATTCTTCTAAGTACAGGCAAATGAAGTTAATTCTAATTCCTTTTCTAAATAGGCTGCCAGGTGTGGCGTCGAAGGATGCATCACACATCATTTATCAATAATATGTTCTCTTCCAGAGACCTTTACATAAACCCAAATCATGAATACTCTGAACGAGCTTCCAAAGAACAGGAGAATGGTGTCCCACGCTATGGTATAAACGATGTGTTCTCTAGCATGTACCCCCAGCTATAGTAGTGTAGGTTTTTTTTTAGAAAAGGAGGATGACCCCCGGCCTCTGCATCTGGGCGATGCATACGGTCACTTTATTAATTATTCTTACAAGACCTTACAAAGTGATACAACAGTAAGACTAAAGCCGCCGTCTAATCAACAGACTGTCGCTACACCTATCCAGTTGATGAAGGGGCGCAGATAGCCTGGGCCTAATACCAAACAGACATCGCAGCCAAGCCTAACATCTAAGACCTGAGACCCCAACCTAACCACTTGTCGGGTCTGGGGCACACACTGGTCCGGCGTGCTCTCAGAGGCCGCCGCCGCCAACTGCCACCGCTCCATCTTCAGAACTGTATTGATGCATCAACCTTGCTCGGTCTAGCTATCGTTGACGCCACCACGACGCCCAACGGCACCTCCTCCCTGCGCGCAAACAGCTGAGCACGTCGCGGTCGCCACTGATACACCTCAGCGCCATGCTGCCAAGTACCACCAGTCGACACAGCTTGAAGTCCTTGGAAGATCTGTCGTGCGTAGCACCTGCCGATCAGGCATGACAAAGCGTAGCACCTTTCGGTCAGGCATGACCTGACATCTCCACCGAAGCTCCGTGCAAGACGAAGCCGCTCCACCTCCTGCTTCTGACTTCCAGCGCTGCTCCACAAACGATGCTCCCAAGAGAGAAATGACACCGCAGTGCCGCCATCGTCCGATCAGGAAAACCAGATCATAGGGTTTCCCCCGGAGCAGCACGAGTGGGTCGACAATAGTTACAGAACGATGCCTTCATCAAGGTAACGGTGCAGAACGCCGCCATCGTCCGCCATCGGCTCGGTTTTCACCGGCAACTATGTTTCCCCGACTCGCAGCCGGGACTAGATTACAGATCTCGAGATTCGATCATCCAGTCTCAGGTCGACCACCTCCGACGTAGGAGATGACCACCACCGCCATAATCCTCGTGATGTGATGCAGACCCGGAGTGCTTCAGCGAGCCGTCGCGAATCCGATGAGATGCAGCAGTTTGAGGACGTAACGGCAGCTCGGTACGCGCCCCGGCCGCCGCTGCCGCCATCTCGTACTACTCCCGCCGGCTGCAGTCAAACCCCCCGTCACGCCCCGGCCGCCGCTACCCGCCATCCTCGTCGGGAGAGAGATCCAAATCAGGCCGCCGCCGCCTCAGATCTCGGGACGCCAGAGGAGGTCCGCCGCCGCCGCGCCACGGGGCCTTCGCCCAACGACGTTGCCGGCGGCGGCGGAGGGAGGGGTGCACGGGGAGTCGAGGGGAGATCGGGATGTGGCCGCCCGGTGCGGCCCGGCGGCGGCCGCACGGGGTCGGGAGGAGGAGTCGGGGTCGGGAGTTCCTCTCGTGATGTCGGGGTCGGCAGCAGAAGTTCATAGTAGTGTAGGTGGTAATAAATGAGCAGATAGTTGTGTGGAAGCACAAACAATGTATTTGCATTTGGACTACCTACCACATTACGAGTAGTAGTAGGAGGTTATATAGTAATATAGATCGAAACTACTCTACACACGACTGTTGAGAGACGATTCTTGGACGATGTCTTCTTTGAACGGCGTGGATTTGTAGAATAATGCCATCTAATGGGTGCTTTTGTCCATCGTGCATAAATCGTGCAGATATTATCGTCTGTCAATATAGATACACTGAAGAAGCCAATGTTTGCACTTCTAACTAAGTAATTGGTCTGATTTATAAATTACACAGCTTTATGTAGCATCACTGTAATATATGAGAAATTCCCAAGTCTACTTTGTTCATAATCCCATATAGCAACTCCATAGTATTAAATCTGCTATAAGAACCAAATGCATTCTGCATAATGGAGAATATTTCTCAGTAAATAAAACTCCAATTAGTACCAAATAGTCGAGAGCCAGTAATGGCTCTGCATCATCAGCTTGCTACTGATCCTAAAATTGCAAGCAATCAAAGCTTAGTGATAGCTACAAGATCAGACAGATAAATTCAGGTGGAATTGATGAACTGTTGGCATCATCAAGTGAGAATTATAAAAACCAATTTGCTTAGGTAATATCATTGAAACTGTACCAGGCACACTATGGTAAACATTACATGAGAAACTGAAGGAAGGCATAAGTATATATACAATCTTCTTTAAAACCCAAATATTTTACAATGGAATCAGACACTTACAACAAAGTTTGGATTTAATAACCCTCCTTGCACAAAGTTTGAAGCGTTCAAAATAGAGGATGCCTAGGCGTATCATAGCGCCCACCACAGAAACCAAGACCTTCGACAAAAACAATTATTTTCCTTCTATAATTGCCTGCATCAACATCACAATAACTGTTTACGTATATAACACAACAGCGTAATACAATTTTAGGGATACATAAATGATGCTCAGTAATCTGACACGATCCATCATACCTAACCTGGACACAGAGAACTATCACTTGTACATAGCATAATATATTAAAAATCCATATGGACCACTTACATACAGAGAACAATTCATATAGAGCTTCAGCAAAAGAAAGGAAGGAAAACACCTGATTGGCAGTAACACATTGATACATTATTTTTAGAACAGATTGCTCCATGCCAACTTGTTCTGCAATTGGGACAATTTCATAAATACGATTCACTTTAATGTTATAGTTAGAACAAATCATTAACAAAAGGAGAAGAATCAACACTATTTTTGCACTTGACTGTTTAGATTTCAGAGAAAGAGCATAACTACTATGAAACGGAGTAGTACAAACGCTGAATTTTCTTGGGTCCTTCAAATAGGAGTATCAATGTGTGACAATGCAGAAAAGGCATCTTGGTTTAATAGGATTAATAAAATAGCAAGTAAAATTCAGTACATACTGAATAAGGGTGCACCCAAACAGTTCCTAGAACTCAACTGAGGTGGGTGAGGAGATTAAGCACACACCCGACCCCTACAACCAGGTCACTATCATGTTCCCAGTTGGTGAATTTGAAAAGGAAAAGTAATGTTTTTCTTTTTCTTTTGCATATATGTAATTAATATGTAGAATCAGTTTAGGTGTACAATTACCTCGGCAGCTTAACACCTTGTCACAAATAAGACTTGGCTACCAATCCACTATAATATTCTCTAAGCATGCAACTATGCAAAGAACCGCTGGTAGAGCGAACTAACCTACTGGCTTTTGTAGGACATGATAATTAAGTAACTATTTCTCCGATGGAGATTTAGCTGGTTTGCTTTGGTCACCCCAACGCTACACCATGTTTATTTGGTTTCTGATGACCTCCTGTGCGACATCGCTGGTATGTTTTCCTGGCTCGGGATACCAAGATCCTGGATGGGGGTTGTGAAGATGACATCAAGCATGTGATGGCTCTCCTTGGCCAATGGGAAGTCGCCTCCCGATGGACCGGCTGTTCAATGGAGGGCCTCCTTCAGACCTTCAGGTATCACGTAACGAGATCAGCGGACTGGTTTTAATTTTCCTGGCTCGGGATGTGCATTCTAAAGGTTCATATTCAGAAATCTAGTAGCTGCTAAGAGAAGGAAATTTTAGAAGTTATTAAAAGATTGATGAGCTGCACACCTCTGCGTCGCCTAGGAACAACTCATCAATTTCTTAAGCAGTGCCAATCCAGTTTCCTTGAAATGATCTGCTCTTCTCTTAATGAACATTACAGAAAATAGATCTAGTCTCTGGTGCCAGAATATAGAGATCACTTAACACTTTTGATCAAAACTGGAATGGAACATTCGATGCCATTCACATATTTGTCATTGTCAATGATAAAAGGCAACCTTGCCACCCGATTTAACAATACCCTATGGATCCAGACCAATCAAGAGTTGCGCCTAGGAAGATGATCGAGGCAATCATATAATTGACATTACAAAAGTACCTGAAGCGAACTCAAGCCAATAGTTACATCATATTTATGTTTTTCAGAAAACAGCGACATCTCCATTTTGATGAACTTACTATGCTGCATGTTTAATCGATTTTGCAGGAAACGAATGCACAAATGATGATTTCGAGAGACACAAGTTAGGGAGCCTGAATAAAAGGGTTAACTGGGTTACAAAGAGCTGGCATATCAAGTTTCTGAAAGTTATGCTAACCTTCTCTTGCATGAAATAAGGCTCTCTGCTTTCGGTTTTCCGGCACCCGATGCATGTAGCTAGTGTGCCCTCTTCAATTATATCAGCATCAATGAAAACAAAATTAATCTATACGTCAGTGAGCATGGTTTCAGCCAAAATTCTCGTATTTCTTGCGTGCAAGATTTTACAATGGTGACAACAAAATAGAGCGTGTGAAGATTGGCTTAAGCGTCTTGCCTCGTTGGAGGGACGCGCTGCGTGTTTATATAACAGGGGCGCACCTCCCTGGATAGCGCATACAATCGGTTTGGATTACAACTTGTGAACCAAGGAAAGAGAGGGAGAGATGAGGCTACGGTTACAAGAGGATAGATCGATCCTAACAACCTAGCCGGTGCTATATGCTACATTACAATATGTCACGTTACAATATGTTTAACACCCTCCCTTAATCACAACTTGGTCAAGTTGAGATTACGCTTGAATTCTTCAAAATTCTTTGTTGGTAATGCCTTGGTGAATCCATCTGCAACTTGGTCTCTAGAATGAACAAAACGGATCTCCAATCTTTTGTTAGCAACTCTTTCTCGAACAAAGTGGAAATCTATCTCAATATGTTTTGTTCTTGCATGAAAGACAGGATTAGCAGCCAAATACGTGGCACCAAGATTGTCACACCAAAGACAAGGAGCTTGACTCTGTCTTATACCAAGTTCCTTAAGCATGGACTGTACCCAGATTATCTCAGCTGTAGCATTTGCTAATGCTTTATATTCTGCCTCTGTGCTTGACCTTGAGACAGTGGCCTGTTTCTTTGCACACCAAGATATGATATTAGGTCCAAAAAATATTGCAAAGTCACCAGTTGAGCGTCTATCATCAATATCTCCTGCCCAATCAGAATCTGAGAAAGCACTAACGAGGGTAGATGAAGACCTGTTAAAGGTGAGACCAACATTCACAGTGGCTTTCACATATCTGACTATACGCTTTGCAGCAGTCCAATGATTTGTAGTAGGTGCATGAAGAAACTGGCAAACTTTGTTAACAACAAGTGAGATATCTGGCCTAGTAATTGTCAAGTACTAAAGGGAACCTACCAGACTTCTGTATTTAGTGCTATCTTCCTGATCCAGGAGTTCTCCTTCTGTAATAGACAATTTTTCTGTACTAGATAAAGGGGTTGGTGATGGCTTACATCCTTGCAGTCCAACTCTTTTAACAATATCATTGGCATATTTCTCCTGAGAAAGATGCAGTCCATCTCCAAGTTTCTTGACTTCAATGCCTAGGAAGAAGTGCAGGTCTCCTAGGTCTTTAAGTGCAAATTCTGCACCCAAGTCCTTTAACAATCCTGTCACTGCATCATTAGATGAGCTGGTAACAATAATGTCATCTACATAAATAAGTACAAATATAGTTGTGTTTAACTTATTGTAGATGAACAAGGATGTATCAGACTTGGATGGAATAAAACCAAGTGACTGCATTTTCTGACTGAGTCATGAGTACCAGGTCCTGGGGGCTTGTTTGAGCCCATACAGTGCTTTGTCAAGTTTGCAGACATGAGAGGGAGTGTTCTTGTTTTCAAACCCAGGAGGTTGCTTCATATATACTTCCTCTTCCAGAACACCATGGAGGAACGCGTTCTGAACATCTAGCTGCCTGAGAGTCCATCCCCTGGATACAGCAATGGACAAAACCAAGTGGATAGTTGCAACTTTGACAACGGGACTGAAGGTGTCCTCGTAATCTAAACCATACCGTTGCTTGAAGCCTTTTGCAACGAGTCGAGCTTTGTAGCGATCAATAGTTCCATCAGACCTTTTTTTGATCCTAAAGACCCACTTACAGTCAATGAGATTTTTACCTTGTCGTGGGGGAACTAAGTGCCAGGTGTTGTTTTTCAGAAGTGCTTTGTATTCTTCATCCATAGCTTATTTCCAACGTGTGTCACCAAGCGCCTCATGCAAAGACTGTGGTTCACCTGTGGGACATGCCAGACCATACTTGAGAATTTTTTTATAATTCACAGGCTGAGTTACCCCTCTTTGCAGACGTGTCCGAGGTGGTGTAGTAGGCGCTGTAGTAGCAGTAATCGCAGAAGATCCGGGAGAATCCGCAGCAGATCCCCCTGGTGATCCCGAGGCTGGTGATGAAGCAGGCGCCTCTGGATCAGGATTGTCTGTGGCTGAAGGACGTGACGGAGCGGCGCGGTGAAGCACAGAAGATCCGGGCGTCGCGGCATCCCGAGGAGCAGAAGGGGTGGCGCCAGATTCCGGACCAGGTGGGCGCGTCAGGGCCGCAGCGCCTGCAGCGGTCGGCTCATGGGGGCCCGCGCCGGTCGGTTGGTGCGGACGCCGCGCATAGCAGCGGACGGAGTCGGGGAAGCAACTTAGAGACCGCCAAGTGGCAGCCGGTGATTGGTGCGGGTCGGAGGAGGGCTCCGGGTTGGTGGAGACGCGCCGCGTGACCGAGCTGGAGTGGTCGGGGTAGTTGCTGTCAGGCAGATCGCTGGCGCCTGCGGCCCGCACGCGTGCAGAGGGGGTGGATCCCGAAGGGGATAGCCTGGCGTCCTGACGAGGAGCGGATCCCGATGTAGATTTGTCCCCCAAGTCCCTGCACATGAAATATCGCCCTTTTTGGGCTGTTTCTTCATTATTTTCAAATCTGTTTGCTGCATCGCCTTCGCTGTGCTGGTCTGCATCATCACACAATTCAGCCAAGGTATTAGGAGGATTAGTCATGTGATCATTGCAGTTGTGTTCCCCATGATTGCCAACAAGACTCGGAGGTAGAAGAAGGATTTCTTTGCGAAGAAGTGCGCCAGCATTGGGGTGTAGATCAGCGAAAGGAAATTTGGTTTCATCAAAAACAACGTCACGGGATATGTAGACGCGTCTAGTAGGAACATCAAGGCATTTTACGCCCTTGTGTTGGGGACTATAGTCTAAGAAAACACATTGTGTTGAGCGAAACATAAGTTTAGCTGATTGTATGGCCTAAGATTTGGCCAGCATGCACAACCAAAGACACGAAGCGATGTGTAGTCTGGTTTGGTATGGAGGAGTCGTTCAACTGGAGTTTCATTGTTGATGACTTTACTAGGCAACATGTTAATGATGTGAACAGCGGCTAGAAAAGCTTCGTCCCAAAATTTAAGGGGCATGGATGCGCCAGCTAAAAGGGCAAGGCCAACCTCAATAATGTGTTTGTGTTTGCGTTCAGCAGACCCATTCTGTTGATGGGCATAAGGGCATGACACTTGGTGAGAGACACCGAGAGTTTGGAAAAAGGAGTTTAATTTTTCGTACTCCCCTCCCCAATCAGATTGGACAGCAATAATTTTGCTATCGAACTTTCGTTCAACGAGAGCTTGGAAGTTTTGAAACACTTGAAAAACATCGGATCGTTTCTTAAGAAGATAGATCCAGGAGTACTTGCTATAGTCATCAATGAAACTAACATAGTATGTGTGTCTACCAACTGAACAGAGGGCAGGCCCCCATACATCAGAGAAAATGAGTTGCAAAGGTTTGGTAGAAATACTGGTAGAAATTGGATAGGGTAGCTGATGACTTTTAGCTCTTTGACAAGAATCACAAATGGTTTCAATATCACGCTCTCCAACGTATGGGAGCTTATTCTTCCTAAGCAATCGTTCAACTAAAGAAAAAGATGCATGCCCTAGTCTATCGTGCCACCTCGTCGTTGAGAGTTTGGTGACACCATATGCTTGCTTATTGAATCTTCTAAACTCCGGAATCAACGGGTAAAGCCCTCGAACGCATCTACCTCGGTAGAGAACCTTCTTCGTTGCCTGATCCTTGATCAAAAAGAAAAAGGGGTGAAACTCGAGAAATACATGATTATCAATGGCAATTCGATGGATGGAAAGAAGGTTTTTAGATGCACTAGGGACATGTAGTATTTTTCTGAGGTGAATTGGACGATAAGGGGTTTTAACAATTGAATGACCAACATGTTTGATCCTCATACCTGCTCCACTGGCGGTGTGGATCTGGTCTTGACCACGGTACTTCTCCCGCATGGTTACTTTCTTCAACTCACTGGTGATGTGGTTTGTAGCACCATTATCCATGTACCAATTGGTATCTACACCGTATGAAGCTTCAGCAGCACCAGCAACTTTTTCGTCCTGGGAGGAGTCACCTTCATCTTCCTCGAACCTGTACCAGCAGTCTTTGGCAGAGTGGCCAAGCTTACCGCATATCTGACAGCGGATAGCATCGGGACGATTCTTGGAGGAGGAACGGCGGCCCCTGTTGTTGTTGGAGGAGGGCCGTCCGCCGGCACCGGTGCGAGGGGCACCGCCACCGTTGCTGTTGCTGTAGTTTCCGCCGCCGTTGCCCTTGCCCTTGCCGCGCGGCGGACCACGGTAGCGGGAGCCACCACGGCCACCACGAACAGCGACGTTGGCGGAGGACTTGAAGCTGCTGCCGTTGCTGCCTTGGAACATCGCCACGCGCTGATCAAAGTTGCTCATCTGAGCGAACAGATCATCGAGCGTGATAGGGTCGGTGCGGGCGTCGAGGGCCGACACCAATGGCTGGTACTCCATACCCAGCCCGGCGATGATGTAGGAGATCTGTTCGTCCTCATCTAGAGGCTTGCCAGCAGCTGCTAGCTCGTCGGCGAGGCCACGCATATAGGCGAAGTAGGCGCCCACCGTCTGTGTGCCCTTCTCTGCGTTGGAGAGGGCGACACGGATGTTGTTCACGCGCAATCTGGACTGGGAGGAGAACATGTTCGCCACCGCAGCCCAGAGCTCGTGCGCCTTGTGGATGTTGGTCACCTGGACAAGAACTTCTCTGGAAAGATTAACCAGCAAATATGCCAATACCTGCTGATCTTCCCGCACCCAGACTTGATGAAGAGGGTTCGGCGAGGCTGATTCCTTGCCGTCTTTGTCCTTGGTGATGATGAACTTCTCTGGTTCTTTGATCGTCCCTTCGGCATAGCCGAAGACACCAGCCCCGATCAGCTGTGGCGTGACCTATGCCCGCCAGAGGACGTAATTTGTCCGGGTCAGCTTCTCTGTAACCTGACCATTGAGGCCGGCCAGAGGAGCGCTGGTGGAGGAGGAGGACATGGCGAGCTCGTGGGTGGAAGAACGATGGATGCTAGATGTATAGGAAGAGGGAGGCTCTGTATACCATGTGAAGATTGGCTTAAGCGTCTTGCCTCGTTGGAGGGACGCGCTGCGTGTTTATATAACAGGGGCGCACCTCCCTGGATAGCGCATACAATCGGTTTGGATTACAACTTGTGAACCAAGGAAAGAGAGGGAGAGATGAGGCTATGGTTACAAGAGGATAGATCGATCCTAACAACCTAGCCGGTGCTATATGCTACGTTACAATATGTCACGTTACAATATGTTTAACAGAGCGTACTTGGGCGCCTTCCTTGTGGTTGCCGACCTTTGTCCCTGCTTTCTCTGCCTCACTTGCAAAGATCACATAAATGGGAGTGGCACATCACTGAGGACGCAGACGATGTGCGAAGTCAAATCAACCTGCAACGCAAGAGAAAGAGAAGCCTCAATGACAGACCTAGGTGCTGCCCGGACACCAATTTTCATGCGATTTTCTCATATCCCACCTCAAGAAAGCACACGATTTGGACCTAATTAAATCTATCAAACAGGCCAGACAAGGTCAGACAGACGATCCTACTTGAATAACTGAGGTATCTTGTCATTCCTATCCGCTCTCAGCACCATCATCTCGACCTGCGCTCTGAGCTCGCTAAGCACATTCCCTAGCAAAGCACTTTCTTCTTGGCATCTGAGCATTAACTATTGTTGTTATATCTATGTGCCTAAAAAGTGTAGCCCAACTCTGCAACAAGACATGCACACACACCCACATTGTTAATGGATAATGTCAGGTACACACATCCCATCAAAATTGGCCACCGTCACATTCAAGTGTTTAGTATCATGAGATTGACATCTAACTCGGTCGTTTCATCAGTCATGTTGTTACTTACTCTGTCGTCGCTTTATTTTGGACATTGACATGCCACCTAATTCTTGTGACATAGCTTTTGACACCTGATAATATGATACCAAGGTTAATTTGTCCAGCCAGTGCAACTAAATAGTATCTACGTACGTACCACTGTTAATTAATTTTCACCCTACGAAAAACTAAGTTGCACAGAACAATTGGGTAAATCGAACCACACTCACAAAAAATATATCGTAAATCAAACCAATCATTATTGTTGTTTCTGAGATACAGTTTCATCAGTTCGTGAAACAAAAGTGCTCTGAACATTCCCAAGCTAGCATGTCCTATTACAGAAGCAGCATCATGCCATTCACTAGTTTCCATTTACAGTCAGGCACCTTATTTAGATAAGTATATATCCAGACATCTCAGTGGGGAGAGAGCACGAATCAGTGGGTGTATGCCGAGTGCTCCCAGCGTACAACAAAAAGAAGGGGGGGGGGGGGGGGGGGGGGGGGGGGGGCTGCAGGTCGCCGGTTGAGGTCTAGTCGAGGGCAGACGCCGTCGAGGTCCAATCCCAACAGATCGGGCCGACTCCGCAGGGCGTGGAGGCGGGGCTCGGCCTGCCATCGACGAACAACGGCCGGGGATGGGGTGGTGGAGCTGGAGCCAGCACCGTCGTGGCCAACCTTTTCAGCCGTGCGTGACGAAGAGGATGGGCTGGAAGAGGAGGGTCTCGGCTGGCCTCCGCCGCACGCGACCGTGGATGGAGTCGCCTGGGCTCTCCCGTAGCACCCTCCCGGATGCGGCAACGTTGAGGAGCCCGCCGCAGCAGCGGTGACGCAGGGGGTGTGCTCAGAGGTGGAACTCGTCCAGTTGAGCGCCAACGAGGAGGAAGGGACGGAGCGCAGTCAGGGGATGGGGGAGGTGGTCCCTGGACGGGAGAAGGAGAGGGCACCAGGCGGGGTTGGTATAGGCGAGGAGGAAGGACGGAGGCAACGGCAGTGGCTGGAGAACCAGAGAAGAAGAGAGGAGGCGGCGGCCGACTAAGTTTTTTTACCGGGGCCGGGATATATCGGTGCTTGATCCACCCTCCGTCGTTTTCATCAAGATCTGTGTAGGTTTTATACTCTATTTTCAGATATCAGACTACACATAGCAATACATATACTAGTGTCAGATATTGTCAGCTTTTACAGAAGAGAGGGAGTTAGAATAGAGACAACGGTGCATGCATGCATGCATGCATTCACTCACGGGATACATATGACATGCATTTTATTTTCATCTTCATATTTTTAATGACTTATATCTTTTGAACCAATTGTCCATTATTGAAACTTTTTGTATATTTAAATTTGTGGTGACAAGATCTACAGAACAATATCAATTTTGGATATGTTTGAAATATATTTTATTTTATATGTTTCAATTATCTTTGAAATCACATTCATAAAACACTAAATTGTTTCACTATTTCATTAAAGTTTTTTCTAGTGTTTCGCTCATTTTCACAAACTGGAATATGAAACTCACAAAGACACGTATATATTTGATATAGTAGTAAAATAGAAGTTTAATATATTCAATTTAGACGTGTTTGACTGCAACTTAGACGTGTTTGAAATACTCAATTTCACATATTTTAAATAAACCTATTTCACCTAATTTCTTATTTTTATATTTTAATTATCTTTTAATATCACTTTCATAAAACATAAGATTGATCCTCTATTTCATAAAAGTGTTTTTGACTGTTTCGCTAATAGAAGTTAAAAAATCATTTCACTCGTTTCAAAATAGATTTCATACATTTCAGAAAACACATTACTCTCATTTGCAATACTAATTTCACTGCAAATTTAAGAAATATATTCCGCTCATAAAAAATATCAGTTTCAAACACTGAAAAATTAGTTTCACAAAAAAAATTATTTTTATTTCACTTTTATTCAAATAACTTATTTCACTCATTTCAGAAAACACACTGCACTCATTTACAAAATATAGATTTCACCCATTTCACTAGTTTCAGAAAACTGATTTCACTCATTACAAAATATATATGAGAAACTAATTTCACATCGTATTTATGAAAAAAAAAACATTGAAACATATTTCACTCAGCAGAAATATCAGTATCACACAATGAAAAAGTCGTTTCACACCAAAAAGATATATTTCACTTTTTTCAAATAACTCATTTCACTTATTCAGAAAACACACTACAGTCGCTCAATTGAAATAATATATTTCACTTGTTTCAAAAAACTGATTAAACTTATTACAAAAGATAAATTTCACTAGTTTCGGTAAAACACATCACAGTTACTCCATTGAGGAAACAGTTTCACAAGCTAGAATATGAAACTCACAAAGAAAACTATATTCGGAAAAGTGCATCAATCATTTCAATAACTAATTTCAATTATTTCAAAAATTGTAATTTGAAATTAGTGAAATTAATATTTTGATACGATTGAAATAGTAAAAATTAAACTAGTTTAAATATATCCAAGATTGGTATCATTATAAAGATCTTATGTTCAAGAATTTGAATATATGAAAATTTTAAATAATAGTACAAAGCTGTAAAAAATATTGGTCATCTAAAAATATAACCAAAAATAAAATGCATGGATTTGTTCGAGAGAGAGGAGAGATGCTGCATGCATGCGTACATCCACTGCAAAAAGTACTGCCTCTCCCTGACATGGACCCTACTAGTGTGACATTGATTTGACTATATACAAAAGGTCACCTGTCTGAATACATGATTATACATATGGATGGGCCCTACTTATGCACAGATCATAAAGCATCTGGAGGGTGGATGCGGCTCCGGTACATCCCGCCTCCGGTAAAAAGGAGTTTGCGAGGCGGCGGCGGCAACGAAGAGAAGGAGTGGGGAAGACCCGGGTTAGGTTAGGATTTCTACTACTCTGGCCAATCCTGTGTGCGGAACGAGACGACTTGACCAATCCCTGGTCACGTTTGTTTTTTAGTTGATCCTACGTGGATAGCCCAAGCGAGCGCTCCTTGCGCGACTGTTAATGGGTTTGATTGAGGACGCGTGCTGCATGCATGGAGGGCATTAATCTTGCACTACAGTGACGCAGCTGCCCATCGAGGTCGAAACCAGAGGCGGAGCCAGAAAATTTAGTCATTGGGTTCACTCATTAATTCGTCATGAGGATTCGATATGAAATAACGAAATACACAGTCTAATTTTGCACCGTCTTAACACATCACCCAAACCAACATAATGAATAGACATTTGATATAACTTACCACATATTTTGTTACATTAAAAGCAGAAGAAGACAGAACATGCCTGTTGAATAAAAATTAAAAAAAATCACCTATTAACATATTAAATATAGTAGTGCTGAAATAACTTCGTAGCTCGAGGTGTAGTATCTCATCTACCTGAAAACATTGAAAAAAATGACAGCTTAGTTTGACAAGTTTTTATAAAATATCATCAAACGAAAGAAGTTTGTAAAGTCACTCATATTTAGAGTTTTTCCTTTTGAAGTTTCGCCATCTTAAAAAGATCAAAAACTACATCGTTACTAATAATAGACATAGCTTTCTCCACATAGTAAATTCAATAATCACTTATGAACAGATCACCCATTTTATTGTACAACTTTTTCTTAACAACACTCAAAGATGAAAAGCATCTTCGCACTAATGTTGTCGCAACCGGAAGTTGAAATTGTCTTCTGATCAGCCAGATAGTAAAGTGACCCGTCTAAATTAATTTCTCTGTGTAGATGGCTTCGGCACACTACTTGCAGTGAAATTCGACGCACTTTGCTTACTTAAAGGCGAGAGAGCCTAGTTGGAAAGGGAATAGGAAAGACTGAGGACGTGCAGCTGCCTTTTTTGAGGGTTGTCTGCTGTGTACTAATACATCTTTTTATGAGAGAAATAAGTCACGAACAACTCTGGGCAGTGGACCGGTGGTCACGTAGACAATTAGCTTGTTGGCTTTCGGGCCTTTTGACGGGGCCAGCATTTATTTTTTAATGGGTTCACGCCACTAAATACTCCATCCTTCCATCTATATAGGGCCTAATGCATTTTTCAAGACCGTCTTTGATTATTAGTAAGATTAATAATACATGAGATGTATAATGTGAAAATTATATCATTAGAAGCTTCTTTCATGTACGAATCTGACGGTATGCTTTGTGTAACTTGCATGTCATATTTTATTGCTCTAACACTTGGTCAAAGTTAGCCTCAAAAAACGCATTAGGCCCTATATAGATGGAAGGAAGGAGTACCTGTACATGTGTACGTAGCATACAAAAGTCGTTGGGTTCAGCTGAACCCAACAGTTACACGCTGGATCCGCCGCTGGTCGAAACGGGCTGCCTCATCGCTCTCAATATGATCAAAAGCTCCGGACACGGAGCGGTCTCGCTACTCCATGTTGGTTGATCAAATTTGTAGATTCGTGAGGGAAGGGAGCTTTTAAGCTAGCTCATGTGTGTAGAGAGCAGAATGAAAGTAGGCACTATCTAACTTCTTTTGTTAGAACTGAGAGTTGCATGGTTGTGTGGCTGGGGTCGCGGCCGAGTAAGGTCCCTGGTCTTTGTAAGAATGATCTAGCTCATGACTGGTGAATAAAAACTCCCTTTCACCCACACACACAAAAGATGGTTAAGGCCAAAGCCCTTAGATACGAACCGTCAAAATTTCTACAAACAACACCGATGGAGCCCTCAATCTAAATTGCAGCATTGCATGCAATAGATTGTTTGTTTGTTTGGGCAGCGCTATGTATCGCTCATAGCGAGACCTAGCATGCTCTCGCGTCAGGCGCCTCCGTAAGGTCTTGTTCGGTTACACCGTTTGTCAAGAGGATTAGAGAGGATTTGGGGGAGGATTTGGGGGGATGTTGACTTGTAGGGGATTAAATCCACCTCAATCCTTGCCAAAACCCCTTCACATCCCTGTCAACTGAATGCAGCCTAAAGGGCTGGCTCAGGCGCGCGACAGGTCACGACCTTGTTATTTTTGTTTTTGTTTACTTTCGTTTTTACTTCCAAATATTCTAACTATATATATTACAAGAAACACTTCACATAAAACATTTGAAAAAATGCTAACCAGGCATTTAAAAATGATAAACTTGTATAAAGAAGATGTTTCCCATGTATACGAAAAAATATAAATAATATATAATGTGTGTAAAAAATGATCATTTATATAAAAATGTTAAACAAGTACTCCCTCCGTAAACTAATATAAGAGCGTTTAGATCACTAAAAAATGTTAATCAAGCATTCAAAAAATGTTAAATTTGTATAGAAAAAAATGTTGACCATTTATTAAAAAATGTTACACTCATACTTGAAAATGCTAGTCAATCATTTAAAAACTATTTAAAACATGTATAGAAAAAATGTTGACCATGTATTCAATTTTTATATCCTATATTTGAAAAATATTAAAATGTGTATACAAATTATGATGGCCATGCATTCAGAAAATATTAACCAAGCATTTAAAAACTGATAAATGTGTATACAAATGTTTTTCATGTATACGAAGAATATATTGCAAAAATATAAAATGTGTGTGAAAAAGTTAATCTTGTATTTAGAAAATGTTAATCATGCATTTGAGACTTTTTATTAAATAAGTACTTGAAAATGTTAATCAAGCATTAGAAAAATGTTGAATGTGTATACAAATAATTGCTGGCCATGGGTAAAAATGATAATTTTGTATTTCATAAATGCTAATGAGGTATTTAAAAATGTTAAATTGTGTATTGAAAAAATGTTAACCATGTATTTCAAAAAACATGTTAATCAAGCATTTCAAAAATAGTAAAAATGTGTGCAGAAAAAGTTTTAACCATTTTATTGAAAAAAATAAAACTTGTATTCTAAAATGTTAATCGGGCTTTACAAGTATGTTCTTGATGTATATGAAAATGTAGACTAAAAACCAAAAGAAAAAAAGGAAAACAAAAGATATGAAAATCGAAAAAGAAACAAAAAACCAAAGAAAAAGAGAAAAGCAAAAAACAATTGCAAAAAGAATGTAAAATATGAAAAACTGATTAAGAAAAAGACAAAAAAACTAACGGTTCAAAACCAAGAAAGAAGGAAAAATCCGAAGAACAAAAAAAATTGAGAAAGAAACAAAAGAGGAACGAAAGGAAAAAACCAGAGTATAAGAATGAGAAAAAACATGAAAAAACCATAGAAGAAATAAGCAATCCAAACAAAAAGCAAAAAGAAAAAGAAAACAAAACAATATGAAGTATAAAAAAGGAAAAAGAAAAACAGGGGAAGAAACAAAAGGCAACCGAAGAAGAAGAAAAATAAAACATAAAAAAATAGGCGTAATTATGGAAACAAGGAAAACAAAAAATACGAAGAAAACCGAGATAAGAAAAAAAATCCGAAGAAATAAAAGAAAAACATGAAAAATGAGACATAAACGAAAAAAAACGGTTGAAAACCTAGGAAAAAGAGAAAAAAAAATCAAATGTAGCAGATGAAGGCTACCAACAACGATCGAAAGAAACAAAATAGACAATCTGGCCCGTCCCAATGTATACGTATGGGGAAAAGCTTTCAGGCGAGGATGCGGTGTTTTGGGTGCAACTAACCAAGAGGTACCCCATGCGGGAGCCCGGCGCTGTTAGTCGCCGCCACGTGTCACGTGCTGGGTCCTCCGTCGTGATTTTATTTTTTTTCTGTTTTTCTGTATGCGTATCCGGGTTTTAGATATATTTTTTCTGGTTTTGCCAGTGTTCCCTAGGCTTTGGAGAAAAAAACTGAACAAATATGTTTTTGTTCTTTCACGAGAAGGACATGTTGTTGGCCTCTAGGAAAGAAAAACATTATTATTTTTCTTTTGCGAGAGGCACAGATTTGCTTCTTTTGAAGGCACATGCTTGGTTCTGCAAGAGGCACAACTAGAAGGAAAAACATGTTCTTTTTCTTTTGCTTCTTCTGCGAGAGTCACACGTGTGCCTCTCAGAAAAGGAAAAAGTGAAAGAAAAAAAATGGTGCTTTTGACTAGTTTATTTTTCTGGGAAAAAAATTCGTCAATACCTATTAAGATGGGATCTAATTTCGAAGATCTCGACACGCTTTGGAAATGGTTCGCAATTTGAACGAACGGTTTAAGAGCTAAAATATTGTGATTAAACTAATCTAGAAAAAAGAAAAACTACCAAGTTGCAACAAGTAGTGCGCATGCAATGCGTCACTTGCCACAACCTAGAAAGTTTTTTTAAGGCAGGGTGACCTTTAAAATCGACCCCTTGATTAGTTTTTTTAGAATCGACACCTTAATTGGTTTTTTTTATAGATTTGGCCCCTTAACTAGTTTTTTTAGAATCGACCCCTTAATTAGTTTATTTAGAACGACCCCTTAATTGGTGATTTCAGGTTTTTTTAACACTAACGAGGGAGCTGGGCCGGCCCATTGTAACCCGAAGCTCTGTTTCGGTCTCCTTCAGTGCTCCTTGCCTCGGCGGCGCCGCCACATGCGTCCACCGCGGGTTCCCCGGCGCCGGCGCCGGCGCTCAGGGCGAGGGGAGGACGGGCGGCCGGCTGCATACCTGCGAGAGGGATGCCAACGCAAGACAGCCCCGCTTCAACTTTCTTCGCGGCCTCTAGAGAAGACCGCGACCACTACTGGAAGCAAAGGACCAGCGGCATTGTTCGGAGAAATGAAGGAATCCGCCGTTCCCAAGGTGAGAGATTTTTCTTGAAAGGTACCTATCTGGTTTACTTCAGCTGTTACATGTATTGTCTCAAAATTGTTTTGTTTTAAACAATAGACACTGCGAACCTTTCAAGCATCTAAAATAACCACAGTTTGTTCAGAGTTTCAGAGATTTAATTCGAATTGAGGAACATTGGTTGGGTGAAGCAGGTATATAGAAGACTATAGGAGCACAGTTTTGCTCTCAGGTGTGTAGCAACATAAACGACGCAGGCATTTTAAACTGCATAATGCAGATAATAATACTCACCCTGATACCACAATGCTAATACTTTGTCCTTGTACGCACAAGAGCAACAGCGCTTGATTTTTATTGAAGGAACTATATTTTTTTGGGTGAACAAATGCTAACAACAGCACACCACAGAACACAACACAACAACACTTAACTGGAATCTCAGAGCGGCCTGAACAAACACACACCAGTTCAATCACTGTAGTGTACTTAATAACTTACACAACAGACAAAATAAATCAAATACTCAGGAGTGGAACTGGATGGCAATAATCCTTGAAGAATGAAATTCTTTTCGTGAGAGACATTTCTGCCCCAGAATAAGAGCAGCCTTGAAGCATCCGGTGAGGTCGGCCAAGGAGCAAATGTGTATCACCTCCTAAACCTAAGTATTGATTAGGTTTGCTATCAAGATAGGCTTGTTCTTGTTTGCTGCAATTGCTTTTTCCACACTTTGCGGGTCAAACTTGCCTGTCAGCTTGAGCTCTTGGAGTCTGGGAAGGTCCTCAATCCCGGAAAGAGATTGTTCACCATTAGAAGACCAAACTAACTTTTTCAGCTTAGGAGAGGCCTCTTTGTCAAATCTGATACTGGTAACGGCTGAGCACTCAATGTCAAGGAACCTGAGACTTTGAAATGCCTTTTCTTTGAAGGTGGGTGTACTTTCATAGCATGAGTCTTGTCGGAGCCTAAGCAGGGACAAGATTGTGAGCTGGCCAAGGATTTCGAAGTCACCATCCGTTATGCAAGTCGCATGCAGGGTTATTTTGGTAAGTACCTTGAGATATTTAATCCACGGAGGCAATCCGTTTTTGAGACCACTGATTTTTAACTTCTGAAGATACCTCGGATAAGCGGATGCATTTTCATTGCTCATGGTCTCATTCTCTTCGCCGGTAATTGGTCCTGTGACTCGGATTGACAGTGAGCGAAGACATCCAAGATTTCTAGTTGCATGGTACAAATGCCTAAGGACTGATATTTCACATCCACAGAGAACCACACCCAACTTAACCAACCGGAGTAGGTTGCCAACATGTTTAAGTTCACTGCCATCGCCAGAAACTGCAATGTGAGATAGCACCTGCAATTCTGTCATGTCCCCAATATATTTGGGCATTGACACAGTGAGAAACGTCTCTTTTGATTCGACGTTACCTTGGTCTGTGTCTTCAGTGCAGTGGCCAGCAAGTAGATGCTTTAGCTTTGGCAGAATAACGGAATTTTTGGCAAATGCTTTTACTTTTGTTTCACGAATGTCCAAGGTCTCTAGGGACTGAAGCTTGTCGAGCTGCTTTGGTAGTTCAGTAATGCCAGTTTTCCGGAGGCTCAAGTACCTAAGGTGGAATACATGGTTGCAAATGTTTTTCATATGGTGGTTCGTCAATTCACTGCAGTTTTCTAGATCAAGCACTTCCAGAATCCCCAAGTGACTTGACGAAGGAAGCGACTCCAAGAACTCTTTAGTGGCATTGGACTGTTCAACTGTTGTTTTGTAACTTGGATTGAAATGGCTACACATATTCCAACATGATTTAGAACGAGTTGCCTGTAGTTGCTTCTCAGCTTGCTGCAGTTGCTTCTCAGCTTGCTGCAGTTGGCCTTGATAGCGAACCGAAAGGCGATGAGCCAAGTCAGGGTGATAGTTGTTGTTTACAAAATGATCTTCAATTGCAATCTGTGTAACAATGTCAAAGTTGACGGGATCCATTGTGCAGCTCTTCACCTTTCCTGTAACATCCATATCCTTCGGTGTAAGAAACCCGTGGGCGAGAAGCAGATCAAAACAGTGGCCAGCTTCATGCAGTGCACTTGGTCTACTTCGCTTTGCACTCATGCCTTCAACGGCCCATCTTCTCACCAATCTCGCACGTTTAAAGATGGTATCTTTTGGGAAAATAGCCAGATATAGCAAACAATTCTTGCAGTTGCTAGTCAGATTACAGAACTTTAGTACTTACTTGCCTTGCATTGTTTGATGATGGTGTTGCGGAGTTATCCAGGTTGTCACACAGATTCTGCAGATCAGCTTTGGTCTTATAAGGATTGACATAGAGAGCACGCAGAAACAGCACGATTGTCAAGGGTCTTGAGACAATTTCCTTTAAAATAGGCTGCAGATCGTTGCTTTGATTGTCACTATCCATTAGGGCCATTGTGTTGGATAAGTAGAAATAACTATCTTTATTGCTCAAATCTAAGTATTCATTGGGAGAAAATGAGTGGGCCACATCAATCGAACGCGTGGTAATCAGTATGGCACTACCGGAAGAGCAATTCTCATGGGGGAAAGCAGATTTGATGCGATTCCATAGAGATCTTTCCCAAGATATACCCCAGGCATCATCAATCACAAGCAAGAACCTTTTACCTTTCAGGTGCTGCTGAAGCAGTGCCATAAGCTCTTCCTCCTCCTTGCCATCCAAGTCGAGCTGATCTGCTGGACTGGCCAGTTCTTTCAGGACTTTCTGGAAGAAATCTGAAGTTTTGCCTGAGGAACATATCCCTACGCAGATCCAGGCCTTGCAGTCAAATGAGCTCACGGCACTGTGCCAAACTATCTGAGCACTAATCACGTGCCCTGGGGAGATCCAGACCTTGCAGTCAAATGAGCTCACGACAGAAGGATCTTTCCAAGCACTAATCATAATATAAGTTTTGCCTATGCCACCGAATCCTACAACTGCTATAACTTTAAGGTTGTGTTGCCCGCCGCCGCCATCTGTCAGCAACTTTACCAAGGCGCCCTTATAGAAGGAGAGTTTTTACAGTACATCATACTACCGGAAATAATGGGTAGTATATAGTTGATCCAACGGTTAATACGGGTTCGCTCGGAATTTGGCTAAGTGCAGATTGGTAATTTCCTATATTGGATAGATTTATTTCCATGTTTGAGTCATAATGATATACACAAACAATCCCTAAAAAAAGATACACAGACAAAGGGAAAAGACAAGCCATCTCCTCGACGGCACACGCCGCTCACAGGTCATCCGTCATCTGCTGCCGTGAGCTCGCCTCATACAGCCAGTCCCACGATAAACGCCCTCGCTGGGCGCTGCGTGCAGGTCGTCCGCCATTCGAGGCCGGCAGTCCGACTGCGCTCACCAGCCACCCGGCGCACGCCCTCGCCTTAGTGTTGAGTGGGTCGATGACAGCAGTCAAAGGCATCTCTACCATTCAGCCAAAGATTGGAGTGCTCCAGCGTCCAGCGTCCTCTCTCGTCGTTGAGCGTGAACCGTGAAGGATCTGAAATGTAACTGGTCGATCTCCAGTAGCGCAGCCTGCCGGCGCTGACTCGATGTGCCGGTGCTAACAAGCTGCTTCAATATTGTTCCCTTGTCATGTGTATTGCCTGTGTGTTCCTCCGTATTAAGCTAGCTCAGATCGATCAAGTAGCCAGCAGCGATTGTTTGGTACGTGTTAGCTGGCCTCTGCACGAAGCATCCACCTGCATGAGCTGATCCTGACTGAGCTGATCGAGCTAACTAGGAGTAGTACGTACGCATGTATTGCCGAAAACTATTGGACAACATCGTTGAGGTCATGGCGTACGCCAACAGGCCGCTCGACGGGCCAGAGCTCAGGCCAATCGCTGAACGGGACGACGCAGGCGGCGCCCCAGCTCTCGACCAGAGCCGGTCTGTATCAAGTGCATCCGCCACTCAGCCGGGAACGGGGATGGAATCACCAGCTCGTGCCAATCATTATGTGAAAAAAATCCCCATCTACCGGAAGTCTAAGATTGATCGAACAAAAAACTACCTAAAATACCCCTAACCACCCAATATACTACCAGAAATTTGATGTAGTATTGCCATATCTGAGCCGTCCAACCACAAAAATAAACGGCCCAAATTGACTTGATGTACCGTAAAAGGTCTCGGAAGGAGATGCTCTTACCAATCCGGTCTTCCTGAGGTAAGTGAGCATCGGCCAAGGCGCGCCGCCGAGCATCTTCCTGCTCCTTGCTGTCATCATTTTCGGCAGATTGCCACCCTGCCTTCTTAACATTTGAACGATCAAGGTTGCTATTAGCAGGTACTTTGACGTCGTACCTCATGCGCCTCCCGCCCACCTCGCAGGACCAGATCTTGAGCTCCGGGATCTGATTGGCGATTCGATGACGCGTCGGCAGCGTCCACACCAACTTGGGAATCCGTCGCAGGTAGCCTAGGAATCCTGGCTCCCTGCGGCCAGCACCGATGCTCCGGATGTACCGATCGATGCTGTTCTGGGAGGCATAGGCGACCTCCGCGACTTGCTTCATCCACGCTCCGACTTGGTGGTCCTCCTCGTCGGCCTCCGCAACATGCAGGAGGAAGCCGTTCATGCTCTCCATCTCGTCCTTGATGAACTGCACGTCGCTGCGGACGCCACCAAGCAGCTACACCTCGTCAACGAGGACCGATGTCAGACGCCCCAGGAGGGAGTCCACGGCGCCCTGCGCCGAGCCCAGGATCATGTCCGCCATCCTTCCGGTCGATCGATCTCCCGGTTTGTCGACAAGGATATGCAAGGTTGCCGGCCGGCAAGGAGCAAACCTTTTAATGGAGGATGTGTAGCTATGGGCGGACGGCTGCGGGGGGGGGGGGGGGGGGGGGGGGTGTGTGGTAAAGGGCACATTGGCGGTGGCGTGGAGAGGCTATGTAGACTTAGGTGGACGGTTAGGTTGCGGTCGCCTCGCCGGTTTCCCGTTGGGCTCGCCGCTGGCTCTCTCTGTGTGGGGAAGAAGGAAGGGAGGGATGGCGGGGTATCAGTGCGCTGTGATGGCAGGGCCTGGGTAAATTTAGCCACTGCCTGTCACTGGGATGTCATGCTATGTTTGTGTGTCTGCGGCGTGATCTGACCCAATCGACCTTCTCTTGTTTCCTTTTCGTTCATTTCCTATGTCAGGCAGGTAACTCTTTGCCCAAGGTTCAAAGTAAAAAAAGAAAAGTTAACTCTCGACCCCACTCCAGATTTTGTAAATCGCAATGTTGCTTTGGCTTTTCTTTTCAGTGGTCGCCTTTTGTTTTTCTGCCACTTTATTGGTTCTGTTTACTCGTCTTTCGAGGCATCTGTTGTTGCTGCTATATGTGGATTGTATGATGATTACTTCAACTTGAAGAGAAATGTCCTTGGCTTGCTTGGGCTCTTTGGTCTTCAGAAGTGCGCCGCCGCTTTTCGACAAATGCGGATTTTATTGTCTCAAAATGAAGCATTAAGAGGATACAAATACAATAAGCACATCCGGCCTCCGTATAGTTAGAATGCATACATCCACCACCACACACACACACACACTAAAACACGAGGCAATAGCAAAGTCATATACGACCAAAGCTATATGTAGGAGATGAAAAAAATCCAAAGCAATCTGATCTGTAATTCGCAAGCTACAACATCACTGAACTACCGAAGCAGCTCGACAAGCTTCAGTCCCTAGAGACCTTGGACATCCGTCACACAAATGTACAAGCATTCGCCAAAAATTCAGTTTTTCTGCCAAAGCTAAAGTATCTACTTTCTGGGTATTGGACTTATGAATGGATTATTGTAAATGGTCTCGTCCAATTTAAGAAGACGCTTTGCACCGTGGCAATGACCAAACATATCGGGGACATGACAGAATTGCAGGCGATATCTCATATTGCAGTTTCTAGTGACGGCAGTGAACTAAATTATGTTGGCTACCTACTCCAGTTAGTTAAGTTGGGTGTGGTTGTCTCTGGAAGTAAAACATCATCAGTCTTGAGGCATTTGTACCATGTAACTGGAATCTCCGATTTCTTCGTTCACTGTCAATCCAAGTTGCATTCAGAAGCTAAAAATTAGTGGCCTGAAAAATGGATTGCCTTCATGGATTGAAAAGCTCAAGGTACTTACCAAAATGACCCTACATATGACTTTCATAACAGACGATGACTTCAGAATCTTTCGCTGGCTCACAAGCTTGTCGCAGCTTACGCTCCTAAAGGAGTCATACAGTGAAAGTGCCCTTACCTTGAAAAGAGATGCATTTCAGAGTCTTGAGTTCCTTGACATTGAGTGCTCAGCCATTACATGTATCAACGGATTGAGCACCTACCAAGACTCAAGAAGCTCACGCTGGAAGGGATATTTGACGTGGAAAGTGTGGAACAAGCAATTGCAGAAAACAAGAACAATCCCACACTTGTAAATTTGCTCCTTCAAGACTGATTTCGATGGACGCCTCAGTGCTGCTCTTATTCTGGGGCAGAAATGTATCTCAAGAAAATGATTTCATTCTTCGCGGATTATTGAAATCCAGTTCCACTCATAAATATTTTCGCCACAAAGGATAAATTTTGGACCCCCATAGCTAGCGAACGTTCACCAGTTAGGGTGGCATTTGCGAACCCCCCAGATGGCATTTTATGTGTGTTTGTGTGAGCTGGGGTGGCACTTTGCAAAACTGCCATGGCAGTTCCTTCCTTTAAGGGGGTTTTGGGTTTTTTGAAAGAAAGGACATATGGTGGAAAGATTTGCAAATCTAAACAACTCAAGTCTCGAGAACCATTGAATGGCTTCTAGCGGAAGAAGATTTGTGGCTCTCGGGTGCCACACACCCCTATATGAATCTAACACTAAAAGACATATTATGAAATTTTAAAAAAATCTGAAATTTTGGGATATGAAACCCGGGTGCCCGTTGTACACATGTGTTCAGTTCCGTGGGGAATGGGTGCCTGTGGTAATGTCAGGAAAAAAAACAAAAAAATCCGCATGTGTAGAAAAAAACACTAGGTGTAACACATGTCAGACGTAATTCCTGCGTCGCGGATACCGCGGGCACCCATTTCCTACGAATATGAACATGAGTGTACAATGGGACTCAGGTTTCATATCCCAGAATTTCAGATTTTTTATAAATTTCCTGATATTTTTTAATGTTACTTGTATATAGGGGTGTGTGGCACCCGGGTGCTTCAATGCATTTCCCGGCTTCTAGCCCATTATAGTCAATGGAATTGGCCTGAATGCTTGATTCCTTCCCGTTCCACTAAGCAAAACTGACGCCCTGACTATATCCTTCGAGCTCCACATCTTCAGATCCAGACACCAGAGTCGATCCAGGCACATCCTTCATCGAAAAGTCTGCTCCTAGCTGGCTAGCTCCTTGCCGGCCGCAAGGTTTGCATTGCCCTCGTTGTATCTTGAATCGACAACCAAGTGCAGCCAGTGCGCCGTTGACTCCATCCTCGGGCGTGTCACATCGTCCCTCGTCAACGAGGCCCTGCTGCTCGATCGGTGGCATCTGCAGCAACAAGCGATTCATCAAGGATGAGATGGAGAGCATAAATGGCTTCCTCAAAGACAATAACGCATGATAATCACTAGCACAAACTATTAACACCCCCCCACCCACCCATACTAGTTCAGCGATCAAGGGCCTAATGCGTTCTTCAAGACTAACTTTGACCAAATGTTAGAGCAATAATATATGACATGCAACTTACACAAAGCATACCGTCAAATTCGTATGTGAAAGGAGCTTTCAATGATATACTCTTCACATTATGCATGTCATGTACTATTAATCTTGTCAATAGTCAAAGGCGGTCCTGAAAAACATACTTAAACCTACCTAAGATATCTTGGTGAATTTTTGTCGAGACCGGTTTGCATCACTTGGTATTGAGACATACTAAAACTATGTTTGGTGAATTTCTACTATAGGACTATTCGACAAAGCGAGCGGTTTGGTGAAGAGATATATGTTAGCTGTGGGTGGTGAATGCATACTACATTTGAGCGGGAACATGGAATGCAGTCATCACCCACGGCCATGATTAAATGTAGTCTACCAATATGATGTGAGTTGAGTTTATCTTTTTTCTACCGTCGTTGATCTCGGCGGTAGGATAGCACAACCTACCGCCAAGGCCATTGACGATAAGACTTAACTGCGCCGTTATGTCTGTTTAACGTGGAAAATACCCTACCACCAGGCCCTTCGGCGATAGGCCGTGTAACCCTACCGTCAAAAAACCCGGCGGTAGGCAATGAAGGCATGCATCGATTCTACTACGCAGCTTGTTAGTGGTAGTACACGCATGCATTGGCCTTGCATGCAGCAACTCTGCGGCGCACTCTCCTGTCTGCATCACTGTTGCATATCCATGACCAGACCGATTATATCACAGGAGGGGGCAGAGATTGAGAGCATGATTGGTTCAATACCAAAAGTTGGCATGCCAATATTTGGCAGCTACCAAATGTTGGCTACAGATTGTTTGGCTACTAACTTTTCTTGTCAATCTCACAAAAAGTTGCCAACATTTGGCAACTTTTGATTTTGTCAAATGTTAGCTTGCCAAATATTGGCAATGCCAAATGTTGGCATCAAACCAATTATGCTCTGAGTGGTCAACCTAGTAGCTAGCTGCCTAGCTCAGCTTTCTTTTGTTTTTGTGGCTACTGCTGGCCGCAACATGCATGCATCAATTAGTCTATCCATGCACCCGCTGTCTACCGCGTCTACTGCTGCATGCAACACAGACACACACCGAGGAAGGCTACCGCCGACGTCCATAACCGCAGGTAGTACCTACCGCCAAAGACCATGACGGTAGTGTCTTTTCCGTACCAAACGAGCGTGCCGGTGCCGGTAAGTCCTACCGTCAGGACCCTGGCGGTAGGTTGTGCTACCCTACCACTGAGACCAACGGCGATAGAAAAAGGGTCAGATCCCGAAATTTTTACGAAACAGGGTCAGATCCAGCTAAATTTTGTCCAAATGGTCAAAACACGAAAATCGGCCGCCCCTGGCTCCACGAAAATAGGTTGATTCGACAATTTCTTCCGGGCCAGGCCGTGCATTGCTTTGAGGATCGTGCACGACACCATGCACATAACGAAACAACCCAAATTTGGCCCCAGAGCCTGCATGGGTGTTGTGCGAAATGGCGTTTTGAGTAGCACCGCCTCTGGCTTCTCATCATCACTTGTGGCGGTCGGCCGTGCTCTAATTCCTTCTTGACCCCTCTTTGTCATGTTTATTTTTACATAATGAATACAAATTTGGTGATCCTCTCTTCCGATTGATGATATTGCTGTTGCTAGAGTGTGCTTATATTGTGTTGGAGAGTAAATGGGGTTGTAATCAAATTACAACTTATTTTTATTCCCTTCATTTCTTTTTTACTTTGCGTATAAGATTTGTCCGAAGTCAAATTTCTAATGTTTGATCATCTCTGTGGAGAACAAAAATACCAAATTAATACTATTAGATGCATCTTGGAATTTATTTCCATATTATATTACTTTATATATTGTACATGTTGATATTTTTTAATATAAATTTGATCAAAATTTATGAAGTTTGACTCGGGGGGTATTTGTATGTCGTTGTTTTTTTTCTTTCCCCTGCCGGAAATGGGGAGTGCGTCGCTCTGGGACCACATCACATGCACATGGCACACGATGCTTTTCTCTATCCCTTGGAGTGGACGGGGCTTGCCTGCTCCCCGCATATACTACCATCCGTGCTCCCATCTAGTTCAACGGACGCGATTGTTTTATGCGAAGGCCCACATGTGCACCTTCCCTTTCCTTGCCCTCGTTCTCTTTTCTTTCGACAAAAGTATCACGGCTAAAATCAAGGGAATACTTTGAGACCCCGGCGATGAGAACACCCGATGGTGCGGCAAAGATTCATCGAGTACTGCAGTCGTGCATCCTTGCCGCGGCCGTGAAAACGATAGAACGGCGCCGGTAGAATTACCCGTTCAGTCAGTCCTTCGCTTGCTGGGGACATCTGTTGCATACTCGCATGTCTGATCTCCTGCCCACACTGCACCATGCATGGTGCCCTCCGGCCGGCCATCGCGTAGTCTTTATTCATGTCAGTTTTCATCAATAGCTCCGACAAGTGTTTATGTACACACCAGTTGATTCCAGTGATCAATTGATCGATCTTTCTTATCCCAAGTCTGACCAGAATGGTAGGGGTATTGCTTAGGCACCGAGCATATGTGAACTAGCGGCGGGTCTCTAGCGGCTCGTCGCCGCTGGTGGCGCCGACGAGGCGGCCGAGCAGGTATGACGTTCGAGCCGTCCTTGGTGGCGCATTTGCCCTTCGCTCATGCTGCGCCGTCACAGCGGCGTCCACATGCTGGCGTTCCTTACTTCCACAGCCGCTTCGCAAGATCGACCTGAGTCCACGCGCCGCTCATGCCGCCGAATTATTTTGTGGCGGATTGTATGTCCATGGGTTGAGAAATTGCAAGAAGTAGTTTAAAGATTTTTGGGGCTGAGGCGGACGCCATGATCGATACAAAACACATAGGAAGAAGAAAAAGGGAGGAAAGACAGACGTGGGCCATCAGACTAAACAATTACGTCCGTTCAATCAGATGGGAGCACGGATGGGAGTATATACGGGGAGCCCCCGTCCCCTTGGAGTGAGATGGGGTGAACGGTCTGATAAGCTCTGGTCCCACACCACAGGCAAACAAGCTGACGCCACACGCGGACCCGCACAACAGAGGCACAAGGCCCGCGTACAATCTGTAGACGTTGCGGGAGCAGCTGGCCCCGAGATGGGCTGAGAGGCCTCTTCCTCTTCCTTCAACTATGGGCTACTCCACTTGTGCGTCTTTTGTCTGTTTCTCCTCTTAACCTTCGGTCCCTGGCCCATGTAGCTGGTCGACACAAAGGACAATAAATAATATATGGTAGAAAGACTTGAAAATCTAAACGGCGCAAATCTCGAGAAACCATTTTCTGGGCACTAATAGTCAACGGAGCTGGCCTGATTCCTTCCCTTGCACGAAGCAAATCTCATGCTCTGACTACCTCCTTCTAGCTCCAATTCCACAGATCCACCATCCCCAATTGGCAGGCCTGCTCGTAGCTGGGTAGCTCCTTGCCGCCCGGCCAGCTAGCTTACATTAGAGCATGGTTAATAGTATAGCCAGCTGCTGGCTATATGATGTTGTCATGTCACATATAGTCAAGCTTATAGCCAACAAGTACAATAACTAGATATAAATATGTACTACTTTGTTGATACATGGCTCACCCCACTCTCTCACAAAGTACCTAGGAGTACGTGGTGCAACCGGCTGTTAACTAGTAGCTCGCTTCTCTTCTCTCCCCTCTTCTCTCTCTTCCAAGTAAGCAAGAATATAATATTTAATGTCTTACAGCCCGCCTACATCACCTTATTGTACTTGCTCTTATCCTCATCGTGTCCAACTGAGACACCGGCCAGAGGGACATGATCCTGGGCTCCAAAGCATCACGGAGTGAGCTGGCCTGATTCCTTCCCGTTGCACCAAGCACAACTCATGCTCCGACTATCTCCCCCGAGTTCCATTTCCAACCACCATCCATTGACCAGATTGGATCCAGATCCAGACATCCTCCATTGAAAGGCCTGCTCCTAGCTGGTTAGCTCCTTGCCGGCCGGCAGGCTTGCATTTCCTCATCGTGTCCAACTGAGAGACCGGCCAGACCGCCAGAGGGATGGCGGACATGATCCTGGGCTCCGCCCAGGGCGCCGTTGACTCTCTGCTGGGGCGCCTCACATCGGCCCTCGTCGACGAGGCGCAGCTGCTCGGCGGCGTCCGCGGCGACGTGCAGTTCATCAAGGACGAGATGGAGAGCATGAACGGCTTCCTCCTGCACGTTGCGGAGGCCTACGAGGAGGACCACCAGGTCGGAGCATGGATGAAGCAAGTCGCGGAGGTTGCGTACGCCTCCCAAAACAGCATCGACCTGTACATCCAGAGCATCGGCGCTGGCCGGAGGCAGCCAGGCCTCCTAGGCTACCTGAGCCGGCTGCCCAAGCTGGTGTGGACCCTGCCGACACGTCACCGCATCGCCAATCAGATCCGGGAGCTCAAGATCCGGGCCTGCGAGGTGGGGGAGAGGCGCATGAGGTATGATGTTAAAGTGCCTGATAATAGCAACCGTGACCGTGCAAACGTTAGGAAGGCAGGGTGGCAAGCTGCCGGATATGATGACACCAACAAGCGGGAAGATGCTCAACGGCGCTTCTTGGCTGATGCTTCCTTTAGTCCGAGGTACTGTAAGATGGACTTGGTGAAGTTATTGATGGATGTAGGAGAGGATAATGGCGGGCAACACAACCTTAAAGTCATTGCAGTTGTAGGAAGGGGTGGCATAGGCAAATCTTATGGGGCTGAAAAGGTTTACGAAGATTCTTTTGGCACTGACTGCAAGGCCTGGATCGGCCTAAGGGAGGAATCAACTGAAGCGGCCGCGTTTCTCGGGAAGGTCTTGGCAGCACTAGGCATTCCATCAGATCAGTTCGACTCGGAAGCTGCACAGCTTCAGCCGAATAAGGAGGAAGAGCTTATCGGACTGCCTCAGCCGAATAAGGAGGAAGAGGTTATCGGACAGCCTCAGCCAAAGGAGAAGGAACAGCTTATCGGAGAGCCTCAGCCTAAGGAGAAGGAAAAGCTTATCGCACAGCTTCAGCCGAATGAGGAGGAAGAGCTTATCACACAGCTTCAGCCGAAGGAGAAGGAAGAGCTTATCGCACAACTTCAGCCAAATGAGGAAGAGTTTATGGCAAAGCTTCAGCCCAAGGGGATGAAAATGCTTATCGCACAGCTTCAACAACACCTGAAAGGTAAAAGGTTCTTGCTTGTGATTGATGATGTCCGGGATAGGTCCCTATGGAACAACATCAAATCTGCTTTCCCCCACGAGAACTGCTCTCCTGGTAGTGCCATAGTGATCACCACACGTTCAATTGATGTGGCCCAATCATTTTCTCCCACCGGAAACCTAGATTTGGACACTGGTAATCATTGGTACTTAGACAGGGCAATGCGCCTAATGAACATTAACAGTGGTAGTGAGCAGCAGCCCATTTTACAGCAAATTCTCTCAAAACCCTTGCCAGTCAGGTTGTTTCTGCGTGCGCTGTATGTTAATCCTAATAGGACCAAAGCTGAGCTACAGAGTCTGTGTGACAACATGGATAACTCCACACTATCATCGAACAATGCAAGGCAAGTACTGAAGTTCTGTCTGACTAGCAACTGCAAGAATTGTTTGCTATATATGTCTATCTTCCCCAAAGGAGACGAATGGGATTTTACATTGTTTGCACGGAAAAGACTGGTAAGAAGATGGGCTGTTGAAGGCATGACTCCTAAAAGGGGCAGACTAAGTGCACTGGATGAAGCTGACCACTGTTTTGATCTGCTTGTTGCCCACGGGTTTTTAAAACCGTCTGCCAAGTCTATTAGAGGAAAAGTAAATCACTGTACAGTACCAAACGACGTTCTTGAGATTGTTACACAGATTGCAAGAGAAGATCACTTTGTAAAGAACAACCATCACCCTGACTTGGCTCATCGCCTTTCGGTTCACTATGAAGGCCAGCCTCCCCAAGCTGAGAAGGAACTAAATGTCACTCGTTCACAGGCATGTTGGAATATTTGTGGCCACCAAGCAACAGTTGAACAGTCCAATGCCACTCAAGAGTTTTTGGAGTCACTTCGTTCGTCAAGTCACTCGGGGATTCTGAAAGTGCTTGATCTAGAAGACTGCAATGAATTGAAGGATCACCATCTGAAAAACATTTGCAACCATGTATTCAACCTAAAGTACTTGAGCCTTCGGAAAACTGGCATTACTGAACTACCCAAGCAGCTCGACAAGCTTCAGTCCCTAGAGACCCTGGACATTCGTCACACACGTGTAAAAGCATTCGCCAAAAATTCAGTTTTTCTGCCAAAGCTAAAGCATCTACTTGCTGGCCACTGGACTGATGAAGAGCTTGTTGTAGATGGCAACGTCCAATCAAAGGAGAAGTTTTCCACCGTGGCAATGCCCAAACATATCGGGGACATGACAGAATTGCAGGTGATATCTCATATTGCAGTTTCTGGCGACGGCAGTGAACTAAAATATGTTGGCTACCTACTCCAGTTGGTTAAGTTGGGTGTGGTTGTTTCTGGAAATAAAACATCATCAGTCTTGAGGCATTTGTACTATGCAACTGGAAATCTTGGATTTCTTCGCTCACTGTCAATCCAAGTCGCAGAAATCGAAGAAGAGAATGAGAACATGAACAAGAAAGATGTATCTCCAATATATCCAAAGTATCTTCGGAAGCTAAAAATCAGTGGCCTGAAAAATGGATTGCCTTCATGGGTTGCAAAGCTCAAGGTACTTACCAAAGTGACCCTGCATATGACTTTCATAACAGATGGTGACTTCGAAATCCTTGGCCGGCTCACAAGCTTGTCCTTGTTTAAGCTCAAACAGGATTCTTGCACTGGATGTACAGTCACCTTCAAAAAAGATGCATTTCAGAGTCTCGAGTTCCTTCACATTAAGTGCTCAGCCATTACCAGTATCAACTTTGACAATGAGGCCTGTCTTAAGCTGAAGAGGTTAGCCTGGTATTCTAATGGTGAACAATCTCTTTTGGGGATTGAGCGCCTTCCAAGTCTCAAAAAACTCGAGCTGACAGGCAACTATGACTGGGAAACTGTGGAACAAGCACTTTCAGCAAACCAGAATAAGCCTACCTTTGCACCATACGGGTTCAGGAGGTATTGATCTACATTTGCTCCTTGACTGACCTCACCGGACGCCTCAATATTGATCCTATTCTGAGGCAGAAATGTATCTCAAGAAAAGAATTTCATTCTTCGTGGATTATTGCCATCCAGTTCCACTCCTGAATACTCCCTCCATTGGAAATACTTGTCGAAGAAATGAATAAAAATGGATGTATCTAGAACTAAAATACGTCTAGATATCCATTTGTCCAACAAGTATTTACGGACGGAGGGAGTATTTATTTATTTTCCGCGACAACTCTACATATTTGATTTATTTTGTCTGTTGTATGTGTTATTATGTGCACTGCAGTGATTGAACTGGTGTGTATTTGTTCAGGTCACTCTCGTATTCCAGTTATCTGCTGTATTAATTGTGTCGTGTTGTGTGCTATTGTTAGCATTTGTTCACCCAGGAACATGTATTTCATTCAATAAAAATCAAGAGTTGTTGCTCTCGTGCGTACAAGCGTAAGTATATGCATTACTGTATTATTAGGATGAGTGATAGGCTGATAGCAGACACTGTATTGATGGCCGAAAAGTATTGTTCAGTTAAAAATGCCTACATCGTTAGTATGGTTACATACCTCACCAATTATGGTTCTATACCTGGCTTCATCCAAGCAATATTTCCCCATTCCGAACAATTTTAAGCAAATAATTACAAAAGGAAAATGAGGAAGTGGCGTTGGATGGAGCAGCTAGCTGCCGCGTCGAGTTGTGGTCATGTGCCACCAAATTTTCCATAAGCTAGCACCCGTTGCTCTCAGCCCCATGGCATGATTATGGTAGCTCTCGTGCACAATCTCACACTCTACCCACCAGTCTGCTCTTGGTCATCCACACGACGCCTCCCCTGTTTCCCCTCCTCCCCGTCCTGATCCTCTTCGCCATGGTCGACGGCTACCCTTCTATCTTCAGGCTTCAGCAACACCACCTGTGGCAACTTGACCTGTTCTGGCTCAACTGTCTTCAGGGGCAGCCTCCAGGTCTATGGTGGTGTTTGAATCTCTTCAGCAGCTTTGATGCAGAGTTTCTGTTGCTGGAATGCTGGTCTGCGAGCTTGCTGAGTTGAAGTGTCATGGCTCTGCTGAGCTTGTATCTTTGTATTTTGCTTTCAGCCAATGACTATTATGTATCAAACCTTTATTGATTTCGTTAATGAAATCAGGGAGAAATCCTTTGAAAAAAGTAGCAGCCTTGGCCGTGCTTGTGTCTGCGTGGACAACACCAGTCTGATTCTCCTCGCCCAATCCCACCCCACCCTGATACGGAGTCTTGCAGGCTGTGTATAGGGACTGTGCCCCATCGACCAACAACCAAACTTTCTGCAAAACCCGGCCAAGTGTCACAAGGACAACAGTCAAGTCATACAGGTGTGACGGCGTTGACATCAGATATCAATTCTATCTGTCAAACGCAACTGAAACAACCCCAGATGACATATCCCGCTACTCGTGCGGCTCCACCGATTTGAAGATCTTCTGCCAAGGCGAGGAGGATACCGAGATTACAATCTTCCACTCGGTCGAGACAAGTACACCGTCAGGAACATCTTATACAACAGCAGGACCATCATTCTTGGGGACGCTGAAGCCCTTAGCGGCGGCAAGTGCCCCACGGTCAGCCACAATGTGACATTTAGCAACAAGTTGCTCCACTACACCGACTCCTTGGACATGCTCATTTTCTTCGGCAGCAGACTTCTGCCCGACATGGAAGATCACCGGATCAAGAGCTCAAGTTACAAGCATATTTGACTTGCAAAGCGTAGAAGAAGCAATTGCAGCAAACGCGAACAATCCTATCTTGGTAACAAACTGAACCAATGCTTATGTTCAGGAGGTGATCCACATTTGCTCCTTGACTGACCTGACCGCATTGCCTCAATGCTCCTGTTCTGGGGCAGAAATGCAGCCCAAGGAAACGATTTTGGTTCTTCTCGGATTATTGACATCCAGTTCCACTACTACATATTTGATTTATTTTGTCGGTTGTACAGTATAAGTTATTATGTGTACTGCAGTGATTGAACTGGTGTGTATTTATTTTGTCCAGGTCACTCTCGAATTCCAGTTATGTGTGTGTCGTGTCGTGTCATGTGCTATTGTTAGCATTTGTTCACCCAGGAACATCTATTCCCTTCAATAAAAATCAAGCGTTGTTGCTCTTGTGCGTACAAGGATAAGTACCAGCACTGCAGTATTAGGGTGAGTGGTAGCAGACATCCTATTGATGGGCGAAATGTACAAAGTAGCATTTGCATTGTGCGGTTCAAAATACCTACATCGTTAATACGGGTACATATCTCGCTCCAGAACTATGGTTCTATAACTGCTTCATCCAAGCAATATTCCCCAAATCGAATTAATCGCTGAAATTCCAAGCAAAGTTGTGGTTATACACTGTGGGTGTGTTTGGTTGCATTCTCATCTCAGCATAGTTGTTCCCTCTTCGTGCATGCTCATCTCAACACCCCTCTTCATGCATGCTCTCCTCATGCATGATCCTAGTGTATTTATGTTGAGCTAGTGTGGATTCATGCACCCTTTATACACTCTACCAAACACACAAAAGTGGGTCGAGAAAGGAACTTCTACTCTCATGCACCCTACCAAACACACCCTGTATGTGTCAAGTGGTAACTGAAGCCAGTCATGCAAGGTATTCAGATATTCGAAAGGTACTATATGCAAGTTGACACACTAGAACAGTTAAGCTGCTCCAAATAGGAACCGCACACCACCTCCATCTCCAGTTAAGAAACTGAAGCTAAACTGAAACTGAAAAGCATCTAAATCTTGTTTTAGCAGGAGAAAAGCATGTAATTCTCTCACCTGTGTCAGCAACAGCCTAGAGACTGAAGGGCCGATACCTCATCTCTTTGATTGCATCAGTGGTCGCGGTCTTCTCCAGAGGACGCCCAAATCGGTTGGCCGGCAGCCCGCCGCCGTGAAAGAAGCAGGGCTGGCTTGCGGTCGAGGTTTGCGCCCGGCCGGCCGTCTTCCACTCGCCCTCAGCCCCGGCGCCAGGGAACCCGCGATCGACGCGGTCGACGCACATGGGGGCGCCGCCACGGCAAGGAGCACCGTCTGTATCTCCGGCGAGCCGCTACCTCTCCGCCGCCCAGCCAACCGCGCCTCCGGCCGGAGCCCGCCTCTACCGCCGCCACCCAGCCGTCGCGAGCCTTGTCGTGTGGCCGTGAGCCGGCACCGAGGAAAAACGAAAGGGAAAAGAAATTGCGAGACACTGAGGGGTGGGCTCCATTTGTCACCGTCCTTATATAGATTTTCACTTTGGAATTCTTTTGCATTCTCGTTATTATAGTTCTTCCACCGTATATTGCATAAAGAGGTGTGAAGTCCCTTCACTCTCTAAGGATAACTCTAATCGATCCTAAATAAATAGCTGGAGCTCAAAAAAGATCATTTCATACTTTAAGTGGGCGTGTGGAGGTGTGTCTCCGGCGGATCTGTCTTTGGTGGATTTGCTCGGATCTGTTCGTCGTTCGTGTTCGTTTGTGTGTCCTCAGGTTGGATCATTTTGATCTATACTCTTCATCTGCGGCGGTTGCTGTTCTGGTGTGTTGGTTCTATGGAGCCTTAGCACGACGACTTCCCGACTGTCTAGTACAACAATGTTTGCCCAGCTCCGGCGAGGGAGGGGCGATGACAGCGGCGCGCCTTCGGCTCGCTTCAGTGCTTGTAGTCGTCGCTAGGTGGTCTACGGATCTGGATGTAATTTTTTATTATTTTCAGTGTTCGTTGTACTATCATGATTGAAGATGAATAGATTGAAAGTTTTTCCCGCAAAAAAATAATAATCCAAAATGACCTTAACTCCCAATACCCTTTTTGAAACACACCACGCCCCCATTTTATAGGCGTTTTCTTCCAACTCCCTATCCGAGTTCCAAAAACCAAGAGTGATATTTCCCCTCCCGTGCGACACCGCTGACACTCCAATTACGCCACCCCATCTACTATTAGTCCTCCGCCGCTACAGTTTGTTCAATAGGTCTAACTACGCCTTGGCCGTGTCCGAGAATACTTGACTTCGCCCGGCCCCCGCGTCGCTCCGCTTGGGGCGACTCGGGCGGCGCCGAACCCTAGCCGCCGAACCTCCCCTCCCGCCTCCCCCCTCCCCCCTCGCCGCCGCCCGAGGGGATCTCCGGCGCCGCCCGCGGGGTTGTCAAGGACGGCGGCGGCGAGGATTTGCTGCTCCCGACCGGAGGGCTCCGGACGCCGAGGCGGCGGCCTCGGGTGGCGAGGCGGCGCTGTCTCCCTGCAAGCGGCGCCGCAGGTGGTGACCCTCCGTTCCCTTGGCCGCGAGGGTGGCGAGGGACGGCGGGAGTTGTCGCCGGTCACGGCGGGTGCGGCGCTCCCCTCGCCCGCGGCTGGATCTGAAGGCGGCCCCTTCCCCCACGCAGCACTCTGCCCCGCCGGATCTGGTCGTCGGTAGCCTCTGGCCGCCGGATCCGGAGTTGGGCTGCTCGGAGATGCGGTTCGAATCGGAAGAAATCCTTGGCTGGGGTGCTCTAGCCACGACGGCGGCGACACCGGCCGGTGCCGCTCCCCTCCTTGGAGGCGCCGTCGAGTTTCGTGCCCTCTCCCTCCCGCTCCATGCCCGGGAGAAATCCCATGTCTTGCCGAGACAGGTCGACAACGGTGCAGCGTGCGCCGCCTCCTTCTTGAAGGTGCCGGCTTGGGCAAGGTGGGAGTGTGCTGTGGTGCTGGGCGGTGGTGGCTGGGTGGCTGCGTCTTCGGCGAGGGATTTGGAGCATGATGCTTTGTATCTGATCCAGTTATGGAGGCTCCATTTCTCCTTGTTGTTTGTTTGTTCAGTGATAGCTCCATTGTGCAGTTTTTCCTCTTCGTGCTTGTAGCAATGGGCTGCGGTGTGGACTCTTCTGGTTCCCTTTGTGCAGCGGCGTGTCGAGCTGAGTATCTCCTTGGTGCACAGAATCATGCCCTTTCCTTGCTCTAGGGAGGGCAATTCCATCTTCCGGCGGTCCGGCGCCTTTCGAGCCAAGGCGAGGGGCAGGGGTCCCCTCCGGATTTGGAGAGGAGCGGCTTGGTTTTCGATGTGCACCTTCCAGGGTAGATGAGGGCTCGGTCCATCGACGTTGGGCAATGGCTGCCCGAAGCTCCCCTCTGTTTGTCCTACTGTCTATAGTCCACTTGGAGGACTCCGTTGACTACATGCTAGTGCTTCTCTGTTTACTTCTATAGGGCATGTAGTCTTTGGTGCTTGTAAGCTGCTTCGGCATCACCGTGTACCTGCAGTTTATTTTCCTTTCTGTTTTCCGTTGGTTGTATTGGTGGCCTTGTGTAATCCCTGGCCGGTTGATGGCTTTGTTAATTCAAAGTCGGGCTCTCCTTGAGCCTTCGTTCTAAAAAAACAGTTTGTTCAATAGGACCCCCTTACCCTCTCCCGTACACACCCCCATCCTTGATCATGGCGGCGAAGACAGTGAGAAGAAACACCACCTTGCCTGCCCACCTTTGGCTGTCATGGTGTTCCTAACATGCCCGACACTGTCGGCATGCCCGTAAATTTTCAATACACCATCTATATATGATTTATATGATACAAATGATGGCTAATTTTTTTAAATAATATAATTTTTTATTAATTTTCATAAATATTATGCTGGATAAAAAAATTTCAAAAAAAATACACCGTCGGCCCGCTGCAGGCCGATTGGATTCCAATCGGCCTACAGCTGGCCGACTGGCCCCTGTCGGCCCACTGTGGGCTGATTGCGTCCGCCCTGGAGCTAATTGGCATAAAAATATATGTTTAAAAAAATGTTAATCATGTAATTAAGAAAATGTTAAACATGTATAAAAAATGTTCCTGATGTATACAAAAAATGTACAATATATATGCAAAAATGTTGACATAAAAAATATGTCTTGAGAAGTGTTAAGCATGTATTTAAAAATTGTTAAATGTGTGTATAAAAAATGTTCCTTATTTATACAAAAAATATAGAATGTGTATGAAAAAAAGTTGATACCAAAAAATTATGTTTGAAATATATGTTTGAAAAGTAGACATTTTTTCAAATACATGATTAAAAATTGTTAAATGTGTGTATAAAAAATGGTCCGTATCTATAAAAAAAATATAGAATGTGTATGAAAAAAAGTTTACACCAAAAAAATATGTTTGGAAAAAATGTTCCAGTTCCATACAAAAAGAGCAACCAATCATATTTTTTTCACAACCTTGATTTATTTTTTGTCACCAACTCACCAACATAATTTTTTGGTGTCAACTTTTTTTCATACACATTCTATATTTTTTGTATAAATAAGGAACATTTTTTATACACACATTTAACAATTTTTAAATACATGATTAACACTTTTTCATACATACTTTTTATGTCAACATTTTTGCATATATATTGTACATTTTTTGTATACATCAGGAACATTTTTTTATACACGTTTAATATTTTTAATTACATGATTAACATTTTTTTAAACATATATTTTTTATGCCTATTTTTTTGTAAAAACAATTAGCTCACAGCGGGCCAATTAGCTCCAGTCAGCCCACAGTGGGCCGACAGGACCCAATCAGCCCACAGTGGGCCGATAGGGGCCAGCCGGCCGGCTGGAATCCAATCGACCTGCTGTGGGCCGACTAGGCCCAGTCGGCCTGCAGCGGGCCGACGGTGTATTATTTTTGAAAAAAATTTACCCAGCGTAATATTTATGAAAATTAATAAAAAAAATGTATTATTTTAAAAAAAATAGCCAAATGATGATTACAAGAACTCAACCATAAACAATTATTAAAAACATAAAACATTGTAAAGTACACGTGGCGGGGGGGGGGGGGGGATGGCCCATTATGTTCTGCAAATCACATTTAAAAAAAAATTATTTGGATATGTAGATATATTGATGGAGTTCGTGTTGTCTAATTGTTACTTCTGTTCAACATCTCCGGGAGAGATATTAGGTGTGTGTGTAAAAGCATTACTATTTCAGTGGTTTTTCTTTTGGAATTAAAGAGCTCTCCGCCAAGGCTAAGCGGCACCACAAACAACACCCAGTGACATGTCCCACCACTCATGCGGCGACACCTATTTGAAGATCTTCCGCAAAGGTGAGAGGGGAAACGAGACCACAATCCTTCCTCATGACTAACACACTACACACTTCGGAACATATGGAGGAAAAGATATCATGACGGCATGGACGACTAGGGCCAATGATGTCATCATCCTCTCCTCAGACTCCGACGGTGAGGCCTAGGGCGGCGTATGAGAAGCTAAACTTCTATGTTTATAGCTATCTTTTAATTTCAATAATACTTAGGAGATCTTTTGCTTGAGTTAGCCAAGATTAGCTAAAATTTGGCTGTGAAAAACTTTTGCTTCAGTAATGAGCAACTCGAATTAAGAGGTTGGTAGCTTCTGTAAATGATAACTTGAAATTTAACCATGGAGTTTATATTAAGAGGTTGGCAGCCCTTTTTCGCTTGCCCATGGCTCTACAAAAATATGTCGATTTGACAATTTCTTCCGAGCCAGGCCATGGAGTGCTTTGAGCATCATTCACGGCACCATGCATCCCAGATAAACAAACAACCCAAATTTGGCGCCCAGAGCCTGTTGTGGGAACAAGCAAGCACGCGATGTGTGAAATGGCGTTTTGAGCACCACCGCCTCTGGCTTCTCATCATCACGTGCGGTGGTCGGCTGTGCTTTAACTCCTTCTCGACCCCTCTTTGTCATGTTTATTTTTACATAATGAATACAAATTTGGTTATCCTCTCTTCCGAGTATGATATTGCTATTGCTAAAGTGTGTCATAGTGTGGTGGAGAGTAAATGGGGTTGTAATCAAATTACAACTTTAAATATAAGATTTGTCTGAAGTCATACTTCTTAAAGTTTGATCATATTTATAGGAAAAAAATACCAAATTAATATTATTAGATGCATCATGAAATTTATTTTCGTATTATATTACTTTAATACTGTACATGTTGATATTTTTTTAATATAAATTTGATAAAAAATTGCAAAGTTTGACTGCAGGCAAATCTTCTATGCGGAGAAAAAGAATCAGAGGCCGAAATCACCTTTCTACACCCAGGAGCAAATGCTCCTGGTGTCAACTGGTAAAATGCAGGCAAATCTTCTCACGATGATATTTTGTATGCGCAACAAACGTTTGTGAAAGTATGCCAAAAAATTCAAGATTTTTATTAAAAACTGATTTTTTTAATTTATTTTACAGTTCACACCAGGAGCCTTTGATCCTGCTTGTAGAAACTCATGTCCGAGGCCGAAAGTATTTGTTGTTTTTTTTCTTTCCCCCGCCGCAAATGGGGAATGCGTCGCCCTGGGACTAGACCACATGCACATGACACAAATGGTGGCGACCGATGCTAGCGCGTAAAAGCAAATCATTTTCCTTTTTTCTATTCATTTTTTAATGGAGGCAAAAGCTTTGCGTCATATATTAATTAAGGAGAGAATAGAAAGGTTTTTTTACATCACACACCCTTAACGTGACATGGCCATTACTCTCGTCAAATAAAAGACCTTAACTTCTTTGCCCCGGCGGTGACCCAAAGACTTGCCTCGGCTACAATGGTGTTGAGCAGAATTGGCGGAGGAGCGCTCTTGTGGTGAAATACTCTTACATTTCTCTCGTTCCAGATTACCCATGACACGAGCATGGTAATCGACGCCTTGGCCTTCCTGTCCGTAGTGCGACGTTGCATGTACTCACCCACCAGCTCTCAACTGAGTCCATCAAGTGCCATGAGGTTGTGTCCATGTCATCAATGCCGAATCTCTGAATGACCAATCTCCAGAGCCTCAGAGAATAGCGGCACTTGAAGAGGAGATGTGGCCCACATCCTGCACGCCCTTGCTCAATGGACAAGGACCGCAATTTGGCCACCCCGCTTGGCCAACCGGTTGGCAGTCCAAATTTTGTCCTGAAGCACAAGCCAAGTAAAAAACTTCACTTTCGGTGGCGCCCATGCCTTCCAAACCATTTGGTCCATGGGGGCAGTGGCGGAGGTAGAGGGTGGACAGGGTGGGCCGCGGCCCACCCTGAGATTTTTCCAATAGCTTTATATCATTGCAAAAAAAAGTTATAAATACTAATGGATAAAAGAATTTATAAATAGTTTTATGGTTGGCCCACCGTGGCCCATTGGGCTGGATCCGCCACTGCATGGGGAAGAAAATCAAGCCCAAAAAATGTGCCTTGTAAGCAGAGGTCCCGTGTACTGGCCAGTGGTCGTGTGCTTCCATGAGATGTCATCATCGGTAAGCTCATCAAGTTGGACCTCGTCCAGGAGCATCCAAAGGGAGAACAACTGTCTAATATACTCGGCAGACACAACTGTGGATGAAGGTTTGATCCTAAGGATCCAAGCGTTGTTCCTGAGGGCCTCCCGCACCTTCCAATTTTTTCTTGACGAGGCCTCGAAGATGAGCGGAGCAATGTCCTTGGGCTTGCAGCCAAGAAGCCAGGGAGAATCCCAGAATGGCGCTCGCGCACCATTACCCACATGATGGTGGTAAAAGCATAGAAGTTGAGGTGAGATGGGGTGTGTAGTAGGGTGAACGGTCTCAGGCAGTGGCGGATCCAGTACCCAGGCCGGGGGGCCTGGGCCCGGGGCGTGAACAAGCATTACTTCGTTAACCGTAGCGTCGCATGCACTGTAGCGACCCTATAGCAACACTGTAGCATCATGGGGTCTTCAACCAATCCTGGCTCAGCCCCTGGTCTCAGGAGCCCTGGGGCCAGTTCTTTTCAGGCAAGATTCTACAGAATCAGGATTCTGGAAAATTCTCCCAAAATCTGCTTCTCCCAGAATCTGTCGTTGAGTTCTTTTCAGAGATTGTCGTTTGAGATTCTAGAAAGTGTTGTGTGTTGAAATGTCTGTACTATCCTTAGACAGAATTTTTTTAATGAAATGTATTTTATCTATCAACAATAGCTAGCATCAATCAAGCATTATTCAAGCATGAAGAAACAGAGAGATGCAAAAAGGAGGGCTCACCGTGAGCGTCGTCGTCGAACTTTGCGGGATGGGGATGAGGGCCGGGACGGACTGAGGGGCGAGGAGGAGCTGAGGAGGGAAGCTGGCCGGCGGGGGCGGCGACGGCTTGGCCTGGCCGGCGGCACCGCGACAACCCTAGCCGCTGCCGCAAAGCTGACGGGGCAGGGCGAAGTGCTGGCGGGGAGGAAGGGGCGGACCGGGCAAGGGAGGCTGTCCGGCGGGGGCGGGGACGGGCTGGCCGGCGGGGGCGGCGACCTGGCCGAGGGCGGGGCCGGGCTGGCCGGCGGGGGCGGCGGCGGCGGCCTGGCCGGGGGCGGGGGCGGCTCGAGCGAGCGGTCGGTTGCGTCCGCTCGTTTTCGGGGTCCTGGGCTGGACTGCGGGGTGGCATTTTGACCGTAAATACGTGATACAATAGGGGTACAAGTATACTTCAAAACGTTTTCTTTGGTGGGACTAGCCAGAATCCTAAGATTGTGAGAGAAGCCAGGTATTTTGGGATTTTAGGATTGCAGTAGGATTCTGCAGAATCCGGTTGAGATTTTGAAAGTTCAATCGAGTTCTTTTCGCTCGGGATTTCCGGGACCGAGATTGTCCATAATCTGCTAAAAAAACTGGGCGTGGTCGTCCCACATTCAGGCAAACAAGCTGACGCCTGCCATAGCTGCAACACACGGACCCGCACAACAGAGGCACAAGACCCCGCGTAAAATCTGTAGACGTTGCCGGAGCAGTTGGCCCCGAGAGGCCTGAGACGCCTTCCTCTTCCTTCAACAGCGGGCTACTCCACTTCTGCGTCTTTGGTCTGATGCCCATGTAGCTGGTCGACACAAAGGACAATAAATATGGTAGAAAAAAACTTGAGAATCCAAATGGCGCAAATCTCGAGAAACCATTTTCTAGGCTCTCATAGTCCACGGAGTTGGCCTGATTCCTTCCCGTTGAACCAAGCAAATCTCACGCTCTATCTCCTTCGAGCTCAGATCCACCATCCTCCATTGACAGGCCTGCTCGTAGCCGAGTAGCGCCGGCAGGCTTGCATTATCCTCGTCCTACCAGCTAACAAACCTACTAGAAGGATAGCAAACATGAGAGCCTGGACTCCGCCAGGGGGCGTTGGCTCTCCGAAATAGGGTTTTCCCCCGCTTTGTATTTCAAAGCAACCAACCGATACAGTCAATGATAGATGCTGGGATGAAAGCAGCACAATCACACCCAAAAGAAATGAAAGAGAAATAACAAGAGAAAAAATGCTGACAACGGCGGATCGGCGGAAACGAAGAAGCTTCACCACCACTGCGCCCACCTAAAAACTCCCACCAAGCTCCAAGGCTCCGAAGCACCGGTACCAATCAACACCTCTAAGAAGGACCGCGACGATGACGATGTTGTTGCCAAGGGTTTCCCCCGGTACGCGACGAGGCGAGAGGAAGGGTCGCCCCCGACGCCCTCCAGGAAGGTCTAGCGGCACCCACCGGCAGCGCCGCGTCGGTGTCGGACATGCCGACAGGGGTTTCCCTCGATCCCAACCTTCACCTCGGATGCTCCAGAGCCTGCCACCAAACCGACCACTATCTTGCGCCACCGCGGTCATGAAGCCTCCACGCCGTCTCACCACGACACCACGAAGTGTGGCCTGCACAACGGGGAATAGGAGCCGGGACTAGGGGCCGCAGCAGCGTCGGCACGCGGGAGGGCACAACCTCCACGGTCAACGACGGTAGCTGACCGGACACAATAGTAGGAGCATACCAGGCCCGGTCGGGACCTCCACGCCCGTAAAGCTCCCGCCATCGCACTGCAGCAGGCACGCCGTCAGCGTCGCTGCCCCCCATCCGAGCTGCTCCTCCTCCACACCACACAGACGATGACGAAGCCATGCCGGGGGGACTGGCCTGCTAGAACCTAGATGGGCCCGCAGGGCCCATATCTAGGCCAGGGGCGCGCCGCCGGCCAACCTGCGCCACCACGCCATCTCGTTGCTAAGGGGCCACGCCACCACCTCGCGCGCCGCCGGCCACCGCCGCTGGGTCGCCGAGCCGAGGAGCACCGCCGCCGCCCCCATGCCCCGAGCAGGGAGCCGCGCGCGCAGGGACAGGCAATCCCGCCGCCGCCAACACCACCCGGCCAGGCGCCGGGGGCGACCGTCGGCGGCGGCAGGGAGGGAAGGGGAAAGGAGGACACCGTCGGCGGCGGCGGCCGTTGGCTCTCTCCTGGGGTGTCTGACATCAGTCCTCGTCGACGAGGCACAACTGCTCGGTGGTGTCCGCGGCGACGTGCAGTTCATCAAGGACGAGATGGAGAGGATGAACGGCTTCCTCCTGCACGTGGCGGAGGCCGACGAGGAGGACCACCAGGTCAGAGCGTGGATGAAGCAAGTCGTGGAGGTCGCCTACGCATCCCAAAACAGCGTCGACCTGTACATCCAGAGCATTGGCGCTGGCCGCAGGGAGGCAGGCTTCCTAGGCCACCTGCGCCGGCTGCCCAAGCTGGTGTGGACGCTGCTGATCCGGGCCTGCGAGGTCGGGGAGAGGCGCATGAGGTACGACGTCAAAGTGCCTGATAATAGCAACCGTTATCGTGCAAACGTTAGCAAGGCGCGGTGGCAAGCTGCCGGAAATGATGACACCAACGGAAAGGAAGATGCTCTACGGCGCCTTTGGGCTGATGCGATGTACTTGTTCAGCTTATTGATGGAAGCACGGAAGGACCATGGTGGTGACAATCTTAAAGTCATATATAGCAGTTGTAGGAAGGGGTGGCATAGGCAAATCTTATGGGCTGAAAAGGTTTACCAAGATTCTTTTGGCGTCAACTCATTTGACTGCAAAGCCTGTATTTGCCTAGGGCAGGAATCAACTGAAGCGGCTGGGTTTCTCAGGAGGTCTTGGCAGTGCTAGACATTCCATCAGATCAGTTTGACTCGGAATCCGCACAGCGTCAGCCGAAGGAGAGGGGGAAGGAAGAGCCAATCGCACAGATTCAACCTAAGGAGAAAGAAGAGCTTATCGTACAGCTTCAGCCGAAGGAGAAGGAGAAGGAGAAGGAAGAGCTTATCCCACAGCTTCAGCCAAAGGAGAAGGAAGAGCTTATTGCACAGCTTCAGCCTAAGAAGGAAGAACTTATCGCGCAGCTTCAACCAAAGGCTGAGGAAGAGCTTATCGCAAAGCTTATCTCACAGCTGCAGCTACACCTGAAAGGTAAAAGGTTCTTGCTTGTGATTGATGATGTCCGGGATAGATCTCTCTGGGACCGCATCGAATCAGCTTTCCCCAACGAGAGCTGCTCTCCTGGTAGTGCCATACTGATCACCACACGTTCAAGTGATGTGGCGCGATCATTTTCTCCTACCGAAAACCTAGATTTGGACACTGGTAGTCATGTGTACTTAGCCAGCGCAATGCGCCTAATGAACATCAACAACCGAAGTGAGCTGCAGCCCATTTTACGAGAAATTGTCTCAAAACCCTTGCCAGTCAGGTTGTTTCTACGTGCTCTGTATGTCAATCCTAACAAGACCAAGGCCGAGCTACAGAATCTGTGTGACAACCTGGACAGCTCCACCAGACCACCACAGCATCATCGAACAATGCAAGGCAAATACTAAAGTTCTGTAATCTTACTAGCAACTGCAAGAACAGTTTGCTATATATGTCTATTTTCCCTGAAGATACAATCTTTGAACGGACAAGATTGGTAAGAAGATGAGCTATTGAAGGCATGACTGCTAAAAGAGGTAGACTAAGTGCACTGCATGAAGCTGACCACTGTTTTGATCTGCTTGTCGCCCATGAGTTTCTTACACCAAGGAACACGTTTGATACAGCAAAGGTGAAGAGCTATACAATGGATGACATCATCATCGATATTGTTAGACAGATTGCAAGAGAAGATCATTTGTAAAGAACACCCATCACCCTGACTTGGGTCATCGCCTTTCGGTTCACTATGAAGGCCAACCTCCCCAAGCTGAGAAGGAACTAAATGTCACTCGTTCGCAGGATTGTTGGAATATTTGTGGCCACCAAGCAACAGCTGAACAGTCCAATGCCACTCAAGAGTTTTTGGAGTCACTTCCTTCGTCAAGTCACTCGGGGATTCTGAAAGTGCTTGATCTAGAAAACTGCCATGAATTCAAGGACCACCATCTGAAAAACATTTGCAACTATGTATTCCACCTCAAGTACTTGAGCATACGGTATACTGGCATTACTGATATAGATGGAATTAGTTAGGGGATGCAATCTCTTGTTTTATCCTCGCAAAATGATACCACAAATAAGACATTTTGATTAAATTTGTCACCACTTGTGTTTGTGTAGTTATGAAGAGTAAAAGCAACGTATATATTTTACGAGATTGTTGGATCGAGCAAACAATGAAGGACCACAACAACTATCAAAAGCATTCAACATATTTGCTATGTATAAGAAATCTTTATCTCATAACAGCAGTCCTTTGATTACTACATACTTTTCCAAAGGACTATACAAGTCTTTGTTTCATAGTATTCCACCATTGTTGTCCTCTACAACAAGAAAAGTAAGTTTTCTATGAGGTCTTTGGCCCTTCCTATACGAAAATTGCTATATAACTACGTATACTGGAGAAGTTAAATAAAAGGACCCTAATAAATGTCACACATGTGTCACAAACACATGGCAACTAAGTATGTTTTTTAATGGCAAGTTTAGTGACGCAAGGATGTCAACTTTTGTTGTCAAGCATGACAATTTTCTTTTTGGATGGCAAGTTTTAATTTCTTTTAGGATTTGTTTTTTCTTTTTGGATGACAACTTTAGTTATAAGAAACGTCAGGACCAGAGTACTTTGTGCCACACGTGTGGCACTTATCATTTGGGAAATGTAAATTTGCTTATCTAATTCTAAACCCATATGATTTATTATTGGGTCAAATAACATAAGCATATTAACCCATGTTTATGTTACTCACACTTATATGTTACTAAGATGATGCACACTTACCTTATTTTGCCTGATTTGACCTTTTCATTGTGAATGCCTGAATAATCTATTTATAGTTTGGTAGTGTATTAGCATATAAGATGGCATCAAAATAAATTAAATTGAAGAAAAATATTTTTCTCAGTCTCGTGTGCTATATTCCCTAACTCTCTCGCCCATGCAGGTGGATTTCACAACTTTTCATTCTGCTTGCTAGCACGGCAGTGCCATAATTTGAGACAGGCATAGAAGCCCATGTCTTCTTAGATGGACTATATGTATATATGCTCATAGTTAGTGTAATGTATTGTAGGGATCCGCATGATTTGTCATGTTTACGCAAATTCGAGTCAATATTCAAGGATCCATTGCTCTTTTTTCTAACTTGAAAAGTGAACTGTTACTCCATTAAAGTATCTCCTGATATATGCTATTAGGAGGTATATATCAATCCTCACATATTTTTTGATTCAATAGTTTTATTATTTCCATTTTTGTTATTTATTTTTCCTTGGTGTGCTCGGCTATGTATAATATCTAATTTTAACAAATGTGATGCATGCCTCCAACACGTAGCAACAATTACAACATGCTACTTATTACCATCATCGCTATGATGTGCTTCTGTGTTGCTAAGCTATTTTTTTTAGAAATTTTCACGCCGATGCGAATTAGCGAGATCATGAAGTAACCATTCCAGATCTTCAGAAAAAATTGTCTACAAGATGATCCATTAGATTTTCGTAGTTAACTGACTAATATAGTTGTTATGCTGTTTTACAAATCAAGACTGTATATACTCATCATGGTGATTGGTAAAAACAAGTGACCCTTCTACTTAAGATCTGTGGTTAATTTTGATAAACACATAATAACTTACATTCCAATGTCTTTATATATTTTTGAATTCACTATCATTCTATTGTAAAAATGAACAGCGCGGCAACGCGCGCCATCATGGTCTAGTACACAAACATACGAGAGATGCGAGTTGGAAAAACCAACAGACAGGAGACGAGGCGTGCAACTGCCATGCCTGTACAACAAAGTAATTAAGTCACAGTTTAGGCATGTGCGTAGAGTCGTTTGATTTTGGCTTTTAGGCCTTTTCTTTAGCTGTCCACGTCACATTATCTGATGAGGTTTTTCTAGACCTTTTATTGGGTTCAAGTCAAGTGAAAGCACAAGTGCTCCCTAGGTGGTTTTGGTAATTAATGTCAACATATCTTTTGTTGGACTAACACTTTTACCTAGTACATTTCAGACAAGTTCAACAATGGAGTGGCATGGACTAAAGGATGTGGGAACTCCTTCAAGATGCTAAGGACAAAGGATTGGCTCAAGCTTCAAGCTCAAGACTCTTCATTTTATATTTTAGTGATCCAAGATCACATTGCGTCTATAGGAAAAGCCAATACTATCAAGGAGGGATGTGGTGTTGCTTAATGAGCCTCTTGCTTCAAGTGCTTAGTGATATGCTCCAAAACCCTCAACTACTTTCCCACTTCCACACATATGTCCTAAAACCTAAAGTCGAACTCGGCCCCACTGATTCTTCCTATCCGGCGCCACCGAGTTTGGATGTCTTAGCCACTGCCACAAACCCTAGGCAAATCGGTCTCACCGATAGGGATCTCGGTCTCATCGAGATGGGATTGTAATCTCTCTGTGTATGTCCATTATCAAAATCGGTCTCACCGAGTTTGAGCAATCGGTACTACCGAGATTACAATGCAAACTTTCTGGTTGACTTATTATCAAAATCAGTCCCACCGAGTTTGATAATCGGTCCAACCGAGTTTGCCTGACCAACTCCCTGGTTAGCTAATTACCAAAATCGGTCTCACCGAGTTTGTGTAATCGGTCTTACCGAGATTACGTTATGCCCTAATCCTAACCGAATCGGTCCTACCGAGTTGCATTTCGGTCCCACCGAAAACCCTAACGGTCACATTATTTGCTAAATCGGTCTGGCCGAGTTTAACAATTCGGTCCCACCGAGTTTGGTAGATTGTGTGTAACGGTTAGATTTTGTGTGGAGGCTATATATACCCCTCCACCTCCTCTTCATTCGTGGAGAGAGCCATCAGACTGAACCTACACTTCCAGCATCCTATTTCTGAGAGAGAACTACCTACTCATGTGTTGATGCCAAGATATTCCATTCCTACCATATGAATCTTGATCTCTAGCCTTCCCCAAGTTGCTTTCCACTCAAACCCTCTTTCCACCAGATCCAAATCCTATGAGAGAGAGTTGAGTGTTGGGGAGACTATCATTTGAAGCACAAGAGCAAGGAGTTCATCATCAACGCACCATTTGTTACTTCTTGGAGTGTGGTGTCTCCTAGATTGGCTAGGTGTCACTTGGGAGCCTCCGACAAGATTGTGGAGTTGAACCAAGGAGTTTGTAAGGGCAAGGAGATCGCCTACTTCGTGAAGATCTACCGCTAGTGAGGCAAGTCCTTCGTGGGCGACGGCTATGGTGGGATAGACAAGGTTGCTTCTTCATGGACCCTTCGTGGGTGGAGCCCTCCGTGGACTCGCGCAGCCGTTACCCTTCGTGGGTTGATGTCTCCATCAACGTGGATGTACGATAGCACCACCTATCGGAACCGCGCCAAAAACATCCGTGTCTCCAATTGCGTTTGAATCCTCCAATCCCTTCCCTTTACTTTCTTGCAAGTTGCATGCTTTATTTTCCGCTGCTCATATACTCTTTGCATGCTTGCTTGATATGTATTGTGATTGATGAAATTGTGCCTAAACTCCACTCAAACTTTAAAGAATCTTAAAAACTGCAACTTTGGCTCTTAGTGTCTAATCACCCCCCCTCTAGACACCTCTTCTCAAGGTCCTACAAGTGGTATCAAAGCATTGGTCTCCATTGCTTTGGTTTAATCACCATTGGAGGAAGATGGATGAGTCTACTATTGGGAGTCTTAGACATAGAGTGCCTATTCTTGATGGAGAGTATTTTCATGAGTGGAAAAATGAGATGCTTGTTATTTTCAATCAATATCATTTTAACAAGTACATTGCTAGCCCTTGTGCACCTTATGTTGATCCTATGCATCCTACCCATGATGAGTCTATTGACATGATTAGGAATCTTAGAACTGCCGAACTTATCCTTAGAGGATTGCCTAGAAACTTGATTGGATGTTTGCCTACTTTCAAGTGTGCCTACACCATATGGAAATTTCTTGAGGAACGATTTACCGATTATCCCTTGAAAAATCTTGACGAAGTTCTTCATAAGTCTATTGCTTTGAGTAAGATGAATACTAGTGATCCTATGTTTGGTGATCGTCTATTTGAGCTTACGAACCTTATGCGTGCCAAAGGAAATGTTGGTATTATTAGTGACATTATTTCTGAAGCTATAAAAATTCATAAGCAAGATTATTGTCAAACTCACTCTAATGAATCACCCTCTCTAGGACTTGATCCACCACATGACGATGTTGAACATGGATACTATGATGAGGATGATGATAGTGACTTCGATCTTGATGATGCAATGAGACATTTTGGTCTTATGGCAAATCTTCGGGGATATATGTTAGGAGGAAAGGAATGGGTTCTTGATAGTGGATGTACCGATCACATGACCGGAGATAAAGACATGTTTCGTGAGCTTGCCGACAACGATAGTCCTCGAAAGTATGTCACTTTCGGTGACAACTCAAAGGGTAAGGTGGTTGGCCTTGGCAAGGTGGCCATATCACATGATAGCTCCATACAAAATGTCATGCTCGTTGAATCTCTTGGATACAACTTACTTTCAGTATCTAGACTTGCTGATTTCGGTTTCAATGTTCTATTTACTAAAGTAGATTGCCAAGTGTTTCGTCGAGACAATCATAAAATGGTCTTTACCGGTGTGCGTAGAGGTGATCTATACATTGTTGATTTCACCAAAAAGGCTCAACCTAAAACTTGCTTCATTGCTAAATCCTCAAAAGGTTGGTTGTGGCATAGAAGATTAGGTCATGTTGGTATGCGAAACCTTGACAAGCTTATTAAAGGAAATTATATCCTTGGAGTTAATGATGTCATATTTGGTAAGGATAGACTTTGCAGTGCTTGTCAAGCAGGTAAATAGGTTGGAGGAAAGCATCCCGTGAAGAACATCATGACCACAAAGAGGCCACTCGAGCTACTTCACATGGATCTTTTTGGTCCCAACTCTTACAAGAGTCTCGGTGGAAATTCTTTTGGTCTAGTTATAGTTGATGATTTTTCCAGATTTACGTGGGTGTTCTTTCTCAATGACAAATCGCAGGTCCAAAAGATCTTCAAAAACTTTGCTAGGAAGGCTCAAAATCAATTTGAAGTGAAGATCAAGAAGGTTCGCAGCGACAACGGAACGGAGTTCAAGAACGCAAATGTGGACACCTTTCTTGACGAAGAAGGGATTTCACACGAGTTCTCGGCTACGTACACACCTCAACAAAACGGAGTTGTTGAGAGGAAGAACCGGACGCTCATCGAAATGGCAAGAACGATGCTTGATGAGTACAAGACACCGAAGCACTTTTGGGCAGAAGCGGTTGAGACAGCTTGTCATGCATCAAATCGCTTGTATCTTCACAAGCTACTTGGCAAGACGACATACGAGCTCCTCACCGCTAACAAACCCCAAGTTGGATACTTTAGAGTATTCGACTCAAAGTGCTACATTCTTGATAAGCATCGTCGCTCTAAATTTGCTCCTAAGTCTCATGAAGGTTTCCTACTAGGTTATGGCTCAAACTCTCACACTTACCGTGTCTACAACAATTTCACCCGAAAGGTTGAAGAAACGGTAGATGTGAAGTTTGATGAATCTAACGGCTCGCAAGTAGAGCAATTGCCAATTGACGTAGGTGACAAAGATCCTTCGGAAGCAATCCAAGACTTGTCTATTGGCAAGGTCCGTCCAACGGAGGTGAAGGAGAGCACCTCGTCCGTCCAAGTGGAAGCTTCTACTTCACGACAAGGTGAACCAAGAGTTGATACGGAAGCATCCACAAGCGGGACACACCAAGATGAAGAAAACGAGGAAGTGCATCAAGATGAACGCCAACAACCTCCTTCTCCACCACAACAAGAGAACGACAACGCCAACAATGAAGAAGGCCAAGAAGAAGAACAAGATGAAGAAGATGTTCAACGAAGACCCAAGCAAAAGCTCTCACGAGTTCGAGCAAGAATTGCTAAAGATCATCCCGTCGAACAAATCTACAATGACATTCAAACCGGGAGAATCACTCGCTCTAAAACTCGTTTAGCTAACTTTTGTGAAAACTATTCTTTCATCTCTAGCATTGAACCTATGAAGGTTGAAGAAGCATTGGAAGATCCGGATTGGATAAATGCTATGCATGAAGAGCTACATAACTTTGAGAGGAATCAAGTTTGGACATTGGTTGAGAAGCCCGACAACAACCACAACATCATCGGTACCAAATGGGTGTTTCGCAACAAGCAAGATGAAGATGGACAAGTAGTTCGCAACAAAGCACGTCTCGTCGCCCAAGGCTACACACAAGTCGAAGGTATGGACTATGGTGAGACTTACGCCCCCATTTCTAGACTTGAGTCCATTCGCATCTTACTTGCCTATGCTAATCACCATGATATCACCTTGTACCAAATGGACATTAAAAGTGCTTTCCTAAATGGTGAAATAGAGGAGGAAGTTTATGTTAAGCAATCTCCCGGCTTTGTCAATCCTAAGAAACCCAATCATGTTTACAAACTTCACAAAGCTCTTTATGGCTTTAAACAAGCTCCTAGAGCATGGTATAAATGCTTGACCAAGTTCCTTATTGAAAAAGGCTTTGAAATTGGGAAAATTGATTCTACTCTTTTTACTAAAAGGGTTAATGGTGAACTATTTGTGTGCCAAATTTATGTTGATGATATTATATTTGGTTCAACTAACCCTCATTTTAGTGAAAAGTTTGGGAAGCTAATGTTGGAGAAGTTTGAGATGTCTATGATGAGTGAACTCAAATTCTTTCTTGGGTTGCAAATCAAGCAAACTAAGGAAGGTACTTTTGTCTCTCAAACGAAGTACACCAAGGACTTATTCAAGAAGTTCAATATGCAAGAATGCAAAGGTATGACTACACCCATGCCTACTAGTGGACATCTTGACTTGACCAAAGATGGTGAACCGGTTGATCAAAAGGTTTATCGCTCTATGATTGGTTCATTGTTATATCTATGTGCTTCACATCCCGATATTATGCTAAGTGTGTGCATGTGTGCACGATATCAAGCTGCTCCTAAAGAATGTCATCTTAAGGCCGTGAAAAGGATAGTGAGATACTTAATCCATACACCAAACTTTGGCATTTGGTATCCTAAGAGGGCCTCTTTCGATCTTGTTGGCCATTCCGACTCGGACTATGCCGGTGACAAGGTTGCTAGAAAGTCCACTTCGGGTACTTGCCAATTTCTTGGTAGATCTCTTGTGTCTTGGTCTTCCAAGAAACAAAACTCGGTATCCTTATCCACCGCCGAAGCTGAATATATTGCCGCTGGTTCATGTTGTGCTCAATTACTTTGGATGACCCAAACTCTTAAAGATTATGGGATATATATGTGAGACATGTTCCATTGCTTTGTGATAATGAAAGTGCTATCAAAATTGGTCATAATCCTGTGGAACATTCTCGAACTAAGCATATTGAAGTTCGTCATCATTTCATTCGAGATCATGTTGCTAAGGGTGACATTGATCTTAAGCATGTTCGCACCGAAAAGCAATTAGCGGATATATTCACTAAACCTCTTGATGAGAAAGTGTTTTGCAGGCTAAGAGGAGAATTGAACATCATTGATGCTTCAAACTTGGAGTAGAAACTCCACTGGATACATGCAAGACATGAGCTTATGACTAATCCTTGATATTTCTCTTATGATGAAAATCTTATGTCTTGGATATATTTAAAGGAAATATGCCCCAGAGGCAATAATAAAGTTATTATTTATTTCCTCATATCATGATAAATGTTTATTATTCATGCTAGAATTGTATTAACCGGAAACATGATACATGTGTGAATACATAGACAAACATAGTGTCACTAGTATGCCTCTACTTGAACTAGCTCATTGATCAAAGATGGTTATGTTTCCTAACCATAGGCATGTGTTGTCATTTGATTAATGGGATCACATCATTAGGAGAATGATGTGATTGACTTGACCCATTCCGTTAGCTTAGCACTTGATCGTTTAGTATGTTGCTATTGCTTTCTTCATGACTTATACAAAGTTCCTACAACTATGAGATTATGTAACTCCCGTTTACCGGAGGAACACTTTGTGTGCTACCAAACGTCACAACGTAACTGGGTGATTATAAAGGTGCTCTACAGGTGTCTCCAAAGGTACATGTTGAGTTGGCATAATTCGAGATTAGGTTTTGTCACTCCGATTGTCGGAGAGGTATCTCTAGGCCCTCTCGATAATACTCATCACCTAAGCCTTGCAAGCATTGTAACTAATGAGTTAGTTATGAGATGATGTATTACGGAACGAGTAAAGAGACTTGCCGGTAACGAGATTGAACTAGGTATTGGATACCGACGATCGAATCTCGGGCAAGTAACATACCGATGACAAAGGGAACAACGTATGTTGTTATGCGGTTTGACCGATAAAGATCTTCGTAGAATATGTGGGAACCAATATGAACATCCAGGTTTCGCTATTGGTTATTGACCGAGAATAGTTCTAGGTCATGTCTACATAGTTCTCGAACCCGTAGAGTCCGCACGCTTAACGTTACGATGACAGTTTTATTATGAGTTTATAAGTTTTGATGTACCGAAGATTGTTCGGAGTCCCGGATGTGATCACGGACATGATGAGGAGTCTCGAAATGGTCGAGACATAAATATTGATATATTGGATGACTATATTCAGACACCGAAAGTGTTCCGGATGTTTTCGGAGAAAACCGGAGTGTCGGAGGGTTACCGGAACCCCCTCGGGAAGTAATGGGCCTTGATGGGCCCTAGTGGAGAGAGAGAGGGGACGGCCAGGGCAAGAGGCGCGCCCCCTCCCCTTGAGTCCGAATAGGACAAGGAAAGGGGGGCGGCGCCCCCCTTGCCTTCCCCCTCTCCCACTCCTTCCTTCCCCCTCCTTCTTGGAATAGGAAAGGGAGGGGGCAAACCTACTTGGAGTAGGTTTCCCCCTCCTAGGGCGCGCCTCCCTCTTGGCCGGCCGCCTCCTCCTCTCCCCCTTTATATACGGGGGAGGGGGGCACCCCATGGACACACAAGTTGATCTACGGATCGTTCCTTAGCCATGTGCGGTGCCCCCCTCCACCATATTCCACCTCGGTCATATTGTCGTGGAGTTTAGGCGAATCCCTGCGCCGGTAGAACATCATCATCGTCACCACGCCATCGTGCTGACGGAATTCATCCCCGACGCTTCGCTGGATTGGAGCCCGGGGGACGTCATCGAGCTGGACGTGTGCTGAACACGGAGGTGCCGTACGTTCGGTACTTGGATCGGTTGATTCGTGAAGACGTACGACTACGTCAACCGCGTTGTCATAACGCTTCCACTTAACGGTCTACGAGGGTATGTAGACAACACTCTCCCCTCTCGTTGCTATGCCATCACCATGATCTTGCGTGTGCATAGGAATTTTTTTGAAATTACTACGTTCCCCAACAGTGGCATCTGAGCCTAGGTTTTATGCGTTGATGTTATATGCACGAGTAGAACACAAGTGAGTTGTGGGCGATACAAGTCATACTGCTTACTGCTTACCAGCATGTCATACTTTGGTTCGGCGGTATTGTGAGATGAAGCGGCCCGGAACGACATTACGCGTACGCTTACGCGAGACTGGTTTCACCGTTACGAGCACTCGTGCTTAAAGGTGGCTGGCGGGTGTCTGTCTCTCTCACTTTAGCTGAATCGAGTGTGGCTACGCCCGGTCCTTGCGAAGGTTAAAACAGCACCAACTTGACGAACTACCGTTGTGGTTTTTATGCGTAGGTAAGAACAGTTCTTGCTAAAGCCCGTAGCAGCCACGTAAAATTTGCAACAACAAAGTAGAGGACGTCTAACTTGTTTTTGCAGGGCATGTTGTGATGTGATATGGTCAAGACGTGATGCTATATTTTATTGTATGAGATGATCATGTTTTGTAACCGAAGTTATCGGCAACTGGCAGGAGCCATATGGTTGTCGCTTTATTGTATGAAATGCAAACGCCCTGTAATTGCTTTACTTTATCAGTAAGCGGTAGCGATAGTTGTAGAAGCAATAGATGGCGTAAACGACAACGATGCTACGATGGAGATCAAGGTGTCGCTTCGGTGACAATGGTGATCACGATGGTGCTTCGGAGATGGAGATCACAAGCACAAGATGATGATGGACATATCATATCACTTATATTGATTGCATGTGATGTTTATCCTTTATGCATCTTATCTTGCTTTGATTGACGGTAGCATTTTAAGATGATCTCTCACTAAAAATTATCAAGAAGTGTTCTCCCTGAGTATGCACCGTTGCCAAAGTTCGTCGTGCCCAGACACCACGTGATGATCGGGTGTGATAAGCTCTACGTCCATCTACAACGGGTGCAAGCCAGTTTTGCACACGCGGAATACTCAGGTTAAACTTGACGAGCCTAGCATATGTAGATATGGCCTCAGAACACGGAGACCGAAAGGTCGAGCGTGAATCATATAGTAGATATGATCAACATAGTGATGTTCACCATTGAAAACTACTCCATCTCACGTGATGATCGGTTATGGTTTAGTTGATTTGGATCACGTGATCCCTTAGATGACTAGAGAGATGTCTGTCTAAGTGGGAGTTCTTAAATAATATGATTAATTGAACTTAAATTTATCATGAACTTAGTACCTGATAGTATTTTGCTTGTCTATGTTTGGTGTAGATAGATGGCTCGTGCTGTTGTTTCGTTGAATTTTAATGCGTTCCTTGAGAAAGCGAAGTTGAAAGATGATGGTAGCAATTACACGGACTGGGTCCGTAACTTGAGGATTATCCTCATTGCTGCACAGAAGAATTACGTCCTGGAAGCACCGCTGGGTGCCAGGCCTGTTGCAGGAGCAACACCAGATGTTGTGAACGTTTGGCAGAGCAAAGCTGATGACTACTCTATAGTTCAGTGTGCCATGCTTTACGGCTTAGAACCTGGTCTTCAACGACGTTTTGAACATCATGGAGCATATGAGATGTTCCAGGAGTTGAAGTTAATATTTCAAGCAAATGCCCGGATTGAGAGATATGAAGTCTCCAATAAGTTCTACAGCTGCAAGATGGAGGAGAATAGTTCTGTCAGTGAGCATATACTCAAAATGTCTGGGTATAATAATCACTTGATTCAACTGGGAGTTAATCTTCCGGATGATAACGTCATTGACAGAATTCTCCAATCACTGCCACCAAGCTACAAGAGCTTTGTGATGAACTATAACATGCAAGGGATGAACAAGACAATTCCCGAGCTCTTCGCAATGCTAAAGGCTGCGGAGGTAGAAATCAAGAAGGAGCATCAAGTGTTGATGGTCAACAAGACCACTAGTTTCAAGAAAAAGGGCAAAGAGAAAAAGAAGGGGAACTTCAAGAAGAACAGCAAGCAAGTTGCTGCTCAAGAGAAGAAACCCAAGTCTGGACCTAAGCCTGAAACTGAGTGCTTCTACTGCAAGCAGACTGGTCACTGGAAGCGGAACTGCCCCAAGTATTTGGCAGATAAGAAGGATGGCAAAGTGAACAAAGGTATATGTGATATACATGTTATTGATGTGTACCTAACTAGAGCTCGTAGTAGCACCTAGGTATTTGATACTGGTTCTGTTGCTAATATTTGCAACTTGAAACAGGGACTATGGAATAAGCGAGCACTGGCCAAGGACGAGGTGACGATGCGCGTGGAAACGGTTCCAAAGTCGATGTGATCACAGTCGGCACGCTACCTCTACATATACCTTCGGGATTAGTTTTAGACCTGAATAATTGTTATTTGGTGCCAGCGTTGAGCATGAACATTATATCTGGATCTTGTTTGATGCGAGACGGTTATTCATTTAAATCAGAGAATAATGGTTGTTCTATTTATATGAGTAATATCTTTTATGGTCATGCACCCTTGAAGAGTGGTCTATTTTTATTGAATCTCGATAGTAGTGATACACATATTCACAATGTTGAAACCAAAAGATGCAGAGTTGATAATGATAGTGCAACTTATTTGTGGCACTGCCGTTTAGGTCATATCGGTATAAAGCGCATGAAGAAACTCCATACTGATGGACTTTTGGAATCACTTGATTATGAATCACTTGGTACTTGCGAACCGTGCCTCATGGGCAAGATGACTAAAACACCGTTCTCCGGTATTGTGGAGAGAGCAACAGATTTGTTGGAAATCATACATACAGACGTATGTGGTCCGATGAATGTTGAAGCTCGTGGCGGATATCGTTATTTTCTCACCTTCACAGATGATTTGAGCAGATATGGGTATATCTACTTAATGAAGCACAAGTCTGAAACATTTGAAAAGTTCAAAGAATTTCAGAGTGAAGTGGAAAATCATCGTAACAAGAAAATAAAATTTCTACGATCTGATCGTGGAGGAGAATATTTGAGTTACGAGTTTGGTTTACATTTGAAACAATGCGGAATAGTTTCGCAACTCACGCCACCTGGAACACCACAAAGAAATGGTGTGTCCGAACGTCGTAATCGTACTTTATTAGATATGGTGCGATCTATGATATCTCTTACTGATTTACCGCTATCGTTTTGGGGTTATGCTTTAGAGACGGCTGCATTCACATTAAATAGGGCACCATCTAAATCCGTTGAGACGACGCCTTATGAACTGTGGTTTGGCAAGAAACCAAAGTTGTCTTTCTTAAAGTTTGGGGCTGCGATGCTTATGTGAAGAAACTTCAACCAGATAAGCTCGAACCCAAATTGGAGAAATGTGTCTTCATAGGATACCCAAAAGAGACTGTTGGGTACACCTTCTATCACAGATCCGAAGGCAAGACATCGTTGCTAAGAATGGATCCTTTCTAGAGAAGGAGTTTCTCTCGAAAGAAGTGAGTGGGAGGAAAGTAGAACTTGATGAGGTAACGGTACCTGCTTCCTTATTGGAAAGTAGTTCATCACAGAAATCAGTTCCTGTGACAAATACACCAATTAGTGAGGAAGCTAATGATATTAATCATGAAACTTCAGATCAAGTATCTACTGAACCTCGTAGGCCTACCAGAGTAAGATCTGCACCAGAGTGGTACGGTAATCCTATTCTGGAAGTCATGTTACTTGACCATGATGAACCTACGAACTATGAGGAAGCGATGATGAGCCCAGATTCCACAAAATGGCTAGAGGCCATGAAATCTGAGATGGGATCCATGTATGAGAACAAAGTGTGGACTTTGGTTGACTTGCGCGATGATCGGCAAGCCATTGAGAATAAATGGATCTTTAAGAAGAAGACTGACGCTGACGGTAATATAACTGTCTATAAGGCTCGACTTGTTGCGAAAGGTTTTCGACAAGTTCAAGGGGTTGACTACGATGAGACTTTCTCACCCGTAGCGATGCTTAAGTCTGTCCGAATCATGTTAGCGATTGCCGCATTTTATGATTATGAAATTTGGCAGATGGATGTCAAAACTGCATTCCTGAATGGATTTCTGGAAGAAGAGTTGTATATGATGCAACCGGAAGGTTTTGTCGGTCCTAAGGGAACTAACAAAGTGTGCAAGCTCCAGTGATCAATTTATGGTCTGGTGCAAGCCTCTCGGAGTTGGGATAAACGCTTTGATAGTGTGATCAAAGCATATGGTTTTATACAGACTTTTGGAGAAGCCTGTATTTACAAGAAAGTGAGTAGGAGCTCTGTAGCATTTCTAATATTATATGTGGATGACATATTGTTGATTGGAAATAATATAGAATTTCTGGATAACATAAAAGGATACTTGAATAAAGTTTTTCAATGAAAGACCTCGGTGAAGCTGCTTACATATTGGGCATTAAGATCTATAGAGATAGATCGAGACGCTTGATTGTATTTTCACAAAGCACATACCTTGATAAAGTATTGAAAAGGTTCAATATGGATCAGGCGAAGAAAGGGTTCTTGCCTGTATTACAAGGTATAAAGTTGAGTCAGACTCAATGCCCGACCACTGCAGAAGATAGAAAGAAAATGAAAGAAGTTCCCTATGCTTCAACCATAGGCTTATCATGTATGCAATGCTATGTACCAGACCTGATGTGTGCCTTGCTATTAGTTTGGCAGGGAGGTACCAAAGTAATCCAGGAGTGGGTCACTAGACAGCGGTCAAGAACATCTTGAAATACCTGAAAAGGACTAAGGATATGTTTCTCGTATATGGAGGTGACAAAGAGCTAGTCGTAAATGGTTACGTCGATGCAAGCTTTGACACTGATCCGGATGATTCTAAAATCGCAAACCGGATACGTATTTTTATTAAACGGTGGAGCTGTAAGTTGGTGCAGTTCTAAACAAAGCGTCGTGGCAGGATCTACATGCGAAGCGGAGTATATAGCTGCTTCGGAAGCAGCAAATGAAGGAGTCTGGATGAAGGAGTTCATTTCCGATTTAGGTGTTATACCTAGTGCATCGGGACCAGTGAAGATCTTCTGTGACAATACTGGTGCAATTGCCTTGGCAAAGGAATCCAGATTTCACAAGAGGACCAAGCACATCAAGAGACGCTTCAATTCCATTCGGGACCAAGTCCAAGTGGGAGACATAGAGATTTGCAAGATACATACGGATCTGAATGTTGCAGACCCGTTGACTAAGCCTCTCTCACGAGCAAAACATGATCAGCACCAAGACTCCATGGGTGTTAGAATCATTACTATGTAATCTAGATTATTGACTCTAGTGCAAGTGGGAGACTGAAGGAAATATGCCCTAGAGGCAATAATAAAGTTATTATTTATTTCCTCATATCATGATAAATGTTTATTATTCATGCTAGAATTGTATTAACCGGAAACATGATACATGTGTGAATACATAGACAAACATAGTGTCACTAGTATGCCTCTACTTGAACTAGCTCATTGATCAAAGATGGTTATGTTTCCTAACCATAGGCATGTGTTGTCATTTGATTAATGGGATCACATCATTAGGAGAATGATGTGATTGACTTGACCCATTCCGTTAGCTTAGCACTTGATCGTTTAGTATGTTGCTATTGCTTTCTTCATGACTTATACAAAGTTCCTACAACTATGAGATTATGTAACTCCCGTTTACCGGAGGAACACTTTGTGTGCTACCAAACGTCACAACGTAACTGGGTGATTATAAAGGTGCTCTACAGGTGTCTCCAAAGGTACATGTTGAGTTGGCATAATTCGAGATTAGGTTTTGTCACTCCGATTGTCGGAGAGATATCTCTGGGCCCTCTCGGTAATACTCATCACCTAAGCCTTGCAAGCATTGTAACTAATGAGTTAGTTATGAGATGATGTATTACGGAACGAGTAAAGAGACTTGCCGGTAACGAGATTGAACTAGATATTGGATACCGACGATCGAACCTCGGGCAAGTAACATACCGATGACAAAGGGAACAACGTATGTTGTTATGCGGTTTGACCGATAAAGATCTTCGTAGAATATGTGGGAACCAATATGAACATCCAGGTTCCGCTATTGGTTATTGACCGAGAATAGTTCTAGGTCATGTCTACATAGTTCTCGAACCCGTAGGGTCCGCACGCTTAACGTTACGATGACAGTTTTATTATGAGTTTATAAGTTTTGATGTACCGAAGATTGTTCGGAGTCCCGGATGTGATCACGGACATGACGAGGAGTCTTGAAATGGTCGAGACATAAAGATTGATATATTCGATGACTATATTCGGACACCGGAAGTGTTCCAGGTGTTTTCGGAGAAAACCGGAGTGCCGGAGGGTTACCGAAACCCCCTCGGGAAGTAATGGGCCTTGATGGGCCCTAGTGGAGAGAGAGAGGGGCCGGCCAGGGCAAGAGGCGCGCCCCCTCCCCTTGAGTCCGAATAGGACAAGGAAAGGGGGGGCGGCGCCCCCCTTGCCTTCCCCCTCTCCCACTCCTTCCTTCCCCCTCCTTCTTGGAATAGGAAAGGGAGGGAGCAAACCTACTTGGAGTAGGTTTCCCCCTCCTAGGGCGCGCCTCCCTCTTGGCCGGCCCCCTCCTCCTCTCCCCCTTTATATACGGGGGAGGGGGCACCCCATGAACACACAAGTTGATCTACGGATCGTTCCTTAGCCGTGTGCGGTGCCCCCCTCCACCATATTCCACCTCGGTCATATCGTCGCGGAGTTTAGGTGAATCCCTGCGCCGGTAGAACATCATCATCGTCACCACGCCGTCATGCTGACGAAACTCATCCCCGACGCTTCGCTAGATTGGAGCCCGGGGGACGTCATCGAGCTGGACGTGTGCTGAACACGGAGGTGCCGTATGTTCGGTACTTGGATCGGTCGATTCGTGAAGACGTACGACTACATCAACCGCGTTGTCATAACGCTTCCGCTTAACGGTCTACGAGGGTACGTAGACAACACTCTCCCCTCTCGTTGCTATGCCATCACCATGATCTTGCGTGTGCGTAGGATTTTTTTTGAAATTACTACGTTCCCCAACAATATTTGTATCTTGCATGTCATCTAACCCATGTAGGTACTTGGTGGAATCAAATTCCATGAGGTTGAAACCTACTCATATCTTGAGCAATCTCTACATCACCAAGTCTCTACACAAGGTGGTTGAAGACAAGGAAGCACAAAACCATTCAAACATATTCTTTGACAAATTCTATGTTGAGCTTCATGATTGTCATTTTTGGATACACAAGTGCTCTTCCTTGCAATAACTAACCCATGTAGGTAGATGGACTCAAAATTCCAAGTGGTGCTCCAAATTCTTGATGAGCTACATCAACCTTGAGCAAGCCACACAAGTTCAACTACATGGACATCACCACCAACCAAGGTATGTTATTCCATCTTAGAGAAGCTTTACTCCAAGTCATGAGCTAAAGCAACTCGACAAGATGTGAATACATCAAGATGCTTCAACGAAAAATGGCAACCCCATTTTGAGCTTAAACGATGAGTATGACCTATGATCAAGTGATCTCACTTGACTCCTAAGTCAATATACTCTAACATAGGTGACTTTGTCGCCGACCAACTCTAGATGAAGTTCTCTTGTGTTCTTTTTCCGTGTTTTGCATTTGTCTCATGCATATTTGGTTCTCTTTTTTCAAAAAAAAAATTTCATCTAGATTTCTTTCTGTTTGCTCTGCATTTTCTGCATCAAATTCATTGCACATCTTTCAGTAAATTCCTTGCAAATCTTTGTGAGATCTTACTAGTCTAAGTGAGCTGAGGTGACAAGTGTTTTCTCTGAGATGAACTCGACTTCACCGATTTGTTATTTTCGGCCCAACCGAATCTTTTCGGTACGACCGAAGCATACCACTCGGTGCCACCAATTTCATAACAGGAAAACTCTTTGCCACATATTCTGTGTTTCTTCTGATCCAGCTCCACTCAATGAATCTTGTCCTCTACAAGCATCACATTTTTATCATTGCTTTGTTCTGTGTCTCAAGGACCAAACCCATTCGACAGATTCCGGAAGACCCTTCTTGGAAATTGATGTCAAAGGGGGAGAGAGAGAACATCAAAGCTTATCATTTGGAGATAGAGAGAGAGCATCAAAACTTATCACCTTCCTTCTTAAGGGAGAGAGAGACCCTCAAAAGAAGAGAGAGATCTCCAGGGGGAGAGGATACTTAAGTAGAAAGTATTTCTCAAGGATCCCAGATGCTTGGTGTTCAAGAGGAGAGATGTCCACATGTCTTCTTGAGGGGAGAGACATGTTCATATGATCTATTGTGCTCATTTTGCATTAGCATACATTAGCTCTGAACTTTAGCTCTGATCATCATTCATATCTTTCAGCTCTGTTCTCCTTCAGCTCTGACTTTCTGTTCCCTATCTTCTCCCAGTATCCCATGTTAGATTCAGGGGGAGCAAGACATCTAAGGGAAAGAGATCATTTAAATTCATTGCATATCTTTACTCTTGGGGACATGTCTAATTCAATGTGGTACTCAGTAATCACTCTCTACATGTCATCCCAGTCTTGGTATTCTTGTGGTTTCTTTTGTTTGTTATGGCTAGTAGATGCATCTGTGTTATCTAACCTTGTTTACGCAGGTTCATTCCATCCTAAGCCAACTCAAGACTACAAGGTAAGTATATGCATCACAATCATGTGTATGAGGAATTCTTGCTGATGTACATATTGTTTGCAAGAAGGACTCATGAGCATGAAGGTATTCTCTTCAACATCCTTTGCTCTGATGCATATGGCCAAGATACATGTAACACATCGCCTGCTCTATTATTTTTATGCCCTCACATGCTTCTATGTTCCATATTCACATGATTGCATACATGTAGGGGGAGCCTATGCTTGTTACATGTCTTTCCAAAGCTTTACTTGCTATTATTTATATCTTTATCTAAAGCTTTGATGTATGTTGCCATCAATTACCAAAAAGGGGGAGATTGAAAGCACAAGTGCTCCCTAGGTGGTTTTGGTAATTAATGTCAACATATCTCTTGTTGGACTAACACTTTTACCTAGTACATTTCAGACAAGTTCAACAATGGAGTGGCATGGACTAAAGGATGTGGGAACTCCTTCAAGATGCTAAGGACAAAGGATTAGCTCAAGCTTCAAGCTCAAGACTCTTCATTTTATATTTTAGTGATCCAAGATCACATTGAGTCTATAGGAAAAGCCAATACTATCAAGGAGGGATGAGGTGTTGCCTAATGAGCCTCTTGCTTCAAGTGCTTAGTGATATGCTCCAAAACCCTCACCTACTTTCCCACTTCCACACATATGTCCTAAAACCTAAAGTCGAACTTGGCCCCACTGATTCTTCCTCTCCGGCGCCACCGAGTTTGGATGTCTTAGCCACTGCCACAAACCCTAGGCAAATCGGTCTCACCGATAGGGATCTCGGTCTCACCGAGATGGGATTGTAATCTCTCTGTGTATGTCCATTATCAAAATCGGTCTCACCGAGTTTGAGCAATCGGTACTACCGAGATTACAATGCAAACTTTCCGGTTGACTTATTATGAAAATCGGTCCCACCAAGTTTGATAATCGGTCCAACCGAGTTTGCCTGACCAACTCTCTGGTTAGCTAATTACCAAAATCGGTCTCACCGAGTTTGTGTAATCGGTCTTACCGAGATTACGTTATGCCCTAACCCTAACCGAATCGGTCCCACCGAGTTGCATTTCGGTCCCACCGAAAACCCTAACGGTCACATTATTTGCTAAATCGGTCTGACCGAGTTTAACAATTCGGTCCCACCGAGTTTGGTAGATTGTGTGTAACGGTTAGATTATGTGTGGAGGCTATATATACCCCTCCACCTCCTCTTCATTCGTGGAGAGAGCCATCAGACTGAACCTACACTTTCAGCATCCTATTTCTGAGAGAGAATTACCTACTCATGTGTTGAGGCCAAGATATTCCATTCCTACCATATGAATCTTGATCTCTAGCCTTCCCCAAGTTGCTTTCCACTCAAACCCTCTTTCCACCAGATCCAAATCCTATGAGAGAGAGTTGAGTGTTGGGGAGACTATCATTTGAAGCACAAGAGCAAGGAGTTCATCATCAACGCACCATTTGTTACTTCTTGGAGAGTGGTATCTCCTAGATTTGCTAGGTGTCACTTGGGAGCCTCCGACAAGATTGTGGAGTTGAACCAAGGAGTTTGTAAGGGCAAGGAGATCGCCTACTTCGTGAAGATCTACCGCTAGTGAGGCAAGTCCTTCGTGGACGACGGCCATGGTGGGATAGACAAGGTTGCTTCTTCGTGGACCCTTCGTGGGTGGAGCCCTCCGTGGACTCGCGCAGCCGTTACCCTTCATGGGTTGAAGTCTCCATCAACGTGGATGTACGATAACACCACCTATCGGAACCACGTCAAAAACATCTGTGTCTCCAATTGCGTTTGTATCCTCCAATCCCTTCCCTTTACTTTCTTGCAAGTTGCATGCTTTATTTTCCGCTGCTCATATACTCTTTGCATGCTTGCTTGATATGTATTGTGATTGATGAAATTGTGCCTAAACTCCACTCAAACTTTAAAGAATCTTAAAAACTGCAACTTTGGCTCTTAGTGTCTAATCACCCCCCCTCTAGACACCTCTTCTCAAGGTCCTACATCAAGAAAATCTGTTGGGTTCACTTGAACCCAACATTTCTACACTGGCTCCCCCACTACTCTTGCCCTCACCGCTGCCAGGTCCATTGTCCTCGCTAAGCAGCCTCAGCTTGTGTGCGGAGTCATGCATGCATGCCCCCCCTTGCCCGGCGCTGCTGCCAGCATGGCATGCCTGTCGCATGCCCGGCATTGCAGTGTCCGCCGAGAATACTAGCATGCCCGGAGATGCCGTAAATTCTCAATACACCATGTATATATGATTTATATGATACAAATGATGATTACAAGATACATGTACTCAACCATAAACAATTATTAAATAAATAAATCATTGTGAAGTACCGGTAGGGTGGGGGGGCAATGCCCCCTGCACACTTACAGACATTATGTTCTGCAAATCACATTTTGAATTTATTTAGATACATAGATATATTGATGGAGTTCGATTTGTCTAATGTTGCTTGTGTTCATCATCTCCCGGAGAGATATTAGGTGTGTGTAAAAGCAATATTATCCTGTGGTTTTTCTTTTGGAATTAAAGAGTTCTCTGCCAGGGATAAGTGCACCTGTGTTTCCTCAACTATTTAGCGCTAAGCGTGTTGAATAGGATACCCAAGGGATCTCACTTGTAGCAATGGAATATTATGGTTTGGAACATCAGGGGAATAAATTCAGATGACAGAACTTTAGCAGTTAAAAATGTGATTAATTCATGTGGTTGTAATGTCGTTTGTTTGCAGGAGACTGAACATATGCACTTGTGATCAGAAATTCAGAAACTTTTTCGATCCTTTTTCCTCATAGGCTTGATAAATCCGCTTATATTCTCTCTCGAGGCCCGTCTGATGCCTTACTAATCATTTGGAATAGTTCTATTCTTCGCGCAACAATGATTTTTTTGGAACGTTTTGCTCTCGGTGTTTCGTTTGTATCCAAGAGTGCCCTGCCGTGGTGAAAGATCGCCAATTATTCATTGACCGATTATATGCCCTTGACATCTCTAATACCGACGACTGGTTGCTAGTTGGAGAGTACACCTTTATCAGATCCACTGAAAACCACAAAAAGCCTGACAACAATGTGGATGATATCTTGCTTCTGTTCATCATCTCCGGAAGAGGTATTAGGTGTGTGTAAAAGCATTATTATTTTAGTGGTTTTTCTTTTTGAATTAAAGAGCCTTCCACTCATTTCATATAACCGATTAAACAAACAAGATTTAGCAATCACCACAAACATATAGGTCAATCAAAGCATCTACCTATCCATTACGAGCCTCCCAAGAAACAAACATCACCCGATTAAACCATATTATTACAAACCAAAACGCAGGTGACACAACCACGTTCACTTAGTTGTAACAAGCGATTGTTTCAATAGTTTTATTACCATTTCAATTGTAAATGAGCTTATTTTCCACCGATATTCAGTCGGGCATAAAGTAATCCACATCATACATACAAATACTGTGGGCATCAAGTATCGCTATATTAGCTATTCACATCAACTTCGATATTATCATATTTCTGTACATACTCGGTCAAATCAGAAGAAGAAAATTGACTTTGAACAAACCTAGAACTCCAGTCTATTTGAAATGGTAGGAGTGCCTTGAAGGGGTGGTTGCCAGGTTGCCATACTTAGGCCGCTCCAAAGAGGTAACACTAGGAGAAGGTACGGACAAATGAGACCTCTAGTAGGTCTACGCCAACATTGATGCATTGCATCAAATTCTGCTACTTGTCTATACAATAGCTTTGCAACAATCAACTAGTGATCTAGGAGTAGAATTGGTATATCTTGGCCTCCATGATGATCTGCCTTAGCCCTCCAATGGGCCCGAGCACCATCAGCAGCATCCCACCAACGATGCAGAACTGAAGAGAATGGAAACACAAAAATATAAAATTGGATGATCAAATGAGATGTCTATTATTTGTCGCTCAAACGTATGTATCTAGACGGAGGGAGTAGTGACCGTTCATTCATTTGATCTTACCCAGTTGGCGCACCATGAGAGGCTGAATACCCTAGGCTTGTAGACCGTGAGCCAGATGATGCAGGGAAGCTGGTCCGAACAACAAGTTAATTCTGATCAGCTGTGAATTCATATTTGCTTTAATGGAAGTGGAATGGAACTGGACAGAATGCTTACGAAATAAGTTGTCGGCGCAAAGGCGAGCCCGCCGAAGAATCCGATAAGCCCAGCGAAGAAGGGGAAGGTGATGCCTACGAACATTGTGAACGCTGCACAGATTTGTATACCATTAGTCATGTTTGTTTGCCACAAAAAAAATGTTTAATTAGCTGGAAGGAATTGAGTTCACTCGAGACAAGCGCATCAGGGCATTACCAACAAAGAGGCTCCGAGAAACCAAACGGAGCTTCCAACCAGGAGAGAAACGCATCTTCCTCACCAGCACCATCTCCATCATGTCGAACACCGGCATCGCATAAACCTGAGATGAGAAGGGTCGTCTCCCATGTTAAGTCTTATGTACACATGTGATTCAAAAAAGTCTTATGTACACATGACATTAAGAAAACCTAACGGGTGACTGGCTGGGAGGACGCATACGTATACCTGGTAGCTACCGATGACATGGACGACGACCATCATGTTGGCGGCCGCGATGAGCCACTTGGGCGTGTTGAGGGTGATGAGGATGTTGTCGTCGACGCTGTTGCCGAAGGCCCAATAACCGACGAAAGCAACCGGGAAGTAGCAGAGCAAGACGATGGTGTAGGCCACGATCACGCCCTTCCACATGGGCTTCTTGGACGGCGTCTCCGCTGTCGACGGGATGGAGGCCTGGATCTCCAGCACGACGTTATGGCCTGAGAAGGAGAAGGCCATCTGTCCCAGGCCTCCCAGGAAGTCGAACACCATCCCCGACGTAGTGGACGCCCGTAGGCTGTAGTCCACGTTATCCGCCTTCCCCTTGTCCACCGAGGCGCCCCAAGCAATCGTCGAGTAGCTGTGGCGTTTGTTTGTCCATACGTCTCAATGTGAGTGGCCACGTCTAGCTAGTTAGCTACTGTCTTCGTGCAGAATGAGTTGACGCTCAAACTGATGTATCTAAAACATCTAGATACATCCTTTTGAGGGTCAACTAATTCCATATGAAAGGAGTATTAATTATGGTTTTGACAAATTAGTTTCCCATGGTATGTACCAGATCGACATGAGGGCGGCGGCGAGGGAGATGGTGGCGATGGAGTCGAAGTTGGGGAGCTGGGAGATGACGAACTGGGCGGAAGCAAAGATCATGATGAAGTAGGAGAGCTTTATGTCCTTGCAACTGTCTTCGCAGACGAGGTCGTGGAACTTCTTGAGCGACTTGCCACCGGTGATCATGTACACAATGTCCAAGCTTATCTCGACGATGAGCTGCTGCGGCACGACAATCCACAGCCCGAGCGTCTCGCCGAACGCGTACTGCCCCAGCTCGTGGTACCTGTCGAACCGCTTCCCGGGCACCATCTCGTGCATCTCCACCATCTGCCACAGCGTGTACAACGTCATGATCCATGATAGAGTCATCACCGCAACGCCAGGTCCCCTAAATCCATCAAACATAAGTGAAACTGATGACATGTACAAAATAGTAATACACAATATGGATGCCATTGGAGTTGTAGGTGATCCCATTTCCAACAGTATGTATGTACCAGCCGAGCTCGGACATGGCGTAGGGTAGGGTGAGCACACCGGCGCCGACCATGGCTGTGACATTGTGGAAGGCCGAGTACCACCACTTGCCATTCCTCGATGCCGTGACCGGGAGCCAGTCGTCGATCTTCCTCTCCTCCATAGTCCTCCAATCCTGCTAGTTTTCACCGTTGTTGTTAGCCATTGGGCATGAAATAATGCAAGTATGGTAGAGCTTATCACTGGCGGAGAGCGTGTGGAATTATGTCCCTAGCGGGTCTCCCGGGATCCGGTCCATTTGAGTTTAGGTAGATCCTTCTAGATTCGGTCGACTTTCGTGATCTACGGAGTTTTTACAGGCCCTTATCGGTGTTTTCTTCTCCGGGGCTACAATTTGCTTCGCACATCATGGGTGGCCTCCCGGCCGTTACTTCTACAAGCTTCTTGGTTTAAAAAGTTAGCTCCGCTGAGGCGGAGGCCGAGATGCGATATTGAGCTATGCTCACAATGCACCACCGATGGATGCAAGAGAAAGAAGACTTCAACACTCCCATGATTTTAAATGTAATTTTTTTATGGATGTGTTTGTAAGGACCTGTAATACTTAATATATGACATTAGGCCTTTTTCAAAGAAAGAAAGAAAGGACACAAATTAGTGTTTGTCTAGTGGCCAAGTCAGGACCCAGGACAGAAAGAGGGAAGGCTCACTGAACAATGCTAATGTTGCCAGTAGGTGCGCAAAACATTGTGTTTTAGTTAACTAAACTGCACATTTGATCATTGAGCCATGCTTAAGGAAAACAAGGCACGTGGAAGGGCCCACTAAAGACAAGTGATTCCTTTAAATTCACGCAAGTTGACTTGTCATATTGACTAAATGTCAAATTAATCGGTGTCGTCGAATGTGTAATCAAGGCCAACTCATGGCAAAGATATGTTTTTTTCTCTCTCTATCTAGGATGTATATATTCAGCTAACCACAATGATATTTCTAATACCCCAAAGATATTTAATAGTAGTACATGGTAGTAATTGACATGTAGTAGATCTTGGATTCGAGGGACGATTATCCACTGTTAAAAAATATTTCATTCTTGGACCGCAAGGAATTTACAGTTAATATGAAGTACGACAAATTATATTGTTTACTGGAAATAAAAATTTCTCAATTAAGGCAAAGCATCATATCACACCGATTATGTGTCCATCATCCATGGGGTATTTGATGAGCACTTCACACGTTTTCTTTGTAAAACAAAGGAAAAAGTTAAAAAAACAAACGAGTGGCAATATCTAGAATCCTGCATGCAAGTGGCATTAGAAAGTAACATTTTGTCTCCATTCCATTCCACTTTGTCCATCAAGGGGTTTATTTTTAAGAATTTCTAAAATACGTTTGGAGAATTCTATCCCTATGATTTTTTTTCTACATGGATTGTTTGATTAGTAGGACGATTCATAGGAAATATTTTCCTCTGAATAAATTTATATCAGTTTACATAGGAAATTTTCATCCACTTCAACCTGATGTGCTAAATCTTTTGTTTTTCCTGTGCACAATGAAACGTCACTACTAATCATAATCTACTGAAGATGGCATGTCATTCTTGTATTTATTTTTCTGTTCTGTGTTTTAGAGATCGTGTGAATCAAAGAGGCTCCTAATGTCCACCTGTAAACTTCCTTGTTTCACACCTGTAGACAACTCTCTCTCTCTCTCTCTCTCATGAAATTAGCAACCGAAATTTGAACGAGGAAGATTATTCCATGGCTAGCGAAACATTGCCGACAAAATGAATCAAAACCAAAGCGACGCGCCAGAGAGAGAGAGAGAGAGAGAGAGAGAGAGAGAGAGAGAGAGAGATTCACCTTGGGTGGCAGGGAGGTGTGGTTTTCCGCTGGCCGTGTCCCCATGGCCGGTTAGGCAGATTTGTCTTCAACCAGCGAAGCTTCGGCAATGGAGAGATTTCCAAGAGGCTGGGACTTGGGAGAGTGCGTATGTGTGTCACGCAGAAGAGGCCGGCTTATTTGTAGAGCTGCGTGCAGCGTTGGCATGCATTGACTGTTGACTTCAGAAGGCAGAACCTGCAGGTAACTGGAAACGGTCATCATAGCGTCGCTGTGACTCCCCGGCCTCCTCCCGAGCGCCATATGCCGTCCGTCGCCCCGTCTGGTCTTAACAGTCCACGTTTTATTTATTTTGTTTTTGGTGATGACGACCTGTACATATTTATTTATTTTATTATTACAGGAAGCACTAGTGCAATTATGCAATTAATTGAGTACTCGTTTTTCCCGAAAATGTCAAAGGGTATATATTAAATTAAGTTGATCAACTCTTACCAGGGCATCTTTACAAAAAAGTAAAATCACACAACAGTCCTCGATACTCACCATAGACCAGAATACTATTAATTACCTCGGTCCCACTAAATTTGTTTTAGATTTGTCTACATATATTCGTATCTAGACAAATCTAAGACAAATAATTCGGGATAGAAGGGGTAGATTTGATACCTTGACGATTTTCCATTTAATTTGTTGCTATTATACGGTTAGGTTCACATATATACTTCTGTATTTACTGAGACATGAGGTCTAATTGATCGAACTTATAATATTTCTAATGCATACAATTCAGCAATACTCGAATGCATAACTTTAAACAATCAAACTCATTTTTTTTGTTTTAAACATGCATGTCTTAAACCCTACTAAAAATGTTCATGGCACTGCATAGTTCCAATAAAAAGTCTGCAAAAATGTTTGAAACTGCAATCTATGAACATCTGCAAATAAGAAAAATGAAATTTAAGAAAAATTACCATTTACACAAAAGGTCAAACACCTTGTGTGCAGTAGTGGTTGTCGAGGTGCCACGGTGGGACAAGGGTGGGGTTGCAGTAAGGGGGCGGAAGCCATATGATGGCTAGAGTGGTTGCTGGTTGGCGACGTTCTCCAATCTCGGTCCAGTGTGGAGAACTACTCCTAGTGGATCAGGATCAAGGTAGGAGCATTCGGGGAGGGGGGGGGGGGGGGGGGGATATAGGAGTTGAGGACGAGCCTAGTGGGTGGAGTGGCGGACGGTTGCCACATGAGGGAGAGAATTGGAAACATTTTTCTCCACCCATGGGCCAGTCAAGTAGGGGGTTATGCGCCACAAAAAATAGGGTGTGTACATGATCCAATTTTTGTGTGCCCAAAGCACCTAAGAATAATTTTGAGGGTTCTATTGGTGGTTTGGATGTTGGGCGTGGAGATGGAACCTGGGCATTCCGAACCGCGGCTTGGGTAGTGATAATGAATTTCAGACTGTAGCCTATTGTAGATTAATGTCACTACAATGTTTCAAAGACAACATGAGACCTGAGGTCGGCCTAGCTACGCCACTTCTCAGATGGATATGTAGAAGCCTTCCATCAAAAGTTAGTTGTCTAGGCCACTTCCCTAGACTTTGAGTTGGATCTAATTCTCGTTCCCGACACAAAAGAGGGTAGACTTCATCCGAGACACATGGGTTATATTGCTTCCTTCAAAGGCTCTTATGTTTGGCATGATTAGACACCAACCAAACAGTCAACAAGTTTTTCATAGATAGTTTAAATATACATGTTTCTCGGACATTTAGTAGCTTACGATTGTATTTGCTTGAGAGCCAAGAAGAACCAAGTTAAATAATCTCAACCTTTTCTTAACAAAACTTTATCACATTAGATAGTAAGATCATAGGACACAACTAGATGAGGGGTAATATAAACAATAAAAGGAAAAATTATCTTAACCAAATATAAAACTACAATGGAGTCCCGGGCCTCAATTCTCTCGCCAAAGGCACAACCAAGGATATCGTGATTGCACCATAGAAAATCTCACGTGCAATAGACAACAACGAGAAACTTAGTCACAAGTGCCTACAAACACCTTTAGAGGAGTAAACGTTGTGGAATCACCACAACAATAGACCGCTGTGTACGATGGAGATTGGCAACACACCAAGCAATTTGGTAGGGGTAATGCCCTATCTAGGCAGGTAGTCATACCAGCATCGCCTGACCAGGCTAACGAACTAGCTCATAGAGGCTCGAAAGTACATGCAGATGAAGAAGATGATAATGCTGCCAACAAAGCCTACAAAGCCACGCCGGCGAAAACAACAAGAATCAGCCCATTGGCCGTGATGATCGATGGGGACACAAAACTCTCCCCCTTCTCGGCATCTCGCAGTAAAGTGCCACAAAGGTGGGATTAGGGATGAAGCCTTTTAATTTTGAACAACGCCTACACTAATGCCGGGGAGATGTCGCTCGACCCAAAAACCTAATTTAAAGACCATGCATACACACTGGAGATGTAGACCTTCATGGAACCCTAGACCCTCCTTTCTTGCAGCGATGGGAAAGCAAATATTATCCTTACAAACAAGTGTTTCCTTTAAATCATCTTAACCTCATTTTACATTTGGTGGCTCTTTTGTTTAGATAATTATATTTGCTGACTAATCCTATTAACCTAAATACTCCCTCCAGATGGGAATATTAGTCGGGCACGGATTTTTAGATTTCAATTTGACTATTGAAATATGTTTTATATGGCAAACAAAATACAACTTTAGATTTGTCCTCGACTGATGTTTCCAAACATACATTTTTTGTGACATGTTGCACATGTTGTGTTAGGCTGGCCATAATGGGGGTAACATAACCGGTAACATGCACTTGGGACTAGCAAACATGCTTATGTGACACACAATTAAAGAAGAGAGAGTGTTACAATAACATAGGTAGATATCATATCATGTTAAATGCTATGGTACTTTGTGTCATGCATTACAATAAATATGGTCATCTATGATACTACTTTATGTTACTATGCACTAAGGTAGTATCATATACTAGTATCATATGCATGATACTACTATATGATACTCCCCACTATGAGTAGCCTTAATCAAATTGAGGACCTAAAAATCCATGTCAGACTTATATTCCCACCCGAAAGGATTATTGTATTTCACCAGAAAAAAGAAGAAGGAAGGATTATTGTATTCGCGAGACTAGTCGGCCCATGGACCAAATCCACCGGAAACATACGCGCAAATATACATCCGAGAAAAGTATACATGTGCTGATGTGCATGGCATGTCGATTTGTCAAATGCAAGATCCAGAAGTGGACTGAAGCTCGAGCACTGGACTACATCGCTGTTGCTTAGATGGAGCAAATGACGTTGTTGGCGTAGACTTTGAAAACAACTAAGTCTTTTGTTGTTGCTGCGGTGAGCACGTTATCCAGCGACCAGTGAAGCCAGACAGGTGGCAAGTTAACATATCGGCAGAGAATAGAGATCGTTTTACAATTAGTTACAGTATAATCATGCTCAAGAGGTATTCCCTTAATTTTTATTTACTTCGCATATTTTCTTTGGTCAAAGTCAAGCTTTGTAAAGTTTGACAAAGTTTATAGACAAAAATATTAACATGTATAATAACAAACCAATACTATTAGATCCATTACTGAATGTACTTTCACATCATATAAATTTGTTATGGTAAATATTTATATTCTTTTCTATAAATTAAACTTTACGAAGTTTAACACACACGCACCCCCTCGAAGAAAAGTTGCATCTCCTCCTCCAAGAAAGAAAGCTAGGGTTTCTGCCTCTCGCCGGCGCCGCCGCAGGTCCGCCTCGTCTTCGGTGGCCCTAGGGTCATGGGGGCGCGGTGGATCCTGCCAAGGGCCGGTGGGAGGGCTCCATTTTCAGTCGTTTTTTCCAGTCTTGTTAGGGTTTGTGTCCTGCTCAGGAAGGCGAGACGGCGGCGGCTCCCTGAAGATGGAACAAGGTCTCCCCGCCTAGCCCCCGTTTCAGCGGTGCATCTAGCATCGTTGGTGGGCGTGTGGAGGTGTCTCTCCGGCGGATCTATCTTTGGTGGATTTGCTCGGATCTCGTCGTTGTTCGTCTACGTTCGTGTGTCTTCGGGTTGAATCCTTCCAACCTACGTTATTCTTCATCGGCGGCGTTTGTTGTTCTGGTGCGTTGGTCCTATGGGGCATTAGCACGACGACTTCCCGACTGCCTACTATAACAAGTTGTGCCCGACTCCGGCGATGGAGGGGTGATGACGCCGGCGCGCCTTCGGCTCGCTTCAGTGCTTGTAGTCGTCGCTAGGTGGTCCACGGATCTAGATATAATTTTTGTTTCTGGTGTTTGTTGTACTGCCATGATTGAAGATGAATAGGTTGGAAGTTTTTCTGCAAAAAAAAAAACTTTACGAAGTTTGACTTTAGTCAACTATAATATGCGGAGTAAATAAAAACGGAGGAAGTACTGGAGTAGTAAGGAGCGCATAGGTAATTGAGTAGCAATTCCCGTGGGCAAATTATCATGGAACACGTGAGCGAGCTCCTAGTCAAGATTCAAGAAGCCACTTGAATTTCCAACATGCCAAAAGATTCAAGATTCAAGACGCTGACTGCAGTACCAATAGCAAGTGGGAAACGCTGACGTTCAGTTGGCCAATGAAGGCAAAAGGGTCCTGCCCAGTTCATCCACGGCTTCTTGGTGGAATTTTCCTTTCGCTTTCCTCCGCCATATTGGCGCCCAATCGCACAGGCTAGCGCACTGCCCAATCGCTCCTTTTTTCCTTCTTCTTTCCGTTTTTGAACCAGTTTCCTTCGGTAGTTACAAAAAAACCATTTTTCTTCGGTCTATTTTGTTTTCTTTCTCAGTTCAAGTTTACTTCCTTTTCTTCTTTTGTTTTCTTTTTTTTCTTTTTGCATCATCCCCCCCCCCCCCCCCCCTTCTTTTTTACATTTTCTTTATTTTTCTCTTTTTGTTTTCCGTCCCACGTTTTTTTGTGAATATATTCTCTCCTATTTACATTAATATTTTCAAAAATGTCATGATAAATATTTTTTAATATATGATCAAAAATTTCTTACACACGATGGATCTCTAGCCAAAATAAATAAATAATCAAAATTGAACTCTAAAAGAAACTAAACCAAAAAACAGTTTGGAGATCCCATTTTTTGTCTATCACTCCTCAGATCTCAAATGTCATTTCACCACAAAAAAATGTGCAGGTCCCAGCACCCTCGAGTATCTTTGAGGCCACAGATTTTAAGTTTTTTTTTTCGAATTTACTTTTCATAAGGAATATTTGGGCTTGCCATATGTGGATTATCGTTTATTAAGGTTCTTATTTTCCATTCTGCTTATCCTATTTCCTTTTTAAATTTTCTTTTCTTTTCACTTTTGTACGATAAAACATTTATTAGTATACGATGAGCATTTATTAAATGCACAAAGAATTTTTCAAAAACGCATGACGTACATTTTTTATATGATGACAGTTCAAAATACATGATGAACATTTTTCTAAACATGTATAAAAAAATTCATGTATACAAAGGATATTGTTCATATAGCAACATTTGTTTGTTTTACAAAATATACATATTAAAATTGCACAAAAAATTTCTTCTAAACTACGTGAACCATTTTTTAAATTGCACGACCAGTTTTCAAATTATTTAAAATATTTTAAATTACTAAAAAAATTAAGCATGTGAATACTATTTAAAATTGGACAACATTAACTAAGTTACATGAATAGTTAACCTAAATATACGAATACCTTTTTTATATTAACTGAACATTTTAATGAAATGTGCGTACATTTTTTCCATAATACATGGAAAAACTATTTTAATTACGTATTATTTTCCAAATTATTTTTAAAGAAACATGAAAAAGAAACTACTGAAAACAGGAGCAAATGAAAAATTGATGAAATTGGCGGAGGACGCATCGACAACGCATGTAGCGCAAGCAAGCAACAAATAGGGGGACTCCTTTTGTCCTCGTGCACAAAATAACATCATGGCAAAGTGTAACAAAAATGTTATGCTAGAATGGTTTTTTTTGAATAATTCATTTGTTATAAAAAATAACAAAATGGAGTACAATTTTTTAGTAAATATGTATAAGATAGTCACGTGTCCAAACAATCCATTTACCATTATTCTATTTTTATGCATTGGCATTTTTATGGCTCGCCACATGGAAAATTTTGTCTTCTGTATGTCATTGGATCTTGTTTTTAGCTTTTTAAAATGATGTCCAACTATAAGTTTTTGAAGATTTGGGAGATCGTCACAGGAAAACTGGGCCTTTTCTAACCCAATTTGAGGCTCAGACGACTTATCTTTGTTTTCTCATGGAGAGAGGGAGTGGTTCATTTGTGGGGGTTTGGGGCCAACAAATCGTTTGTCATCCAAATAGCGTCAAATCTGTATCCGCCCATAAGTGTTGCCAATATTTTTGGTCATTGATTGGACGGTATTCCAAATAGGTTCAAAATGCTAATAAGGGTGGGAGTGTATGCCTTAATATGGTCGCTATGTTTATGTAGAAATGATTTGGTTTTTAATGATAATTTTTTTCTCCTCTACAGGTTATTTTTCGGTGTACACACTCGCTTCGTACGTGGTCTACGCTACGGCGAGCGGAGTACTAACCGCTGTTCAAGGCGGTGTGGGCGCGATTGGAGCAGGTGGCTACAGAGGTTTTTTCCCAACATGGGTGACAGCATAACCTCTGGATTGACCCGCCACCACTTTCGACATAGGCATGTCGGTCTATAGGACTCTATTGTTGTCGTATTGTCGGTTTCGTTTCTTTTCTTTCTGTCAAACTTTTTTGAATTGGTTGTGTGCATCTTAATTATGTAGAGGCCGGGTGTTACTCATAATGCTTTGTATCCGCTTGATGCTTTGTACCACATTGCTAGCATCCAACGTAGGATCACTAGTAAAAAGATTTCGAAAATAAAGATCAGCCAAGCTTTCCATTGACGCCTTTTCCTCATACCAATTACCATTATCGTCCTGGAGGCGGCGGATCCTATTTTTACGCGCGCGCCATATTGCTTTCCGATGGAAGAAATTTGTGTTGCGATCACCTTCACGTAGCCAGCTGATCCGTGACCTTTGCAGCCATAACATTTCCTCCCTGTATAACAATTCATGCATGTGGTCAGAGAGTCGCCTTATTTCTTTTTGGTTAGCATTACTAGCCCGCAACACCTCCAGCTCCTTGCGTGCACGTTCCAACTCCTTCAGGGTATTTCCAAATCGCTTCTTGCTCCAGCCCTGTAGTTGGTTCATGAGGCTATCAAGCGCAGCCTTAATAGCACCCAAGTCAGTTTTTGTACCCAATGAAGCCCAGGCCATGGCAATGATTTCCGGGAGGTCAGCAGCACGCTCCCAGAATATCTCATACTGTCGACGTTGCGGCCGTGGTGCATTCGCCTGGGAGTCTTGCTGGAGCTTCATAAGAATTGGGCAGTGGTCCGACGCCGGAGAGACTAGATGAACCGTCTGGCCCTCTGAAAAGATATCTCACCATCTCTCGTCCGCAAGGGCGCGGTCCAGCCGCACTCGCACATTGGCCCTGGCCTGCCTCCCATTATCATATGTGTATGGTATCCCTGAAAGCCAAGGTCAGTTAATTCACATACCGAGAGAACTTCCCGAAAGGCTGCCATTTGATTTTCCGGCCGTGGAGTGACCGAAAAATGCTCGAATTGCCAGAGTGCCTCGTTGAAGTCCCCCATCAATAACCATGGCAAGTCAGACTCAGCCCGTAGTTGTTGCATAGTTTCCCACATGAAGTGTCGGTTCTCTGTTCTTGGTTCACCATAGACACATGTGAGTCGCCATGGAGGTTTATCCATACCATCATGAACAAAAGCATCGATGTACCGGCTGGAGCTCGAGTTAACTACGATGTTAAGACTCTCATGCCAATACAACGCAAGACCTCCACTGAGACCTTCACTGCTAACACCTTCAAAACCACTAAGGCCTAGTCTATTTCTCAATCGAAACATTTTTTCTTTTTTCTGACGTGTTTCACAAAGGAAGACAATAAAAGGATTGTGGACTCTAACTAGGGAAATTAACTCTCGAACTGTCGTAGCGTTCCCCGCACCACGACAGTTCCAACTGAGGCAATTCATTGCTCCTGACGGGGCGCCACATTTGGCCCCGTCAGGTTGCCAGCGGCCCCATGGCTGGCTGCCTCCAAGATGGTTTTATCTGTCTCTTCCTCCATTGCAACGTACTGCGTCTCTAACCCTTCCTCGACCGCCAAAGCTTGCATGACTGGGTCTGCCGCTGCGCTCTCTAGGAGTCCATCTACAGCTGGCTTCGGGCGGGTGACTCCCTCAACTGGTGTTCCGTAATCGCCCCCACCAGCCTTCGATTTCACCACGGGAGCCGCCAGGAGCAGGGCCTTATACGCCGGCAGGGTACCGTTGGGGTACTGAAGCGAGTCACGGTCAGGTGGCTTCTTCAATCGTAGATCAAACTGCAGTTGATTTGGAACCCCGGTTTTCCTTATGCCTTGCACCCACGAACACATCACGTCCATCAGAGGAATCCCAGACTCTACCCACTCAGGACACGGCTGCGGCAAACCCAGATTCTTTCCATCTTGGATCGATCTTGATTTGCCTATGAACTTCTCACGAGGCCCCCTTGCGCGTTCCTCGGAGACACGGGCGGACGAGGCCGCAACAGGTCCGCCCTGCAGCCCTGGGGCGCATGCGGAAGCGGTGCCCTCCAGCCTCACAGCCGGCCGGGCAAACACGGGCGGCGGCGCCGGGGCGATCGCCCCTGCGTCCCCAAACCCTAACGAAGCGGTACGCATTTTAACCAAAATGATGATGTGCCGCCCTCTCCTCGACAGGAGGAGCACCTATCTTCTTCCGCCGCCTCCCTTCGACATGACTCGGTCGTACGGGGACGACAGTATAAAAGGCTGCACGATTCTCACCCCCGCGGACCACGCCGCCGGTGATGGTAATTTGGTGGACCACAAGCAGCAGCAGCAACCGATGTTTCAAGTTCTATTGATTTACCACCAAGACGGGTTTGTCTGTGCCTGCTCCTACTCTTCCGACATGCCCGGTGATTGGAGTGCGCCGGTCAAGTGTTGTCGGGTTTCTCAACTCACCAAGTGTGGTCCACGTGCCGGTGTAGTCACCCATGGGTTTGTGCATTGGCTACTCAAGGATAATAACACAAACCTGATCTACACTCTTAGCATAAATGTGGCCACATCACTTGCCTCTCTGACCAAGACCCCAATCATAGTTGGCGAGACTTTGTCACGACCGCCGATCCCATGCATTGCCGGAGGAGATGAAAGGCTTTCGTTTGTGACTATACAAGACCACGGCGTAGCAGATCTTTGGACCAAGTTAGAACAAGATGGCGATGGCCATGAAGGTGGTTGGCAATACTCTTTAAATGTGGCCACATCACTTGCCTCTCTGACCAAGACCCCAATCATAGTTGGCGAGACTTTGTCACGACCGCCGATCCCATGCGTTGCCGGAGCAGAAGAAAGGCTTTCGTTTGTTACTATACAAGACCATGGCGTAGCAGATCTTTGGACCAAGTTAGAACAAGATGGCGATGGCCATGAAGGGGGCTGGCAATACTCTGAGTTGACAAAGCTAGGGAATGTCGGAATAGACATGGTATTCTTTGCAGAGAAAAAAGGTGCTTTACTCATCGAACAGGGCAGTGTCTTTTCCATTATCGACCTCAAGAGTAAGGAGAAGATACCAATGAATGTCAGGGACGAAAGAACTGAGCGTCTAAGGGGCACTCGCCGGTTTCCGGCAGGTTCGTGTAGTAGCACATGCTGCCGCTGCGAACACTTCCGTAGCACATGTCTATACAGAGCCCCAGGCCCAGTGTTGTATGAGATGGATTGGGACTTTATGTCATTCGTCTCTTCTCAGGTGGGAGATGACATGAGAATGGAGTGATTAAGACTATCTACATAATAAACGTGACACATTCAAGTGTTACTTAGCTAGCTTAGTCTTCGGATGGGTCAAATAATATACTTCCTTCGTCTCATAATGTAAGACATTTTTTGATACTACACTAGTGTCTTAAAACATTGTATATTATGAGACGGAGAGAGTACATGTTTTGATGCAAATAGATTGGTGTGGATGGATTCAACTAGCTAGAGAGGGTACTCACTCCATCGAGCCATGCATCCACCTCTTGTCACCTGACGCAAGTTTTATAGAGCAAGACATACAAATGCTATTTTTAGTTTGCTAGCAGGCCTAAGACAATGCTTTGTCGGTGACTTATGAAATTAAATCCCTGCTAAGTCTAACTACCTCTGTGTCTTTTTATAAGACGTTTTTATAGTCTATGACTGTAAAACAAATGTCTTATATTATTAAGTTACAGAGGGAGTATGTTTTAATTTTTTAGAAATCAAGGTGTTTGTGATTACTGTATAAAAAGCATTTGCGATTACTGTACAAAAGGTGTTTGTGATTATCATATTATGTATGCCTTGACGGACACATCATCGATCTACCTATGCACTCTGGGCGCTTCCACAACCACTCAAAGTGTGAAGGGCGCCCAGGCATTCCCTATGCTCGCGGGGTGGCGTGAGAAGTGCGGTGGCTTGGGGCAGCCGGTGTGTGCGGTTTCTGCATTGCGCGCATGTTGAACTGAGGGTGTGCTTTGCTCTATGTGACGAAGAGGGTAAAGACATGATGTAATCTTTCTGAAGAGTGCCATATTTTTAGTGACCCGCATATTAGGATTATTGCTTGCAATACATAGTTACCGCCCACTGACACCGCAAGTGAGTCATACCAAAGACCTTGCAATTTCGATACCCACCGAAACCATCAAAATTTTGGGAACTTCATTGCAAATTTACACACTGGTATGGATCGTTCCCGAATCAATGCACGAGCGGCGTAGAGAACGGATCGTTTTTTAGTGAATGGTCTGATTTTATCAATTATCAAACCGGAGTAAATATGATGGAGCATATTGAAACACACACGAAATAACAGAAACTTCTGATAAAGCTCAACATTATATCGCAGACTTTCTAAGCCGTCACCATCAGCACCACCGGGTTGACTTTCTAAGCTGGGTAAGACCCGAAGAAGCAAACATGTACTGTATATTCTTTTTGGAGACAAAGTAGACATATTTTTCTTTTTTTTAGGCATAGAAAGTAAACATTTTTTTGTTTACTTTGAAGAAGCTGCCTCACCTCATCTGGGCTTTGGAACTTTGGTGAACACACAACTCATGACATCTATGCACAAAAGGCCTACATTGAAAGCAACACAGCTGACGACTGGTCAGGATCCTACTACCTAACCGAGAGAGATAATAATTCTCAAAAAAAAAACACCTAAGCGAGAGAGATTGTGTGTATCCCAAACAGTTTGAGTTTTGAATAAAATACTGGTTACACCCGAGAGAGATGATTCTCCAAAAAAAAAAAAAACTAACCAAGAGAGATCCATCAAGCCTCGGTAGAGACAAATACACCTACGGTACAGATCAAAACTATCCAACCGAGCCCTAGGCTAGCTAACTGCATCCGATCATATTGATGCTCAACACACGTGCCCCCGCTGAGGTCGGGGACGACGCCCTGCGCGAGATCTTCGCGCGCCTGCCGGGCCTCCGGGACCTCCTTCGCTGTGCGGCCACGTGCAAGCGGTGGCGCCGCCTCGTCACCAACCGGGACTTCCTCCGTCGCGCCGGCATCTGGCCGGACACCACGCGCCGCCCCTGCGTCCTCGCCGGGATCTTCTCTCAGAACTATTATGCCGTCGGAAATTACATAAATGATGGCATAGTTTTTTTTTTTGCGGGGAAAGAGTATTTATATTAGCTAACAATAGAGATACAATCAGAGTTCATGGCAGCGGCAATTTCCGGGGGGAAATTACGAAGCCACACTGCCGTTTTCACCTGCTCTCTACCTAGCTTCGCTAAGCCGTGACTCACAGAGTTGGCTTCGCGGTTTATCTTAATAATAGATACGTCTCTTTCCTCGATGAGTTCTCGAATAACCTGAACCCTAGACGAATATCGGGATGTGTTGGGCGTAGATGGATTCACCAAAGCGACCGCTTCAGAGCTATCGGTCTCCAACGTCAACGGCAGGGGTGACCAATGTAGGGCAAGGGCGAGGCCTTCCTCCATTGCTGCCAACTCCGCGTCCACCGCGTCTGCACACCCGAAGAGGTACCTGCATGCAACGAAGATAGACGATCCCACAGAATCTCGGAGTGCCATCCCAGTACCTGCTGATCCATCCTGCTTGAAGGAGCCATCCACATTCAGTTTAGCTCGACCTTCCGACGGTGGCATCCACTTCTGCCGTACTTTCTGACGCCCATCCTGCATGTGTCGTGATGATCCACTACTCTGAACATATTGCACCACTTGCTTGCCTTTCTCCACATCCACATTGGGGTATTGCTGGATGAGCATCAGCGAGTTTAAGTAGCCAGTGAGAAAGTTTTTGGAGCCCTCAGTCGTTGGTGGAGGTTTGTTGTGAGTCATCTCATTGTGTGCATGCCAAATACGCCATAAAATCATGAGGCACATGGCTCGTTGTTGATCAGTCATTTCATACAGGGCTTGTAGTATCCACTCTGGACCAGATGGTGTGAACACCTCCTCAGCAGGCAGCAACCATTCCTTACGCATAATCAGCCAAAGCTCCTGCGCATGGTTGCATCTAAGCAAGGCATGGAACGAGTCCTCTTGTTCCCGGCCACATAATGTACAGGTCGGATCCTCCTCCATACCACGTATGCACATGTTCACCTGGGTTGCAAGGGAATCTGACGCAAGCTTCCAGCCAAAAATACGTACTTTTGGCGGCACTGCACATTGCCAGATAAGCTTCCAATCAGGTCTGTCTCCGCTTGGTCTGCTGCTTGAAGCGCCGCTCCCCTGTGCGCGTAACTGTTCATCAAGGGCAAGGTGGTATGCACTCCGTACAGTGAAGGAGCCGTGCTTGTCTGGATGCCATGCAATGAAGTCCTCTTGGTTCCGCATTGATGGTTTGATCTTTACAATTTCGTCCACGTCAATTGTGAGGAAATGCCGCTGCAGTAAGTCCATATTCCAACCGCCACTGGGTTGTATAAAATCTGAAACCCAACGCAGTCGGCAGCGCCCTCTCACGGTGATTGGTCGTAGCTGGTGGCTTCTCGGTATCCAGGGGTCTCGCCATGCGCGGATGCTCGCCCCATTGCCAACACGCCATATGATACCCTTCTTAAGCAGCTCGAGTCCATACTCGATTGCATGCCACGTAGAAGAGCCATTGCCGGTGAAGACCGTATCGGTAAGGACTCCGTTAGGGTAGTATTTTGCCTTAAGTACCTGCGCGCACAAAGAGTCAGGAAATTGCAAAAGCCTCCAAGCTTGGCGAGCCAGAAGAGCTTGATTGAACAAGCGCATGTCTTTGAATCCCATGCCGCCTTGGTTCTTTGGTTTGATCATGTTTTCCCATGCCACCCAGTGTGTTTTTCTCTTCCCTTTTGCTGAGCCCCACCAAAATTTCCGTATCATACTTGTGAGATCATCACACAACCCAAAAGGAAGTTTGAAGACAGCCATGATGTAAGTCGGTAGCGCTTGGGCTACCGCTTTTATTAAGACTTCCTTGCCGCCTTGGGAGGGGTCCCCCCACATAAGGATCCTCTTTGCTAGTCGGGATTGGAGGCTTTGAAACTTCCCTTTATGCATTCGCCCCTCGGGTGTCGGCAATCCAAGATATTTCGCCTCGAACAAGTCTTGGCCAACATTGAGCACTTGTTTGATTTCATTTTGTATCGCTTCTGGACAAGAGCTACCAAACAGAATAGAACATTTGGTGGGGTTAATCAGCTGCCCCGTAGCTCGACTGTACTCCATAAGCACATGGTTAATCCGTTCAGCTTGATTGGTCTCCGCTTTGAAGAAGAGGAGGCTATCGTCCGCAAAGAGGAGGTGTGAAATACCAGGTGCCCGACGACACACCTTAAGGGGCTCAATTCGCTGATTTTGGACCTCTTGTTGAAGCAAACTAGATAACCCATCAGCAACAAAAAGGAAAAGAAACGGAGATAAAGGATCACCTTGGCGAAGCCCGCGGGATGGGGAGAATGACTCCAGGAGGACTCCATTAAATTTCACAGAGTATCTTACCGTGGTCACACATGACATTATCCACTCGACCCACCGGTAAGAGAAGCCCAACCTTTGCATCACTTTCCTCAAGAAATCCCAGTCCACACGGTCATATGCCTTGGATAGGTCCAGTTTGTACGCGCAGAAATTTTTATCCTCTTTGGTGTTATGTTCAATAAAATGCATGCACTCAAAAGCCACTAGGGCATTGTCTGTGATCAGCCGGTCTGGGACAAACGCGCTTTGATTAATAGAGATAAGCTCCCCAAGGATAGGTCAAAGCCGATTAACCAAACACTTCGCCACTACCTTGTACAAGACCGTGCATAAACTGATTGGCCTGAAGTCCTTCATTGTTGCTGGTTGATCACACTTAGGGATTAAAACAATAATTGTATCGTTCACTCCTTCTGGCATAACGCCCGTGGCAAAAAATAATTTTACCGCGTTAGTAACTTCAGCCTTCATAACCTCCCAATTTCTTTGGTAGAAGCGTGCAGGAAATCCATCAATGCCCGGTGCCTTGAGAGGTCCGATTTGAAAGAGGGCATCTCCTATCTCCTCATCTGAGAAATCCTTACATAAAGCATCATTCATATCTCCAGTTACACGTTTCTGGAAGAGGCGTACCACATTGCTAGCATCCAACGTAGGATCACTAGTAAAAAGATTTCGAAAATAAAGATCAGCCAAGCTTTCCATTGACGCCTTTTCCTCATACCAATTACCATTATCGTCCTGGAGGCGGCGGATCCTATTTTTACGCGCGCGCCATATTGCTTTCCGATGGAAGAAATTTGTGTTGCGATCACCTTCGCGTAGCCAGTTGATCCGTGACCTTTGCAGCCATAACATTTCCTCCCTGTATAACAATTCATGCATGTGGTCAGAGAGTCGCCTTATTTCTTTTTGGTTAGCATTACTAGCCCGCAACACCTCCAGCTCCTTGCGTGCACGTTCCAACTCCTTCAGGGTATTTCCAAATCGCTTCTTGCTCCAGCCCTGTAGTTGGTTCATGAGGCTATCAAGCGCAGCCTTAATAGCACCCAAGTCAGTTTTTGTACCCAATGAAGCCCAGGCCATGGCAATGATTTCCGGGAGGTCAGCAGCACACTCCCAGAATATCTCATACTGTCGACGTTGCGGCCGTGGTGCATTCGCCTGGGAGTCTTGCTGGAGCTTCATAAGAATTGGGCAGTGGTCCGACGCCGGAGAGACTAGATGAACCGTCTGGCCCTCTGAAAAGATATCTCACCATCTCTCGTCCGCAAGGGCGCGGTCCAGCCGCACTCGCACATTGGCCCTGGCCTGCCTCCCATTATCATATGTGTATGGTATCCCTGAAAGCCAAGGTCAGTTAATTCACATACCGAGAGAACTTCCCGAAAGGCTGCCATTTGATTTTCCGGCCGTGGAGTGACCGAAAAATGCTCGAATTGCCAGAGTGCCTCGTTGAAGTCCCCCATCAATAACCATGGCAAGTCAGACTCAGCCCGTAGTTGTTGCATAGTTTCCCACATGAAGTGTCGGTTCTCTGTTCTTGGTTCACCATAGACACATGTGAGTCGCCATGGAGGTTTATCCATACCATCATGAACAAAAGCATCGATGTACCGGCTGGAGCTCGAGTTAACTACGATGTTAAGACTCTCATGCCAATACAACGCAAGACCTCCACTGAGACCTTCACTGCTAACACCTTCAAAACCACTAAGGCCTAGTCTATTTCTCTATCGAAATATTTTTTCTTTTTTCTGACGTGTTTCACAAAGGAAGACAATAAAAGGATTGTGGACTCTAACTAGGGAAATTAACTCTCGAACTGTCGTAGCGTTCCCCGCACCACGACAGTTCCAACTGAGGCAATTCATTGCTCCTGACGGGGCGCCACATTTGGCCCCGTCAGGTTGCCAGCGGCCCCATGGCTGGCTGCCTCCAAGATGGTTTTATCTGTCTCTTCCTCCATTGCAACGTACTGCGTCTCTAACCCTTCCTCGACCGCCAAAGCTTGCATGACTGGGTCTGCCGCTGCGCTCTCTAGGAGTCCATCTACAGCTGGCTTCGGGCGGGTGACTCCCTCAACTGGTGTTCCGTAATCGCCCCCACCAGCCTTCGATTTCTCCACGGGAGCCGCCAGGAGCAGGACCTTATACGCCGGCAGGGTACCGTTGGGGTACTGAAGCGAGTCACGGTCAGGTGGCTTCTTCAATCGTAGATCAAACTGCAGTTGATTTGGAACCCCGGTTTTCCTTATGCCTTGCACCCACGAACACATCACGTCCATCAGAGGAATCCCAGACTCTACCCACTCAGGACACGGCTGCGGCAAACCCAGATTCTTTCCATCTTGGATCGATCTTGATTTGCCTATGAACTTCTCACGAGGCCCCCTTGCGCGTTCCTCGGAGACACGGGCGGACGAGGCCGCAACAGGTCCGCCCTGCAGCCCTGGGGCGCATGCGGAAGCGGTGCCCTCCAGCCTCACAGCCGGCCGGGCAAACACGGGCGGCGGCGCCGGGGCGATCGCCTCTGCGTCCCCAAACCCTAACGAAGCGGTACGCATTTTAACCAAAATGATGATGTGCCGCCCTCTCCTCGACAGGAGGAGCACCTATCTTCTTCCGCCGCCTCCCTTCGACATGACTCGGTCGTACGGGGACGACAGTATAAAAGGCTGCACGATTCTCACCCCCGCGGACCACGCCGCCGGTGATGGTAATTTGGTGGACCACAAGCAGCAGCAGCAACCGATGTTTCAAGTTCTATTGATTTACCACCAAGACGGGTTTGTCTGTGCCTGCTCCTACTCTTCCGACATGCCCGGTGATTGGAGTGCGCCGGTCAAGTGTTGTCGGGTTTCTCAACTCACCAAGTGTGGTCCACGTGCCGGTGTAGTCACCCATGGGTTTGTGCATTGGCTACTCAAGGATAATAACACAAACCTGATCTACACTCTTAGCATAAATGTGGCCACATCACTTGCCTCTCTGACCAAGACCCCAATCATAGTTGGCGAGACTTTGTCACGACCGCCGATCCCATGCATTGCCGGAGGAGATGAAAGGCTTTCGTTTGTGACTATACAAGACCACGGCGTAGCAGATCTTTGGACCAAGTTAGAACAAGATGGCGATGGCCATGAAGGTGGTTGGCAATACTCTTTAAATGTGGCCACATCACTTGCCTCTCTGACCAAGACCCCAATCATAGTTGGCGAGACTTTGTCACGACCGCCGATCCCATGCGTTGCCGGAGCAGAAGAAAGGCTTTCGTTTGTTACTATACAAGACCATGGCGTAGCAGATCTTTGGACCAAGTTAGAACAAGATGGCGATGGCCATGAAGGGGGCTGGCAATACTCTGAGTTGACAAAGCTAGGGAATGTCGGAATAGACATGGTATTCTTTGCAGAGAAAAAAGGTGCTTTACTCATCGAACAGGGCAGTGTCTTTTCCATTATCGACCTCAAGAGTAAGGAGAAGATACCAATGAATGTCAGGGACGAAAGAACTGAGCGTCTAAGGGGCACTCGCCGGTTTCCGGCAGGTTCGTGTAGTAGCACATGCTGCCGCTGCGAACACTTCCGTAGCACATGTCTATACAGAGCCCCAGGCCCAGTGTTGTATGAGATGGATTGGGACTTTATGTCATTCGTCTCTTCTCAGGTGGGAGATGACATGAGAATGGAGTGATTAAGACTATCTACATAATAAACGTGACACATTCAAGTGTTACTTAGCTAGCTTAGTCTTCGGATGGGTCAAATAATATACTTCCTTCGTCTCATAATGTAAGACATTTTTTGATACTACACTAGTGTCTTAAAACATTGTATATTATGAGACGGAGAGAGTACATGTTTTGATGCAAATAGATTGGTGTGGATGGATTCAACTAGCTAGAGAGGGTACTCACTCCATCGAGCCATGCATCCACCTCTTGTCACCTGACGCAAGTTTTATAGAGCAAGACATACAAATGCTATTTTTAGTTTGCTAGCAGGCCTAAGACAATGCTTTGTCGGTGACTTATGAAATTAAATCCCTGCTAAGTCTAACTACCTCTGTGTCTTTTTATAAGACGTTTTTATAGTCTATGACTGTAAAACAAATGTCTTATATTATTAAGTTACAGAGGGAGTATGTTTTAATTTTTTAGAAATCAAGGTGTTTGTGATTACTGTATAAAAAGCATTTGCGATTACTGTACAAAAGGTGTTTGTGATTATCATATTATGTATGCCTTGACGGACACATCATCGATCTACCTATGCACTCTGGGCGCTTCCACAACCACTCAAAGTGTGAAGGGCGCCCAGGCATTCCCTATGCTCGCGGGGTGGCGTGAGAAGTGCGGTGGCTTGGGGCAGCCGGTGTGTGCGGTTTCTGCATTGCGCGCATGTTGAACTGAGGGTGTGCTTTGCTCTATGTGACGAAGAGGGTAAAGACATGATGTAATCTTTCTGAAGAGTGCCATATTTTTAGTGACCCGCATATTAGGATTATTGCTTGCAATACATAGTTACCGCCCACTGACACCGCAAGTGAGTCATACCAAAGACCTTGCAATTTCGATACCCACCGAAACCATCAAAATTTTGGGAACTTCATTGCAAATTTACACACTGGTATGGATCGTTCCCGAATCAACGCACGAGCGGCGTAGAGAACGGATCGTTTTTTAGTGAATGGTCTGATTTTATCAATTATCAAACCGGAGTAAATATGATGGAGCATATTGAAACACACACGAAATAACAGAAACTTCTGATAAAGCTCAACATTATATCGCAGACTTTCTAAGCCGTCACCATCAGCACCACCGGGTTGACTTTCTAAGCTGGGTAAGACCCGAAGAAGCAAACATGTACTGTATATTCTTTTTGGAGACAAAGTAGACATATTTTTCTTTTTTTTAGGCATAGAAAGTAAACATTTTTTTGTTTACTTTGAAGAAGCTGCCTCACCTCATCTGGGCTTTGGAACTTTGGTGAACACACAACTCATGACATCTATGCACAAAAGGCCTACATTGAAAGCAACACAGCTGACGACTGGTCAGGATCCTACTACCTAACCGAGAGAGATAATAATTCTCAAAAAAAAAAAACACCTAAGCGAGAGAGATTGTGTGTATCCCAAACAGTTTGAGTTTTGAATAAAATACTGGTTACACCCGAGAGAGATGATTCTCCAAAAAAAAAAAAAAAAAAAACTAACCAAGAGAGATCCATCAAGCCTCGGTAGAGACAAATACACCTACGGTACAGATCAAAACTATCCAACCGAGCCCTAGGCTAGCTAACTGCATCCGATCATATTGATGCTCAACACACGTGCCCCCGCTGAGGTCGGGGACGACGCCCTGCGCGAGATCTTCGCGCGCCTGCCGGGCCTCCGGGACCTCCTTCGCTGTGCGGCCACGTGCAAGCGGTGGCGCCGCCTCGTCACCAACCGGGACTTCCTCCGTCGCGCCGGCATCTGGCCGGACACCACACGCCGCCCCTGCGTCCTCGCCGGGATCTTCTCTCAGAACTATTATGCCGTCGGAAATTACATAAATGATGGCATAGTTTTTTTTTTGCGGGGAAAGAGTATTTATATTAGCTAACAATAGAGATACAATCAGAGTTCATGGCAGCGGCAATTTCCGGGGGGAAATTACGAAGCCACACTGCCGTTTTCACCTGCTCTCTACCTAGCTTCGCTAAGCCGTGACTCACAGAGTTGGCTTCGCGGTTTATCTTAATAATAGATACGTCTCTTTCCTCGATGAGTTCTCGAATAACCTGAACCCTAGACGAATATCGGGATGTGTTGGGCGTAGATGGATTCACCAAAGCGACCGCTTCAGAGCTATCGGTCTCCAACGTCAACGGCAGGGGTGACCAATGTAGGGCAAGGGCGAGGCCTTCCTCCATTGCTGCCAACTCCGCGTCCACCGCGTCTGCACACCCGAAGAGGTACCTGCATGCAACGAAGATAGACGATCCCACAGAATCTCGGAGTGCCATCCCAGTACCTGCTGATCCATCCTGCTTGAAGGAGCCATCCACATTCAGTTTAGCTCGACCTTCCGACGGTGGCATCCACTTCTGCCGTACTTTCTGACGCCCATCCTGCATGTGTCGTGATGATCCACTACTCTGAACATATTGCACCACTTGCTTGCCTTTCTCCACATCCACATTGGGGTATTGCTGGATGAGCATCAGCGAGTTTAAGTAGCCAGTGAGAAAGTTTTTGGAGCCCTCAGTCGTTGGTGGAGGTTTGTTGTGAGTCATCTCATTGTGTGCATGCCAAATACACCATAAAATCATGAGGCACATGGCTCGTTGTTGATCAGTCATTTCATACAGGGCTTGTAGTATCCACTCTGGACCAGATGGTGTGAACACCTCCTCAGCAGGCAGCAACCATTCCTTACGCATAATCAGCCAAAGCTCCTGCGCATGGTTGCATCTAAGCAAGGCATGGAACGAGTCCTCTTGTTCCCGGCCACATAATGTACAGGTCGGATCCTCCTCCATACCACGTATGCACATGTTCACCTGGGTTGCAAGGGAATCTGACGCAAGCTTCCAGCCAAAAATACGTACTTTTGGCGGCACTGCACATTGCCAGATAAGCTTCCAATCAGGTCTGTCTCCGCTTGGTCTGCTGCTTGAAGCGCCGCTCCCCTGTGCGCGTAACTGTTCATCAAGGGCAAGGTGGTATGCACTCCGTACAGTGAAGGAGCCGTGCTTGTCTGGATGCCATGCAATGAAGTCCTCTTGGTTCCGCATTGATGGTTTGATCTTTACAATTTCGTCCACGTCAATTGTGAGGAAATGCCGCTGCAGTAAGTCCATATTCCAACCGCCACTGGGTTGTATAAAATCTGAAACCCAACGCAGTCGGCAGCGCCCTCTCACGGTGATTGGTCGTAGCTGGTGGCTTCTCGGTATCCAGGGGTCTCGCCATGCGCGGATGCTCGCCCCATTGCCAACACGCCATATGATACCCTTCTTAAGCAGCTCGAGTCCATACTCGATTGCATGCCACGTAGAAGAGCCATTGCCGGTGAAGACCGTATCGGTAAGGACTCCGTTAGGGTAGTATTTTGCCTTAAGTACCTGCGCGCACAAAGAGTCAGGAAATTGCAAAAGCCTCCAAGCTTGGCGAGCCAGAAGAGCTTGATTGAACAAGCGCATGTCTTTGAATCCCATGCCGCCTTGGTTCTTTGGTTTGATCATGTTTTCCCATGCCACCCAGTGTGTTTTTCTCTTCCCTTTTGCTGAGCCCCACCAAAATTTCCGTATCATACTTGTGAGATCATCACACAACCCAAAAGGAAGTTTGAAGACAGCCATGATGTAAGTCGGTAGCGCTTGGGCTACCGCTTTTATTAAGACTTCCTTGCCGCCTTGGGAGGGGTCCCCCCACATAAGGATCCTCTTTGCTAGTCGGGATTGGAGGCTTTGAAACTTCCCTTTATGCATTCGCCCCTCGGGTGTCGGCAATCCAAGATATTTCGCCTCGAACAAGTCTTGGCCAACATTGAGCACTTGTTTGATTTCATTTTGTATCGCTTCTGGACAAGAGCTACCAAACAGAATAGAACATTTGGTGGGGTTAATCAGCTGCCCCGTAGCTCGACTGTACTCCATAAGCACATGGTTAATCCGTTCAGCTTGATTGGTCTCCGCTTTGAAGAAGAGGAGGCTATCGTCCGCAAAGAGGAGGTGTGAAATACCAGGTGCCCGACGACACACCTTAAGGGGCTCAATTCGCTGATTTTGGACCTCTTGTTGAAGCAAACTAGATAACCCATCAGCAACAAAAAGGAAAAGAAACGGAGATAAAGGATCACCTTGGCGAAGCCCGCGGGATGGGGAGAATGACTCCAGGAGGACTCCATTAAATTTCACAGAGTATCTTACCGTGGTCACACATGACATTATCCACTCGACCCACCGGTAAGAGAAGCCCAACCTTTGCATCACTTTCCTCAAGAAATCCCAGTCCACACGGTCATATGCCTTGGATAGGTCCAGTTTGTACGCGCAGAAATTTTTATCCTCTTTGGTGTTATGTTCAATAAAATGCATGCACTCAAAAGCCACTAGGGCATTGTCTGTGATCAGCCGGTCTGGGACAAACGCGCTTTGATTAATAGAGATAAGCTCCCCAAGGATAGGTCAAAGCCGATTAACCAAACACTTCGCCACTACCTTGTACAAGACCGTGCATAAACTGATTGGCCTGAAGTCCTTCATTGTTGCTGGTTGATCACACTTAGGGATTAAAACAATAATTGTATCGTTCACTCCTTCTGGCATAACGCCCGTGGCAAAAAATAATTTTACCGCGTTAGTAACTTCAGCCTTCATAACCTCCCAATTTCTTTGGTAGAAGCGTGCAGGAAATCCATCAATGCCCGGTGCCTTGAGAGGTCCGATTTGAAAGAGGGCATCTCCTATCTCCTCATCTGAGAAATCCTTACATAAAGCATCATTCATATCTCCAGTTACACGTTTCTGGAAGAGGCGTACCACATTGCTAGCATCCAACGTAGGATCACTAGTAAAAAGATTTCGAAAATAAAGATCAGCCAAGCTTTCCATTGACGCCTTTTCCTCATACCAATTACCATTATCGTCCTGGAGGCGGCGGATCCTATTTTTACGCGCGCGCCATATTGCTTTCCGATGGAAGAAATTTGTGTTGCGATCACCTTCGCGTAGCCAGTTGATCCGTGACCTTTGCAGCCATAACATTTCCTCCCTGTATAACAATTCATGCATGTGGTCAGAGAGTCGCCTTATTTCTTTTTGGTTAGCATTACTAGCCCGCAACACCTCCAGCTCCTTGCGTGCACGTTCCAACTCCTTCAGGGTATTTCCAAATCGCTTCTTGCTCCAGCCCTGTAGTTGGTTCATGAGGCTATCAAGCGCAGCCTTAATAGCACCCAAGTCAGTTTTTGTACCCAATGAAGCCCAGGCCATGGCAATGATTTCCGGGAGGTCAGCAGCACACTCCCAGAATATCTCATACTGTCGACGTTGCGGCCGTGGTGCATTCGCCTGGGAGTCTTGCTGGAGCTTCATAAGAATTGGGCAGTGGTCCGACGCCGGAGAGACTAGATGAACCGTCTGGCCCTCTGAAAAGATATCTCACCATCTCTCGTCCGCAAGGGCGCGGTCCAGCCGCACTCGCACATTGGCCCTGGCCTGCCTCCCATTATCATATGTGTATGGTATCCCTGAAAGCCAAGGTCAGTTAATTCACATACCGAGAGAACTTCCCGAAAGGCTGCCATTTGATTTTCCGGCCGTGGAATGACCGAAAAATGCTCGAATTGCCAGAGTGCCTCGTTGAAGTCCCCCATCAATAACCATGGCAAGTCAGACTCAGCCCGTAGTTGTTGCATAGTTTCCCACATGAAGTGTCGGTTCTCTGTTCTTGGTTCACCATAGACACATGTGAGTCGCCATGGAGGTTTATCCATACCATCATGAACAAAAGCATCGATGTACCGGCTGGAGCTCAAGTTAACTACGATGTTAAGACTCTCATGCCAATACAACGCAAGACCTCCACTGAGACCTTCACTGCTAACACCTTCAAAACCACTAAGGCCTAGTCTATTTCTCTATCGAAATATTTTTTCTTTTTTCTGACGTGTTTCACAAAGGAAGACAATAAAAGGATTGTGGACTCTAACTAGGGAAATTAACTCTCGAACTGTCGTAGCGTTCCCCGCACCACGACAGTTCCAACTGAGGCAATTCATTGCTCCTGACGGGGCGCCACATTTGGCCCCGTCAGGTTGCCAGCGGCCCCATGGCTGGCTGCCTCCAAGATGGTTTTATCTGTCTCTTCCTCCATTGCAACGTACTGCGTCTCTAACCCTTCCTCGACCGCCAAAGCTTGCATGACTGGGTCTGCCGCTGCGCTCTCTAGGAGTCCATCTACAGCTGGCTTCGGGCGGGTGACTCCCTCAACTGGTGTTCCGTAATCGCCCCCACCAGCCTTCGATTTCTCCACGGGAGCCGCCAGGAGCAGGACCTTATACGCCGGCAGGGTACCGTTGGGGTACTGAAGCGAGTCACGGTCAGGTGGCTTCTTCAATCGTAGATCAAACTGCAGTTGATTTGGAACCCCGGTTTTCCTTATGCCTTGCACCCACGAACACATCACGTCCATCAGAGGAATCCCAGACTCTACCCACTCAGGACACGGCTGCGGCAAACCCAGATTCTTTCCATCTTGGATCGATCTTGATTTGCCTATGAACTTCTCACGAGGCCCCCTTGCGCGTTCCTCGGAGACACGGGCGGACGAGGCCGCAACAGGTCCGCCCTGCAGCCCTGGGGCGCATGCGGAAGCGGTGCCCTCCAGCCTCACAGCCGGCCGGGCAAACACGGGCGGCGGCGCCGGGGCGATCGCCCCTGCGTCCCCAAACCCTAACGAAGCGGTACGCATTTTAACCAAAATGATGATGTGCCGCCCTCTCCTCGACAGGAGGAGCACCTATCTTCTTCCGCCGCCTCCCTTCGACATGACTCGGTCGTACGGGGACGACAGTATAAAAGGCTGCACGATTCTCACCCCCGCGGACCACGCCGCCGGTGATGGTAATTTGGTGGACCACAAGCAGCAGCAGCAACCGATGTTTCAAGTTCTATTGATTTACCACCAAGACGGGTTTGTCTGTGCCTGCTCCTACTCTTCCGACATGCCCGGTGATTGGAGTGCGCCGGTCAAGTGTTGTCGGGTTTCTCAACTCACCAAGTGTGGTCCACGTGCCGGTGTAGTCACCCATGGGTTTGTGCATTGGCTACTCAAGGATAATAACACAAACCTGATCTACACTCTTAACATAAATGTGGCCACATCACTTGCCTCTCTGACCAAGACCCCAATCATAGTTGGCGAGACTTTGTCACGACCGCCGATCCCATGCATTGCCGGAGGAGATGAAAGGCTTTCGTTTGTGACTATACAAGACCACGGCGTAGCAGATCTTTGGACCAAGTTAGAACAAGATGGCGATGGCCATGAAGGTGGTTGGCAATACTCTTTAAATGTGGCCACATCACTTGCCTCTCTGACCAAGACCCCAATCATAGTTGGCGAGACTTTGTCACGACCGCCGATCCCATGCGTTGCCGGAGCAGAAGAAAGGCTTTCGTTTGTTACTATACAAGACCATGGCGTAGCAGATCTTTGGACCAAGTTAGAACAAGATGGCGATGGCCATGAAGGGGGCTGGCAATACTCTGAGTTGACAAAGCTAGGGAATGTCGGAATAGACATGGTATTCTTTGCAGAGAAAAAAGGTGCTTTACTCATCGAACAGGGCAGTGTCTTTTCCATTATCGACCTCAAGAGTAAGGAGAAGATACCAATGAATGTCAGGGACGAAAGAACTGAGCGTCTAAGGGGCACTCGCCGGTTTCCGGCAGGTTCGTGTAGTAGCACATGCTGCCGCTGCGAACACTTCCGTAGCACATGTCTATACAGAGCCCCAGGCCCAGTGTTGTATGAGATGGATTGGGACTTTATGTCATTCGTCTCTTCTCAGGTGGGAGATGACATGAGAATGGAGTGATTAAGACTATCTACATAATAAACGTGACACATTCAAGTGTTACTTAGCTAGCTTAGTCTTCGGATGGGTCAAATAATATACTTCCTTCGTCTCATAATGTAAGACATTTTTTGATACTACACTAGTGTCTTAAAACATTGTATATTATGAGACGGAGAGAGTACATGTTTTGATGCAAATAGATTGGTGTGGATGGATTCAACTAGCTAGAGAGGGTACTCACTCCATCGAGCCATGCATCCACCTCTTGTCACCTGACGCAAGTTTTATAGAGCAAGACATACAAATGCTATTTTTAGTTTGCTAGCAGGCCTAAGACAATGCTTTGTCGGTGACTTATGAAATTAAATCCCTGCTAAGTCTAACTACCTCTGTGTCTTTTTATAAGACGTTTTTATAGTCTATGACTGTAAAACAAATGTCTTATATTATTAAGTTACAGAGGGAGTATGTTTTAATTTTTTAGAAATCAAGGTGTTTGTGATTACTGTATAAAAAGCATTTGCGATTACTGTACAAAAGGTGTTTGTGATTATCATATTATGTATGCCTTGACGGACACATCATCGATCTACCTATGCACTCTGGGCGCTTCCACAACCACTCAAAGTGTGAAGGGCGCCCAGGCATTCCCTATGCTCGCGGGGTGGCGTGAGAAGTGCGGTGGCTTGGGGCAGCCGGTGTGTGCGGTTTCTGCATTGCGCGCATGTTGAACAGAGGGTGTGCTTTGCTCTATGTGACGAAGAGGGTAAAGACATGATGTAATCTTTCTGAAGAGTGCCATATTTTTAGTGACCCGCATATTAGGATTATTGCTTGCAATACATAGTTACCGCCCACTGACACCGCAAGTGAGTCATACCAAAGACCTTGCAATTTCGATACCCACCGAAACCATCAAAATTTTGGGAACTTCATTGCAAATTTACACACTGGTATGGATCGTTCCCGAATCAACGCACGAGCGGCGTAGAGAACGGATCATTTTTTAGTGAATGGTCTGATTTTATCAATTATCAAACCGGAGTAAATATGATGGAGCATATTGAAACACACACGAAATAACAGAAACTTCTGATAAAGCTCAACATTATATCGCAGACTTTCTAAGCCGTCACCATCAGCACCACCGGGTTGACTTTCTAAGCTGGGTAAGACCCGAAGAAGCAAACATGTACTGTATATTCTTTTTGGAGACAAAGTAGACATATTTTTCTTTTTTTTAGGCATAGAAAGTAAACATTTTTTTGTTTACTTTGAAGAATCTGCCTCACCTCATCTGGGCTTTGGAACTTTGGTGAACACACAACTCATGACATCTATGCACAAAAGGCCTACATTGAAAGCAACACAGCTGACGACTGGTCAGGATCCTACTACCTAACCGAGAGAGATAATAATTCTCAAAAAAAAAACACCTAAGCGAGAGAGATTGTGTGTATCCCAAACAGTTTGAGTTTTGAATAAAATACTGGTTACACCCGAGAGAGATGATTCTCCAAAAAAAAAAAAAAAACTAACCAAGAGAGATCCATCAAGCCTCGGTAGAGACAAATACACCTACGGTACAGATCAAAACTATCCAACCGAGCCCTAGGCTAGCTAACTGCATCCGATCATATTGATGCTCAACACACGTGCCCCCGCTGAGGTCGGGGACGACGCCCTGCGCGAGATCTTCGCGCGCCTGCCGGGCCTCCGGGACCTCCTTCGCTGTGCGGCCACGTGCAAGCGGTGGCGCCGCCTCGTCACCAACCGGGACTTCCTCCGTCGCGCCGGCATCTGGCCGGACACCACGCGCCGCCCCTGCGTCCTCGCCGGGATCTTCTCTCAGAACTATTATGCCGTCGGAAATTACATAAATGATGGCATAGTTTCATGTAACTAAATGACATAAATCAGCGTGCGATCAGGAGGAGAAAAAGAGCAGCCTAGTCACGTAAATCACGTCGCCCCGTTCTCTATATTCCATATTATTACGTGGCATTCTCCCTCAACACAAAACGATCGTGCGATATGAGTTCATCACTAATTTCCTATTCTCTTCCCTGGTTCCAGACTCTAGATCTCAGTCGCAGGGGGCAGACTGGTCTCAGGGGCGGTGTCCACAGCGACGACGCAGCACACATAGGATGATGGCGGCGTCGCAGACGTCGTTTCCTTCTGGAGGCATCGTCGTTGCAGGTCTCATCAACCTGATCGGGAAGTTCCGGGGGAAACCCTAGATCTGGGTCTACCGGATCGGACGATGACAGTGCTATCTGTACCGTTCTCCTTCCTGGGGGCATCGTTTTGGAGCGAGTGCTGGTTGGAGGGGACAAGAGGAGGAGCGATGTTTCATCTGCTCCCTTGATGACGGCGGATCTCGGCGGCGTGGCGCAGTGGAGACTCGACGCCTGATGAGCGGAGATGGACTCGCGCAGGAGGGTGACGCTGCCTGGCGTCGGCGGCAGTTGGACCGGCCAAGGTTGATGCAGCAGTACAGCTCTGAAGATGGATTCATGGCAGGTGGCTGCGGCAGCCTCATACCCGGCAGGGGTCCTGGTTGAGAAGCACGCCGGACTGATGGGTGCCCATACCCGGCAGGCGCCCTGGGTGGGGCCTCAAGTCTTTAGGTGTTTAGGTTTGGCTGCGTGATCTGTTTGGTATGAGGCCCAGACTTTCAGCGCCCCTACATCAACTGGATAGGGATAGCGACAGTTGTTGCTTAGTTTGGTGGCTTTAGACTTATTGTTGTATGACTCTGTACGATCTTGTGTCAATAATTAATAAAGTGTCCGTATGCATCGTCCAGATGCAGAGGCCGGGGGTCGTCCTTCTTTTCTAAAAAAAACACATAGCCTAGCCTCTGAAAATTCACACAGCCAAATTGGGCGCACATGTACATCGCCAAGCGCCTACCACCAGATGTGGACATCACATCATCGCCAAGTGTACACCGATGAAATCAATCCAAGGTATATCATATCAATTTCCCCTATAATTTTCAGTATAACTCACGGTGTTTAAAGATTTATTCGGATTTAGATATTGTTGCATCCGCTAAAAAGTTGCTTTTCAAACTTGAAGCTATTGAAGAACCATTTATGAATAAAAATGACCCAACAAAGCTTAAAGGGTTACGAAACATTGTGTATTGAGAAGAAACCGATGGATGCGATTGACATCGACACAATCATAATTGACTTTGCATCGAAGAATTTTAGAAGAAATCTTTTAGGTAACATGAATTAGTTTATATGAATTATTTTTGTATATATATATATATATATATATATATATATATATATATATAATTTATTGTAGTCATGATGTATATATTAAGAGGCCTCAAATTTTTGTTTCGCCAGGGGCCCTCAAAATCTTAGGACCAGCCCTGCGAATTTGTGGCCCACGCTCATTCACTATTTGTCTTCATCCTTTGATTATGAGGCATCCATTTGTTTGACGTTCAGTCCAGTATGCATATTTGAAACTGGTCCATGGCCATACGCAAATAATTTTCATCTCACCTTCGATGTTCACCTGATTGAACTTTTTTTTCTGCTTCTTGACCTCCGGGCCCTCATCGTAATAGTACTTCCACGTGGCGCCGTCTCCGACACCGTGCACACATCCATATTGCGGCCGCTAGTCTAAAAAAAGTCCCTTCAGTTGGTTCAAGGCCCAGTTCAGAGGGTTGTTCCACTTGGACCTCATCGACGACTGAGATGACGAGTCACTTTCGGTCACAAGTCGGCAGGGGCAACGACGACAAAGCCTTATTGCTAACATGCCTGTCGGGCTGCTTCTGCCATGTAGGGCGGTTCTGATACCCTTGCCACCGGCGTGGTGGGGATAGAGTGGGTAGTGATCAGATCGAGCAGTGGGGAGTGATGGAGGAAAAAAGTGAGGAGTCTCTTGGGTGGCATGCATGCATGGTGAAGCTAGCGGGATTCGTGCCCTGCCATGGTGTGGTGGAGCCATTCTGTTTGTGTTAAGATAACGAAACGAAACGAAACGCACGGCCGCGGCGAGTCAACAAGCACGCGCGCTGGCTGTTTTATCGTTTGTGCACTTAATTGATGAACGCGACAAGATGATTTGACTCATTAACTGAGCTCGATCTTAGGGTGGTCTTAGGGCAAACCACAAATTTCCTCCTGCATCTGTCTGCGGATAGGGGGGCCAGTCGAAGGGCATAGATGCGGGTGGCCGTCATCCAATGCTGCCCACATAAATTTCAAACTCTTTTTCAACAAACTGGCTAAAATTCATGCAAAAACGGGATTTCATATAAACATGCCGACATTCATGCGACCACGGCGGATTTTCATTAGATTTCAAACGTTTAAAATAAAAAATAATTATTTTACTAAAGCACATCTAGATTGAGTCATTGCACATCTATGTATTGCACATCTAAGTTATGTGTCTTTGATTTTCTGTTAAGATCCATGCAATCATTTTCTTTTGTCTTTTAACTTTGATTGAGTCATTTAGATGTGCAAAAAATGTGACACATCTATATGTGCTCTAGAAAAATCCAAATAGTAATAATGTGTGAGCCAAATAAATGAGAGAGCGAGCGAGCGAGGAGTTGTTGTAGCCACGCGCGCTTACACCTGTCTGACCGAACGAAACAAATCAAAGGAAAGACGTAATGTGTTTGCTTTTGTTATTATATTATATACTTTAGAAAAAATATCATCAAGCCTCCTCGTCCTATATATATAGCTAAGCTAACCGAGAGATCCATCAAGCCTCCGTCGAGACAAATACATCTATCGGGCCGGGCGGCCGAGCCCTAGGATAGCTAACCCAATCGATCATGTCGATGGTCATCACACGCGCCGCCGCCGATATCGGGGACGACGCCCTGCGCGAGGTCTTCCTGCGCCTGCCGGGCCTACGCGACCTCCTTCGCTGTGCGGCCACCTGCAAGCGGTGGCGCCGCATCGTCACCGCCCGGGACTTCCTCCGCCGCGCCGGCCTCTGGCCAGACACCGCGCGCCGCCCCTGCGTCCTCGCCGGGATCTTCTCCCGGAATTATTATGCACCTGGCAATTACAGGACAAACGATGATTCGTACGAGCCTCCACAGTTCCTAAGCCTTCAGGCCGGCCTCGACGTGCATCGTCGTACCTTCGACTCGTGCGTCACCGTCCACAGCGGTAACCAACGGCTCTTCGGCCACGCGAGGCCGCTTGCGGCGCGCCGCGGTTTCCTCCTCGCGCGCGTTCTGCTGCTTTCTTCGTCGCAGCAGCAGCAGCAGGGAGACGGTGACTGCGGCCCGCAGAAGCTCAACCTAGCGGTGTGCCGCCCTCTACTCGACAGAAGGAGCACACAACTTCTCCCGCCGACTCCCTTCAACAACACGTCCTACTTGGACTATGCCTTGGAAGGCTGCGCGATTATCACGGCCACCGACCATGCCGTAGTCGATGTTGGCTCCAACTTGGGCCTCGAACACGAGAAGCACGAACAAATGTTTCAAGTGTTATTGATTTATAAAGATGACAAGAACGGCTTCCTCTGTGCCTGCACCTACTCCTCTGACACGCCCGGTCGTTGGAGTGCGCCGGTCAAATGTTGCCCGGCTTCCAGGCTCACCAGGTGTGGCCCGCGCGCCGGCATAGTCACGCATGGTACTGTGCACTGGCTGTTCAAGGATAACAAAACAAACTTGATCGCCACCCTTAACATAAGCATGGCCACGTCCCATGTCTCTTTGACCAATATCCCGATCAAATTCGAAGCAACATTGCCACGACCACCAATCCCATGCATCGCTGGAGAAGAAGGAAGTTTCTCGCTTGTTACTATACAAGACAATGGTGTAGCAAATCTATGGACCAAGCAAGAACAAGATGAGGACCAGCATGACTGCATTTGGCAAAACTCTCAGCTGACCAAGCTGGGGAATGTGAGAATAGACCAAGTCTTCTTTGCAGAGAGCAGAGGTGCTCTTCTTGTCGAACAAGGTAGTGCCTTCTCCATTATCGACCTCAAGAATAGGAAGAAGATGCCGTTGCACCTCAAGGACGAAAGAACTGAGCGTTTAAGGGGCACGCGCTGGTTTCCAGCAGCCTTGTGTAGTAGCACCTGTTGTGGTAGACACTATGGCTGTGATCTCTCATGCGAATACACAACCCCGGTGTTGTATGAGATGGATTGGCCATTTATGTCCATCTTTTCATCATATGTGGGAGATGACATACGAATGGATCGACTTAAGATTGTGTAGAAAACAAGCAAGATGCATATAAGTTGTACCTACTTTGCTAGTTTTAGGATGTGTTGAAGAATATACCGTTTTTGGTGGAGATAAATTGCTGTGTATGGATTCAATCAGGGTGTTCATCTGATCGAGCCATTTATCCATCTCTCATAACCTGTCAGCGCAAATTTGTTTCAAATCAAGATGCATATGAATACTATTTTCCCTCGTGCTAGCCGGCCAAAAATAGAGTTTTGTCAGTGTTCGGCCAAATTAAGGTTTGTGCTAAGCGTGGATGCTTTGATTTACATAGATAATCGAGTTATTTGTGATTATAGCATAAAAAGGTGTTTCTGATTATCAAATTGAGCACATCATTCTCCTATGCACTCAGAGCACGTCCACAGCTGCTCAAAGTGCGAAGGCGCGCAGGGCATTCCCTATAATCTTTTCCAAAGAGTGTCATCTTTTTAGTGATCTACATATATATGCCGCATGCTAACTTCACAAATAGGACGAATCTCAATAGGTCGTCATCAACGTACTATGTTCTATTCATCTAAGTTCAAAAAAAATGTTTTATCCATTTCAACATGTATTGATACACTCTTTTATTTTGTACCTAATGTATAACACCAAACTTGTTTTCATAATTCATAATTTTATATTTAAACTGGCATGATGAATTGTGCTTTGCTTAGTAATCCATAATGTCAGTCCAACCTATCAGAATAATTTGCGGTAGCCCAAGGTTTTTGAACAAAATGCTAATAACAAAATTTACATGAAAGCAACGCATATATTCAGCTATGGGACAATGTACCGGCACAAAGTGAAGGTATTTCTTTTTACTACCTCTGTAGCAAAATGTAAGATATTGTGGACAGTTTGAGGGATCAAAGCTTACTATCAGTTCTGCTTCCGGAACCCCGCAGAAAAACGCAAAACAGAAAGAAGCTAAAGGCGGATGATGGTACATCCATTGACAGTACTCCGACTAGCATATCAACGGCCTCCCTGGTGCAGGACCGTCGGAAGTAATGAATCTTCTTAGGTGGAATCTGGATAGTTCGAGATTTGGTGACATTAGTAAATTCACATCCCCCACCATTTTGTTCTTATGTGAAACTAGGCAAACAACAATTAAGATGAAAAGATATCTTGCAAGGCTTGGTCTGCGGGACTTTGATAGTGTGCATTGTAATGGTAACAGTGGAGGCTCGCTTTGTACCGGCTTGACGTGAGGTTCTCTAATGATCGTTGTATTGATGCGCATGTCAAAGCTGGTCCGGATGAACCACCATGTAGATTAACCTGTGTATAGGGCGAACCAAGAGTGGAAGATCACCACTTGATGTGGTCTCCGCTTCAGCACCTGTGTGCAAGATCGGATCTCCAATGGTTTGTGGTGGGAGACTTTAATGAATATATGCGGGATTTTGAACACTTCTCTTTGACAGCAAGGGCGCGAGGACATATGGGGGCCTTCCGAGATGTCCTAGAGACCCCTGACTTGGCTGATCTAGGGTTTTGTTGAGTACCTTACACATACGATAATAAGAGAAGTGACAACTTGAATGTTAGAGTAAGTCTTGACCGAGCAGTGGCAAGCCCGGTGTGGAGGAATATTTTGTCAATGCTGCTGTTCATCACCATATCCTTGCTCTGACCATGTACCAGTTTAGATGTCTTGTGAAGTTTTTTAGGACCAGACAGTTAAGCCTAGACTAAGGCAGTATGAGGTTATGTGGGAGCATGAGCCTGCCCTGCACTGCAAGAGGTGATAGCTAATGCTTGGAGGGAAGCGGGAGAAAAGAACTTGTAATTTATCTCCCCTTAATATTACTAGAAAAACTCTTGGAATTTAGCATCTTTTGTTTGCTAATGATACACTTTTCAACAAGGCTAGTTTAATTAGGATGTGCTGAATAATACATTTTTCGGCGGACATGGAGTATCTACCTGATGCATAAGACCGATCTTGTTTGCATAATGCATAAGCATGCAGACTTAGCAAGGCTGCAAGGGGCTTTGATTCGGCGATACACTGACAAATCATTGTTTGGGGCTGGCTAGCACAACTGAAAATATCAGCCATACGTCAAGATTTAAAAGTTTGCATCCAATATTAATGAGGAGAGGTGGATGCATGGCTCGATGGAGATCAATATCCTGTCTCGTGTAATCCATCACACAGATCAACCAAAATACGTATATTTATCAACATATCCTAAAACTAGCTAACCTTCGGATCCACGCGCGTGGATCGTTTTTTCTCCCTTATAGTTTAGGTTTTTAGGTTGTTCATCATCTTTGCTTCGGTGATGACGATGGCGGCGCTGAATAATGAATCTTCGGATCCTTCCCTGACGAGGCCATCGGTCCTATGGTTGGGGATGGATTTGGAAACCAGTCTGTTCAAGCAAGGATGGTGTGGCGGCGGCGGCATCCTCGTGGTGGACCTGTGTCCTCGGGCTCCGCCGTTGCGACGACGTTTGCTCCAGCGTCGCCGCGGAGCTTGGGAGGTAGTCCAGGAGCGGATGCAGATTGTGGTCTGCATCGACGACATCTGGAAGACGGAATATCTGCTGGGCTCGTGGTTTGTGGATGGCAGGTATGGTTTCCTCCTTCGGCGTCTTAGTCGTGGTGGGGTGTCAGATCTGGAGTTCGATGGCGTGTCCGGGGTGTTGCCCCGGTCTGATTCGTTCAACGGCAAGGGCTTCACTTTTGGTGAGCCACTTTGGAGGTCCGCAAAGCTGCATATCAGCGATGGAGCCGCGTCGAGCTCGGGTGAGGTGGTGATTCGTCATTCTTTTCTTCGGTGGCTGCTGTGGTGGTGCCGGAAGCAGTTGACGAGCGCTGGTGTCAAGCTCAGAGATGTTCTACAATCTTTTCAGTTTTGTCTTGTCGGTTTTTACGTGATTTGTACTTTGTTCTTTATGATATGAATGAGACACGTATTACCATGCCAAAAAAAAAGGTACCATACACTTGGACGCATGTTGCTTTCTTGATAAAGTCTATTCTTACCTCATCTCACACTTGTGAAGAGATGCTGGACAGGAAGGCCCAAATTTGGGCCGACGCCTAGCTTTCGCCAATTTGCATCCAATATTGATGAGCAGAGGTGGATGCATGGATCAATATCTTGTCCCGTTGAATCCGTCACACAGATCCATCTCTACCGAAATACATATATTATTCAACATATCCTAAAACTAGCTAACTAGGTACCACTTGGGTGCATCTTGCTTTCTAGACAATCTTAATATACCAATCTATTCCTTCCCCATCTTATACTTGTGAAGAGATGATGGACACGAGTATGTTCGAAACCAACTTGTACCCCTTAAACGTGTAGTTCTTTCGTCCCTGAGGCGCACTAGCATCTTCTCCTTGCTGTTGAGGTCGACAGTAGAGAAGACACCACCTTGTTCGACGAGTAAAGCACCTCTGCTCTCTGCAAAGAAGATCATGTCTATTCTCACATTCCCCAGCATCACTAGCTGAGAGTTTTGCCAGATGAAGACAAGTCCGTCCTCATCTTGTTCTTGGCTGGTCCAAAGATTTGCTACGGCTTGGTCTTGGCTTTGTATAGTAACAAGCGAAAAACTTCCTTTTTCTCCAGCGACGCATGGGATCGGCGGTCGTGTCAAAGTAGGGTCGAGTTTGATCGGGATCTTGGTCAAAGTGAGACGTGACGTTTCCAAGCTTATGTTAAGGGTGTAGACCAAGTTTGTCTTGTCATCCTTGAACAACCAGCGCACCATACCATGGGTGACTACGCCGGCGCGCGGGCCACACCTGATGAGCCCGGAAGCCCCACAACACGTGACCGGCGCACTCCAACCATCAGGCGTGTCGGAGGAGTAGGTGCAGGCGTATAGTAAGCCGTTGTAGCCGTCATTGTAAATCAGCAACACTTGAAACATTGGCCGGTGATTGAGTTCCAAACTATCACGTGCGGCGGCGGGGGCGTGGTCTGCGGCGGTGATAATCACGCAGCCTGCGATGTTGCTGTCGTCGGTGAACAAAGCCTTGTGCAAGGGAGGCAGGAGAAAGTACGTGCTCCTTGTATCAAGCAGGGGGCGGCAGACGGCTAGGCGGAGCCGAGCCGGCGAGGAAGAAGGCAGCAGAACGCACGTGAGGAGGAAGCCGCGGCGCGCCGCCAGCGGCCTCGCGATGTCAAAGAGCCGCTTGTTGTCATGGCCGTCGACGGTGACGGATGAGTCGAAGGTGAGGGGATGCACGTCGAGGCCGGCCTGAAAGCTGAGGAACCGTGGGGGCGCGTACACGGAGTAGTAGTATTGTGTATCCTCTGATTGCCGTGGGAGTAATAGGGCTGGGTGAAGATCCCCGCGAGGATGCAGGGGCGGCGCGCGGTGTCCGGCCAGAGGCCGACGCGGCGGAGGAAGTCCCGGTCGGCGACGAGGCGGCGCCAGCGCTTGCACGTGGCCGCGCAGCAGAGGAGGTCCCGCAGGCCCGGCATGCGCGAGAGGACCTCGCGCAGGGCGTCGTCCCCGAGGATATCGGCGCCGGCGCCTGTCTTGACCATCGACATCGATCTTGGTTACGATGATCGATGATCGATGGGTCTCTCGGTTAGCTTGGGCCGTGGTCGATCGATCTGTCTATATTTCAAACTAGACTTGAAGTATACGTCTCTTGAGTTGATTGATATATATACGTACGTCCCGTACTTGGTCTTCTTTAAATTTTGGTTCCCTCGTCGACGCCGTCAACCAAGCCCTTGGCCTTACGGAAGTAAACCCACCACGCAGAAACCTAGCCCTTGGCCTTCCACCCTCCCTCTCCCGCGCGCGTCAACCAAGCCAAACCGCGCCACGCCATGGCTGCCTGCGCGCCGCTGGAGCCGGAGCTCGAGCCCCCGACGACGCGCACCCGCATCCGTAGCATCCTGGAAGCCGCCGACGCGCTCGCCGGCCATCGCGTGGTCGTCGGCGGCTGGGTCAGGGCCGGGCGTGAGCAGGGCGGCGGCAGGTTCGCGTTTCTTGACGTCAACGACGGCTCCTGCCTGGCCAACCTCCAGGTCAAGGTCGACGCCGTCACCATCGCGCCCCGCCAGCTCGCGCGGCTCACGGCCACGGGCACGTCCGTGCTCGTCGAAGGGGAGCTCCGGGCAGACCTCAGGGCCAAGCACGGCGTCGAGCTGAGCGTGGAGAGGGTGATCGAGGTCGGCGAGGTCGACGCCCCCGCCTACCCGCTGCCCAAGACCAAGCCAGGCCACCTCAGGGATTTTCTCCACCTCCTCGCACGCACCAACTTGGTACTAGTACTACTACTTGCTTTCTCATGCCTTACAAACGTTCTTAATAATTTTGTGACAAAAAAAAATCGCAATTCATGTTGAGTACAGTGTATTGGTTCTCATTGTCATGTTTAGTTCAGTACAGTGATATTGACTGGAATTGGATGATTGATGGGTGTGACGTTTGCACGTGTCTATTTGAAATTGGTACTTAAAAAAATCTATATACTTGTGGTTATGCACTTATATATATATGGCAATGTATATACCTAACTGGATTTGGTTTGAACCACATAATTGAAGCGCCCACTACTTGACTTCTCTGCAATTCTGTCACATGATTATAAGTTTAAGTGAGGTTTATGAGATCTAGTGTGTACCAGTGTGTTATAGCCTGATATAGAGGCTAGCCATGCTCTTTGATTTGATTCTTAGAGCAATTTGTATGCTGATCTTCGTGTGTCAGGGCGGCCACAACCTTTCGGAAAAAAAAAATAATGATACCGAGACTCTGCAACTGTGCAAGGAAAACATGGTTTAATTCTAGTAAAACTTGTATTTTGTGGTATGTCCTTTTTGTTAGTCCGGCGAGTGCTCATTCTGTTCTCTCCCCCTTGTTTTTATCATCACAGCCTGATCAATTGATTTGTATTCTTCTTCAGATAGGTGCGGTGCTTAATTAGGATAAGGAGTGAAATCTCCTCAGCGACCGATGCATACTTCCGGGACAATGGCTTCCAGCGTGTGCACACGCCCATAATAACCACGAGCGACTGCGAGGGTGCCGGTGAGATGTTCCAGGTCACCACCTTGTTCAGCCAGGCCGAGAAGCTGGACAAGGAGCTCAAGGAGAACCCAGCTGCATCTCAAGTCGACATTGATGCCGCCAAAATCGTTGTCCAAGAGAAGAGGGACATTGTCGCGCAGCTCAAATCTGAACAAGCCACCAAGGAAAAGATCGCCGCCGCCGTGTCGGAGCTCAAGAAGGCAAAAGAGAGCGTGTCGAGAATGGAGGAGAGGTCCAGGCTGACACACCGGATCCCATGCAGTGAAGATGGGAGCATTTCCTTTGTGAACGATTTTTTCAAGTGTCCTTCGTACCTGACGGTGTCTGGGCAGCTTCAGCTGGAGACCTTGGCTTGTGGTCTCACCGACGTGTATACCTTTGGGCCGACATTCCGGGCCGAAAACTCCCACACGTCGAGGCATCTGGCCGAGTTCTGGATGGTGGAGGCAGAAATGGCATTTGCAAACTTGCAGGTGATGTGAAATATCTACCCTCCTGCTCAGTTGAATTGTTCAGTTTTCCATGATGATTCAGTTAATGACGTACGTGTGATAATTTGTATGAACGACTGCTGATGTTTTGTTTTGAATTATTCTCTATATTCAACCCTGCACAGGATGATATGAACCGTGCAGAAAGCTACGTGCAAGACCTTTGCAAATGGTTACTCGAGCATTGCCGAGCAGATATGGAATTCATGGTCAAGAATCATGACGAGACCGCAATCGAGCGCCTGGAGCTTGTTTCGTCGACGCCTTTTGAACGCATTTCGTATACAAAGGCCGTTGAGATACTCAAAGATGCAGATAAAAAGTTCGAGAACAAAGTTAAGTGGGGAATTGATTTAGCATCCGAGCATGAGAGGTATGGACATTAATCAGAATTGGCACTGACATTTTACTTTTGCCCTATGTAGCATGTCTACATCTGTAATTAGTTTGCCGCAATCTGAAGGTATTTGACGGAGGTGGTGTTTAAGAAGCCAGTAATTGCTTTTAACTACCCAAAAGGAATAAAGGCATTTTATATGAGGCTCAATGATGACCAAAAGACTGTTGCTGCTATGGATGTTTTTTTCCCAAGGTACTATCATAATATGTTCAATCGTGATATGCAGTCCTTTTTGTTGGCGCCGCCTCCTCGCCGCAGCACCCTTCTTCTTCTTCCTCCCAACTCTCACACATGGTGACGAACTCTACACACGCACGCACACACACATGCACCAAGGAAGAAGACCAAAGTGGCTTTGCCAAGAGAAACTTCCTTGATGTCCACCGTGGCTACATTGTGTATCCAGCCCTCACCTAACTAGCTAGCTAATACTGCATGCACTCAACTAACCAAGATTACTACTAACATTTCCCCTTTAATCTTGATTTGCCGTCGCCGGAGTTGCTGCCGCTCCTGTCATTGTCGTCGTCACGGCCGTCACCCCGCCCGCGGACCCGACCCGGCGCATCGACGCCGGTCACACCGCCACGGACCCGACCTGGCGCACTGACGCCGGTCGCACCGTGCTCCGTCACGACCCCGGTGACATACGCCGAGCTCCTTCTCCGCCAGCGACACACGCCTGGCGTCCCATTGCGCCGCGCACGTCCCGCGCGCACCCGACGCGCCCGACGAGCCCGACCGCACCAGTGCGTCCCGCACGTCCCGCGCGCATCCGATGCGCCCGACGAGTCCGACAGCACCAGACGCTCACCGCGTACCGCCTCCGCGTCCGCCATGGCAGCCGCCAGTGACAAACGCCGGAAGGATGTAGCCGAACTCGAACACGGACTCGAGCACCATGGCGACATACGCCTCCTCCCAACGTCAACCGCACGCTCGTAGACGCGCCCGTGGTCCCGACGCGTCCAGTGCACACCCATAACACGCACCGGTCGCGCCCGGCTCGCCGCCGCGTCTTATTGCCCTGCACCGCTGCGGCCTCAACCGCAGGCACCACCTCCATGCCGTCACGCCGCGCCACCGCAGCCTCTGCGCCACCACGCAGGTCCGCCGCGGCTCCGTGCCACGCGCCTCCACGGTTGTCGCGCCGAGCCGCCACGACCTCTGCGCCACCACGCAGGTCCTCCGCGACCTCTTCGTCTCCGCGACCACCCTGCTCTTCGCGCGCACGACATCACACCGCACAGCCGCGGACTCACCGTGCGTCGCCGTCGCCATGCGCTCGCCGCGCGCCGCAGCCGATGCCTCCATGTCGGCCGCGCACGCCGCGTCCTCCGCGGACGCCACCGCGCGCCACGGCCGCCCCTCGAACCTTGTGGCTCTGAATACCAATTGTTGGCGCCGCAGCACCCTTCTTCTTCTTCCTCACAACTCTCACACATGGTGACGAACTCTACACACGCACGCACACACACACATGCACCAAGGAAGAAGACCAAAGTGGCTTTGCCAAGAGAAACTTCCTTGATGCCCACCGTGGCTACATTGTGTATCCAGCCCTCACCTAACTAGCTAGCTAATACTGCATGCACTCAACTAACCAAGATTACTACTAACATTTTTTAGATTATTTTCAAAGTCATTATCATATTTTTAAGGTTTATTGCACACTTCGTTTTCGCTGTGCTTTCTGGATATGTATAATTTAATCTTAGAAGTTTCGAGTACAATGAATCATTCTGAGATCACCATGAAAATGTGCCTAGTAGGTTCCATCCGTATTGAAAATTGACAGTCTCTACCTTAATCCTTTGATGTGATAACTTATTCTCTGGATATCATGTTTCCTAGGTTGGTGAATTAATCGGTGGAAGCCAGAGGGAGGAGCGTCTAGATATTCTTGAACAAAGGTGCTGTGCTGGACTTTAACTCGGATATTTTGTCTTTTAATTATTGATTATTGTTGCTGATTACTTGTGATATGCTCAACTAAGTGCAGATCAGTCTTTTACGTTAGATGCGTTTGCATGGACCAGTTGACATGTTTTCTGTTTGCAAGTTATTGCACAATTAGAAACTCCGTAATGTATTTCAAATATAAGAAACGCTGTATTATTAGCTTTTGCCCACTTAAAATTGAATGAATGGCGTTCGTTTGACGGTGTCGAATGAATGATGTTCATTCATAAAAGGACACAACTCAACTCGACAAGATGAGTAATAATTGCATCCTACAAACATGAGTTCTGTTTCTGGCTTTCTAAAAGATAAGTGATCTGAAACCGATTTGGCATTCTTCTACGTCCTAAAAATTTATTGTATATACAGGATACTCGATGCCGGTCTAGACTTGGAGCAGTATGCCAAGTACCTGGACCTGCGGCGCTTTGGATCCGTCAAGCACAGCGGGTTTGGCCTAGGTTTGGAGAGGATGATCCTCTTCGCCACCGGTCTTGACAACATTAGAGATGTCATTCCCTTCCCGAGGTACCCTGGGAGGGCCGATCTCTGAAATTGGCTGGAACCACTCCCTGACGATCCAAATTAACGCCCAAGTAACAAAGTGCCCCTGAAGAGATGGTGTAATTTGTAAGTCTTCTCTTTGTTTGGCATAGTTGCTTCCACAGGTTGGATTGATTATGTGAGCAAGTAGCTGGGAGATTTTCCGCAAAAAAAAGAGTAGCTGGGAGATAATTTGAAGGCTGCCTTTAAATTCTCAAACCATAGGAATGCGAATTTAATGTGTACTATTGATTTTCATGTATTACTGTTTGCACGCGTCCAATAATATTTGAGTGTATTTGGATCTACTTTGGGGATATTTGATTTGTGGAAGCGTCTCTCCAATAATATTTGAGTGTATTTGGATCTACTTTGGGGATATTTGATTTGTGGAAGCGTCTCAACTCCCAACATGGGAGCCCGCATAGTATATATTGATCTCATGATGGTGTTACAGATGGATTCTATTGTGTTCTGTTGTATAATCAATTTTTCTTTTCATTTTTTTTTCAGAATTTACTGTTCATCCTCAGCTCAAATTAGCTCGGGAGTAGAAGGGGACTTTCGGTCCCAAGTTCGATTCTCACTTCTGCCATCCAACTATTAGAATTTCCTTTTTTGTTTTGACGAGCATGTTACTGAGCCGGCCCGCTACGCGTCACATGCGAGCGCAGCTGGAGCTTAAAGCGCTCAATAGGAGCTCCTGGGCCAATCACTTGGGCTTGACGGACATCCATGAAAGGAATCATACGGACGGCCATATGTTTAGCACTTTTGTGAGGATGCCAGGCGTTTTTTTTTTGGCTGAGAACTTATGACGACTAAAAAGTTCTGTGTTGCATTTGAGCTCAAATTCCTCTTTTTATGCCAAATTTGTTGACATTGACATGGGACTACAGCCATCCAATTCCATGTTTTTTAGCTTGTCCTTTTGTCATCATGTGTGACCCTTTGATGTGCTTCCCATCCGGAAGCAAACACATTCAGAAATCTGATGTTCATATTACCATAATTTTAATCTACTCCATATATGAATGCCCCTAATTTTATAGAAATCTGTTGTGTCAAGAGCCTGATGTAATGTTGGCATTTAAAAAATTTCGGCGGATCAATAACAAAATATACATGAGTGGCTAGTGGCCATTGTGTTACATTGTTCAAAACACAAATTAGTTCTCAGTTGCTCGCACGGTTCTGTCCAAAAAACGAAAAACATCTTCTGTAAATACAAAGATCACAGGCACAGAGACTTGTACTATTGTTGGGCCATAGTTGGGTTTCAGTGGGCACTGATTTACTGCAAGACTCCAGCTGAGTGTACCATTTTCAGGAGGCACTGATGCACTGCAAGACTCCAGCTGAGTGTACCATTTTCAGGAGGCACTGATGTACTACAAGACTCCAGCTGAGCCTCTATTTATTTATTTTTTATATGCCCCTCTAGAGAGGGGCTGATATATTCTTGCCTATTATGATGGTTTTTTTTTTCGCTTGTCAATTCTGTTTTTTTTTTTGCTTGTCCTTTTGTCATCATGTGTTGTGTTCGCCCCTTTCATGTGCTTCCCATCTATAAGCAAACAAATTTTGAAATCTGATGTTCCAGTTACCATCCCTCGCATGTAAACCATTTCAGCGGATCAAGAACGTTGGGTCATGTGAATGGCGTGTGGTCATCATGTTACCTTTTTCAAAAACACAAAGTTCTGTTGCTAGTGTTGGGCTTCAGTGGGCAGTGATGTGCTGCAATACTCCAGCTGAGTCCAGCATTTTCAGCAGGATATCACAGAATGATACGCAATCTAACAGCAGCAGATGAATGCTTTTCAATAATAGTTTAACATTGCAAATAACAGCAGCTGACGAATTCGTTTCAACAATAGTTTACCATTGTGCATAATAGCAGCACAAGCAAAAAGAATTATAGTGCACCACCAGTCCGCCATGCTAAAAGTCGAAAACAATAGGCTCGTTAACATCACAGCATAAACTTGGAGCATCAGATCAGAAAGAAATACAGCGCTACATGAAACACAGTGCGGAAACAACAATGCAGTTATTTTACTGCCTGGTGGATGTGGATAATTTCACTGAGGAACAGAGTTCATCGAAAGGCGATCGAGCAAGCGGTAAAGCACCTCAAAGTTGCTCACGGAAACTGAAATTCGTAAAACAAAAGAGTATACCCCAACTTCAAGTCCCTTTTATTAGGAACTTCAAAACCCTAGAAAAGAAACTTGGGATCCCATGGTGGGAGCGAGATGCCGCTCGTGCCACCTATTCAAGGGTTCTTGACGATGAAGTTCTGGCGGCTGATGGGGTTCATGATGACCGGCGGCCCAGCGGTGCGAGGCCAGGCCTGGAACTTGGCGTCCGTGGCCTGAAACCACTCCTTGTACGTCGCGGTCTTGCAAACAGTGCCTATTTCCAAAAGTAAGAAGCAGCTATTAGATGGATTCTTACAAGAGGTTAGGCACAGGCATCCTACGGGCATGTATGTAACAGCATGGTACTACTCACCTCCAAAGAGCTTCTTGTCAGAAACGGTCGTGTCGCAGACGTACGCAATGCCAAAGGATCCGACCAGCGCGCCGATGATGTACTTTGTCGCCATTGCTACTGCACAATGAAGAGACGGGACATATATATTGTCAAATATAATGCATTGTTGTAAAGAAACTATTCATTCACATGCGTGTAAAATGGCCAGAAAGCATGGCAGGCCAGAAAACAAAAAAGCACCCCTACCGGCCACTAAGACAATCAGTTGTTTTCCTGATTCGCGGCGCCACCCGCCATGGGACAATGGTAGAACAGAATCAATCCATTTGAACACGAGATGGATTGTTGTATTATTGGGCAAGTGAAGGGGCAGGCATCTAGTGCACAACATGTGCAGATGAACTAGAAACTAATTAAGAGAGATTATGTGCTAGCTCTTTTCAACATGCATATCTGGTGCGTGAGATTTAATAACGACCCAAAGCTTGTTGGCCGGCGAGATTTTGTGCCCATTTCAACATGCATCCTAGACACAGCAGACATGTATCATCATATTCAAAAAATGAAACCAGGCGGCCTATCCAAGCAGCCGCATGAACAAGAACGATTCGACATACACACACAGCGCATTGTGATGCGACGCGGGCTTCGACACGGATCAGGCGGCCGGGAAACAGCGACATGCGACACAGATCTGCTGCAGCGGCACGCGAATCGGGGGAAAGGATGGATCGCCTCGAGATCCGGGCGTGGCGGGGGGAAACAGCCGGTTTACCTGGCCGGCGAGGTGGGCGGGGGCTTCGATCGAACCCTAGGAGGCGAGGGGAGGGGAGGGGGCGAGGGGAGAGAGCTACGGGGAGAGATCGAAGAGGGAAGAGATCGGTATTGGGGTAATTAATAGCGGGGAACAATTGTTAGTGTCGATGAGGGTGGATCTGGAGGGAGAGGGATGAGGATGAGGGTGCGGAGCCGTCTGATCTGGAACGAGCGCTGGATGATGGGTCTATGTGACGTGGAACCAAGGACGTAATTATTAGTCTGAAGAACCATTGTTCAATGTAAAATTTGTCTTAATACAGTTGAGTTCAATTTTTTTTGCAAATTGTCAAATGGTTGGGACACTAAGAACGAAAAACATGAGTAGCAAATTAATAATAATAGAAATTTTAGAGATATGGTCCCACTCAACTTCAGCATCTCTATCTAGCAGAGCCGCTAAATGGCCACAACAACAACAACAACAACAACAAAGCCTTTAGTCCCAAGCAAGTTGGGGTAGGCTAGAGGTGAAACCCATAAGATCTCGCAACCAACTCATGGCTCTGGCACATGGATAGCAAGCTTCCATGCACCCCTGTCCATAGCTAGCTCTTCGGTGATACCCCAATCCTTCAGGTCTCTCTTAACGGACTCCTCCCATGTCAAATTCGGTCTATCCCGCCCTCTCTTGACATTCTCCGCACGCTTTAGCCATCCGCTATGCACTGGAGCTTCTGGAGGCCTGCGCTGGATATGCCCAAACCATCTCAGACGATGTTGGACAAGCTTCTCTTCAATTGGTGCTACCCCAACTCTATCTCGTATATCATTATTCCGGACTCGATCCTTCCTCGTGTGGCCACACATCCATCTCAACATACGCATCTCCGCCACACCTAACTGTTGAACATGTCGCCTTTTAGTCGGGCAACACTCAGCGCCATACAACATTGCGGGTCGAACCGCCGTCCTGTAGAACTTGCCTTTTAGCTTTTGTGGCACTCTCTTGTCACAGAGAATGCCAGAAGCTTGGCGCCACTTCATCCATCCGGCTTTGATCCGATGGTTCACATCTTCATCAATACCCCCATCCTCCTGCAGCATTGACCCCAAATACCGAAAGGTGTCCTTCCGAGGTACCACCTGACCATCAAGGCTAACCTCCTCCTCCTCACACCTAGTAGTACTGAAACCGCACATCATGTACTCGGTTTTAGTCCTACTAAGCCTAAACCCTTTCGATTCGAAGGTTTGTCTCCATAACTCTAACTTCCTATTTACCCCCGCCCGACTATCGTCAACTAGCACCACATCATCCGCAAAGAGCATACACCATGGGATATCTCCTTGTATATCCCTTGTGACCTCATCCATCACCAATGCAAAAAGATAAGGGCTCAAAGCTGACCCCTGATGCAGTCCTATCTTAATCGGGAAGTCATCAGTGTCGACATCACTTGTTCGAACACTTGTCACAACATTATCGTACATGTCCTTGATGAGGGTAATGTACTTTGCTGGGACTTTGTGTTTCTCCAAGGCCCATCACATGACATTCTGCGGTATCTTATCATAGGCCTTCTCCAAGTCAATGAACACCATATGCAAGTCCTTCTTTTGCTCCCTATATCTCTCCATAAGCTCTCGTACCAAGAAAATGGCTTCCATGGTCGACCTCCCAGGCATGAAACCAAACTGGTTTTTGGTCACGCTTGTCATTCTTCTTAAGCGGTGCTCAATGACTCTCTCCCATAGCTTCATTGTATGGCTCATCAGCTTAATTCCACGGTAATTAGTACAACTCTGAACATCCCCCTTGTTCTTGAAGATTGGTACTAATATACTCCGTCTCCATTCTTCTGGCATCTTGTTTGCCCGAAAAATGAGATTGAAAAGCCTGGTTAGCCATACTATCGCTATGTCCCCGAGACCTTTCCACACCTCAATGGGGATACAATCCGGGCCCATCGCCTTGCCTCCCTTCACCCTTTTTAAAGCCTCCTTGACCTCAGACTCCTGGATTCGACGCACAAAACGCATGCTGGTCTCATCAAAAGAGTCGTCCAGTTCAATGATAGAGCTTTCATTCTCCCCATTGAACAGCTTGTCGAAGTACTCCCGCCATCTATGCTTAATCTCCTCGTCCTTCACCAAGAGTTGGCCTGCTCCGTCCTTAATGCATTTGACTTGGCCAATATCCCTCGTCTTCCTCTCTCGGATCTTGGCCATCTTATAGATGTCCCTTTCGTCTTCCTTCGTGCCTAACCGTTGGTAGAGGTCCTCATACCACAAAATTGATTTACGGATAGCCCTAAATTAATTTTGCAGGCACGTTTTGCCCGGCGGAGAATAGATACCGTAAATTTGAAAACTTAAAGATAACATGTTCGCATTACCAATCCGGACCTCGCCGGAGTTAAACGCACACACATAGTTCATAGTTCATCACTACACAAACACCCGAGACGGGGGGGAGGCGGCGGGGCTCACGACGGCTTCACGCGGAGGTGGTACTCGCAAACGGACTTTTACATCGTGTACGTGAGCTGGTACTCCCCATCCGCCTCCTCGAAGTGTGTGGCGACGTCCTCTTCGCCGGCGTCGAGTGCCTCCTTCGTGACGAATCGGGCCTTCTCAAAGTAACTGTCGAAGAAAAAATAATCTGTGGCTCAAAGTAATCATATTTGATTGGAGCAGAAATATGTCTTCTTCATTCACATCTATATACTCGCGATTTCACAAACACACCTTGTTGAAGCCACCGGAGAACTGGCCGCCGCCACCTGAGGGGTAGCTGAAGCTGAACATCGACGGCTCTTTCTGCGAGCGGTTGGGCATAGCTGGTGTTTGGGATGATTATTCGTGACGACATTGGAGAGATTATCCTCTCGTCTTGCCGTGTGCTCTACGCCTCTACTCCTGCGCAGAACCGACCTGTACGCATGCATGGAGGGCGTCTCCTTGGCATGCCGATGTACGCGGTGTCCTGTTGAAGTGGAAACGGACTGCCTGGTTGCTTATAACATGTTTACAGCGACAGGTGCGGACAGGTCCATGTGTTCCATGCTTGTTGATGACGCTAAAAGATTGATGAAAGATGGAAGGGAGTTCAAGCTATTTCACGTAGCTCGTGAACGCAATGGAGGAGCCATTACTTGGCTAATGTTGGTAGAGTAGAGGAGCGCATGGTGGTGTGGCTTGCTTCATGGCCGGGAGATCACAAACCTCTTTCTACCGGTTCAGGTAGGTACCGGTGAACCATCGGCCGTTCGTCTAGTTTGTGATTCGTGCGGTTTGGCAGCCCACATCATTTTATCTCAGTGTATTTCAACTTAGCCCACCGTATTCATCATTATTTCACATCATGTGTAGGTCCCACCCATGCATGATGCATGAGGCATCCCCTCTCGGCTGCAAATGCATGAAAGCAACAAGAACCCCCCCCCCCCCCCCCCGGCTCCCGTGTCGTCCCCCGCGGGCAACCCGAGGGCGACTAGGTTTTCCCCCCGGCGCCGCCACCCCCTCCAGCATCTCCTCCCCTTGCCGCCACCTGAGGCACGCTCAACAAGCCGCGGCAGCTGCCGATGAAGGTGGCGGCGAGGTCCCCCGTTGCTTCGTTCCCCTCGCGAAGGACCACGGACTCCGGGGCGGCGGCCCCGGTCGGCGAGGCGGCGCGGCCTCTGCGACAGGCGGCGTGCGCGGGATGTGGTGGCCGGCCTCCTCGGCTGCTCGGGCGGCGCGGAGCCGGCGGGGGGTGGTTGTGGCGCGGATTTCTTCCGATCCAGATCTGAAGGTCGGGATGTTTCTCCTCCTTTGCTCACTCCTCCCGTCGGGCTGTCCGATCTGCAGCTTTGGCTGCCAGTTCCGGTGCCGGCGGTGTGCTGGTGGCATAGCACGAGTCCGGGGGAAACCCTTGCTTGGCTCTCCAACCACGACGGTGAGGGCGCGTGCGCGCATCGCCTTTCTCCTTCGAGGCACCGCTGAGGACTCCCTATCCATCCCCTTCCAGATCCCGGGTGAAAACCCAAAACTCGTGTCGGGTTGGGCGGTGGCGGCGCCCTGCGCGTCGTTCCCTCCTTGGAGGCGCCGCCTTGGGTCGTCTGGTTCTCCGGGTGAGTGGCTCCGAGGTAGGAGAGCGCCCGTCAGCTGCGAGTCCAAGCAGAGGCTTCTCTAAGCTCCGCACTTGAGTCTTTGCAGCCGGTTTCTTCAACAATCCCCCCAGCGGCTTTCCTCCTGTTCTCGGTTGCCCGGGCGGTGGCAGTGCAGCTAGTGGTGTGAGCCTATGGCATGGTGAGAATCGTGAGCTATGCCTGTTCTGGGTTGTGACCGGCACATGTTCGTGCTCTCGGGTGAGCACCCAACGACCCGACGGTGCGGCGCCTTCGAGCCTGGGCGAGAAGATTGGGGTCTTCTTCGGCGTTGGAAGACAGGTTGCGGGGTCCCAATCCCATGATCCGGCTGCTCTCAGTGCTTGCAGGCCTTTGGCTGACCCCCGAGGCTTCTCTGCTTTCCTGCTTTGGTGTCGATGTGCAGTAGGCTTCGACATTACTTGCAGATCTTTCATGTCTTTTCCTTTGTGTGCAGTAGTGTGCGTTGCGTTGTAAGCTGCTCAGTCAGCTCCCTTGTATCTTTCGGTCGCTCTTGCTTGGTGGCCTTGTGTAATCCTGGCCGGTTGATGGCTTTGTTAATTCAAAGTCGGGCTCCCCCTGAGCCTTCATTCTAAAAAAAATGCATGAAAGCAACATATCTGTCTCATCTCTCATCCTGTAAACTCATGACTTTTATTTTCTATTTGTTATTTCCAATCATTTATATGTTTTAAATAGTAATTTCGTTTTTGAAACATTTTATATATCTGAACTCCTAACACTAATACCTTTAGAACAAAATCAATATTGGATGGATTTTGGACACGTTTAAATTTTACCTCTAATTTCTCACATATTCTAGTGAAATTTGTTATTTGAAATGAGTGACAATATGTGAAACACCTTCTTTCAAACATGTGAATTTGATTGTTTCAATGCGTGAAATTGAATATTTTAAACATATGAAATGGTATATTTTCAAACTTATGAAACATATTTCAAACTTATTTGAATTTCAGTGAAATCACTTTTTGGAACATTGTGAAATTGGATTTTTTTTGGTAATTGTAACATAACTTTCATTGAAAAGATGTGAAACTTACATTTGTCAACATGTGAAAGTTATTTCACTCAACTTATTTAAATTTCAGGAAAATCCATTTTTGGAACTAGTTATTTGAAGCATGTCAAATTTATTATTTCAAAACTTTTTTTTAAAATGAGCGAAATTCATTTTATGAAGTGAGTGAATTTGTTTTTGGAGAAAAATGAAATGTGTTTTTTGAAATAATTGAAATCAGTAAATCAAAATGACTGAAATCAAGTTTTTTGACAAAACATGTGAAATCTGTCTCTTAATAATTCAAATAAATTTTTTTAAATGAGTGATATTATATTCTAAAATGGGTGAAGTGAGTTTTATGCAACAATTTAGGTCCATTTTTTAATACGAGAAACTGGTTACTTCAGATATGTGAAATGGATTGTTTCATGTGTGAAACTGATTTTTTTCAAATATATAAATATCAATTAAAGAGAAATATTTTTTGTTTGATGAAAATCATTTCAAAGATTACTGAAATATATAAGATAAAAAGTAGTTTAAATATATTCAAGATCGATCTTGTTCTGAAGATCTTGTCACCACGATTCCAAATATATAAAAAGTTTCAAAATGGACATTTCGTTTAACAGATATCAATCATTCAAAATATGATGATGAAATTAAATACATGTCAATTGTATGGAGACATGGAACGCATGCAGCGCCCATCTCTTGATTCTCACATTGTATCTCTCTGTGGAAAAAGTTGTCATTCACTTTTTGTGTCAGGTCGTATTTCTTAGTATAGCTGCTGGAATGAATTGTCTTGTTTATACCAAGTTAGACTACACGGATCTTGATGAAATTGATGGGCATTCGATTTCCCATCGGTACATACCGGTTCTAGTAAATTTACTTATTCGGCCGGGAGATGTTCCTAGCCTGTGTACTAAAGACCTCCCCCCCCTCCCGAAAAAAGGCATCAAACCAAGCTCACGGCGTGATTCGAACACGGTGCAAAAAGTTGCAGTGGGAGCTTAGCAAACTGGCGCCTCCGGCATGCACGCATGCCCGCTTGGGCGAGGTTGGCCCCGGAGTGCCATGACTTGCACCGCATCCACTCTTCGTGTGCAGTGCTGCTGCAGCTACTCCTCTTATCGTGTACGGATTAGGCAGGGACTCCTCCAGAACGACAAACTCACACCCAGGACAATGATAGCGAGGTTGCGAAGTGGAGGACACACCAAAATGACACCATACACACCGAATCTCTAAATACAATGGTGGCATTCCATGCGATGACCCACAAGTATAAGGGATTAATTGTAGTCCTTTTGATAAGTAAGAGTGTCGAACCCAACGAGGAGCAGAAGGAAATGACAAGCGGTTTTCAGCAAGGTGTTTTCTGTAGGCACTGAAATTGTCGGTAACAGATAGTTTGATAGCAAATTAATTTGTAATGAGCAAGTAATAGTAATGGTAACAAAGGTGCAACAAGGTAGCTCAATCCTTTTTGTAGCAAAGGATGGACCGGAAAAGTCTCTTGTAAGAAGCAACACGTTCTTGAGGACACACAGGAATTTCATCTATCACTTCCATCATGTTTGTTTGATTCAGGTTCGTTGCTTTGATAATTTTGATATGTGGGTGGACTGGTGCTTGAGTGTTGTTCTTACTTGAACAAACCTCCTACTTATGATTAACCTCTCTCGCAAGCATCCACAACTACGAAAGAAGAATTAAGATAATCTAATCATAGCATGAAACATATATATGGATCAAAATCAGTCCATTACAGAATAGCATAAACTAGGGTTTAAGCTTCTGTTACTCTAGCAACCCATTATCTAATAACTACTTCAGAATGATTTTCCTTAGGCCCAAAGATGGTGAAGTGTCTTGTAGTTGATGTTCACATAACACCACTAAGAGAAACAACAACATACACAGGGGCGTAGCCAGGCCCCGGGCTGCCCATGCCATGGCCCTGGGCGTGGAGTGAAATTCCTTCGTTGGTTGTAGCCATAGTCGCGTATTGTAGCTACCGTAACTACTGTAGCGCCAAGGGTGGCCTGGGCGTGTACAGATCCTGCCTATGACACTGAACATACATATAATTAAAATACCGAATGAATACCAAATTCACCTGATTACTTATGACAAGACTTATCCCATGTCCTCAAGAACAAACATAACTACTCACAAAACATATTCAAGATCAGAGGGGTATTGAATAGCATAATGGATCTGAACATATGATCTTCCATCAATTAAACCAACAAGCATCAACTACAAGATGTAATCAACACTACTAGCAACCCACAGGTACCAATCTGAGGTTTTGAGACAAAGATTGAATACAAGAGATGAACTAGTGTTTGAGATGAGATGGTGTTGGTGAAGATGTTGACGAAGATTGGTCCTTCCACTATGAGAGGATCGTTGGTGATGATGATGGCTTCGATTTTCCCCTCCCGAAGGGAAGTTTCCCCGGTGAAATCGCTCCGCCGGAGAGCAAAAGTGCTCCTGCCCAGGTTCCACATCGAGATGGCGGCGCTTCATCCCAAAACCTTTCTCTTGGTTTTTTCTAGGAAAAATGGGGTTATATGTCAGAAGATGGGCCCCGGAAGCCTGCCAGGATCACCACAAGCCCTGGGGGCGTGCCCCTCAAGCTTGTGGTTGCCTGGTGGGTCCCCCTCTGGTACATCTTTCGCCAATTATTTTAATATATTCCAAAATAATTCTCCGTCAATTTTAAGTTCATTTGAGGATGTTCAGAAAAATGCCTCCCATATAGCCTTTTCCGGTCCCAAATTTCAGCTACCGGCAATCTCTCTCTTTATGTGAAACTTGCAAAATAAGAGAGAAAAGACATAAAAGTTGTATCATAAAGTGAAATAACAGTTCATAATGCAATAAATATCGATTTGCAAAATGAGCGTATCACCATGCTAATCGCCCTACGCGGGCTGGACAAAGAGGGAAGCGGGGATAGATGTCTTATCCAGCCCACCGCCGGGGTGGAGCAAGGAGAAGATGCAACACACCCAAGATGCAAGCTATGTGGCGGCAGAACATGGACTAAACGACCCCAAGCCACCCTGAAGCTGGCCCACCTCTCCAACGACCACAGAAGCCCTCTACTGCTCCCACAAATCGATTCTCCTCAACGATCATCTAACCGGCTCCTCTCTCTCTCTCTCTCTCTCTCTCTCTCTCTCTCTCTCTCTCTCTCTCTCTCCTCTCTCTCCCTGAAACACGAAGAAAGAATGGGCCAATAGCTCCTGTGCGACACATTTGAGGTGAATTGGCTTGAGTGCGACGTTGTTCGAGAAAATGGCTGTGGTGTGACACATTTGAGTAGGTAAATAGCCCACGCACAACATGGCTGTTTAATGTGGTTAAATTGGTAGTCAACCAAGCCCGTTTATGTTAGGACATGTGGGTCCAACTTAATTGCTCCTCAAAATAGCTGACAGTGCCCTGCCGCCCGACCGTGTCGGGCCCGCCACTCTGCCCCCTCCCCCCCTTCTTCTCCGGTGGCGGTGGATCTTGCGTTCTCCGGCGGCGGCGGAGCCCTCGTTCTCAACGGCGGCGGAGCCTTCGTCCTCAAAAAATGGTGAGTGAGAACCCTAGTCCCCCTCCCGTTCCTCTCTCGGCCCCGTAGATCTCAGCTCGTTTCCTCTGTTTTCGCTTGTTGAATCGATAGGTTGTGAGGGGAGCCCGTGGGCATACTGAGATGGAGCCGCCAGATTCAACTTCGAATAGGTAATGTGCCTCTCTCCGACCCAATTTTGCATGCAATTAGGGCCTAGTCTGCTCTTTCTCACGGGCTCACACTGTCCGCCACTGACAGAGGGGATGCTGCCGTTCGGACCTTCGAATTGACGGTCAATTTCTTTCCATCAAAGGCAAAATTAGTTGATGGTAGCATTCAGAACATTGAGAGAGACACAATTGTTAAATGGGAGGTTGAATTTACAGAGATTGATCCACAAGTTCTACAGAACATGGGAGAGAAGGCAGTGAAGAAATGGGTGGAAAAAATTGGGGAGAATGTTGTTTGGGGTCCAGAGCAAGAAGTATCACTGTTGCGGTTTGATGATTGGAAAGGAGAGTATGTGAGAATGGAAGATGGTGAACAGATTGTTGATGAAATCGATCGGCAAAACGGCTGGACAAGCAAAAGAGCTAATTTTTTTGCTGAGCTGGTTGATCTGAATATTTTTTCGAAGGTTGGATATGTGCCATCACAATTGGCCGCGCAGATGGTAGATGATGATTGGGCTACACAGAGGCCGTTGATTCCCATGTGTACTGAACTTACAGTAATAGCCGAAGAGGGACAGGTTACTGGAACTGAAACTGAAACTGCAGCAACTGTTGATTGGAATGTAGTTGAATTAGATGAGCCTACTGATTTGGTCATTGCACCAATGCCTGACATTGAGATGGCCAAACTTTTTGGCATTCCAGTCGATGATAGAGATAAGCAGGAGAGGGGCGAATCTAGTTTGCCTGCTAATGTTGATGAAGATGTAGATGGACAATTGATGGAACAAGTTGCAGATGAAGTAGATGATGCACATGATGATGAGCTGGTGCATGTGTATGACAAAGAAAACCCTGTCATTGAAGTAGGCAAGTTGTTCCCAAGCATGAAGGAGTTTAGGATGTGTTTCAAGACTTATGCAGTGAAACATGAGTTTGATGCCAAGACTGTTTTGACTGATAGAAAGAAGTTTTATGCGAGGTGCAGAGGATTTGATGGTAGTGTCAAGCCTTGCAAGTGGTACATATCTGCTAGACTGCAACCTGATGGAAGTACTGTCAGGGTTAACCAAATCCTCAATCAACATACTTGTATTACAAGTTCACAGAGAGTATCAACCATGACATCACAACTTTGGGTTGCAGAAAAGATCACCCCAATTTATCCAAAACACCAAACACTACTGCCAAGAAACTCAAAGTAGACTTGGAAAAGATCTACCCCATTAAACTGAAATATACCACAGTGTGGAAGGCAAAACAAAGGACAATGAAAAATTTATATGGTGATTGGGCAAATACATTTAGGATGCTTTACAGCTTCAAAGCAGAGGTGGAAAAGAGGTCACCTGGTAGTGTTGTGGAGATAGATACAGAGGTATCAGCCAAAGGTGAAGTCAAGTTCTCCAAGTTTTTTATGGCTTTGAAGCCATGCATAGATGGCTTCAAAGCAGGGTGCCGTCCATATTTGAGCATAGACTCATCATTTTTGACAGGCAAGTGGAATGGTCAGTTGGCAGCATGCAATGCTCTAGATGGACACAACTGGATGTTTCCTATTGCCGTTGGCTTGTTTCAGTCAGAAACAGAGGCTTCGTGGACATGGTTCATGATCCAGTTGAAAAGATGCCTAGGGCCAGTGTCACCTTTGGCTATACACACAGATGCATGTAAGGGGCTTGAAAATTCAGTGAAAAATGTTTTCCCGCATGCTGAGCAGAGGGAGTGCTTCGGTTATTTGTGGATGAATTTGATCAAAAAATTTAGAGGAGAAGAATTTGGGCGCATGTGGCCAGCAGCAAGATCTTACACTAGACAGACACACAAATATCATCTTGATAAGATAATGGCAGCATGTGATGAGTTTGGTCCATGGCTGAACACCTACCATTCTTTGTTATGGTACAGGTCAGCATTCAACACTGCCATCAAGTGTGACCACATCAACAACAATTTAGCAGAGAGTTTCAACAACAAGGTGAAGGAGTCAAAAGATTTGCCTGTGCATGACATGGTTGACCAAATCAGGATCATGCTCATGCGGTTGTGGGAATTGAGAAGAAGGATAAGTGATTGTCTGCAAGGTGATAAGCTTCCAGCAGTGGTACAACAGGTGGTCAATAGGAGCAGAAGCCTTTCACATTTGTTTGTTGAAAAATCTTCACCTTGGGGTGCTGAAGTTAGAGATGGCAAAACTGGAAGGAGACATGTTGTTAACACTGAATTGCATGATTGCACTTGCCTCAAGTGGCAACACACTGGTAAACCATGTGAGCATGCCATTCTTTTCTTAGCATCCCAACCGAAGATAAACATGCACCCATATCTGCATGAATATTATTCGGTAGCAAGATTCAAAGCTGCATATGCTACTCCAATTCCAGCACTTACAGATCAGTCTCAGTGGCCTGAAGTGGACATTGAATTTTCCATGTGTCCTCCCTTAACGAAAAGAAAGGCTGGAAGGCCTAAACAGAGTAGATTCAAGGCATGGTTTGAGAAAGGTGGGAGTAGTAAGAAGGGAAAGAAAGATGAAAAGCCAAAAAGGGCCCAAAAAGGTAACAAAAACAGATGCAAGTTGTGCCAGGAACTTGGGCACAGAGTGGGATCTGTCAAATGCCGTTACACTCCTGATAAGCCAAAGTATGTTCTTATTTATTTGTCTGTCTTTGATTTGGTGCTTTTTTCCAATTACTATATCTATAACATTTTCTGCATAGGAGGAAGCGAGCAAGTCAGCCCCTTGTTGTTGAACAGTGTTGGCCAACAAAAAAAGCAAGAGTCAATGGCGGTAGAAAGAAGAGAAGTGTGCCTGAGCCTGAGCAGACTAAAGAAAATCCTGCTGCAGTCAACATTCAGACTGAAGAAACTGATGTGGAGGTGCACACTGAAGAAACTGAACCGGAGCGTGTCGAGGTTCAGACTGAAGAAACTGAACCTGAGCGTGTCGAGGTTCAGACTGAAGAAACTGAACCTGAGCGTGTCGAGGTTCACACTGAATAAACCCATGTTGAGGTACAAATCAAAGAAACTGAAACTGGTGTCAACATTGAGACTGAAGACACTGATCACGAGGGTATTGGCGAGGTGTTGAAAAGACCAGTGAAGAAAACCAAGATGATCAGTGAACTTGTGTGTGTTGAAGAACCAAAAACAAGAAGGGCTAAGGCAAAGAAGGGCACACGACGTGGTAGGAAGAAGTAGAACAAAGAACAGTTTGAAAATTTGGGGCATGTAATAATATTTGTAACTTGGTGCGTACTGGTAGTCACTATGTATCCCCATATTTCTATTCGAACTTGTTTGTCTAAACCAGCCAAATAAAATTCAAATTTAAATTTAAATTTAAATTTAAATTTGGGCTATTGATGTTTTAGTGCTATCTAAAGCTCCTTTTGGTAAGTTGAACTCATAGTCATGAAAAGTGTGTTTCAAATGACCTCCAAAGATAGGGTAAACGGCCTCATATTTAAGCAAGTTTTTTTGGCACTTTGTCTAAACCAGCCAAATAATTTTTCTACACATTTATTCTACCTATATAGTGTAAATCTAAACTCTCACTATTTATTGAATTAATTTTCTATTATTTTCTTTTCTTTTTGAAAAAACAAGGTTTAATAAAAAATTATATATAGAACAAGTTTAAAACATGAAAATGAGAAAAGTAAGTTCAGATCTTTCTTAGTCAATCCAAAATGAAAATGAGAAAACAAGGTTTTCACACTTTTCATTTTCAAAACCCCACCTACTCTCGGGTGCCCACTACTCTCTCCCTTGAACTCCATACTACATTGTTTGAGGAATGACAATTTTGTGAAGGATTTTTCGTAAAAATGTATGTAAACCATATTTATATTTTTTTCTCGTTACTATACGACATAATAAGACTATGTGCGCAAGTTTTATATTTTTTTGATTTTTTTTGAATTAGTTATGCTCAACCCTAATCAGTCAAAACCTCTCAAAACCCTTCAAAACCCCTCTCAAAACCCCTCAAAACCCCGCGCACTACCTGGTCGTCGATCGTTGTACGTGGACGGTTGAGATCAGGTGCTAGGGTTAGCTACAGTGTGCAGCGATCCGCATGAGACGCGCTGATTGGTTGACGCGGTGGGGTTTGGATCAGCCTCTCTCGTTGGAGCATCAAGACCGTTCATTTGAATCCAACGGCAAGAGTTGACGTGGTGCATGGACCAAGCCTATGCAGTGCCCTTTCCATCGTTGCATGCGTGCCCGTGCCCACCCACAGGCCCGCATGCATGCCCACCCGCAGGACTGCGCCCGTCGTTGCATGCATGCCTTGACGTAGCCCTGCCCCGCCACCCCTATCAACGCAGTAACCTGTCGCATGCCTACCATTAGAACCGATGCAGCGTCGCATCAAAGCATGCACCAAGCCACAATGCAGCAGCCCAATGAAGACAACCAAAAAGCCAACGCTGCATGGCGTGCTCCTCTTTGAGGACGCAATACTGGCATGGGGTATCGATGTGGGTATAGATGCAGTTCAAACGGTGTGCTGCCCGTTACAAGATGGGTAAATGAAGGCATCCATTATTGTCACGTCTCACATCGACCGAACGTCGCCCTAAAAAAAATCGACCGAACGTTGCCCTCTAGCCGGCTAGCCCTAGCAAGATGGGCTATGACATGAATACACGGGCAGCACACGCAGAGAACCCGGGGCAGGCGTGTCCTCTTGACCCACGACGGCACAGACGCGTGCGTGATCCCGCCCCCCTTGACCCGCGACCGTCACAGCCTGTTTCCCACGCTCGTGTACACACTTCCATGGGGCGCCACCAAACGCCGCCCGCCCATTAATTCTACCCAGTGAAACCACTCGAAGAAATCAAAAACCACGTCGCTCTTGGGCTATTTAAGCCGGGCACTATCGTCTTCCTCTTCCTCCTCATCCACACCCCATCCTCTTCCTCCTCTGCCCTCCTTCTTCCTTCTTCTCCATCAAACCCGATCGAGCCCTCGAGCCACCGGGTGCCACCATGCAGTACAACGCCCCCACCTACCAACTCCCCCCAACCGTGCCGGAAAGGCTCTACCCGAACGGAGTGTACGTGAAGAGTACCCTTAGGGTTTGGGCCATCTCAAGGTGGAGGGTCGCAAGGGAGTTGACGGAGTTCTTCCTTGCGGCCGGCTTCCGCCACCTCCCCCGCGGCTCTCCAAGGATGTACCATGTTGAGGAGGTCACCCACAACGGCGTTGTGGTTGGGCTCCTCGCTACGTTCACTAACCCATTCGATGCTTTCTACCTCCTCGGGCGAGTGTATTGGGTTGGTTGTGAGTTCATAGCTTTCACCGCCCATAACATTTTCACCGACTTCAACTCCATCTTCCCCAACAACGGCGTTATGCACACGCTCCCGTACCCAATCAACAACGACGAGTGAAGGGCGCCCGGAGGAGTGAGGTGGCCCGGCGTTCACCCGGAGGAGGAGGAGAGAAGAACCCGAAGAAGAACGGGCAACCCGCGTTTGGTGCCCCCCGATCTATCGTATCGTATCGTATTAGTTTTTAAGTTGTAATCGTTATGCTACTGTTATTAAGTTGTATTAGTGTTTTAAGTTGTAAGGCTATCGTGGAACTATGTGTTGCAATCGTTATGCTTCTATATAATCGTTATGCTACTATATTAATTGTGTATTTTGTGCTATTATTTGTAGATTGCTATGGGTTGTTCCATTATTTGTGTATTGCTATGGGTTGCTACGGGCCCGGGTTGCTACACCCCAATCACCACACACACACCATCTTCAAAATATTGGCCAAATAATGGGTCATGACCCAAACCATAGACATGCAACTAGGAGCCCCATGCAAACCCACTATGGACATGCAACTAGGAAATGCAAACTAATTTACTTCATGCAAGCATGCAACTCATTTAGTTCATGAAACCGTAGACTTGCATAAAAACAAGTAATATTTAGTTTTAGTGCATCAAAAAATGATCCATCACAAAATTTAGTGCAAGAAAAAGGCCAAAGTAAAAACAAGTAACATTTTATTTGCCGAAGATAGAGGTGGGCTGGTGCCCCTACGCGGGTGGGCTGGTCTCCTTGAGCCCGATCTCCTTACAACCCAACATCTATTCGGCAGCCCAGTTTTGTTTTTTTACTAGAAACTGAATTTGGGTGTGTACTCTGTTAACTGAAGAACAAAAACAGGGGAAACAGAGCATGAACACTGAATAATTTGTGTTCAAAATTGCTGCTTCAATTCAGATACATTACTTGCGCACAGATCACATCCTCTACACTGACAGGCCTAAATGCCCATTCTAATGACGGATGAACAACAAATAAAATAAAAACAGAGCAATGATACAACAATAGAACCCCCCTGTCATGATATTTGCTTGCTTCTGCAAATCGATCATCTGCATTAGATGTTTCTTGATCTTCTTCAGTTCCCCGGTCAGTTCGGACTCCGCATGCAGTTCAGCATTGCGCGCATACATCGCCATCGGCACGACTCTGCCCGCCCTTCCGCCTGAGCTCCCCGTATTCTCCACAGCAATCGGCGGCACCCCGCCCAAATTGAGCTCCCAGGTTGCGGCCACGCTCGAATCAACGTAGCCCTCAAGCTGAATCCTATCAACATATTCATCAATCCACTCAAAATGGTAACATTTCTTCAAGATCTGAAAAGAACAACATGAACCCTAAATCCCAAATTCGAGGAGAAAAAACAAAATATGGAGAAATCAGAGTGAAAGACAACGAAAGAATGGGCTAAGAACTGAGATCTAACCTTGCCATCCCTTCCTGTCATTGGTTTGCTCAAGCATTTCACAAATTCCCGCCCAAGATTGCCATTGCCATCCCTTTTAGTGACCAACCGTTTAAGAGGGTCTGGGCGTGGGCATTCAGGGCACCTTGTTAGCAACACTGGTCCATACTGTCGCCATTTTGATTGCGTGGAGGAGGAGGTAGACATTTGCGCTAGGTCGCCGGAGAAGAGAAAGATTGGGGAAAGGGGATGAATGGGCGGCGGCGGGCGGACGGGCACGGGCGCTCGTCTCTTCTAGCTGCGAGGAGGTGGGTCCCGCGAGTAGACAAGTGGTGGGTCCCGCGCTTAGGTGGATAAGTGGTGTGTCCAGCGCTTACGTGGATAAGTGGTGGGTCCAGCCCCCAACAGCTTATGAGGGCATCAGTTCAGTTTAACAGCCATGTCGTGCGTGGGCTATTTACCTGCTCAAATGTGTCGCACCACAGCCATTCGTTCGAACAACGTCGCACTCAAGCCAATTCACCTCAAATGTATCGCACAGGAGCTATTGGCCCAGAAAGAATAGAGGACACAAGACGCAAAGAGTTTGACTTGATCTAGATGCGGAACGTCGGTTGTGTGCCTGACGTTGATCTAGAGTTTGACACAGACACGTGATGGGGAACGTCGGTTAAGTGATGGACCCAACTTGCATGTCACATTTGATATGCAATAGAAGTTTCTACGAATATGATCGCCCAATATACAGTAGAAAGCACTTCTAAAATATTCTCTCTGGCGATATTCAATGACATTAAAAAATGTATGAACACACACACACACGCAAATATATAAATATATGTACCTCCATCCCAAAATAAATGTCGCTATTACAAAGTTGCATTAAGTTTGAGACACTTATTTTGGAACGGAGGGAATATACACTATACAGGTTATGCAATATTATGACATTGATTTTTTTTGAAAAGAAAGATATATTTTTAGTACCTTGTACAATTTAAATTTGTCAAATATTTTAATGAATATAACTATTATTTGGAAATATTGGCATGTGGCTAAGTAACAGAAAAACATATTAATTAAAATTGTTATATGGTACACTTATTCAAAAAAGTATAAATGTTTGGTATAAAAAATAATTGTTTTATATCGCCCCGGACCCAAAAATGACTTGAACCGGCTCTGTCTATTTCGTGGGAGCTTAGTAACTGGATAAATATGACCTCTAGGTATTGACGGCCAGCTTAGGAAGAGGGGGAAAACCCTACATGCACAACCGGGGACATTTTTTCTATCGATCAACGACCGAAACCGCCCACAGATCCACTAGGAACAAATCCCGACCACGAATCAAAGGGGACAGGGTGGATCTGATAGACACGGAAGCGCCCTACGGATCCCACGATCTCCTCGACGATCACCGTTGTTGCCCTAGGCAATCAACCCTCAAAGAAAAAGGGCGGCAAACTGCACTCGAACGCATGCACGAACTGTGACTGAACCCCATGTTCCTAGATGGAAAGAGAGAGGGAGGAGGGCGGAGATGGAGAGGGGACGGTGAGGGTACCTCGCGATCGATCAGTGTTCATCCGCCATCGCAGCCGCCGCCGGGAAAAGGGAGAGAGGAGATGCAAGCGCGTGGAAAGAGATAGAGAAAGTTAGCGAAGGAGTGGAATCAGAAATCATAAAGGGCTTCCACACCCCTTGACCGCTTCTCCTCTGGCCATGTTTACGATCGGACCGGGCCAGGCCTCGTTCGCATTCCCGGCACGTGAAATATCTGGCAGTGCCAGTAAGTGACCCAACTCCACTCTCCATCAAAAAAGAAGAAGAAAAAGAAGCAGGCCAGCACCACACACACTATCTCGTCCCCTCTGCATTTTCAGGTAACTTGCTTCCCACCCCTAAAAATGAGGGGGTAACTTGTCATCCCAAATATTTTCGTAGAAAATAACTTTTCTTCCCAACCAAAGGAGCTCTTTGTCTTGGTAGAGTCAGGCCAGCCAACGGTGATATACAAGGAGTGCTCTTTTTTATGTCGCCGGTGCATTTTCAAAACATGTCTGGAATGTGGATCCCCGGTTCATGTAATTCCGGATGATGTATCCCTGTTTCCACACTTTCGATATAATCGGCATTACGTAAAAAAAAAGAGGAAAAGAATCTCCATCATAATATCACCGCGTCAGTTCCTATAATAACCGGGGCAACAGCGGATCATATCACCAACACCAGCTACCACCAGCCAAAGCTCTTGCCAAGTACCCAGAACAGCTAGAAACGAACTCCATCTCTCTTACAAAACAAACATACACCAGTGGTAGCCTAAAGCCAATCTTCATCACATCAGCTCAAGAACATAAGAGCATCTCCAGCCATTCGGCCCCCCAGGGCGCATAAAAATCGCCCCCTGGGGGCGAGCCGGCGATTCTTCGGACGCTGGGGGCGGTTTTGTGCCCAGTCGTCGCTCCCAGTCGCCGATTTTGGCCCATTTTTGAAGCCCCATTTCGGCGAAAAAGGCCCATATGGACGAGAATAGGCCCATATTCGGCGTGGTTCGCCGTGGCTCGGCGTTCAATTATCAACATAAATATATTTTTATCACATATTTCATCACAGAAATTTCAAATACTTCAACAAAATAGTACAACAACAAATAGTTCAATACAAATTATATAGTTCAACAAATAAAAATTCATATTTCATCACACGTCGCGTCCGGTGTCGCCCTTGAGCCTCCATAGGTGCTCTATCAGATCAGAGCATGCAGTAGCCTTCGAGACGATGCCGGTTCTTTGCTTTCACCCGCCCTGGCACCGAGCCACCTCGCCGCGGCTTTTCATTGCTCGCCAGCAGCTGGGCGAGGGCGGCGAGCACCATGAGATGCTCTTCTTCCTGGATGTCGGCCTCGGCTTCCTCCTCCAGCAGCATGACGAGCACTTCCTCGTCATCCGAGTCCATCGCCGAGGCAGGCAAATCGCCGAACACCTTGCGCGCGGTGGGCATGCACCCGCCGCTAAACTGCCCCTCCGCGGCCGGAAACGCCTAGCTGGTGTCGGAGGTGCTGTCGCGGCGATCGCGGCGAACCTCTGCTATTTTTCCGGCGGGGAATGGCTATCTACCGGTGAAGGGCGGTGGGGCGGCGCCGGGATATACCTAGTTGCGGCCGAGAGCGCGGGGGGTGGGAGGCGAGTCGGGAAAGAAAATCTTGAATTTTCACCTGACGGTGTGGGCCAGCCGCGCTTTTTCCTTGCGTCGGAGCCCCCAAGCGCCCCCAGCGTGCCGGGTTCGGCCTGCGGCCGCCGGGCGGAAAAAAGGGCCGAACCGGCGCTTTTCGTCGTCCTGGAGGCGCGACTGGGCCGTTTTTTTAGCGCCGGCGCTGAAAAAGTCGCCTGGGGGGCCTGTTGGGGGCGCGGCTGGAGATGCTATAAATCACATGATTGTTCCCTATCGTCCCTGCCGCGATGCCATCAGGTTTTCATTTTTTGGCCAACGCATAAAAAAGTTTATCACCGATTACATATATAATGAAATACACATCACTTGTCTTTTGTCAAATATACGACCACGAATAAAATTCATCAAGCAAACACATCCGACGGCCCACGATCACTGAGCTCTGAGGAGGCTTGTAGGAGCATCCTTCTCTTATTTGTGGATTTCACTTTCCATATGCTCCCTCCGTCCGGAAATACTTGTCGGAGAAAGGGATGAATCTAGACGTATTTTAGTTATAGGTACATCCAATTTTATTCATTTCTTCGACAAGTATTTCGGGACGGAGGGAGTAGTATTGTGTGGCTGCTATGAACTTGATTCAAGATTGGTGTATTGGCTATATTTATCATAAGTTAGGCTGGAAGATGTGCAGGAAAAACAATACCAGGTCAAGCGTTGAGGATCGGTGTGCTTCTTTCTCCGCTGCTCGTGTGTGCGCTCCTTATAACGTATCAAGGTATGTGTGTTCCTCCTGCACATTACAGATGAAGAAGGCTGGAATCAGTTCGACGGATAAACAGAACAATCCCCCGCAAAAAAAAAGGGATAAACAGAACAACCTCATAAATTAAGATGTACTCCGTAGTAGCTAGCTAGGAGCATTTGCGTTGATTTATCTCCAGATTGTGATAACATGTTGGTTAAGCAGTATCTGCGTCGAGTCCCCTCCGTGCCGCCGCCGCCGCCCGATTTGAATTACCTCCACCGATCATTCGAGCTCCCGCCACCGCATTCAAGCTCCCGCCGGCAAGACGCCCGGGCATCGCGCCGATCCTTGTCGCTCGGCCACCGGCGCTCCTCTCGAAGCTCGGCCGCCGCCGCTTGATCTGTTAGAATAGCAGCTTTAGATCTTGAAATACAACATCTGTTGGAGTTGCTCTTTTACATCTTCAATATGCATCATCCGTTGGAGTCGTCTTTCTTTTAGAGATGTAAAATGTACCTTTGGAGATGTAAATTTTAACATCTCCTGTTTTACATCTTTAAAATTTGCATCTTTTATTGAAAATGCTCTAAGTGTATGTGCGTGTATTAAGCATCTGCATTTGTATTGTGTAAAAAAATATAAAATTGAAAGCAAGATGTGAAGAAAAAGAAAGAAATTTCTGTGCGTGTATGCCTCTCCTCTTTTGCTCCTGCTCCCCAATCTTCATCCCCGGTCCTCGCTCTCGCACGGCCGCGCCGGCGCCCGATTCCGAACCTAGCGCCCGATTCCGCGGTCTCCGTTCCCCGCCGGCGAGCGGTGACATCCCGGAGACCTGATCGGCGTGATCCGTCGGGGCATCGAGCTCGAGGTAACCAGTGGAAAATACTCTGTCAGACTTTCAGCACTGGCTCGGCGGTGTTCGTATTGCTCGTGTGATGCCGGAATTTTTCTTTTGACGAAGGTGGCTCCGCCGCTAGAGCACCTGCAGTAGATTTGCCGGCTGGAGTCGGGCGGGAGTCCCCATGGCGTGGATCTGGGTGGTCGCGGCGGCCGGAGCCATCCTCCTTCTGTGGGCGGTCTCCCTCGGCCGGATCCTCTCCTCCCCGGCGCCCTACTGCCTGCCTCCGAGCCCCCGCTTCCTGCCCCCTCTCCACGGCGACAGGAGGTGCCGGAACGTGCTCCTGGTGCTCGCCCACCCCGACGACGAGTCCATGTATGTATGTGGCGCCTCCCTTCCTCTGCTTCCTGTATGCCCTGCGCACCAGGTGCTCGACGAAATTCATGTCGCGTCAGAACTCGCGTGGCAGATGCATAGATCACGTAGGGTAGCACGTACTGATCGAATGGAATCAAATAGCTTGTGGCTCGACTCCGACTGAGAAATGGCGCCGGTCCTATCCATGTGCTGCCTGAGTTTCAGTCTGGATATTATGTGTTTTCACCTTACTTCTGGCCTGGTGCTTGGCCTGATTTACTTTTATATGATGTCATTCCTATCTAATGCAGGTTTTTTACTCCAACGATTATTTTCCTCGAATCAAAAGGTCACAAGGTTCATGTTTTGTGCATGTCTCTTGGTAAGATTGCTACCTATGGTCATGTATGTCTCTGTTATGATTTGTATCTGCTTGATGCTAAATTTTGAGTCAATAAAAAATGCCCTTTTATCGGTAAAAAATGTATATCTCTGTTCTTTGTGCATCTTTCTGTATGTCCAGGAGTGGCCATGTGTTTATCCATTCGTTTGACCAAAGTATAGCATATGCATACAGGACTATTTTCTATACTCTGAACATTTAAGCTTGTGCCTGGCTTACCAAAATGATAGATACAGAGCAGAGCTTCACGTTTTACCACTAGAAATCAGTTTATCTAGCATGTAATACAAATACACAAGTGCTTCTTTGTGTATTAGAGCTGTGCTTGGCTGATTTTTCCATGTGATCACTACCACTTTTACAGGTGACGCTGATGGTTTTGGAGATACTCGTAAAGAAGAATTGTACAATGCATGCGCTACTCTTAAGGTACTCGTGGTCCTTCACTTCTCCATTGTTCCCTCTGGGGAGCAAGCTTTGATCAGCTCATGATTAGGCTCCCATAATTGCAGATTCCAGCTGAGCAAGTTGCAGTCTTGGACCATCAAAAGTTGCAGGTTGTTTGTACTCATTTTTCATGATCCAGATACTATTCCAAACACATATTGACAGTTGAGCATGCCCAATGTGTATTGTAGGATGGGTTTCATGAGGAATGGGATCATGGACTACTAGCAGAACTTACCATGGAGCAGATCCAACTGTGGGATATCGACACAGTAATGACTTCATTCCAGTCCTCACATGACTCCTAACCATAATGTACTTCTTTTACCAGCTGCAGTACTCGGTTGTAGTCATATGTCTTACATTGATTTTGCCAGTTCTAAATATATTTTAGACCATCGACCTGAAGGAGCAGATATGAAATGTGTTCATGTGCATATACCAGACTACCGCCACATCACTACTGCTGTAGTTTTATTTATTTCCCCCAAAAATTGAATGTTTAAAGGAACATTTCACAACCTTTCACTAGTTATACTTATTCCAGAGAAATACCGTATTGTCTGACACTATATAAGCTATCCCCACTTCGAAATCTCTACGCAATCCCACTGCATGCAGTTACTAAGTGTATGATTGTGCAATTCAAATGCTCTTATGCCTATTTCTTTGGAGCTCTCAAACTGATTTGCATTTTCTCGCCCTTCAACTTTACCTACTTACTGCTGCACTATGTCATGTTTTAGATTGTGACCTTTGATTCCTATGGAGTATCAGGTCATCCGAATCATCGTGATGTTCATCATGGCATATGGTTAGTTAACTTCTCATTTTGTTGCTACAGTACATTAGTTTCTCAGATTTTTTTTACTTTTGATTGTTTAGATTACATGTATATGTTTATCATATTTTTTTGGTACATGTGTTTTGTGCTGTTCTGGAATCTAAACAGTTTTATTTTTGCTATGAACAGCAAGCTTCTTCATGAGAATCAGCAAGAAAATATTGAAGCGTGGGAACTTGTAAGTTTCTGTACAGTAGCCTTGGATTACATTCTCCATGTTTTATTCTGTAGTCTGAAAGAGCATGCAAATTTGTGGTGTGATTTTTTCATGTGGTGTGCTTAAAGGCATTTATCACGTCATTTTTGTAGGATCGGAAAGGTAGAAACCAATAATACTGTGTTATACGTTCTTTAAAAATGATATATTGCTCATGCCCGTATCTTGGTTAATTTCACTATGATATTGATATCAAGATAGATAATTTCTAATTATAACATATGACATAAGGAATACATAATTTAGTTGTGTTCTTATGAACAGACTTTGGACAATACCAGTCAGTTTGACGTGTTTTCTTTCTCGGTCATATAAATGTGTCATAGTTCACAACCTTTCTTTGATGGAGTAAATTAGCTGGAGCTAACATGATCTCTTTTTTTTTTTGGAAATGTAGGTAAGCCTGAACATGTTTCGGAAATACAGTGGTGCAGTTGAAATTTGGTTATCTCCGTTGATCTCCTCAAGTTCAAAGCAACTGATATGTTGTCTAGTTAACTGTAGCCCTTCCAGAACCTTTAAGGCAATGGCTGCACACAGAAGCCAGTGGGTTTGGTAAGTAGATTTGGCATCATCTCATTTTCTAATGTAAAAATTGCACTTCAACAGAATGGTAGAGGTTAGTTTCATAGTCGGAACTTTGCAAACAGTTTATTTTTAACCTTGTAATCTTTGTCAATATCATATTACATCCAACATTAGAAGCTCTAATGACCAATCTCAAAATTATCAATGTTGTTGGTTTTTGTAGGACGTGCATTATATCATGTTCAAAACAATAAAGGTATTTGTTATTATTTTTGCAGGTTTAGAAGATTGTTTGTAACGCTTTCAAGTTACACGTACGTAAACATGCTCCAGAAATTTTAGCATTTGATATTTGATAATTACCTTGTCGGTCGATCTAGATTGTAAATGTACCTTACAGCACGCTTTAAGCAAAAGCTTCCGATGATCAAGAACAGCAATTCCCAGATCATATCCTTTACTACACACTGCGAGTTTTTTTTTTGTTATATGATACAATGATACTGAAACTTCTAACCCTACCCAAGTGACAGTTCTTGCTAAAATCCTTATTCCAGCTTTATTGCTGGCAACAATGGTAGTTTAATGCATCTTTTTATTACAACTCTCGCTTTCACAACTGTTCGCGTCACAAACGCCTAAGGCGTGCATCCGTCTTTGTATTTGCTACTTTCCGATTTTGCGGCCCAATGCAACGTCCGCGAGGCCTGCTGCTTACTGGGCTCACTTTTTTTCCTCTCTCTCTCTCTCTCTCTCTCTCTCTCTCTAAAATAAAAGTGGCCTCATGGCCTTGTTTTGGCTTTCCCTCGGCAGATTTTGGATCTCCTTTTTTTCCCTGAGAAAATATACAAAAGCTAACTTTTTTTTGCAACAAAATTGGAATAATTTCCAGGTTCCAATAATTTGTGTGATCTTGTGCAGCCTCATGCATGAGTCAACTAAAGTCAAGCTAGGGAAGACACGATGCCAGCGTTGTCTTTGCTGCGGACCGTGTTTTATTCAACTGTAGTGATGCGCTCAAGGCAGAAATTCATGCATTAATGCAAGACATGGCGTTGGCAATGCAACATTCATCGTGCAATCTGATTCTTCTGAAGCATTGTCTAGCCCACACAGGGCCCACAATTTTGGGGCCCCCAAATTTTGTATATAGGCATGAGTCGATCGGGAGCGGGAGCTGGAGCTGGGCCTCGACTTTCGATTCATAATATGGAAACGCTACCGTCGGTTAAAAAAAAGGGAGAAAAGGATCGCTACAGAAGTCCATCGGGATCGTCTCACGCCTTCGCCTCATCAGATCCATCGGATTCAGGCCGCTGCCGCTGTTGCCTTCTTAGCTTTCCCTTTCAAATTTCAGACTTGTCGCCTCGTCGGATCGATCCGTGACCAACTCCAGCCTCCAGCTGCTTACCGAGTCCCCTTTTCGATTAACTCTTTCTACGGGATATATATATATATATATATATAGGAAAAATCCATCCTACCACCCGGTGGTAGTTACCCCATATGTCTCATATACTACCATGTGGTAGTATATATATACTACTTTATCATTTTAAATATATTTGTATATTATATGTAAGATATTTCAAAGCAAGTTACATGAAAAAATTGCATATGGGCCCATAGTTTTTGTTATATTTATGAAATACGTACATATTTGTACGTAAAAAAGAGCATACTCAAAACATGATATATACTACCTAAAAACTAGTATATATACTACCTAATCATTGTTATATACTACATACTACACGTACATATTCTCAATTTCGACAGATACTATATACAACATACAAAACACAAGTGGTGGTAACTACCACTGCTTGTAGGAAACATTTGTCCACATTATAATTGCTCGTTAGTTTATTTTTTAGTGAGTTAGGACCCCATTTCTTAGTTTCACACAGGGCCTCGGATTTTGGGGTCAGCTTATGGGCACCTTGCTAAGATTAAGTCACTTATGCAAGACCGGGAGTTTGTTCCTTACAAACTTAGACGAGAGCAAAATAGGATAGCAGATTGAATGGTTATATGTAGTCGTTCGGAACAGGCCACCGCGGTGTGGCTAGCTCATATACTTACATGAATTGAGGATTTATTGTCTCTTGACCATAACCCTATAATTGTGGAATAAAACTCTTCTTTCATCAAAAAGAAAGTCAAGCTAGCAAAAGGGAGGAGTTTCAGAAACAACCCAAGACATACGTAACGGTTCTTTCTGCACCAGTTAGGCGGCGGCTAGGCTCCACGTTGTCGATCGGCACGCTTCGTCCATGGTGAGACGTGGGACGTGTCCGTGTCAACACCAGCCTATGCAGTGCAGAGAGGGTATATATCAATCTCCGTGTAACGTGCGTGTGTGTCCAGTAGATATATAGACCCGCCCGGTAGTGTGACATATTTATCGAAGAACGAGATCGAGAAGCGTAATCATGGCTGTACCCGACGAGGCCAAGATGGTGGCAAAGGCGCGGTCGTGGCCATGGGTCGGCAATGTATGCGTCGTCGACGACGCGTAAGGCGGCAAGGAGGCCCGGATCAAAGAGCATCCCATCTGAGTCCTCTCATCCAGTCATCCTCCTTCCCGATCAATGTCCATCTCTCTAAGGAGAACGGGAGATGGGAAAGGAAAGAGAACGTGAGAGAGGAAGGGGATTGGCGTCCATGCATGGGTTTCCGTTTCTCAGTTAATTTCCTTCCCTTCGAGTGCGTGTGGGAGAAGGGAAGACTGTTTTTCTTTTCATTGCGTGGGGGATCGAGGGGTGGGGGTAGCGACGTCTTAGCTCGGTGAGGCTAACGAGGCGAAACGACAATGTCCTCCCCTTTTAGGAGTAGAGATTGGCGTCCATGCATGGGTTTCCGTTTCTCGGTTAATTTCCGTCCTTGCGAGTGGGTGCGGGAGAAGGGAGGACTATTTTTCTTTCTGTTGCGTGGGGGATCGAGGGGAGGGGGTAGCGACGTCTTAGCTCAGTGAGGCTAACGAGGCGAAACGACAACGTACTCCCCTTTTAGGAGTAGAGATTGGCGTCCATGCATGGGTTTCCGTTTCTCGTTTAATTTCCTTCCTTTCGAGTGCGTGCGGGAGAAGGGAGGACTGCTTTTTTTTCGTTGCATGGGGGATCTAGGGGAGGGGGTAGCAACGTCTTAGCTCGGTGAGGCTAACGAGGCGAAACGACAACGTACTCCACTTTTAGGAGTAGAGATTGACATCCATACATGGGTTTCCATTTCTCGGTTACTTTCCTTCCTTTCGAGTGCGTGCGGGAGAAGGGAGGACTGTTTTTTTAATCATGTCCCTTCGCTTGGAAGAACCACCCACAACATTTAACAAGGTAGAAATCATACTGAAGAAATTACTAACTCCTTTATGCTTTCTTACAACAACCACAACAACTAACTGAAGTTGGTGAGCAAAGCAATGAACATAATAAGTTGTGCTACTTTCTCTCATGATCAATGATTTGAGACCATTGAACTCACTTCGCATGTTACTAGCACCGTTTTTTTTTGAACAAAGCAAGGCACCAGGAAGGTGCCCAATTTCCATTGACAGCTTAAAGAGTCATTACAAGGTTCAGAGGCCAGAGAATACAGAGTAGGAGATACAGCCAGAAAAAGAAGCTGAATGGAATAGCAAAGATAGGTTGAAACAAGTCAACCAGTTGATCTGCAGCTAAAAGAATGAGAGAAGGCACTTAGTAGATCTATCTTGAAAGTAAGAAGAAGCGTGAAAGTGTCTTCAATCCTGAAGAAAGCTTTGAAGAAGAAGCCCAGAAATCACAACTTTGTTGAAGCGTCCTCTGAGCTTAGTAGCAGTACACCTTGTGTAGATGGTAACCTGTGACAGAGAAGTGAGCTAAAGCTGCCGCCACTGGACAGAGGTCTGCAGCGTGTGATCGAGTCGAGCAATTCATTATAGGTTGATTTGTTGCCTGATACACCTGCTGAGCAAGGTTGTGAGCTACTCCATTTAGATTCCTGGAAATATGAAAGACCTGAGCATTGAGATTAGTATAACTTTTAATAAAATAAGCCAAGTAATTTCTAATATTCCAAGGCGTAGCAGGATGGGAGATATTCTTAGAAGCTACTGCAGAAGCAAGCGGAAGACAGTCAGTTAAAAAAGTAGGCTGCTGCACATTTAAGAAGTTTGCTAGCATAGCAGCACAAGCCAGGGCCGTGGCTTCCGCCTGAATGGGATCAATGGTTACAGGTGCAGAAGCTTGAATCTGAATGTTGAGCTCCCCATGATCAGCAGGGAGAGAAAAGTAGATACCAATACCTGTACCAACCTGTCCTCGAAGAGCACCTGGTATTTTTGAAGTTCGAAAAGCCGCATCGGAATAAATCTTCGGCCCCTTAATAATGAGATCAGATTGGATAGATTTGCCCTGTATAGGAATTTGCTGTTCATTATGAAGATTATTAGTAACATTATGTTGGTCATCAGATGACAAAAGTGCCTCAGCCTGCATTGCACAATCCATACTAGCAGCCATAATGTGAATCCTATTAGGATGCCCTTTCCTGCGCTCGAAAAGACAATCATTCCTAGCTTTCCATAAAGTCCATAAAAAATTGAAAATATTCTGGAACGAAGCATGAGGATGATGTGAACCCATTAAAGAAGTAATGGTGGTAAGCAAAGAGTCCTGATTATGAACGAGAGCATCAGATCTAATATACCAAGGATGAGCAAACCAGGCAGCTCTAGCAAAATGACAAAGGAAAAAAAGATGAAAATCATCCTCTTGTTGAGTACATCTGGAGCAAATTTGAGGAATATGGTTGGAGAATCTTCCTGCTCTCATACCAGTAGGTAGAGCGTTGCTGAGAAGACGCCAAGCAAACGTTTTAATTTTAGGAAGCAAGGATTTGTGCTTCCACACCATATTGAGAAAGTTTTTTAAGTCCGTAGAAACTTGAGAGGGAGTTGTTCTAGGATGGGCATGAATGTTTTGTAAGCAAAAATTGTAAGCAGATTTAGGAGAACAACTACCATTCTTCGCTAGAGGCCAACAAAGCAAATCATCATTATCATCCTGAATAATGTCAGTATTAATGATATGAGAAGCCAGCGGCTCCCGGAAAAGTTGAAAGATGAGTTGATGGTTCCAAGTCTTGTTATCAGCCATCCAAAGATCCCTAACTAAAGACGGATAAACAAAACCTGAATGCTGAGGAATGAGATAGTCATGAATAGTATTCCAATGGGTACACCAAGGCATACTCCATAAACTGATATTTCCTTGAGTAAGCTGATAGAAAGCATGATTCTTAATATTGGGAAACATTTTGAGGATAGAAGCCCAAAAAGCAGATTTGGGAGGAGCAGGAGTAGCCTTCCAAATAGTGGTGTTAGGGAAATATTTCGCTCGGAGAATAGAGTATAAATGTGAAGATGGATTATTTACTAACCTCCAGGCTGCAGCCAGAATGAGACTCTCATTGATTGCCTTCAAGTTTCTTATACCTAACCCTCCTTCTGATTTGGAATTGGAAATGTCCTTCCAAGCTCGAAGACAAAGGCTTTTCCTGGAATCTGTTTCTCTAATTCCTGTCCACCAGAATTTCCTGATTACTGCAGTAAGTTTTGCAATGAATTTTTTAGGAAAAAGAATATTGGACATATAATAAACAGGAATGGTCGAAAAGACAACGTGAATTAATTCTAATCTAGCAGCATGAGAGAGCATGTTAGCTTTATAAGAGGGCAACTTATTTAAAAATTTGCCCAAGACAAAGTTGTAAGCAGTTGCTCTATTATTAGCAGGAAGGATGAGAGGATGACCAAGGTGAGTAAAGTTATTATCAAGGGTAGCCACTGGAAAAATGATTTTAATTTCATCCATAACCTGTTGGGGAACATGGGAACTGAAAAGAATAGCAGATTTGTTCCAATTGGGTGTTTGACCAGAGCTAGCACAAAAATGATGAATGAGGTTGGCCATAGCCTGAGCTTCCTGACAAGTGGCCTGTCCACACACAAGGAGATCGTCTGCAAACAGCAAAGAATGCACAGAAGGGCAATTTGGTCCAGGTAAAATACCTTGTAAATGATTGGCCCTCAAAGCTTCATCCAGCATAATGGAGAGCTCATTAATGGCCAAAACAAACAAATAAGGCGACACTGGACAGACCTGTCTGATACCTCTGGAGCTCTTAAATTTTTGAGAGGGCTGACCATTAATAAGCACAGAGAAAGTAGGCGAGGAGATACACGCGTGAATCAAATTAATGAAATGACCATGCAACCCTTTACGTGTTAGGCAGAAACAATGAAGTTCCATTCCAAACGATCAAAAGCTTTAGCAAGATCTATTTTAAGCATGAAAGCACTATGATTCCAAGATTTAAGCGAAAAAGAGTGAGCAATCTCCTGAGCAATAATGATGTTATCACTAATACGCCTACCTTGAATAAAAGCTTGTTGCGCAGGATCAATATAATCAGGAAGGTGAGATTTAAGTCTATTAGCCAAAGACTTGGCAATGATTTTGTAAATCACGTTACAAAGGCTAATAGGCCTGTAATCAGTAGGAAGCAGGGGCACCAATTTCTTAGGAATGAGAGCAATATTGGTGTTATTAATATGAGAAGGAAGGGTAGCTGTTTGATAAAAATTAGTAACAAGTTGAGTTACCTCTTCCCCAATCCAGTCCCAAGTAGCTAAATAAAATTCAACATTGAAACCATCAGGTCCAGGAGAAGCGTTAAGCTTCATATCTTTGAGAATCTGCAAGATTTCAGCGTTATCCGGAATGGAATAAGTAGGATCATTGTTATGATTGTACCCCTGATGAAGAGGAAAAGGTGGACAAACATTTGCATTAGGGGATGAAAAAATATAGTTGAAGTAGTTCACAAAGGTTTGCATAATGGCATTAGGATTACATTGAATGAGGTCATGTTCATCCTTAATAGAACAGATAGTATTTCTCTTCCTACACTTAATAACAGCCTGATGAAAAAATTTAGTATTACGATCACCTTTAGAAACCCAATTCTTCTTACTTCTTTGCTTATAATATTGATTAATCTTAGAAAGCGTTAATTCATACCTTGCCGTAAGAGAACATTGGAGATCTTGATTTTGCCGATGAAGAGGAAGTTGTTGCAGTTCATTGATTTTTGACTCCAAGGCCGAAAGCTCATTTTGAAGTGGTTTTTTCTTCCCGCACCAAGTTTTGAGAGATCCTGCAAGATAGGAAGTTTTTGCTGCAAAAGAAATATGAGAAGCATTGTTCCAAACATTCTTAGTGAAGGAGTGGAAGTCTTGTTCCAAAAGCCACCAGTTTTCAAATTTGAAAGTTTGTTTAGGTTTCAAAAAATTACCATCAGTAGAGATTAAAATAGGGGCATGATCACTGAGAATGATAGGCAGATTTAAAACCTTAGTGTTGGGATAAAAAGAGCACCACTGCGAGTTAACCAGACATCGATCAAGACGTCTGTGAATGGGTTTAGAAGTGTTATGCCTACCACGCCAAGTGTATGCTGGACCGCTATAACCAACATCAAACAGACCACAATTTTTGACAAGAGAATGAAAAGCATGCATATGATAGTAGTTAATATTGCCATTACACCCATCGATATCATACAAGATGTCGTTCAAGTCTCCCATACAAACCATGGGTTTACCTAGGTTATCATAGACAAAAGCAGCAACTTGGTCCCAGATGACCGAAGTCTGCTTGTGGTATGGGTAACCATATATACACATCAAACAAAAATTGACCCCGGAGGCTACATGTATAACATTAGCTAATATATAGTGGAAAATGGCAACATGAACAGTGACTTTGAGCTCATCGTTCCACATAAGCCAAAGACCACCTGCAGTACGTCTAGAAGGAACAACAAAAGCATTAGACACGTCAAACCTATTAACAAGATCAATGGAACGTACTTTGGAAGATTTAATTTCAGAAACAAATGTTACCTGAGCTCGAGTAGACCGCATCAAGTTAGCAAGGTATAACATTCTTTCACTGCCAAGGCCCCTGCCCATACCTCGGCAGTTCCAAGCTATTGCCTTCATGTCTCATGAGGCGCGTTAGGGCCATGCGCTGCTGCCCAACAAACAGAGAAATCCATGCCATCCTCTCCCTGATTGCCAATTTCCATGTTGGTAACCCCATTGTTATCTGCTTGCTGACCAATGAGAAGATCCATCGGAACACCTTGGCGAGTGGAGCTAGTGTTATCTTGATTTTCCACGGGGGCTGACCTGTGGTGCCGTATGAGCTATGACCATCATCCAAACCCATGTACTGGAAGCGATCATGTCTAGGAGGAGAGATAGGAGCCTTGTAAGAGCTATCTGCATCTGCACTGAGAGAGTGGGAAGGCGTCCTAATTGGGTATGGATCATAGCTTGCTGCTGCCTCTCTGCGTTGTTCCTCAGTAAGGCTGATTTGGTTAACAGCGGGATTGACATCCAAGTTCGCCACAAATTTGCTGCTGCTTCCAACCATCGGATTGAATACAACCTCCTGGTGCCAAGTGTTATCACCATAGCAACAGCGAGGAAAGTGGTTGACAGAGGCACGCATACCTCCAGATTTCCCAGTTGGGGGAACATCCCATCTAGAAGCAGTAGATCGACGGCAGCTCCTGTCGACCAATGGATTTCTGGTGATATGAGGATCTGGCAAGGGACGGGAGGGAGAATCGGCGACAAGGCGAGCGCTTCCTGTTGGGTCTCCAGATCGGAGAGGGGGAGAGGACCCAGATCGAGTGGCGGAGGCAGGAGCGAGAGGGGCGAGGCCAGGCGGAGGCGCTCCAAGCAAGCCCGGTCCAGCTAGGGGATCAAGCGACAACGAAACGGGGGCTCGGACTGCACCCGCAACAATTCCTCCGACTGCCGGGCCTTCCTAAGCGGAAGGAGGTGCATCTGAAGGGCCAGGCAACTCCAGTCGCTTTGACGGCGGCAATGGGGGATTCAGAATGGCTGCAATAGGTCGTTTAGGAGAGAGCTTTGGTGGAGAAGGGAGTCTGCGCCAGGAGGAAGATGGAGAGGATAAAGGTCTAGGGTAAAGAGTAGTGGTGCCTCTCTGTATTGGAAAAATGTTCTCCATAGTGGCAGTGAGAGTAGGCATAGCTGGGTTCTGAGAAGTGAGAGGAGCAGAGTGTGCAGGCAAACTGAGCAGATTTGGGGAAGAATTGGGGTTTGCTGGTTCAGGCTGACGAGATGTGTGCAGGGTTGAAGATGGAGAGGCAACCGTGGATTGAAGAATACAAATACTTTTCTGTCCGTGCAATATTTGAGTGGGTTGGTACTGCTGTTGGCCCAGCTGTGGCCCATGAATTTGTTTGGGAATGTCCATCTCACCTGCAGCTGAAAACTGAGGTTCCAAAACAGGATCAGTTGATGGGCCAGTCTGGTTTTTTTCGCCCGCCTGAACCGGAACCGACCTGGAGACAGTCGTCTGCAGAGGAGGGTCAGTACTTTCAATCAGCTTGTCTTCCGCATAAATGCATCGCCTTATCTCTGCATCCCTAACAACTGTGTTTGGTGGAGCAGCCACCACTGTAGTCAATGGAGCACCGCTCGGAGCATGACCAGTAGTGCAATGGGCATGAGAAAGATGAACAAGCTGTTGGCTCTGCCCCTGGATCCCTTCTGGAAGCGAACCCGAGTGATCTCCCCTGTGGATTTGCATTGTAACATTTTCCAATTGTTTTTTTTTGAGCTTGAAGAGGAATAGTGTCAGAAGGCAAGATAGTCTTGGCTCTATCTTGCCTTTGTTGCTGAGACTGTTTCTGTAACCTGATGAGTTGAGGATTTGAAAAAGTGGAGAAAACAGATTCTGAACTCTTAGGAGATTCTTCAGTATTAGCAGCTGGGATGAGCTCAATCTTATTCATCCACTGTCCAAATCTAGCTGCAGGAATCTGTTGTAACTGAATGTTTAGCCTCTGTCTAGAAATCAGCAAATTATTCCTAGTGTCACAGTGTTGCCCGCTATGAAATAGCTGACCACAGAAGGTGCAAATCCTACCAATCTTCTCATAGAACAAATAGACCCAGGATGCAAAATTCTCAGGAAAAGATATCCATATCTTATCTCTCACAGGATTGGCGACAGACATCTTAATAGTACCCCACATGTAATCAAGTTTTGCTGAAAGCATGGTTTGAACAGAAGGATGAAATTCTGAAACTTCGCCCAAAGTGTTCAGAATCTTTAGTAGCAGTTCTTGAGAACGGAAATGAGCAGGGACACCATAAATACGAACAGTAATGAAAACGGTGTCAAACTTATAATCCTGAATATCCTTACTGTGATCTTGAGGATCCATGAACTCAATCAAAAAATTAACAGATCCCATACTCCAGGGCTGCCTAGTGAACACAAACATAGCAGATTGCAAGGACTGAAAGTGTGCCACAAATATGTACCTTGAAAGTTGAGATATACCCTGATAATTCTTCCTCCATGCTCTGGCCATAGACCGCTGAACTATGCTGAGAGAGAGAGCTCTTGGCTGTCCTCCAGTAACAGCCAGCTTCATCAAGATATTGTAAGCTGCATCACTACCTTTTTCTTTGGCCAGATCCGAATGATGTTGGTGAGCCTTGATATGTATAACTTGTGGATCTTGGATGGATAGGCCTTGCATATTGATCTCAATCCCCGGATCAGGATTGAAACCCTCCGCAAAGACCAGAGAGTCTTTGTTAGGAAGCTGGATATGCGTGTCATGAGAATCCATTGGAAGCGCTCGAACGAAAAAGAAAGCAGAGGAAACAGGGGAGGAGAAGAAGAGAGAGGAGAATCACTTAGATCTGGGAAGGAAGGAGGGAGGTGGGGCGGAGAGAACGAGGAGGAGGAGGAGAGGGGGAGAGCGGCATGGCGCCAGTCCAGGAAGTCTCCAGATCCAGGGAGACCTTGTTACTAGCACCGTCATATCCTTGTCCTCTAACTTGATTGTAGCTCAGCTTATATTTTGCAAAAAGAGAATCAATTGAACTCTTGAGGTATGAAGAAGTTGTTTCTTTCACATGAACAAGACCAACAAAGCTTTCTTTAGAATCTCCAGAACTATCAACATACCTCAAGGCCACAACCATTTGTTCTTTGCAAGAGACATCTCTAGACTCATCAACAAGCAAGCAAAACACATTATTTTGAACTTCTTTGAGAATAGATTGGACTATCACATGCGCAAAACCTTCAAAAATATCTTTCTGGACTTGAGGAGCAACCATAAGAGCATTTTGTGCAGCATCTTTTCCCATAGCCTTGCCAACAACTGGATCATGCTCAGCTAAGAAGTCACGAACTTCCAAGAAATTCCCTTTATTCTGCGAGTTCTTTGACTCATCATGGCCACGGAAAGGCAACCCTTGCTTCAACAGTAGCCTAGCTGTGTCAATTGATGCATTTAGTCGAGTAAAATATGCAACCTTCGAAGCTTCACTGTTAACTTGCCTAGCAACATCAATGTGTTGATCTCTTTTTAGTAAAGCAGTACATTTTTTCATTGCTTGATCATGAACGCTACCTGGCTCACCAACATGATCTTTTAGTCTTGTTGGAATGCTCCAAGTATCCCAACCATTCAGAACAAATGCCTCATACCCAGCTTCTTTCTTGTGGCTGCGATCCCTAAATAAAAAACAACAAAAACAATATGCCTTTTTCTTCTCTTCGCTGTATTCAAGCCAACTTCCATGATCTTTATACCATTCAGGATTGAATCTTCTCCTCTTAGCCCCAAAACTTGAATATGGAAAATCAACATCCTTTGGCTGACAAGGTCCATTAAGCAAGTATTTTCTCTTACCAGATCTTTCAAATTTGGATGATAATGTTCTATCAGTTTCGTCTTGCCTGGGTCATATTGAATCTCCTCCTCCCAATTTATGTCTTCTGGAGTAACTTGTGATGTCACCTTTCTTTTGAGAAGAAACTTATCCATATTATCTGCATTTAACAAATAAATTACAAATTTATATCTAAAAGTTTGAATCCAATGAAGTATACATAATTACAAGTTAAAGAATAGCTATTGCCCGACGTTTTGCCAAAACACGTACATGATACATTTAAATATATTTAAATAAGATTTAATCTACTTGCAACAATTTCATACATATAATATGGACCGTAATCTAGAAAAAAATGAAAAGCACATTGCTACTCATATTGTAAGAGAAGAAGAGAAAATTACGACACCGTCGGTGCCGGCTGCCGTAGCTGTGCGGACGTTCGGATGATCGGATCAATCAAGAAAACAGGAACGAATCCGTGCTGCCGGCTGCGACAAATCGTCAATTCGTCAGGACTAGGGAACATATCAATTCCAATCTTTAAATCTGTAGAAAGATTAGCTACAGCCTATAGACTACAGTACTACACAGTAGAAAATTAGAAGAATTAGCTAGATTTTGCCTCTTGGTTCGCCGGCCGCCGCTGCACAAGTTCTCAATCTGTGGATTGATCGATCGCCGCCAGTCGCTGCACAAGTCAACGAATCTGGAGTCGGGATAGATTAGGAGATGAGGAGACGTGGTTGTTTTAGTCAGATTGATCGTTTTGTTCGCTAGGGGACACCAGATGGATCTCGAGGGGCTGCTGGAATCGGACCAAAGGAGGCCTGGTGCACCTGGTATGATGGACCCTGTAGCACACTTTTCGGCCCACCCTGTTGCCCCGAGCTAAATACCTGACATTTGGTACGTAAAATGAAATCGGACCCTGTAGCCTGTGCTACAGGGTTGGCCCATTGGGCTCCGCCCACCCGGGTGCTCGAGAAGACCAAGCACCAGGACAACGATGACGACATCCCCATCGCGTTAGATGGCGGCCGTGGCGTAGATCCCTTGGCCGGGTTTGAGAGCATGTGACCGCCGGACGGCAAGTGCACCGTGGTGCTCTACACCACGTCATTGCGCACAGTGCCAGTATTGTGCCCTTGGTAATCGCATGTTCACCATGCTCGCCCGCCTCGTCCTGGGCATGACCACTCCGGCCAGATCTGCGGTCTCCTTGGCCACCAGTGTCGCCGTTGTAGGCAACCAACATGGAGCTGCCTTCATCGTTTGCGCGCTAATTAATTTCCAACCAGACGAGCTCAAGCATCTAGGCGGTTGCAGGCGTCATCGAAGCTGGGCAGAGGCACGGTGCCGATGGTGTCGAGCATGTGGATCAGACCATAGAGAAGTTGCATGGTGACATGATGATTGGAGACGGCGTCTCCGACGTTCGTAACAACGACAAAAAGACCGCATGTCAGACGCTGCCAGGCTGCATACTGCACAGGCGCTGCAGCGCTACCGGAGGGCATGACTAATATTCGTCTTTAGAATGAAAGTAGCTATGAAGCCCAATCTATACTGTCGATTCAAAAGGGGGCATAGTCATATGGGTGGGGTGTTTGTGGGGAGCTGCCTTGGATATGAGGAATTCCTCCAATCTAAAAAAAATGAACAAAGAAAAAGTCCGTCCCCTGTCCTCTGAACCAAATAGTCTCTTATAGTAACTAGAAATGTGTTCTTGCAACTCTTTCTCATCTTGTATAACATTTCCTTCATGTTCCAAAGAAGCAATATTACATTTTATGTGTCTTCCATTGGCAGCACTATGGAAGAATGAAGTATTTGCATCTCCCTCAAGTAACCACTGACATGGAATGAATGAAATGTATCTAAGAAGAAAGGAAGCCATGCTCCATCCTGTTTCTAAAAAGAACATCACCTCCCTTTTTGGTTAGATACCACTCCGTTAGGTACTAATGCTTCTACCTATCACCCGGAGGGTGAGTTTGAGAGCTGTCGTTTTCTCGCTCTTAACTCGAAAGTACTAACTAAATAGGGGCACGGGAAATGCATCCTCGCTGGCTTATGATTGGTTGCTCAACCCTGCCTTTAAACGCACGAAATCGAAGCAAGGCAGCGGAAATCACATTGAATGCAATGCGTTCTCTACTTTCGTATCTCCATGTTGATAAAAACTATTAGCAAAACATGAGGAGAGAGAAAAAGCAATCAAGTGGGAATTCAAGTCCAATCAATCTTCGAAAAACTCGATCAAAAAGAAATGCCGGACATCTAATCTAGTCTTTGCTTTCTGTCTTTTACTATTACTATTATTTATAGAAAGGCATCCTCTCTATACTCTAAACCCTTATCGGGGAGAAGTCACTCTTCTAAGTGCTATATACGAGCAAAGGGAGGAGGTCTCTATGGATAGAGTTCTATCAGAACCCAACCCTGAAAGCTATGACATTACGGGCCACAACGGATGAAGTGGCGGAGATCGGGGAAAGCGGAAAAACTCAGACAGCTACTACTAAAGAAGACTCGGTCCTATAATGCCGAGTTCCTAGTTAAAGTTATGGTTACTACCCAGAGAGGAAAGTGATTCAGATGATATGGATGTTGGAACCGAGGATTGCGGGACAATCACAGAAACACGAGGAGATGAATTTTGCTGGGCGACAAACACTCGCGGTGACGGACGCCCGCCCCGGCGACGAACGCGGGGGCCCTTTTTTCTCTCTATTTCACCAACTCGGCTCACCCAGGACAAAGTGATTACATGGCGTTTTATACCGATGGCGCCTAGCAACTGCTTCCTGCGGCACTAACGGCCATCACGCACGCACGCACGCACTCAACGGCCAGCTACACCGGCCACGAACCATGCACACACGCACGGCCCGGCTATTACTCTATCGTGGTCCTTCTAGTAGAAAAACACCTATTAGTCCCGGTTCGTAAGGGCCTTTAGTCCCGGTTCATGAACCGGGACTAATGGATCGTTACTAATACCTCCACCCATTAGTCCCGGTTCAAACATGAACCGGGACCAATGTGCCTCCACGTGGCCTGTGCGCTGAGCCCAGTCAGGGGGTCCTTTGGTCCCGGTTGATGGCACCAACCGGGACCAAGGCCATGTTTTTTTAGAAAAGTGGCTGCTTTAGGGGTTTTGGGGGTTATTTTTAGGTTGTTATTAGCTAGCTAATAGAGAGAAGTGTCCTCTCTTATATCTTCTTCCTTGGTTTACCAACGCTGCTGCTATATATGTTCATTTCACCCGCTGATATAATAACTCATGCATGCTCGCATCATGCATCATCATATATAATAACAAGTCCTACTAATCATGCATCATCATACAACTTCTACTCATTATTAATAATAAGTCATACGATCATCATCCTCATAGTCATCGAACCCAACCCTACATAATTGTTCTTAGCACATGATCATCAGTATCAGGTAGGACCTAAACACCCTTAAGGTAAAATAGCATAAAACAATATAGACCCTGACTCTCCATTATGAAGAATGGCGATCATCCTGTCTCCAATTCTTGCCCTTCGCTGCTTTTTGCTTCCAAGAAGCTCCTTACGACTGTCCATACATTTTTTCCATCCTTTGATTGTCATTGTTGGGGAACGTAGTAATTTCAAAATATTTCCTACGCACACGCAAGATCATGGTGATGGTATAACAACGAGAGGGGGAGTGTATCTTCATACCCTTGAAGATCGCTAAGCGGAAGCGTTTATCAACGCGGTTGATGTAGTCGTACGTCTTCACGATCCGACCGATCCAAGTACCGAACGCACGACACCTCCGAATTCTGCACACGTTCAGCTCGATGACGTCCTCGCCTTCTCGATCCAGCAAGACGGGCGAAGTAGTAGATGAGTTACGGCAGCACGACGGCGTGGTGACGGTGTTGGTGAAGAACAATCTCCGCAAGGCTTCGCCTAAGCACTACGGAAACTATGACGAAGGATAAACTAGAGGGGACAGGGTTGCTGGCACACGGCTTGGTGTTTCTTGATCTGTCTTTGGTGCTAGCCCTGCCCCTCTATTTATATGTTGAGCCTTGGAGTCGAAATTTGGAGTAAAAGCCTCCACAAGGTCGGTTTCACCCGAAAGGCAAGAGTCCTTCTCGGACTCCAGGGCCAGACGCTAGGGTTCCCGGCGTCTGGACCCAGACGCTAGGGTTCCCGGCGTCTGGACCCAGACGCTAGGGTTCCCGGCGTCTGGACCCAGACGCCAGGGACCCTGGCGTCTGGCCCCTGCACTCCGCAAAACTTCCTTTTGCGCTTTCAAAAAACCTTGTGGTCTTTCCCCTTTGGCCCAAATAACGTGTTCTCATACCCAAACATTTCGGGAAACATCCGGAACCCCTTTCGGTGAATTCCGGAACCCTTCCGGAGATCAGACACTATTATCCCATATATCAAACTTTATCTCTGGACCATTCCGGAGTTCCTCGTCATGTCCATGATCTCATCCGGGACTCCGAACAACGTTCGGTTACCAACATGCATAACTCATATAATACTATATCGTCAACAAAACGTTAAGCGTGCGGATCCTACGGGTTCGAGAACTATGTAGACATGACCGAGACACGTTTCCGGTCAATAACCAATAGCGGGACCTGGATGCCCATATTGGTTCCCACATATTCTACGAAGATCTTTATCGGTCAAACCGCATAACAACATACGTTGTTCCCTTTGTCATTGGTATGTTACTTACCCGAGATTCGATCGTCGGTATCCAATACCTAGTTCAATCTCGTTACCGGTAAGTCTCTTTACTCGTTACGTAATGCATCATCCCGTAACCAACTCATTGGTCACATTGCTTGCAAGGCTTATAATGATGTGCATTACCGAGAGGGCCCAGAGATACCTCTCCGACAATCGGAGTGACAAAACCTAATCTCGAAATACGCCAACCCAACATGTACCTTCGGAGACACCTGTAGTACTCCTTTATAATCACCCAGTTACGTTGTGACGTTTGGTAGCACACAAAGTGTTCCTCCGGTAAACGGGAGTTGCATAATCTCATAGTCATAGGAACATGTATAAGTCATGAAGAAAGCAATAGCAACATACTAAACAATCAAGTGCTAGGCTAACGGAATGGGTCATGTCAATCACATCATTCTCCTAATGATGTGATCCCGTTAATCAAATGAGAACTCTTTTGTCCATGGCTAGGAAACATAACCATCTTTGATAAATGAGCTAGTCAAGTAGAGGCATACTAGTGACACTATGTTTGTCTATGTATTCACACATGTATCATGTTTCCGGTTAATACAATTCTAGCATGAATAATAAACATTTATCATGAAATAAGGAAATAAATAATAACTTTATTATTGCCTCTAGGGCATATTTCCTTCAGTCTCCCACTTGCACTAGAGTCAATAATCTAGTTCACATCGCCATGTGATTTAACATCAATAGTTCACATCTTTATGTGGTTAACACCCATAGTTCACATCGACATGTGACCAACACCCAAAGGGTTTACTAGAGTCAGTAATCTAGTTCACATCGCTTTGTGATTAACACCCAAAGAGTACTAAGGTGTGATCATGTTTTGCTTGTGAGATAATTTTAGTCAACGGGTCTGTCACATTCAGAGCCGTAAGTATTTTGCAAATTTCTATGTCTACAATGCTCTGCATGGAGCTACTCTAGCTAATTGCTCCCACTTTCAATATGTATCTAGATTGAGACTCAGAGTCATCTAGATTAGTGTCAAAACTTGCATCGACATAACCCTTTTACGACGAACCTTTTATCACTTCCATAATCGGGAAACATATCCTTATTACACTAAGGATAATTTTGACCGCTGTCCATTGATCTACTCCTAGATCACTATTGCACTCCCTTGCCAAGCTTAGTGGTAGGGTATGCAATAGATCTGGTACACAGCATGGCATACTTTATAGAACCTACGGCTGATGCATAGGGAATGAATTTCATTCTCTTTCTATCTTCTACCGTGGTCGGGTTTTGAGTCTTACTCAATCTCACACCTTGTAACACAGGCAAGAACTCTTTCTTTGACTATTCCATTTTGAACTACTTCAAAATCTTGTCAAGGTATGTATCCATTGAAAAACTTATCAAGCGTCTTGATCTATCTCTATAGATCTTGATGCTCAATATGTAAGCAGCTTCACCGAGGTCTTTCATTGAAAAACTTTTATTCAAGTATCCCTTTATGCTATCCAGAAATTCTATATCATTTCTGATCAATAATATGTCATCTACATATAGTATCAGAAATGCTACAGAGCTCCCACTCACTTTCTTGTAAATACAGGCTTCACCGCAAGTCTGTATAAAACTATATGCTTTGATCAACTTATCAAAGCGTATATTCCAACTCTGAGATGCTTGCACCAGTCCATAGATGGATTGCTGGAGCTTGCACATTTTGTTAGCACCTTTATGATTGACAAAACCTTCTGGTTGCATCATATACAACTCTTCTTTAAGAAATCCATTAAGGAATGCAGTTTGACATCCATTTGCCAGATTTCATAAAATGTGGCAATTGCTAACATGATTCGGACAGACTTAAGCATCGCTACAGTTGAGAAAATCTCATTGTAGTCAACACCTTGAACTTTGTCAAAACCTTTTTCGACAAGTCTAGCTTTGTAGATAGTAACACTACTATCAGCGTCCGTCTTCCTCTCGAAGATCCATTTATTTTCTATGGTTTGCCGATCATCGGGCAACTCCATCAAAGTCCATACTTTGTTCTCATACATGGATCCTATCTCAGATTTCATGGCCTCCAGCCATTTCGCGGAATCTGGGCTCATCATCGCTTCCTCATAGTTCGTAGGTTTATCATGGTCTAGTAACATGACTTTCAGAACAAGATTACCGTACCACTCTGGTGCGGACCGTACTCTGGAAGACCTACGAGGTTCTGTAGTAACTTGATCTGAAGTTTCATGATCATCATCATTAGCTTCCTCACTAATTGGTGTAGGAATCACTGAAACTGATTTCAGTGATGAACTATTTTCCAATTCGGGAGAAGGTACAAATTACCTTATCAAGTTCTACTTTCCTCCCACTCACTTCTTTCGAGAGAAACTCCTTCTCTAGAAAGGATCCATTCTTAGCAACGAATGTTTTGCCTTTGAATCTGTGATAGAAGGAGTACCCAACAGTTTCCTTTGGGTATTCTATGAAGACACACTTCTCCGATTTGGGTTTGAGCTTATTAGGTTGAAAACCTTTTTCATATAAGCATCGCAACTCCAAACTTTAAGAAACGACAGCTTAGGTTTACTGCTAAACCATAGTTCATACGGTGTCGTCTCAACCGATTTAGATGGTGCCCTTTTAACGTGAATGCAGCTGTCTCTAATGCATAACCCCAAAACAATAGTGGTAAATCAGTAAGAGACATCATAGATCGCACCATATCCAATAAAGTGCGGTTACGACGTTCGGACACACCATAACGTTGTGGTGTTCCAGGTGGCGTGAGCTATGAAACTATTCCACATTGTTTTAATTGAAGACCAAACTCGTAACTCAAATATTCGTCTCCACGATCAGATCGCAGAAACTTTATTTTCTTGTTACGATGATTTTTCCACTTTACTCTGAAATTCTTTGAACCTTTCAATTATTTCAGACTTATGTTTCATTAAGTAGATATACCCATATCTGCTCAAATCATCTTGTGAAGGTCAGAAAATAACGATACTTGCGACGAGCATCAACACTCATTGGATCGCATACATCGGTATGTATTATTTCCAATAAGTCAGTAGCTTGTTCCATTGTTCCGGAGAACGGAGTTTTAGTCATCTTGCCCAAAAGGCACGGTTCGCAAGTATCAAATGATTCATAACCATGTGATTCCGAAAATCCATCTTTATGGAGTTCCTTCATGCGCTTTACACCGATATGACCCAAACGGCAGTGCCACAAATAAGTTGCACTATCATTATGAACTTTGCATCTTTTGGCATCAATATTATGAATATGTGTATCACTACGATCGAGATCCAACAAACTATTTTCATTGGGTGTATGACCATTGAAGGTTTTATTCATGTAAACAGAACAACAATTATTCTCTGACTTTAAATGAATAACCGTATTGCAATAAACATGATCAAATCATATTTATGCTCAACGCAAATGCCAAATAACATTTATTTAGGTTTAACATTAATCCCGAAAGTATAGGGAGTGTGCACTGATGATCATATCAATCTTGGAACTACTTCCAACACTCATCGTCACTTCCCTTCTACTAGTCTCTGTTTATTATGTAACTCATGTTTCGAGTTACTAATCTTAGCAACCGAACAAGTATCAAATACTCAGGGGCTACTATAAACACTAGTAAGGCACACATCAAACACCTGTATATCAAATATACCCTTGTTCACTTTGCCATCCTTCTTATCCACCAAATATTCAGGGCATTTCCGCTTCCAGTGACCATTTCCTTTGCAGTGTAAGCACTCAGTTTCAGGCTATGGTCCAGCTTTGGGCTTCTTTGCGGGAGTGACAACTTGCTTGTCTTTCCACTTGAAGTTCCCCTTTCTTTCCCTTTGCCCTTTTCTTGAAACTAGTGATCTTGTCAACCATCAACACTTGATGCTCTTTCTTGATTTCTACCTTCGTCGATTTCAACATCACGAAGAGCTCGGGAATCGTTTTCGTCATCCCTTGCATAATATAGTTCATCACAAAGTTCTACTCACTTGGTGATGGTGACTAGAGAACTCTGTCAATCACTATCTTATCTGGAAGATTAACTCCCACTTGATTCAAGCGATTGAAGTGCCCAGACAATCTGAGCACATGCTCACTAGTTGAGCGATTCTCCTCCATCTTTTAGCTATAGAACTTGTTGGAGACTTCATATCTCTCAACTCGGGTATTTGCTTGAAATATTAACTTCAATACCTGGAACATCTTATATGGTCCATAACGTTCAAAACGTCTTTGAAGTCCCGATTCTAAGCCGTTAAGCATGGTGCACTAAACTATCAAGTAGTCATCATATTGAGCTAGCCAAACGTTCATAACGTCTGCATCTGCCCCTGCAATAGGTCTGTCACCTAGCGGTGCATTAAGGACATAATTCTTCTGTGCAGCAATGAGGATAAACCTCAGATCACGGATCCAATCCGCATCATTGCTACTAACATCTTTCAACACAATTTTCTCTAGGAACATATCAAAATAAACATATGAAAGCAACAACGCAAGCTATTGATCTACAACATAATTTGCAAAATACTACCAGGACTAAGTTCATGATAAATTTAAGTTCAATTAATCATATTACTTAAGAACTCCCACTTAGACAGACATCTCTCTAGTCATCTAAGTGATCACGTGATCCAAATCAACTAAACCATGTCCGATCATCACGTGAGATGGAGTAGTTTCAATGGTGAACATCACTATGTTGATCATATCTACTATATGATTCACGTTCGACCTTTCGGTCTCCGTGTTCCGAGGCCATATCTGTATATGCTAGGCTCGTCAAGTTTAACCTGAGTATTCCGCGTGTGCAACTGTTTTTCACCCGTTGTATTTGAACGTAGAACCTATCACACCCGATAATCACGTGGTGTCTCAGCACGAAGAACTTTCGCAACGGTGCATATTCGGGGAGAACACTTCTTGATAATTAGTGAGAGATCATCTTAAAATGCTACCATCAATCAAAGCAAGATAAGATGCATAAAGGATAAACATCACATGCAATCAATATAAGTGATATGATATGGCCATCATCATCTTGTGCTTGTGATCTCCATCTTCGAAGCACCGTCATGATCACCATCGTCACCGGCGCGACACCTTGATCTCCATCGTAGCATCGTTGTCGTTACACCATCTATTGCTTCTACGACTATCGCTACCGCTTAGTGATAAAGTAAAGCAATTACAGGGCATTTGCATTTCATACAATAAAGCGACAACCATATGGCTCCTGCCAGTTGCCGATAACTTCGGTTACAAAACATGATCATCTCATACAATAAAAATAGCATCACGTCTTGACCATATCACATCACAACATGCCCTGCAAAAACAAGTTAGACGTCCTCTAGTTTGTTGTTGCAAATTTTACGTGGCTGCTACGGGCTTAGCAAGAACCGTTCTTACCTACGCATCAAAAACCACAACGATAGTTCGTCAAGTTGGTGCTGTTTTAAGCTTCGCAAGGACCGGGCGTAGCCACACTCGGTTCAGCTAAAGTGAGAGAGACAGACACCCGCCAGCCACCTTTAAGCATGAGTGCTCGTAACAGTGAAACCAGTCTCGCGTAAGCGTACGCGTAATGTCGGTCCGGGCCGCTTCATCTCACAATACCGCCGAACCAAAGTATGACATGCTGGTAAGCAGTATGACTTGTATCGCCCACAACTCACTTGTGTTCTACTCGTGCATATAACATCAACGCATAAAACCTAGGCTCTGATACCACTGTTGGGAAACGTAGTAATTTCAAAATATTTCCTACGCACACGCAAGATCATGGTGATGGTATAGCAACGAGAGGGGGAGTGTATCTTCATACCCTTGAAGATCGCTAAGCGGAAGCGTTTATCAACGCGGTTGATGTAGTCGTACGTCTTCACGATCCGACCGATCCAAGTACCGAACGCACGGCACCTCCGAGTTCTGCACACGTTCAGCTCGATGACGTCCTCGCCTTCTCAATCCAGCAAGACGGGCGAAGTAGTAGATGAGTTCCGGCAGCACGACGGCGTGGTGACGGTGTTGGTGAAGAACAATCTCCGCAGGGCTTCGCCTAAGCACTACGGAAACTATGACGGAGGATAGACTAGAGGGGACAGGGTTGCCGGCACACGGCTTGGTGTTTCTTGATCTGTCTTTGGTGCTAGCCCTGCCCCTCTATTTATATGTTGAGCCTTGGGGTCGAAACTTGGAGTAAAAGCCTCCACAAGGTCGGTTTCACCCGAAAGGCAAGAGTCCTTCTCGGACTCCAGGGCCAGACGCCAGGGTTCCCGGCGTCTGGACCCAGACGCCAGGGACCCTAGCGTCTGGCCCCTGCACTCCGCAAAACTTCCTTTTGCGCTTTCCAAAAACCTTGTGGTCTTTCCCCTTTGGCCCAAATAACGTTTTCTCGTACCCAAACATTTCGGGAAACATCCGGAACCCCTTCCGGTGAATTCCGGAACCCTTCCGGAGATCAAACACTATTATCCCATATATCAAACTTTATCTCCGGACCATTCCGGAGTTCCTCGTCATGTCCATGATCTCATCCGGGACTCCGAACAACATTCAGTTACCAACATGCATAACTCATATAATACTATATCGTCAACGAAACGTTAAGCGTGCGGACCCTACGGGTTCGAGAACTATGTAGACATGACCGAGATACGTTTCCGGTCAATAACCAATAGCGGGACCTGGATGCCCATATTGGCTCCCACATATTCTATGAAGATCTTTATCGGTCAAACCGCATAACAACATACGTTGTTCCCTTTGTCATCGGTATGTTACTTACCCGAGATTCGATCATCGGTATCCAATACCTAGTTCAATCTCGTTACCGGTAAGTCTCTTTACTCGTTACGTAATGCATCATCCCGTAACCAACTCATTGGTCACATTGCTTGCAAGGCTTATAATGATGTGCATTACCGAGAGGGCCCAGAGATACCTCTCCGACAATCGGAGTGACAAAACCTAATCTCGAAATACGCCAACCCAACATGTACCTTCGGAGACACCTGTAGTACTCCTTTATAATCACCCAGTTACGTTGTGACGTTTGGTAGCACACAAAGTGTTCCTCCGGTAAACAGGAGTTGCATAATCTCATAGTCATAGGAACATGTATAAGTCATGAAGAAAGCAATAGCAACATACTAAACGATCAAGTGCTAGGCTAACGGAATGGGTCATGTCAATCACATCATTCTCCTAATGATGTGATCCCGTTAATCAAATGACAACTCTTTTGTCCATGGCTAGGAAACATAACCATCTTTGATAAACGAGCTAGTCAAGTAGAGGCATACTAGTGACACTATGTTTGTCTATGTATTCACACATGTATCATGTTTCCGGTTAATACAATTCTAGCATGAATAATAAACATTTATCATGAAATAAGGAAATAAATAATAACTTTATTATTGCCTCTAGGGCATATTTTCTTCAGTCATGTCTCCACTTATTTTAGAAACCCGGTATGGACAGTTGAGATTCGTAGGAAGACCTGATTGTATGTTCAAAACATGAAGGGTACTGTGCGTATACATCAGATGAGACACACAATCATTCGGGATTATCTATTGAAAAACATAGTAACAACTTCGTAGTTAGCAATGATGTACTAGTTTTAGAAGTGTGCAAAAAGATGCACAGATGTTGTAATAGTAAAAAATCTTATCAGGGTATCTCCATGGTAGTTACTGTAGTTCAACACGTGCACTAGTGACACGTATTGACCATAATGTTGAGGAGTTTGATTGTAGATATTGTAATTCTCAAGATCAGTACAAAATGCGACCAGATGATCTTTCTCCTGATAAGTTAATTCGGAGCCTTCGGTGTAGTAGGTTCTATCTACCATCTTCCGCACATTCTTTGAAGAATGAAAATAAGCTGTCAATAAAAATAAGTTGTCAACTATTTTGAAATAAACAATATAAATTACTTAATAACTACGCTTAGCTCACATGGGGGAAGAATTGGAGGTGTATCCACAAGGACCCAAATCGAAGGTCTCTCTTGCTCGATTGTAGGATCACCAAGATCCATGGTGGCAAGTATACCCTCATCAAGATCATACATCTTGCGAAGTGCTTCCCAATTTTTGCAACCAAAATGGGTTACACTCTGAGCATTGTATAACTTTAGTTGAAAATCCACACCATGATGGGTACTTAGGATAATTTTTTTGGTTTCCATACTTTCATGGTCTTCAAAACCCATCCTCTCCAAGACATTGCGTCTTGCAAAGCATGGGATAAGCTAGTCGAATTGAAAAAGATGAAAAATACACATTAAAATAGTTGAAGTCATGCTTAATTACAAAAAAAACTATTGTCGTCATTGCGTACCGTATGAACATCGAAGGTCTCCTCGAGCTTAATGCTGAAGCACCGATCTTCGTCCAGCTCAATGAACCTGTCGCACATACCTCGGTCGTCGTGGCACCAGTCGCACTCCCCCGGGCGGTTTTCGTCGTCCGAGTACGACATTTCCGGCCTATGTTCATAATTTAAATGTTAAACTAGATTATTAATCACGGGTTGACTATCGGTGATGTACGTACGTCGCTCCTCCTTTCATTCCCGAGTGCATTATTTCACCAAATTGTCTAGCACACGGGAATGAAGGAGACCTTATCCAATATGAGCATGCAATAAGCAAAACCAAATCATAAATAAGCAAAACCAAATCATAAAATAAAGTAGCATGCATTCAATAATTATAAGCAAAAGTACATCATCTCTTGGTGTCCGTACATCGTCGAATATTATCACTAATATAACATCACTAATACAACTAGAACCGTAGCGCCCGACGGGTATCGACGCGGGCGGTGGACACCCAAAGATAAGGAACCATCACAGGATCATAGCTCCAGTGAGATCCCTGAAGAACCTGCCAGGTATTGTCGAACCTGCCCTCCAATCCAACCATGTAGTGATGGACGTGCTCGTCCTCGTCGCTGACACGGAGACGTACCACCTCCGCGGTGTCCGGAAGCCTCAGCACCGTCACTAGCCCACGCGACCGCCACCAAACAAGGATCGGGTCAACAACGGGCTGCCTCCTCACCAACCTACGTCCTCACGCACGCACGCACTCAACGGCCAGCCACGCCGGCTACGAACCATGCACACACGCACGACCCGGCCACTACTCCATCGTGGTGCTTATCCTCTAATACCGAGCCCAGCTAGGTAACAAACTTGGACTCACCAAGCCAACTAACGGACTGTATATAGCCCGGCTGACTGACCGTGAACCACGCTCCTGTATCCATGCAACTAATAGTTTATGCATGTCAAGATTACTACTAACATTTTCCCTCTTAATCTTGACTTGCCATCGCTGAAGTTGTCGCAGCTCCCATCGTCGTCATTGTCATGGACATCTCCACCTGATGCAACCACGTGACCCGTGCATGCAGCGACGTGTCGTGTGCCCGCCGTCGCCGGAGTTGATGCAGCTCACGTCGTTGCCGTCGTCACGGCCGTGACCTAGCCCGTGGACCCGACCAGGCGCACTGTGCTCTGTCACGAGTCCGGCAATACACGGCGAGCTCCTTCTCCGTTGGTGAACCACGCCTGGTGTCCCTCTGCGCCAAGCATGTTCTGCGCGCACCCGATGCGCCCACCGAGCCCGACCGTACTAGTGCGTCCCGCACGCACCAGATGCGCCCGATGAGCCCGACCGCACCGGACGCCATGGACTCACCGCGCGCCGCCTCCGCGTCCGCCATGGCAGCCGCAGCGCCGCGCACCTCCACAAGCCGACACACGGCCCGGAGCTTCACCGTGCAGCTGCCGACGAACGTCGCCAACACCGGCACGCCTCCGGCAAGGGGACGACACCAAAGATTAACCAGCTCTGATACCAATTGTTGGAACCAAGGATTGCCGGACAATCATAGAAACACGAGAAGTTGAATTTTGCCAGGCGACAAACACCCGTGGCGACGGACGCCCGCCCCGGCGTCGAACGCGGGCCCCCTTTTTGCTCTCTATTTCACCAACTCGGCTCACCCAGAACAAAGTGATTACATGGCGTTTTATACCCACGGCGCCTAGCAACTGGTTCCTGCAGCACTAACGGCCATCACGCACGCACGCACTCAACGGCCAGCTACACCGGCCACGAACCATGCACACACGCACGACCCAGTCACTACTCCATCGTGGTGCTTATGCTCTAATATCGAGCCCAGCTAGGTAATAAACTTGGACTCACCAAGCCAACTAACGGACTGAATATGGCCCGGTTGACTGACCTGATCCACGCTCCTGTATCCATGCAGCTAACGGTTTATGCATGTCAAGATTACTACTAACATTTTCCCTCTTAATCTTGACTTGCCATCGCTGAAGTTGTCGCACCTCCCATCGTCGTCGTCGTCACGGACATCTCCACCTGATGCAACCACGTGCCCCGTGCACGCAGCGACGTGCCGTGTGCCCGCCGTCGCCAGAGTTGATGCAGCTCGCGTCGTTGTCGTCGTCACGGCCATGACCTAGCCCATGGACCCGACCAGGCGCACCGTGCTCTGTCACGACTCCGGTAACACACGCCGAGCTCCTTCTCCGTCGGCGAACCACGCCTGGCGTCCCTCTGCGCCTCGCACGTTATGCGCGCACCCGATGCGCCCAACAAGCCCGACCGTACTAGTGCGTCCCGCACGTCCCGCACGCACCAGATGCGCCTGATGAGCCCGACCGCATCAGACGCCATGGACTCACCGCGCGCCGCCTCTGCGTTCGCCATGGCAGCCGGAACGCCGCGCACCTCCACAAGCCGACACACGGCCCGGAGCTTCACCGCGCACCCGCCGAGGAATGCCGCCACCGCCGGCACGCCTCTGGCAAGGGGACGACACCCAAGATGAACCAACTCTGATACCAATTTTTGGAACGAAGGATTGCCGGACAATCACAGGAACACGAGGAGATGAATTTTGCGAGGCGACAAACACCTGCGGCGACGGACGCCCGCCCTGGCGTCGAACGCGGGGGCCCCTTTTTCTCTCCGTATTTCACCAACTCGGCTCACCCAGGACAAAGTGATTACATGGCGTTTAATACGCCAGGCGCCTAGCAACTGCTTCCTGTGGCAATAACGGCCACCACGCACACACGCACGCACTCAACGGCCAGCCACATCGGCCACGAACCATGCACACACACACACACGACCCGGCCACTACTCCATCGTGGTGCTTATCCTCTAATACCGAGCCCAGCTAGGTAATAAACTTGGACTCACCAAGCCAACTAACGGACTGTATATGGCCCGGCTGACTGGCCGTGATCCACGCTCCTGTATCCATGCAACTAACAGTTTATGCATGTCAAGATTACTACTAACATTTTCCCTCTTAATCTTGACTTGCCATCGCTGAAGTTGTCGCAGCTCCCATCGTCGTCGTCGTCACGCACATCTCCACCTGATGCAACCACGTGCCCCGTGCACGCAGCGACGTGCCGTGTGCCCGCCGTCACTGGAGTTGATGCAACTCGCGTCGTTGCCGTCGTTACGGTCGTGACCTAGCCCGTGGACCCGACCAGGCGCACCGTGCTCTGCCACGACTCCGGCAACACACGCCGAGCTCCTTCTCCGTCGGCGAACCACGCCTGGCGTCCCTCTGCGTCTCGCACGTTCTGCGCGCACCCGATGCGCCCAACGAGCCCGACTGTACCATTGCGTCCCGCACGTCCTGCACGCACCAGATGCGCCCGATGAGCCCGACCGCACCAGACGCCATGGACTCACCGCGCGCCGCCTCCGCATCCGCCATGGCAGCCGCAGTGCCGCGCACCTCCACAAGCCGACACACGGCCCGGAGCTTCACCGCGCAGCTGCCGACGAACGCCGCCACCGCCGGCACGCCTCCGGCAAGGGGACGACACCAAAGATGAACCAGCTCTGATACCAATTGTTGGAACCAAGGATTGCCAGACAATCATAGAAACACGAGGAGATGAATTTTGCCAGGCAACAAACACCCGCAGCGACGGACGCCCGCCCCGGCATCGAACGCGGGCCCCCTTTTTCCTCTCTATTTCACTAACTCGGCTCACCCAGAACAAAGTGATTACATGGCATTTTATACCCACGGCGCCTAGCAACTGCTTCCTGGGGCACTAACGGCCATCACGCACGCACGCACGCACTCAACGGCCAGCTACACTGGCCACGAACCATGCACACACGCACGACCCTGTCACTACTCCATCGTGGTGCTTATGCTCTAATATCGAGCCCAGCTAGGTAATAAACTTGGACTCACCAAGCGAACTAACGGACTGAATATGGCCCGGTTGACTGACCTGATCCACGCTCCTGTATCCATGCAGCTAACGGTTTATGCATGTCAAGATTACTACTAACATTTTCCCTCTTAATCTTGACTTGCCATCGCTGAAGTTGTCGCACCTCCCATCATCGTCGTCGTCACGGACATCTCCACCTGATGCAACCACGTGCCCCGTGCACGCAGCGACGTGCCGCGTGCCAGCCGTCGCCGGAGTTGATGCAGCTCGCGTCGTTGCTGTCGTCACGGCCGTGACCTAGCCCGTGGAACCGACCAGGCGCACCGTGCTCTGTCACGACTCTGGCAACACACGCCGAGCTCCTTCTCCGTCGCAAACCACGCCTGACGTCCCTCTGCGCCTCGCACGTTCTACGCGCACCCGATGCGCCCAATGAGCCCGACCGTACCAATGCGTCCCGCACGTCCCGCACGCACCAGATGCGCCCGATGAGCCCAACCGCACCAGACGCCATGGACTCACCGCGCGCCGCCTCTGCGGCCGCCATGGTAGCCACAGTGCCGCGCACCTCCACAAGCCGACACACGGCCTGGAGCTTCACCGCGCAGCCGCCGACGAACGCCGCCACCGCCGGCACGCTTCCGGCAAGGGGACGACACCCAACATGAACCAGTTATGATACCAATTGTTGGAACCAAGGATTGCCGGACAATCACAGAAACACGAGGAGATGAATTTTGCCAGGCGACAAACACCCGCGGCGACGGACGCCCACCCCGGCGTCGAACGCGGGGGCCCTTTTTTCTCTCTGTATTTCACCAACTCGGCTCACCCAGGACAAAGTGATTACATGGCGTTTTATACGCCCGGCGCCTTGCAACTGCTTCCTGCGGCACTAACGGCCACCACGCACGCACGCACACACTCAACGACCAGCCACACCGGCCACGAACAATGCACACACACGACCCGGCCACTACTCCATCATGGTGCTTATCCTCTAATACTGAGCCCAGCTAGGTAACAAACTTGGACTCACCAAGCCAACTAACGGACTGAATATGTCCCGGCCGACTGACCGTGATCCACGCTCCTGTATGCATGCAGCTAACAATTTATGCATGGCAAGATTACTACTAACATTTTCCCTCCTAATCTTGACTTGCCATCGCCGAAGTTGTCGCAGCTCCCATTGTCGTCGTCGTCATGGACATCTCCGCCTGATGCCACCACGTACCCCCCGTGCATGCAGCGACGTGGAGTGTGCCCTCCGTCGCCGGAGTTGATGCAGCTTGCGTCGTTGCCGTTGTCACGGCCGTGACACAGCCCGTGGACCCGACCTGGCGCACCGACGCCGGTCGCACCGTGCTCCGTCACGACTCCGGCGACACACGCCGAGCTCCTTCTCCGTCGGCGACACACGCCTGGTGTCCCTTTGCGCCCCGCACGTTCTGCGCACCCGACTCGCCCAACGAGCCCGACCGTACCAGTGCGTCCCGCACGTCCCGCATGCACCAGACGCGCCCGACGAGCCCGACCGTACCAGAAGCCATGGACTCACCGCGCGCTGCCTCCGCGTCTGCCATGGCAGCCGCATCGCCGCGCACCTCCACAAGCCGACACACGGCCCGAAGCTTCACCGCGCAGCTGGTGGCGAACGCCGCCACCGCCGGCACGCCTCCGGCAAGGGGACGCCACCCAAGATGAACCAACTCTGATACCAATTGTTGGAACCGAGGATTGCCGGACAATCACAGAAACACGAGGAGATGAATTTTACCGGCCGACAAACGCCAATGGCGACGGACACCCGCCCCGGCGACGAACGTGGGGCCCTTTTTTCTCTCTGTATTTCACCAACTCGGCTCACCCAGGACAAAGTGATTACATGGCGTTTTATACCCACGGCGCCTAGCAACTGCTTCCTGCGGAACTAACGGCCACCACGCACGCACGCACGCTCTCAACGGCCAGCCACACCGGCCACGAACCATGCACACACGCACGACCCGGTCACTACTCCATCGTGGTGCTTCTCCTCTAATACCGAGCCCAGCTAGGTAACAAACTTGGACTCACCAAGCCAACTAACGGACTGAATATGGCCCGGCTGACTGACCGTGATCCACGCTCCTGTATGCATGCAGCTAACAGTTTATTCATGTCAAGATTACTACTAACAATGGAGAAGGCTGTCGACGATCGGCGAGTGGATCCATAGAAGGAGCGGAACATCAACGCGCAGCCACTTGGCGTCCTGGTGCCGCCGGGCAGACTCCACCATGACGTGATCTCGAGCTCCATAGAGATTAAGGACGGAAGGGAAGAAGGACTCCTCGCTCTCGATGACGGCGTCTCATGCTGTTCCCAGTACGTCAATGGATATTCACAGTACGTCCATGGCTCCATGCTGTTCGTACTGTTGTTGCGTATTCTAATTTTGCAGTGCCTCACCCGTTTCAGAGGAAGACAAGTCACCAACTCCCAGTGAGATCGCCCTGCCATTGAAACATTGCTGAAAACACCCAATCTCATTGTATATATAAAGTAGATGGACACATGTTTTTTTGATCATTTGTTGATTCCTTAATCTTGAATTTCTGATGCATGTGAATTTTGATGCTCTGCCACAGGTAATTTTGATGGACAGATGAAATCTTGAATTTCTGAAGATCTCTTTACTCTGTCAATTTTTTTTGTACAAAGCGATGCATGTGAACAAGGTGCTCTCCGTGCGGCAGCAGGGGAGGAGCTCAAGGAGGAGGCCAAGGTCAAGAAGGCGGAGGAGCACGTGTTTGAGAACGCTAGGGAGGCCTACATCGCCGCCGCAAGGACCGACCTCACCATGAAGTGGGAGGCTGGGACCGGCAGGCCAAGGTCACCGAGGTTGAGGCCATCAAGGCTATCGCCATCCGCGGTGCCGAGCTATAGATGGAGGTAGAGATGAAGAACGCCCTCCGCCAGACCAAGAAGCTCAAGGCCGAGCAGCTCAGCAAGGCCACTGTACACTACGACACACAGGTTGGTTCTGCAATGCATTACTTTTATGATGAAAATATAATATTTTTATAAGCATGCATAAAAATATAGTAACAGGGACAACATAAAATAATCAAACTCTTGGCCTCTGCATTTTATATTTTCTAGATTGAAGAATCAAACACACTCTTCTACAGCCGGCAGAAGGCGGCGGAGATGGCACTGTATAAGGAGACGAAGGCGGTAGTGAGGTGATGCGGCCGAGCAGAAACACATGCAAGTCTCGATCTGGGAGGAAAGGGAGGGAGATAAGGTGAGGGTTAGCGGTGCAGCAAGCCAGACGAGGAGAGGGGTGAATAGATGACCTTGAGGAGGGGAGTGAGTTCGGTCCATGGCGTGGGTGGGAGCAGAGGAAGGTCGATCCATGGCATGGAGAAAGGGGCGATGAGCAAGGAAGAAGTAGAAGGCCCCCCTCTCATACTTGGCACGCGAGCAAGTCCGTCGAGGTGGAAGAAGCCCGCCATTTGATGACAGCGTTGACGGCCTTGGCGTGATGTTGTTCGCCGGTTGTGGGCGGATCTGGACACCGCCTGGTCGCTCGATCTCCCCCTTCACTTTTTTTATGAGAAGAGGGGAGGGGATGAAAGGGGGAGTGGTGGTGGGAGACGATGTCGCCGGTTCAGCTGGCTGTGGGGGCGAGGGCGGAGAAAGGGGAGTAGGTGACGCCGGTGAAGTCGATGGATCCGGAGAGGGAGGGAAGAGAGTGAGGGGAATGAGAGAGTGAGTGGTGAGGAGAGCGAGTGGATAGACTGTGGTTGTGCAGGAGAGGACAATAAGTCATATAGGAGGGGTATAATGGGAATATCATAAAAATAAAGCTTTATTTATACCTATTCACTATATATTCAGAGTATATCCTTAGTAGATATGCAACTTCAGTTTTAGCAAGTACTCCCTCCGTAAAGAAATATAAGAACATTTTGATCACTAAAGTAGTGATCTAAACACTCTTATATTTCTTTACAGAGGGAGTATTATTGTGCATGCGGGCTGTGTAATGGCTACTTTCTGATTTGGCTTCTCATGTTGCTAAATATTTGGGTATTTCTCTAACTTTTTTCCTCAAGTTCAAGAAATATAGAGCAATATATTTTTTATATAGAAGTCCTTATCATGACTGTTGGAAACTGCTTTAAGCTATAGAGTATATGGAAAGTTATGTTTTTTTCCATGTAGGAACCTTGCCATCATCAATGGTGGACAGACAAGGATTTGAGTCTGTATTCAAAATAAGAAGAAGTACCTTCCACTATGTCTATGGATTACTATATGTGCCATGTTTAGAAGACATGAGCAGCTGCATGTTTGCTGATGACAGGGTGCTGTCTTTACAAGATCGAGTAGCCCTTGCTCTGTTCGTGCTGAACTCTAGTGAGCCTCTGGAGACCATAGGATCCTCTGTTGGTGTGAACGAATCAACCACCTCGCTGGTAATTGATAGCTTTGTTGATCCTATGGCGGAGAAAGAAACAGTCCACGATTGGCAATACCGAAATTGGGAAGACCAAATCCAAGTTTCGCAAGATCCATGGCCTGCCAAATTGCTGCGGTATTGTACATACAGTTCACACCACACCGCAAGACGATGAGAGTGGTTACCGCTTTTTACTGCAAGCCATCGTTGGCCAAGATTTGAGGTTCATTAGTTGTCAAAGGCAATGGTCAGATAGCAGGATCGAGCCTAGTATTTTTTTTTTTTTGCACAAATCTAGACTCTTCCAGTTATGCAAGAAGGGAAAGTTGCTGAACGGCAACAAGCTCAAGGTGTCCACTGCTCTCCAAACCTGGCCCGGTCGCACCTGCTCGTCCCTGACCGCAGCATTCCCATCCCCTCCCCTTGACTCGCTCGAACCCAAGTCCATGGCGCCGGCGACTCCGGCAGGCGGCGGCGAGGGTGTCCACGGCGGCGGTGAGATGTCGTTCTGGCCTCCTAGCGGCACGGCTGGCGTCGACTCCAGCTCCGCGTACTCGACTGACGACGAGGAGTCGATGTTACTCACCATGGAGCAGCGGTTGCGGTTGGCGCAGCAGTGGGTGGCGAACGCTAGCAGCAGCCATGAGTTGACGCATGGACTTGGCGGCGTGCTGTAAGTACCCTTGTCCTCCTCCTCCTCCTCCTCTGATTTATCCAATTGGGGATTTTTAGGGTTTGTTCATCTTCTGCTTTATCCAGTTGGGAATTAGGTTTTGTCCAATTGAAGTGACTAGTATAGGACAATTACAATAACCTAGTAACGTAGTGTATTGCACTTTCAAATTAGTTCAATTATAGTAACAATTTGGGGTTATGGTTTTACTAAGTGAATTATTGAGGCCTTGTCTTTTTCCTTGATTTTGTTGTTGTGCTGAAATAGTAAAGTACATTGATTCATGTTCTAGCATCTGTAATAGTAATAGTAAATTTTAAACTTACATGTTACTTTAAATTTTTCTGTACTGTACTATTGCTCTCCAAATTAAGAGTTATGATAATGAATCAGCCAGGTTAAGTTGTTGCCTTAATGCTATTGCTTTTGCGTGCTCTTTTGTATCCATCTACATGTGCATCAGCAATGTGTACCAATCATATAAAATTGATCAGACATGGCACTATCAACTGTAAAATAAGAAACTGATCCATTTCTAGCAATTACAGCACAGATTACTTAGTGGAGTTCAACTGATTGTAGGAATACATTTCTAGCAATCACATCACATATTACTTAGTGGAGTTCAACTGATCACAATACATAGAGGAGTTCAGGTTCAAATGCATAGTTCATCCTTTTCTCACAAAAGGATGAATAGCATAACTACTACATACATACACAGCCATAGTTCACAATTAGTACAAGCATACAGTACACAACCATAGTTCCTACATGCTAGGTCATTACACAACCATCATTCCCAAAAGGTCAGCAATGCCACTAATCTCATTTCATCTTCTGCACTTCTCCAAGATGACCTGAATCCCCTTGAACTTCTCCTTCAGCTTCTCATTTACCATCATGAGCTCAGCATTCTGAAGCTCTAACTTGCAGTTCTCTTTAATATGCTTTTCCTTTCCCATAAGCAGATCAGCAACCTCAAGCTTCAACTCTAGCTTCTCTTGGGTGAGCTTCTCCTGACACTTTGTTAGCTCTTCATTCTTCAGCTCCAAATTCATCCTAGCTTCAATCAGCACTTGCTTCTCTTTCATATTGTTCAACTTCAAGTTCTGAATGACTGTTGATTGTGCTCTTGTCAGGTTAACCAGCAGTTCATACTTTTGAGTAAGCTTCTGGGTCTCTGCATCTTTCTTTGCCATCTCAGTTGCCATCTGTGCCTTCATATCAGCAATCAATTCTTTTCTGACCTCCTGCTGATATGTAATATTAGACTGCAGATAACTGAAAGCAATCACCCTTTCCTCTTGGAAATTCATAAGTTCATGCACGTCTTGCACTAACTTGTCATAGTTGTCCTCTAGCTTGTTCTTCTCTTCTGTCAGATTATGAATAGCTAAAGCACTTTCAAGATTATCATTGACCCTAGCACTTTTGGCATCTTCAACCATTGCCCACAGCTTCAATAATGCATTCTGCATTGTTGGGGGCCACTCTTGATCAACCCATTCAACAAAGCCACAATTGTTACCTTCCTGCAAAAACAACAACAACACCAAGTAATTACAGAAGAGAGTAAGAGAAAGATCACTTCAAAATCCAGTAAGCAAAAATAGCTACATTTAGCATGACAAGCAAGCTGTTCTTTAGCATCATTTAGCTAGCTGAAAATATGGTCATTCACTCCATTTTTAGCATTAGAAGCAAGCTGTTCTTTACCATCATGGAGCATGTTTACTGCAAAATCCAGTAAGCAACAATAGCTATATTTAGCATGAGAAGCAAGCTATTCTTTAGCATCATTTAGCTAGCTAAATATATGGTCAGTTACTCCATTTTTAGCATCAGAAACAACCATTTTTAAATAGATGGTCAGTTAAAAAAATGTTTATAGCAAGCTAAATATATGGTCATTTACTCCAGTTTTAAATCAACAAGCAAGCAAATAGTGGCTAATCCAACAAGCAAGCAAACGGTGGCACTATACTCATCTAATGCTAAATAAACTACTCTAGTAGCAATATCAACCTATAAGACTATGCCATTGTACTCCAGTTCAGTATGCCACTGACAAACTAAGAAAATAAACCAACTATGCCTGGAATTCATACCTGCTGTGCACACGCTAAAAACCTCTTGTCTGTGTCTGTTCCTTCAAAGGCAACAAGCCTCTCAGATGCCATGCCGTGCTTCTCACATGGGGTCATCAGATCCAGCTCAAGCCCCTTGTAGTCCGGATCTTCAAGGCTGAATGGGACCTGCAGAAGCTCGTACAAGGACAATGCCAAATCAAAACCCAGCTAAATCAACCAAATCAAGAAACCCCAAATCTGAAACCCTAAACCTAGCTCAACTGTACTGACCTGGTTAAGCCCGTCGGTGGATGAGGAAGAGTGCATGTAGGGGAGGCTAGACTGGTCGTCGCTGCTTTCATCCTCCAAAACCATGGTGTCGGCGGCGCGGTGCGGCGGCCGACAGTCGGGAAGAAAGCGGGCGCCGGTGACGAACGGAACGAGCGAGTCGAGGGAAGGGGAGGGGAATGGTGCGGTCGAGGAAGAGCGGGTGCGACCGGGCCAGGTTTGAAGAGCAGCGGCTCGTCCTAGTCAGCGCACGGGCACGCTCGGCCACACGCCGATTGGCCAGCGTGGCACCTGACAGGTGGGCCCGAGCTGCCGGATCGACCGTCAATACGTATAAATACGCGTTTAGCCTTATTTGCAAAAACCTGGAGCAATCGTGATACTGACATGCAAAAATTAGCAATCGTGGTACCAATCTGCATGTGATGCCCCAATTATGGTACTTCTGTGCAATTAACTCTGATAATGCAAAGTGGTTGCACCAAGGAACGTGGGAGCCGCACTAAGGGGCACGGGAGTTGGAAAATCTTGATAATGCAATCCTCGCGTGCTTGATGTTGCATAACATAGTGATAGACATGGGGAAGGTGATGGTGATGGTATACCATTGTATGAGGTGCCAAATTACAGCCAGCAAGTGCGCAAGTTAGCAGATGAGGATGCTGTCAGGACGAGGGATATACTAGCCAAGTACTGCTTAACCAGCATGTTATCAGAGTCTGGAGGTAGATCAACGCAAGAGACATGACGTACCTTCCTGCTCAGGGGGTAACTGAAGTGTGACAAGGAGCGCACACACGAGCAGCAGAGGAAGAAACACACCGATCCCCAACGCTTGACCTGGTACTGTTTTTCCTGTACATCTTCCACCCGATTTATGATAAACATAGCCAATACACCTATCTTCAATCAAGTTCATAGCAGGCCCACAATACAATATGGAAAGTGAAATGTACCCTGATACGTTAAAACCTTGATGTGAGCAGGAAGCAAAAGCTCTACGGCCGTGTAGGTCTGCGCCTCATCCTGCCGCTTGGCTACACGGGTCACATTCAGATGCCTGAAATGCTCTGCAAGCCCTCGCAGTAGTCCCAAAAGGGTGATTCGATGCCCGCCGCGACACGGATTAAGAGTCCCGACGGTTTTATTTTATTCGTGGTCATATATTTGGCCAAAGACAAGTGATGTGTATTTCATTATATATGTAATCGGTTGTAAACTTTTTTATGCGTTGGACAAAAAAATGAAAAACCGATGGCATCGCGACAGGGACGGCAGGGAACAATCATGTGATTTATGTTCTTGAGCTGATGTGATGAAGGCTGGCTTTAGGCTATCACTGGTGTATGTTTGTTTTGTAAGAGAGATGGAGTTCGTTTCTAGCTCTTCTGGGTACTTGGCAAGAGCTTTGGCTGGTGGTAGCTGGTGTTGGTGATATGATCCGCTGTTGCCCTGGTTATTATGATGGAGATTCTTTTTCTCTTTTTTTCTACGTAATGCCATCATGGCGGATTATATCGGAAGTGTGGAAACAGGGATACATCATCCGGAATTACATGAACCGGGGATCCACATTCCAGACATGTTTTGAAAATGCACCGGCGACATAAAAAGAGCACTCCTTGTATATCGCCGTTAGCTGGTCCGACTCGACCAAGGGCAAAGAGCTCCTTTGTTTAGGAAGAAAATTTCTTTTCGGCAAAAATATTTGGAATGACAAAAATGTCCGATTAGGCGTAACTTGTCATTGACGGCCAGTAGGTATTGTCTTTTCTGCAAAAATGTCCTCATATTGTACGATTTTTTCCATCTCTTTCAAGCTGGCCGTCAATACCTACTGGTCATATTTATCCAGTTAGCTCCCACGAAACAGACAGAGCCAGTCCAAGTCCATTTTGGCCCCGGGGCGATGTAAAACAATTATTTTTTATACCAAACATTTATACTTATTTGAATAAGTGTACCATATAACAATTTTAATTAATATTTTTTGTTACTTAGCCACATGACAATATTTCCAAATAATATTTATATTATTACTTGTTATACAATTGTAATGTACATCGCTGAAATATTTGATTATGCCAAATCTAAATTGTAAAAAATATACTTTTCTTTAAAAAAATCATTCGAATGAATTTCATAATATTGAATAAATTGTATATTGTATATACATATATTTGCATATCTATATGTGTGTTCATATATCTTTTTAATATCATTGAATGTCGTGGTAGAGGGTTTAGGGTTTAGGGTAGAGGTTACACGGCGTTTTATACCGACGGCGCCTAGCAACTGGTTCCTGCAGCACTAACGGCCATCACGCACGCACGCACTCAACGGCCAGCTACACCGGCCACGAACCATGCACACACGCACGACCCGGTCACTACTCCATCGTGGTGCTTATGCTCTAATATCGAGCCCAGCTAGGTAATAAATTTGGACTCACCAAGCCAACTAACGGACTGAATATGGCCCAGCTGACTGACCTGATCCACGCTCCTGTATCAATGCAGCTAACGGTTTATGCATGTCAAGATTACTACTAACATTTTCCCTCTTAATCTTGACTTGCCATCGCTGAAGTTGTCGCACCTCCCATCGTCGTCGTCGTCACGGACATCTCCACCTGATGCAACCACGTGCCCCGTGCACGCAACGACGTGCCGTGTGCCCGCCGTCGCCAGAGTTGATGCAGCTCGCGTCGTTGTCGTCGTCACGGCCATGACCTAGCCCATGGACCCGACCAGGCGCACCGTTCTCTGTCACGACTCCGGTAACACACGCCGAGCTCCTTCTCCGTCGGCGAACCACGCATGGCGTCCCTCTACGCCTCGCACGTTATGCGCGCACCCGATGCGCCCAACGAGCCTGACCGTACTAGTGCGTCCCGCACGTCCCGCACGCACCAGATGCACCTGATGAGCCCGACCGCATCAGACGCCATGGACTCACCGCGCGCCGCCTCTGCGTTCGCCATGGCAGCCGCAACGCCGCGCACCTCCACAAGCCGACACACGGCCCGGAGCTTCACCGCGCACCCGCCGACGAATGCCGCCACCGCCGGCACGCCTCTGGCAAGGGGACGACACCCAAGATGAACCAACTCGGATACCAATTTTTGGAACGAAGGATTGCCGGACAATCACAGAAACACAAGGAGATGAATTTTGCTAGGCGACAAACACCTGCGGCGACGGACGCCCGCTCCGGCGTCGAACACGGGGGCCCTTTTTTCTCTCTGTATTTCACCAACTCGGCTCACCCAGGACAAAGTGATTACATGGCGTTTAATACGCCAGGCGCCTAGCAACTGCTTCCTGCGGCAATAACGGCCACCACGCACACACGCACGCACTCAACGGCCAGCCACACCGGCCACGAACCATGCGCACACACACACGACCCGGCCACTACTCCATCGTGGTGCTTATCCTCTAATACCGAGCCCAGCTAGGTAACAAACTTGGACTCACCAAGCCAACTAACGGACTGTATATGGCCCGGCTGACTGACCGTGATCCACGCTCCTGTATCCATGCAGCTAACAGTTTATGCATGTCAAGATTACTACTAACATTTTCCCTCTTAATCTTAACTTGCCATCGCTGAAGTTGTCGCAGCTCCCATCGTCGTCGTCGTCACGCACATCTCCACCTGATGCAACCACGTGCCCTGTGCACGCAGCGACGTGCCGTGTGCCCGCCGTCGCTGGAGTTAATGCAACTCGCGTCGTTGCCGTCGTTACGGTCGTGACCTAGCCCGTGGACCCGACCAGGCGCACCGTGCTCTGCCACGACTCCGGCAACACACGCCGAGCTCCTTCTCCGTCGGCGAACCACGCCTGGCGTCCCTCTGCATCTCGCACGTTCTGCGCGCACCCGATGCGCCCAACGAGCCCGACCGTACTATTGCGTCCCGCACGTCCTGCACGCACCAGATGCGCCCGATGAGCCCGACAGCACCAGACGCCATGGACTCACCGCGCGCCGCCTCCGCGTCCGCCATGGCAGCCGCAGCGCCGCGCACCTCCACAAGCCGACACACGGCCCGGAGCTTCACCGCGCAGCTGCCGACGAACGCCGCCACCGCCGGCATGCCTCCGGCAAGGGAACGACACCAAAGATGAGCTCTGATACCAATTGTTGGAACCAAGGATTGCCGGACAATCATAGAAACACGAGGAGATGAATTTTGCCAGGCAACAAACACCCGCAGCGACGGACGCCCGCCCCGGCGTCGAACGCGGGCCCCCTTTTTCCTCTCTATTTCACTAACTCGGCTCACCCAGAACAAAGTGATTACATGGCATTTTATACCCATGGCGCCTAGCAACTGCTTCCTGGGGCACTAACGGCCATCACGCACGCACGCACGCACTCAACGGCCAGCTACACTGGCCGCGAACCATGCACACACGCACGACCCTGTCACTACTCCATTGTGGTGCTTATGCTCTAATATCGAGCCCAGCTAGGTAATAAACTTGGACTCACCAAGCGAACTAACGGACTGAATATGGCCCGGCTGACTGACCTGATCCACGCTCCTGTATCCATGCAGCTAACGGTTTATGCATGTCAAGATTACTACTAACATTATCCCTCTTAATCTTGACTTGCCATCGCTGAAGTTGTCGCACCTCCCATCATCGTCGTCGTCACGGACATCTCCACCTGATGCAACCACGTGCCCCGTGCACGCAGCGACGTGCCGCGTGCCCGCCGTCGCCGGAGTTGATGCAGCTCGCGTCGTTGCCATCGTCACGGCCGTGACCTAGCCCGTGGACCCGACCAGGTGCACCGTGCTCTGTCACGACTCTGGCAACACACGCCGAGCTCCTTCTCCGTCGGCGAACCACGCCTGACGTCCCTCTGCGCCTCGCACGTTCTACGCGCACCCGATGCGCCCAATGAGCCCGACCGTACCAATGCGTCCCGCACGTCCTGCACGCACCAGATGCGCCCGATGAGCCCAACCGCACCAGACGCCATGGACTCACCGCGCGCCGCCTCTGCGGCCGCCATGGTAGCCACAGTGCCGCGCACCTCCACAAGCCGACACACGGCCCGGAGCTTCACCGCGCAGCCGCCGACGAACGCCGCCACCGCCGGCACGCTTCCGACAAGGGGACGACACCCAATATGAACCAGTTCTGATACCAATTGTTGGAACCAAGGATTGCCGGACAATCACAGAAACACGAGGAGATGAATTTTGCCAGGCGACAAACACCCGCGGCGACGGACGCCCACCCCGGCGTCGAACGCGGGGGCCCTTTTTTCTCTCTGTATTTCACCAACTCGGCTCACCCAGGACAAAGTGATTACATGGCGTTTTATACGCCCGGCGCCTTGCAACTGCTTCCTGCGGCACTAACGGCCACCACGCACGCACGCACACACTCAACGACCAGCCACACCGGCCACGAACCATGCACACACACGACCCGGCCACTACTTCATCATGGTGCTTATCCTCTAATACTGAGCCCAGCTAGGTAACAAACTTGGACTCACCAAGCCAACTAACGGACTGAATATGTCCCGGCCGATTGAGTATGCATGCAGCTAACAATTTATGCATGGCAAGATTACTACTAACATTTTCCCTCCTAATCTTGACTTGCCATCGCCGAAGTTGTCGCAGCTCCCATTGTCGTCGTCGTCATGGACATCTCCGCCTGATGCCACCACGTACCCCCCGTGCATGCAACGACGTGCAGTGTGCCCTCCGTCGCCGGAGTTGATGCAGCTCGCGCCGTTGCCGTTGTCACGGCCGTGACACAGCCCGTGGACCCGACCTGGCGCACCGACGCCGGTCGCACCGTGCTCCGTCACCACTCCGGCGACACACGCCGAGCTCCTTCTCCGTCGGCGACACACGCCTGGTGTCCCTTTGCGCCCCGCACGTTCTGCGCACCCGACTCGCCCAACGAGCCCGACCGTACCAGTGCGTCCCGCACGTCCCGCATGCACCAGACGCGCCCGACGAGCCCGACCGCACTAGAAGCCATGGACTCACCGCGCGCTGCCTCCGCGTCTGCCATGGCAGCCGCATCGCCGCGCACCTCCACAAGCCGACACACGGCCCGAAGCTTCACCGCGCAGCTGGTGGCGAACGCCGCCACCGCCGGCACGCCTCCGGCAAGGGGACGCCACCCAAGATGAACCAACTCTGATACCAATTGTTGGAACCGAGGATTGCCGGACAATCACAGAAACACGAGGAGATGAATTTTGCCGGGCGACAAACACCAATGGCGACGGACACCCGCCCCGGCGACGAACGTGGGGCCCTTTTTCCTCTCTGTATTTCACCAACTCGGCTCACCCAGGACAAAGTGATTACATGGCGTTTTATACCCATGGCGCCTAGCAACTGCTTCCTGCGGAACTAACGGCCACCACGCACGCACGCACGCTCTCAACGGCCAGCCACACCGGCCACGAACCATGCACACACGCACGACCCGGTTACTACTCCATCGTGGTGCTTATCCTCTAATACCGAGCCCAGCTAGGTAACAAACTTGGACTCACCAAGCCAACTAACGGACTGAATATGGCCCGGCTGACTGACCGTGATCCACGCTCCTGTATGCATGCAGCTAACAGTTTATTCATGTCAAGATTACTACTAACAATGGAGAAGGCTGTCGACGATCGGCGAGTGGATCCATAGAAGGAGCGGAACATCAACGCGCAGCCACTTGGCGTCCTGGTGCCGCCGGGCAGACTCCACCATGACGTGATCTCGAGCTCCATAGAGATTAAGGACGGAAGGGAAGAAGGACTCCTCGCTCTCGATGACGGCGTCTCATGCTGTTCCCAGTACGTCAATGGATATTCACAGTACGTCCATGGCTCCATGCTGTTCGTACTGTTGTTGCGTATTCTAATTTTGCAGTGCCTCACCCGTTTCAGAGGAAGACAAGTCACCAACTCCCAGTGAGATCGCCCTGCCATTGAAACATTGCTGAAAACACCCAATCTCATTGTATATATAAAGTAGATGGACACATGTTTTTTTGATCATTTGTTGATTCCTTAATCTTGAATTTCTGATGCATGTGAATTTTGATGCTCTGCCACAGGTAATTTTGATGGACAGATGAAATCTTGAATTTCTGAAGATCTCTTTACTCTGTCAATTTTTTTTGTACAAAGCGATGCATGTGAACAAGGTGCTCTCCGTGCGGCAGCAGGGGAGGAGCTCAAGGAGGAGGCCAAGGTCAAGAAGGCGGAGGAGCACGTGTTTGAGAACGCTAGGGAGGCCTACATCGCCGCCGCAAGGACCGACCTCACCATGAAGTGGGAGGCTGGGACCGGCAGGCCAAGGTCACCGAGGTTGAGGCAATCAAGGCTGTCGCCATCCGCGGTGCCGAGCTATAGATGGAGGTAGAGATGAAGAACGCCCTCCGCCAGACCAAGAAGCTCAAGGCCGAGCAGCTCAGCAAGGCCACTGTACACTACGACACACAGGTTGGTTCTGCAATGCATTACTTTTATGATGAAAATATAATATTTTTATAAGCATGCATAAAAATATAGTAACAGGGACAACATAAAATAATCAAACTCTTGGCCTCTGCATTTTATATTTTCTAGATTGAAGAATCGAACACACTCTTCTACAGCCGGCAGAAGGCGGCGGAGATGGCACTGTATAAGGAGACGAAGGCGGTAGTGAGGTGATGCGGCCTAGCAGAAACACATGCAAGTCTCGATCTGGGAGGAAAGGGAGGGAGATAAGGTGAGGGTTAGCGGTGCAGCAAGCCAGACGAGGAGAGGGGTGAATAGATGACCTTGAGGAGGGGAGTGAGTTCGGTCCATGGCGTGGGTGGGAGCAGAGGAAGGTCGATCCATGGCGTGGAGAAAGGGGCGATGAGCAAGGAAGAAGTAGAAGGCCCCCCTCTCATACTTGGCACGCGAGCAAGTCCGTCGAGGTGGAAGAAGCCCGCCATTTGATGACAGCGTTGACGGCCTTGGCGTGATGTTGTTCGCCGGTTGTGGGCGGATCTGGACACCGCCTGGTCGCTCGATCTCCCCCTTCACTTTTTTTATGAGAAGAGGGGAGGGGATGAAAGGGGGAGTGGTGGTGGGAGACGATGTCGCCGGTTCAGCTGGCTGTGGGGGCGAGGGCGGAGAAAGGGGAGTGGGTGACGCCGGTGAAGTCGATGGATCCGGAGAGGGAGGGAAGAGAGTGAGGGGAACGAGAGAGTGAGTGGTGAGGAGAGCGAGTGGATAGACTGTGGTTGTGCGGGAGAGGACAATAAGTCATATAGGAGGGGTATAATGGGAATATCATAAAAATAAAGCTTTATTTATACCTATTCACTATATATTCAGAGTATATCCTTAGTAGATATGCAACTTCAGTTTTAGCAAGTACTCCCTCCATAAAGAAATATAAGAACATTTTGATCACTAAAGTAGTGATCTAAACACTCTTATATTTCTTTACAGAGGGAGTATTATTGTGCATGCGGGCTGTGTAATGGCTACTTTCTGATTTGGCTTCTCATGTTGCTAAATATTTTGGTATTTCTCTAACTTTTTTCCTCAAGTTCAAGAAATCTAGAGCAATATATTTTTTATATAGAAGTCCTTATCATGACTGTTGGAAACTGCTTTAAGCTATAGAGTATATGGAAAGTTATGTTTTTTTTTCCATGTAGGAACCTTGCCATCATCTATGGTGGACAGACAAGGATTTGAGTCTGTATTCAAAATAAGAAGAAGTACCTTCCACTATGTCTATGGATTACTATATGTGCCATGTTTAGAAGACATGAGCAGCTGCATGTTTGCTGATGACAGGGTGCAGTCTTTACAAGATCGAGTAGCCCTTGCTCTGTTCGTGCTGACTAGGACGAGCCACTGCTCTCCAAACCTGGCCCGGTCGCACCTGCTCGTCCCTGACCGCAGCATTCCCATCCCCTCCCCTTGACTCGCTCGAACCCAAGTCCATGGCGCCGGCGACTCCGGCAGGCGGCGGCGAGGGTGTCCACGGCGGCGGTGAGATGTCGTTCTGGCCTCCTAGCGGCACGGCTGGCGTCGACTCCAGCTCCGCGTACTCGACTGACGACGAGGAGTCGATGTTACTCACCATGGAGCAGCGGTTGCGGTTGGCGCAGCAGTGGGTGGCGAACGCTAGCAGCAGCCATGAGTTGACGCATGGACTTGGCGGCGTGCTGTAAGTACCCTTGTCCTCCTCCTCCTCCTCCTCTGATTTATCCAATTGGGGATTTTTAGGGTTTGTTCATCTTCTGCTTTATCCAGTTGGGAATTAGGTTTTGTCCAATTGAAGTGACTAGTATAGGACAATTACAATAACCTAGTAACGTAGTGTATTGCACTTTCAAATTAGTTCAATTACAGTAACAATTTGGGGTTATGGTTTTACTAAGTGAATTATTGAGGCCTTGTCTTTTTCCTTGATTTTGTTGTTGTGCTGAAATAGTAAAGTACATTGATTCATGTTCTAGCATCTGTAATAGTAATAGTAAATTTTAAACTTACATGTTACTTTAAATTTTTCTGTACTGTACTATTGCTCTCCAAATTAAGAGTTATGATAATGAATCAGCCAGGTTAAGTTGTTGCCTTAATGCTATTGCTTTTGCGTGCTCTTTTGTATCCATCTACATGTGCATCAGCAATGTGTACCAATCATATAAAATTGATCAGACATGGCACTATCAACTGTAAAATAAGAAACTGATCCATTTCTAGCAATTACAGCACAGATTACTTAGTGGAGTTCAACTGATTGTAGGAATACATTTCTAGCAATCACATCACATATTACTTAGTGGAGTTCAACTGATCACAATACATAGAGGAGTTCAGGTTCAAATGCATAGTTCATCCTTTTCTCACAAAAGGATGAATAGCATAACTACTACATACATACACAACCATAGTTCACAATTAGTACAAGCATACAGTACACAACCATAGTTCCTACATGCTAGGTCATTACACAACCATCATTCCCAAAAGGTCAGCAATGCCACTAATCTCATTTCATCTTCTTCACTTCTCCAAGATGACCTGAATCCCCTTGAACTTCTCCTTCAGCTTCTCATTTACCATCATGAGCTCAGCATTCTGAAGCTCTAACTTGCAGTTCTCTTTAATATGCTTTTCCTTTCCCTTAAGCAGATCAGCAACCTCAAGCTTCAACTCTAGCTTCTCTTGGGTGAGCTTCTCCTGACACTTTGTTAGCTCTTCATTCTTCAGCTCCAAATTCATCCTAGCTTCAATCAGCACTTGCTTCTCTTTCATATTGTTCAACTTCAAGTTCTGAATGACTGTTGATTGTGCTCTTGTCAGGTTAACCAGCAGTTCATACTTTTGAGTAAGCTTCTGGGTCTCTGCATCTTTCTTTGCCATCTCAGTTGCCATCTGTGCCTTCATATCAGCAATCAATTCTTTTCTGACCTCCTACTAATATGTAATATTAGACTGCAGATAACTGAAAGCAATCACCCTTTCCTCCTGGAAATTCATAAGTTCATGCACGTCTTGCACTAACTTGTCATAGTTGTCCTCTAGCTTGTTCTTCTCTTCTGTCAGATTATGAATAGCTAAAGCACTTTCAAGATTATCATTGACCCTAGCACTTTTGGCATCTTCAACCATTGCCCACAGCTTCAATAATGCATTCTGCATTGTTGGGGGCCACTCTTGATCAACCCATTCAACAAAGCCACAATTGTTACCTTCCTGCAAAAACAACAACAACACCATCATGGAGCAAGATCACTTCAAAATCCAGTAAGCAAAAATAGCTACATTTAGCGTGACAAGCAAGCTGTTCTTTAGCATCATTTAGCTAGCTGAAAATATGGTCATTCACTCCATTTTTAGCATTAGAAGCAAGCTGTTCTTTACCATCATGGAGCATGTTTACTGCAAAATCCAGTAAGCAACAATAGCTATATTTAGCATGAGAAGCAAGCTATTCTTTAGCATCATTTAGCTAGCTAAATATATGGTCAGTTACTCCATTTTTAGCATCAGAAACAACCATTTTTAAATAGATGGTCAGTTAAAAAAATGTTTACAGCAAGCTAAATATATGGTCATTTACTCCAGTTTTAAATCAACAAGCAAGCAAATAGTGGCTAATCCAACAAGCAAGCAAACGGTGGCACTATACTCATCTAATGCTAAATAAACTACTCTAGTAGCAATATCAACCTATAAGACTATGCCATTGTACTCCAGTTCAGTATGCCACTGACAAACTAAGAAAATAAACCAACTATGCCTGGAATTCATACCTGCTATGCACACGCTAAAAACCTCCTGCCTGTGTCTGTTCCTTCAAAGGCAACAAGCCTCTCAGATGCAATGCCGTGCTTCTCACATGGGGTCATCAGATTCAGCTCAAGCCCCTTGTAGTCCGGATCTTCAAGGCTGAATGGGACTTGCAGAAGCTCGTACAAGGACAATGACCAAATCAAAACCCAGCTAAATCAACCAAATCAAGAAACCCCAAATCTGAAACCCTAAACCTAGCTCAACTGTACTGACCTGGTTAAGCCCGTCGGTGGAGGAGGAAGAGTGCATGTAGGGGAGGCTAGACTGGTCGTCGTTGCTTTCATCCTCCAAAACCATGGTGTCGGCGGCGCGGTGCGGCGGCCGACAGTCGGGAAGAAAGCGGGCGCCGGTGACGAACGGAACGAGCGAGTCGAGGGAAGGGGAGGGGAATGGTGCGGTCGGGGAAGAGCGGGTGCGACCGGGCCAGGTTTGAAGAGCAGCGGCTCGTCCTAGTCAGCGCACGGGCACGCTCGGCCACACGCCGATTGGCCAGCGTGGCACCTGACAGGTGGGCCCGAGCTGCCTGATCGACCGTCAATACGTATAAATACGCGTTTAGCCTTATTTGCAAAAACCTGGAGCAATCGTGGTACTGACATGCAAAAATTAGCAATCGTGGTACCAATCTGCATGTGATGCCCCAATTATGGTACTTCTGTGCAATTAACTCTGATAATGCAAAGTGGTTGTACCAAGGAACGTGGGAGCCGCACTAAGGGGCACGGGAGCTGGAAAATCTTGATAATGCAATCCTCGCGTGCTTGATGTTGCATAACATAGTGATAGACATGGGGAAGGTGATGGTGATGGTATACCATTGTATGAGGTACCAAATTACAGCCAGCAAGTGCGCAAGTTAGCAGATGAGGATGCTGTCAGGACGAGGGATATACTAGCCAAGTACTGCTTAACCAGCATGTTATCAGAGTCTGGAGGTAGATCAACGCAAGAGACATGACGTACCTTCCTGCTCAGGGGGTAACTGAAGTGTGACAAGGAGCGCACACACGAGCAGCAGAGGAAGAAACACACCGATCCCCAACGCTTGACCTGGTACTGTTTTTCCTGTACATCTTCCACCCGATTTATGATAAACATAGCCAATACACCTATCTTCAATCAAGTTCATAGCAGGCCCCACAATACAATATGGAAAGTGAAATGTACCCTGATACGTTAAAACCTTGATGTGAGCAGGAAGCAAAAGCTCTACGGCCGTGTAGGTCTGCGCCTCATCCTGCCGCTTGGCTACACGGGTCACATTCAGATGCCTGAAATGCTCTGCAAGCCCTCGCAGTAGTCCCAAAAGGGTGATTTGATGCCCGCCGCGACACGGATTAAGAGTCCCGACGGTTTTATTTTATTCGTGGTCATATATTTGGCCAAAGACAAGTGATGTGTATTTCATTATATATGTAATCGGTGATAAACTTTTTTATGCGTTGGACAAAAAATGAAAAACCGATGGCATCGCGACAGGGACGGCAGGGAACAATCATGTGATTTATGTTCTTGAGCTGATGTGATGAAGGTTGGCTTTAGGCTATCACTGGTGTATGTTTGTTTTGTAAGAGAGATGGGGTTCGTTTCTAGCTCTTCTGGGTACTTGGCAAGAGCTTTGGCTGGTGGTAGCTGGTGTTGGTGATATGATCCGCTGTTGCCCCGGTTATTATGATGGAGATTCTTTTTCTCTTTTTTTCTACGTAATGCCATCATGACGGATTATATCGGAAGTGTGGAAACAGGGATACATCATCCGGAATTACATGAACCGGGGATCCACATTCCAGACATGTTTTGAAAATGCACCGGCGACATAAAAAGAGCACTCCTTGTATATCGCCGTTGGCTGGTCCGACTCGACCAAGGGCAAAGAGCTCCTTTGTTTGGGAAGAAAATTTCTTTTCTGCAAAAATATTTGGAATGACAAAAATGTCCGATTAGGCGTAACTTGTCATTGACGGCCAGTAGGTATTGTCTTTTCTGCAAAAATGTCCCCATATTGTACGATTTTTTCCATCTTTTTCAAGCTGGCCGTCAATACCTACTGGTCATATTTATCCAGTTAGCTCCCACGAAACAGACAGAGCCAGTCCAAGTCCATTTTGGCCCCGGGGCGATGTAAAACAATTATTTTTTATACCAAACATTTATACTTATTTGAATAAGTGTACCATATAACAATTTTAATTAATATTTTTTCTTACTTAGCCACATGACAATATTTCCAAATAATATTTATATTATTACTTGTTATACAATTGTAATGTACATCGCTGAAATATTTGATTATGCCAAATCTAAATTGTAAAAAATATACTTTTCTTTAAAAAAATCATTCGAATTAATTTCATAATATTGAATAAATTGTATATTGTATATACATATATTTGCATATCTATATGTGTGTTCATATATCTTTTAATATCATTGAATGTCGCGGTAGAGGGTTTAGGGTTTAGGGTAGAGATTCCTAAATCTTAAATATTTTAGTAGCGGTTTCTACTGTATATTAGGCGACCATATTCGTAGAAACAATTATTTTTATACCAAACATTTATAACAAATTTAATTAATATATTTTTTATTACTTAGACACATGACAATATTTACAAGTAATACTTATATTATTTGTTGTTATACAATTGTAATGTACATCATTGAAATATTTGATTTTGCCAAATTTGAATTGTACAAGGTAATAAAAAAATATCTTTCTTGTTAAAAATTCATTCAAATTAATGTCATAATATTGCATAAATTGTATAGTGTATATTCCCCGTCCCAAAATAAGTGTCTCAACCTTAGTACAACTTTGTAATAGCAGACAGTTATTTTGGGACGGAGGTACATATATTTATATATTTGTGTGTGTGTATGTGTGTGTGTTTTCATATATCTCTTAATGTCACTGAATGTCGCCACAAAGATTTTTAAATCATAAATATTTAAGTAGTGGTTTCTACTGTATATTAGGCAATCATATTCGTAGAAACTTCTAGTGCATATCAAATGTGAGATGCAAGTTGGGTCCATCATGTAACCGACGTTCCCCATCACGTGTCTGTGTCAAACTCTAGATCAATGTTAGGCACTTAACCGACGTTGGAGAGGGGAGCGGAGGAGGAGGAGGTGGTTAGACAATCATTGAGGGGAATCGATTTGTGGGAGAAGTAGAGGGCTTCGGTGGTCGTTGGAGAGGTGGCCGGTTTCGAGGTGGGCTGGGTCGTTTAGTTCATGTTCTGCTCCCACATAGCTCGCATCTTGGATGTGTTGCATCTTCTCCCTGCTCCGCCCCGGCGGCCCGCTGGATAAGCCATCTATCCTTGCTTTCCTCTTTGTCTAGCCTGCGTAGGGCGATTAGCATGGTGATACGTCCATTTTGCATCATGTTTTATGTCGATATTTATAGCATTATGGACTGTTATTTCACTTTATGATACAATTTTGATGTATTTTCTCTCTTATTTTGCAAGTTTCACATAAAGAGGGAGATTGTTGGCAGCTGGAATTTTGGACCGGAAAGGGCTATATGGGGGGGGGGGGCATATTTCTGAACCTCTCCAAATGAGCTGAACATTGACAGAGAATTATTTTGGAATATATTAAAATTATTGGCGAAAGAAGTACTAGAGGGGGACCCACCAGGCAACCACAAGCCTAAGGGGCATGCCCCTGGTGCTTGTGGTGATCCTAATAGGCCTCCGGGGCCCATCTTCTGGTATATTGATAACCCACAAGTATAGGGGATCGCAACAGTTTTGGAGGGTAGAGTATTCAACCCAAATTTATTGATTCAACACAAGGGGAGCCAAAGAATATTTACGAGTATTAGCAGTTGATTGTCAATTCAACCACACCCGAATGACTTAATATCTGCAGCAAAGTGTTTAGTAGCAAAGTAGTATAGAAATAACGGTAATAGTGGTAACAATAACAGTAGCAGTTTTGTAGCAATTGTAATAGTGGCAATGGCAAAGTAACTTAGGAAAGATCAATATGTGAAAAGCTCGTAGGCATTGGATCAGTGATGGATAATTAAGTCGGATGACATTCATCATGATCATGCAACAGTTATAATCTAGGGCGACACTAAATTAGCTCCAATTCATTAATATAATGTAGGCATGTATTCCATATATAGTCATACACGCTTATGGAAAAGAACTTGCATGACATCTTTTGTCCCACCCTCCCGTGGCAGCGAGGTCCATAATGAAACTAAGAGATATTAAGGCCTCCTTTTAATAGAGAACCGAAACAAAGCATTAGTACTCAATGAATACATGAACTCCTCAAACTACGGTAATCACCAGAAAGAATCCCAATTATTGTCACCTTGGGGTATGCGGATCCTAGATCGTAATAGGTGTCTACAACTTGCAAGGTCGGATCAAGAACAAAAATATATTCATGAAAACATAATAGGTTTAGATCTAAAATCATGGCACTTGGGCCCTATTGACAAGCATTAAGCATATCAAAGTCATAGGAACATTAATCTCAAAACATAGTGGATACTAGGGACCAATCCCTAACAAAACTGACCCGATTACATGATAAATCTCATCCAACCCATCACCATCGAGCAAGCCTACAAAGAAATTACTCACTCCTGGTGGTGAGCATCATGAAATTGCCGATGGAGGAAGGTGTTGGTGATGATGATGGCGACAAATCCCCCTCTCCAGAGCCCGAATGGACCCCAGATCTACCCTCCCGATGAAGAACAGGAGGTGGCGGCTGCTCCATATCGTAAAACGCGATGAACTCTTCTCCTTGATTTCTTTCTCTTTGGATTTGAATATATAGCGTTGGAATAAGGGTTGGAGGAGTTCCATGGGGCCCACAAGCCTAGGAGGCGCGCCCAGGGGGTAGGGCGCACCCCAGGGCTTGTGACCTCTGGGTGGCCCCCTCTGGATAATTCTTGCGCTAGTATTTTTTAATAATTCCAAGAATATTCTCCGTAAATTTCAAGGTCAATCCGAGAACTTCTATTTCTGCACAAAAATAACACCATGGCAATTTTGCTGAAAACAACGTCAGTCCGGGTTAGTTCCATTCAAATCATGCAAATTAGAGTCCAAAACAAGGGCAAAAGAGTTTGAAAAAGTAGATATGATGGAGATGTATGAACTCCCCCAAGCTTAACCCATTGCTTGTCTTCAAGCAATTTAGTTGACAAACTGAAAGTGACAAAGAAAAACTTTTACAAACTCTGTTTGATCTTGTTGTTGTGAATATGTCTAACTGATGTTTAGGTTTTCAACAAATATTATGAACTAACCATATTCACAATAACATTTAGGTCTCACATTTACTCATATCAATGACATAATCAACTAGCGAGCAATAATAGTAAATCTCGAATGACAACACTTTTTTCAAAGCAATCATGATATAGTATGATAAGGTGGTATCTCGCTAGCCCTTTCTAAGACCGCAAAACATGAATGCAGAGCACCTCTAAAGACCAAGGACCGACTAGACATTATAATTCATGGCAAAAGAGATTCAGTCATAGTCAAACTCAATATCAATTAATAACAATGCATATGAATGACAGTAGTGCTCTCTAACGGGTGCTTTTTATAAGAGTATGATGACTCAACAATAGAAGTAAATAGATAGGCCGTTCACAGAGGGAGGCATGGATTTGTAAAGGTGCCAGAGCTCGAAGCTTTTAAAACAGAGATGAATATAATTTTGAGCGGTATGCTTTCATTGCCAACATAACAAGCAGGAGTTCTCACTATCTTCCATGCTAGATACATTATAGGCGGTTCCCAAACAGAATGGTAAAGTTTTTACTCCATCTCCACCAACAATCACACTCCACGGCTAGCCGAATCCACGGGTACGATCCATACCAACAATAGTCCTGGGGGAGTTTGTTTTATGATTATATTTTGATTTGATTTTGAGCATGGAATTGGGCATCCCAATTACCAGCCACTTTCTCATGGATGACAAGTGAGTAAACACGTATCGTGAGAATAACCCACCTAGCATGGAAGATATGACAGCGCCCAGTCACTACATGAGCGATTCGGGCATACAAAATAGATTATCATTTGAAGCTTTAGAGTTTGGCACATGCAAATTTACTTGGAACGACAGGTAAATACCGCATATAGGTAGGTATGTTGGACTCATATGGTACAACATTGGGTTTAAGGAAGTGGATGCACAAGCAGTATTCCCGCTTAGTACAAGTGAAGGCTAGCAAAAGATTGAGGAGCGACCAACTAGAGAGTGACAACGGTCATAAATATGCATTGAGATTAACCAACACTGAGTGCAAGCATGAGTAGGATATAAATCACAATGAACATAAATATCGTGGAGTCTATGCTGATTTTGTTTCAACTACATGCATGAACATGTGCCAAAGCAAGCCACTTGAATCATTCAAAGGAGGATACCATCCTATCATACTACATCATAACCATTTTAAAATACATGTTGACACTCAAGACAAACCATTATACACTCCTAACTAATTAAGCATGGCATGAGTAATTATAATCTCTAATTGTCATTGCAAACATGTTTCGTTCATAACAAGCCGAATCAGGAACGATGAGCTAATCATATTTATAAAAATAAAATAGGTCGAGTTCATACCAGCTTTTCTCCATCACAATCAATTCATCATATATCATCATTATTGCCTTTCACTTGCATGACCGACTGATGTGAATAATAATAAGGGTGCAAGTGCATTGGACTAAGCTGGAATCTGCAAACATTTATTCAAAGGAGAAGACAAGATATTATGGGCTCTCTGTTAGATGAACAATAATGCATATAAGGGCCACTCAACATGTTCATCGTGGTCTTCTCCATATGACCCAAAGAAAAGAAAAGAATTTCAAAGAAACAGACTAAAATATTTTTGGAGTTTTTGTTTTTCTGAAGAAAATAAAACAAGAATGAGAAAAACTGTTTACATGGGAAAGCTCCCAACAAGCAAAAGAAGAACAAGAAATCTTTTTGGATTTCTTTTAATACTACAACTAATTAAACTAGAAGGAAACTAAAACTATTTTTTTTGGATTTTCTCATAGTTTTTCAAACACATAAGAAGAAAGCAAGAAAAAGAAATAAACTAGCATGGATGATACAATGAAAAAGTATGAACATCGACAAATGGAATAAGTGTGTGAGCATGAATGTAATGTCGGTGAGAAATACGTACTCCCCCAAGTTTAGGCTTTTGTCCTAAGTTGGTATAGGGCCACTGCTCGAAATAATCCTCTTCCGATACTCCTGGGGGTCCTGAGGGTTCCACTGGTTGGCGCGCTCCTGTGGCTCCCACTGATAAATAGGCTCTAGATACGGATGTGGTGATAGTGCTGGCTCAGGGATGGGGGATCGCGTCCGCTCCCAATACGCATAAATGCCCTCGGACATAATAGTGTACCTTCCTGAATGAATATCAAACAAACAAGGTGCAGGCAAAGTAATAAATTTGACAAGTACCCTGGCTGAATACTAAGTTATAGATGAGCCGCTTGTCATCGTCTTTGGTAATAAAATCATGTGCTACCATACTAGAATAGTCTAAGTACTTAGTGGGTAACAACATTTCATCCTTATTATCATGCCTAATGGGTATATCAAAATGTTTAGCCAAGCGGGAATCATAGATTCCTCCGAAAATAGGACCCCTCGAACGGTTTAAGCTCAACCTTTGAGCAACCATAGCGCCCAAACTAAAAGTTCTATCCGAATGTAAGGCATGGCGTAAAATGGCAAGGTCAGGAGCACTAAGTCCTCCACTCTCCCCATGACCAATTAAACATCTCCCATCAAATAATGAATAATAGCATAAAACAGGAAAACGTAAACTAGCCACTCTCGTTTTGACACCCCTCTCTCTTTGCCCATAGTAGTTTCAGCAATAAAGTCCTCCACATCTCTTGGACGTGGTTCACTGAGATTGCCCTCATAAGGTAATTTGCAGACATCACAAAAGTCATAAAGTGTCATTTGCTTAGGCACATTTCTACCTCTTGAGCATGCGTTGGTTTTCCCTTGAAGAGGAAAGGGTGATGCAGCAAAGTAGCATAAGTATTTCCCTCAGTTTTTGAGAACCAATGTATCAATCCAGTAGGAGGCTACACGCAAATCCCTCATACCTACACCAACAAATAAGAACCTTGCAACCAACGCGATAAAGGGGTTGTCAATCCCTTCACGGCCACTTGCAAAAGTGAGATCTGATACAGATAATAAGATAAATATTTTTGTTATTTTTATGATATAGATTGGAAAGTGAAGATTGCAAAATGAAATAGACCGAAAACTTATATGATGGAAAATAGACCCAGGGGGCATAGGTTTCACTAGTGGCTTCTCTCAAGATAGCATAAGTATTACGGTGGGTGAACAAATTACTGTCAAGCAATTGATAGAAAAGTACGTAATTATGAAAATATCTAATCATGATCATGTATATAGGCATCACGTCCGTGACAAGTATATCGAAACGATTCTAAATCTACTACTATTACTCCACACATCGACCGCTATCCAGCATGCATCTAGAGTATTAAGTTCATAAGAACAGAGTAACACATTAGGCAAGATGACATGATGTAGAGGGATAAACTCAAGCAATATGATATAAACCCCATCTTTTTATCCTCGATGGCAACAATACAATATGTGTCTTGCTTCCTGAGGGAGTCCTGGATTAGGGGGTGTCCGGATGGCCGGACTATGACCTTTGGCCGGACTCCCGGACTATGAAGATACAAGATTGAAGACTTCGTCCCGTGTCCGGATAGGGACTTTCCTTACCGTGGAAGGCAAGCTTGGCGATACGATATGAAGATCTCCTCCCATTGTAACCAACTCTGTGTAACCCTAGCCCTCTCCGGTGTCTATATAAACCGGAGAGTTTTAGTCCGTAGGACGAACAACAATCATACCATAGGCTAGATTCTAGGGTTTAGCCTCTCTGATCTCGTGGTAGATCAACTCTTGTACTACCCATATCATCAATATCAATCAAGCAGGAGTAGGGTTTTCCCTCCACCGAGAGGGCCCGAACCTGGGTAAAAACATTGTGTCCCTTGTCTCCTGTTACCATCCGTCTAGACGCACAGTTCGGGACCCCCTACCCGAGATCCGCCGGTTTTGACACCGACATTGGTGCTTTCATTGAGAGTTCCTCTGTGTCATCACCTTTAGGCCCGATGGCTTCTTCGATCGTCAACCACGACGCAGTCCAGGGTGAGACTTTTCTCCCCAGACAGATCTTCGTATTCGGCGGCTTCGCACTACGGGCCAACTCGCTTGGCCATCTGGAGCAGATCGGAAGCTATGCCCCTGTCCATCAGGTCAGGTTTGGAAGCTTAAACTACACGGCCGACATCCGCGGGGACTTGATCTTCGACGGATTCGAGCCACGGCCGAGCGCGCCGCACTATCATGATGGGCATGATCTAGCTCTGCCGCCGGACAGCACCCAGAGTGCCGCTCAGGTGTCCGCTCTGACCATTAGCTTGGAGCCGACTACGCTAATCGGGGACGGACGGTTGGACGCCGCCCCAGGAGCCGCAATCTCTACGGCTATAGAGCCGAACACCGGTTTAGTCTTTTGCGAGGCCAGTGACTCCGAGGTGACGGACTCCTGTCTGGACTCCGAACCTTCCGCACCCCTTCCGATCGAACCCAATTGGGCTCCGATCATGGAGTTCACGGTCGCGGACGTCTTTCAGCACTCGCCTTTCGGCGATATCCTGAATTCCTTAAAGTCTCTCTCTTTGTCAGGAGAGCCCTGGCCGGACTATGGTCAGCAGGGTTGGGATGCGGACGACGAAGAAATTCGAAACCCACCCACCACCCACTTTGTAGCCACTGTCGATGATATAACCGACATGCTCGACTTCGACTCCGAAGACATCGACGGTATGGACGCCAATGAAGGAGACAACCAAGAACCAGCACCTATAGGGCACTGGAAGGCCACCTCGTCATACGACATATACATGGTGGACACCCCCAAAGCAGGGGATGGCAATGAAAAAACGGAGGACGACCCCTCCAAGAAGCAACCCAAGCGCCGACGTCAGCGGCGCCGCTCTAAATCCCGCCAAAGCAAAAACGGCGAGTCCGGCACCGAAGACGTCAACACCCCGGACAGTGCCGAAGACAACCCCCTCCAGCAGAATTCAGCGCAGGAGGACGAAGGAGCCAGCCCTCATGAGAGAGCAGCAGACAGGGAGGTCAAGGACGACAATTATATGCCTCCCTCTGAAGACGAGGCAAACCTCGACGATGACGAATTCGTCGTGCCAGAGGATCCCGTCGAACAAGAACGTTTCAAGCGCAGGCTTATGGCCACGGCGAGCAGCCTCAAGAAAAAACAGCAGCAGCTTAGAGCTGACCAAGATCTGCTAGCCGACAGATGGACTGAAGTCCTGGCGGCCGAAGAGTATAAACTTGAGCACCCCTCCAAGAGTTACCCAAAGCGCAGGCTACTACCCCAACTAGAGGAGGAAGCAACTAAACCTACATCACCAGCGTACGATGCGCCCGATCGGCCACCCCGTGGCCACGACAGAGAGGCCTTTCGGCCCTCAACCCAAGCCGCACCCCGGTGCCGCTCTAAAAATACCAGAGCACAGGGAAACGCAACAGACCTGCGAGACATATTGGAGGATAAGGCAAGGCAAACAATATCGATCTACGGATTGCGTGGGCGCCCCACATCACGGGATGATAACCGTCATGCCGGATATGATAAATACGACCAGGCCAAATACAACAGACAAAGCTCATCCGCGCTACGTCGTGATATAGCCCAGTACAGGGGCGCCGCACACCCACTATGCTTCACAGACGAAGTAATGGATCATCAAATCCCCGAGGGTTTTAAACCCGTAAACATCGAATCATACGATGGCACAACTGATCCCGCGGTATGGATCAAGGATTATCTCCTTCATATCCACATAGCCCGTGGTGATGATCTACACGCCATCAAATACCTCCCGCTTAAGGTTAAAGGACCAGCTCGACATTGGCTTAACAGCCTGCTTGCAGAGTCAATTAGTTGCTGGGAGGACCTGGAATCCGCATTCCTCGATAACTTTCAGGGCACTTATGTGCGACCACCAGACGCTGATGACCTAAGCCACATAATCCAGCAGCCAGAAGAATTGGCCAGACAATTCTGGACATGGTTCCTAACCAAGAAAAATCAAATAGTCGACTGTCCGGACGCCGAGGCCCTTGCAGCCTTCAGGCACAACATCCGAGACGAATGGCTTGCCCAACACCTAGGACAGGAAAAGCCGAAATCTATGGCAGCCCTCACGACACTCATGACTCACTTTTGCGCGGGCGAAGACAGCTGGCTAGCTCGTAGCAATAACATAACCGAGAGCCCTGGCAATTTGGATACCAAGGACAACAATGGCAGGTAACGTCGCAACAAGCACAAGCACCGCATTAATGGCGACAATACCGAGGATACGACAGTCAATGCCGGATTCAGAGGCTCTAAACCCGGTGAGCGGAAGAAGCCATTCAAAAGAAACCCTCCGGGCCCATCCAGTTTAGATTGGATACTCGATCGCTCGTGCCAGATTCACGGCACGCCCGAACAACCAGCCAACCACACCAACAGGGATTGTTGGATGTTCAAGCAGGCAGGCAAGTTAAGTGCCAAAACTAGAGACAAGGGGCTGCGTAGCGATGACGAGGAGGAGCCCCGGCCGCCGAACAACAGAGGACAGAAGGGCTTCCCCCCGCAAGTGCGGACGGTGAACATGATATACGCAACCCACATCCCCAAAAGGGAGCGGAAGCGTGCCCTCAAGGACGTCTATGCGTTGGAGCCAGTCGCCCCAAAGTTCAACCCATGGTCCTCCTGCCCGATCACTTTTGATCGATGGGACCACCCCACTAGCATCCGTCACGGCGGATTCGCCGCATTGGTCCTAGACCCAATCATTGACGGATTTCACCTCACTAGAGTCCTCATGGATGGCGGCAGCAGCCTGAACCTGCTTTATCAGGATACAGTGCGAAAAATGGGCAATAGAGCCGTCAAGGATTAAACCCACAAAGACAACCTTTAAAGGCGTCATACCAGGTGTAGAAGCCAGCTGTACAGGCTCAGTTACACTCGAAGTGGTCTTCGGATCCCCGGATAATTTCCGAAGCGAAGAGTTAATCTTCGACATAGTCCCGTTCCGAAGTGGTTATCACGCCTTGCTCGGACGAACCGCATTTGCAAAATTTAATGCGGTGCCGCACTACGCATATCTCAAGCTCAAGATGCTAGGTCCTCGCGGAGTCATTACGGTAAATGGAAACACCGAACGCTCTCTCCGAACGGAGGAGCACACAGCGGCCCTGGCGGCGGAAGTACAGAGCAGCCTCTCAAGGCAACTCCCCAATCCGGGTGTTAAATGTCCGGACAACGTCAGGCGCGCCCGAAGCAACCTCCAACAAAGCCGGCTGGCACGTTCCGAGCAAGCATAGCAGTGCGGCCCCAACCCCAGCCCTCGCCAGATGGTGATATCGGTACCACGCATACATAATTACGCTTTGAAAATACCATGGGCATAAGGGGAGGGGCACAACTACGGCACGCCCAGAATGCGGCTCAACCGCACTTAGGGGATCCCTACTCTGCCGTTTCCTTTTCTTTTTATATACTTTCAGGACCCAACTATTCGGAAGGCCTGTCCGGCAATACACTCGCCGAACACACGATGCAACAGCCAGGGAGAGAACAAGCCGCGTCGAATGTCCAGGTGGTCTCTGTAATGAGCTAAATACCCATTTTACTTAAATTCACGCAGCTTTCCCCTGGAGGGGGACATGTCAAATAATCCCATCCCTTGCTTATCGCACTATTTGTATCGTTCTGCTTTCATAGCAGCTCTTTTTAATAAACAATACATAGCTCTTATCTATTATTGTATTCATCTATTTTTATACAAATATGTTTAGTCATGACATTATGCAACCGTACACTTTGGTATGGCCAATACACCAGGGGCTTAAGCACCCCATAATATGGTGTGAGAATACCGAACACTCTCATGAGTGCGGCACCCCGAACTTATAGCACTATATGCATCGGCTCCGAATCATGTCTTTGGTCTATAGTTGGGTTTGCCCGGCTCCCGTGTTTTGGTACCTTACGTTCCGCATTGTTGGCTAAGGTAGCGGTGGGAGAACTACTGCGATTGTGTCCCAGTTGAGCTGGGTTAACACCTCAGTAGAGAAAGCTAAAACTGACCATCATGATAGTGCGAGAGACCGGTCGCTGTTCGCGAGGTTTTTAGAGTCCCTAAAGACTTATGCCGCTTCGAGCGAGGAGCCGGATTGATCTGGCCTAGGCATGGATAGCGCCCCGAACTCGGTCTTTCGAATACTAGGGGCTTTGCCGAAATTTAAAATTATAGAATTCTATGGCTAAGTGAGAGTTATAAAGCATTATAAGTCCGATGGCCTTGTTCGTTGTGCTGAGCGCCTCCCTAGATGGACCCAAGAATGGGAACAAGAGCGCTCAGGTTTATCCCGAACACCCTAGCACCCGTGGCACGGGGGTAGAAGCCGACGACTTGCATCTCTCAGATTTAATAAACGGCCGCACAGAAGGTAATATTATAAATTAACAAGCGTTGCTTAACGCACATGAACAAAGTTTTCAGCGTACAGGACAACAAATGCGAGTCTACTCAAAAATTACATCTTTGGAGCACTCATCCGCTATAAGGCGGGCACCCTTCAGGACGCCCTTATAATACATCTCGGGCGTGCGATACTCCTTACCCCCGTGGTGGCGCGTCCGTCAAAAGCTTCTCCGCGTCCAGCTTGCCCCAATGCACTTTAGCATGGGCAAGGGCCCGACGGGCACCTTCAATATAGACAGAGCGCTTGATGACTTCAATCCATGGACACGCGTCCACCAGCCGCCGCACCAGACCAAAGTAGCTCCCAGGCACGGCCTCTCCAGGCCACAACCGAACTATGAGGCCCTTCATGGCCTGTTCAGCCACCTTGTGGAGCTCGACCAGCTTCTTCAGCTGGTCGCTCAGGGGCACCGGATGTTCGGCCTCAGCATACTGAGACTAGAACACCTTTTCCGTCGAGCTCCCCTCCTCGGCTTGGTAGAACGCGGCAGCATCAGACACACTACAGGGCAGATCGGCGAACGCTCCTGGAGAGCTCCGGATCCGGGTAAGTAGCAGATAATTTACTTTTATATTCTTGCTTTGCATAAAGAATGCCTTACCCGCCGCTATCTTCTTCATGGCCTCGATCTCCTGGAGGGCCTTCTGGGCTTCTGCCTTATCGGTTTTGGCACTCTTAAGAGCCAAGGCAAGCTCGGACTCTCGAGTCTTCGAGTCACGCTCCAAACTCTCGTGTTTTTCCACGAGAGCCTGGAGCTCTTGCTGCACCTCCGCCACCCGGGCCTCCTGCATCTCTCGCTCGGTGCGCTCCAAGGCTGCACTATTTTCGGCCTTGGACACCGCCTCCTTCAGGGTCGCCACCTCGGTCGTGGCCCCTGCAACATTAACATTGGTCCTATTATTATTTGCAACCAGGTATTTCTATATACACTTACATACGGTCTTACATACCGTCCTTGTCCTCGAGCTGCTTCTTGGCATGGACGAGCTCATTCTCGGACCGCTCGAGGCTCTCCTTCAATGCATTGACCTCCACAGTCAGCGCGGCAGAGGTTAGCAGCGCAGCTTGCATTCCCATATTGACACATTTATGTTAGACTCCTGCGTATATCTTTTTAGATCCTCAGCTCGGATTTTCATTCCGAACGCCGAACCGAGCATCAGGGGCTACTTTCTATGTGGTAAACATTTTTATATGTTTTGAATACATACCTCAAAGCCTGTTAACAAACTTGTACAGGCTTCTGTCAGCCTGCTCTTTGCGGACTGAACCTTTTGAATCACCGCAATCATAACAGTGCGGTGTTCCTCGTCGATGGAGGCGCCGTTAAGCACCTCCTGCAAATTGTCCGGCTCCTCTGGGTGGACGGAGGTCGCTGGTGTCGTAGGCTTGCCCTTCTTGTGAAGGCGCGGCCTGTCGGACTCTGGAACCGTTGATGGTTCCGGAGTAGTGTCCAGCCCGGGGCCGGACTTAGATCCCTCTGGGGCTTTACCCCCTTTGGGCCTGGAGTCCGAGAGGTCGCCTTGAGGCGCCTCCAGGACTACCTTCTCCTGGTTCAGTCCCCTTCGGGACTCCACCTCGGCGTCGTCCGCAGGGAGAGGGGAGGAGGCCTTCGGGAGTGAAGCGCTGTTCACATCCGACGAATTCAGGGAGCCGCTCGACGAATTGCCGAGCTGAGCTCTGGGCGGACTGCATGATTGAATTTGGCGTCAGAAAATGCCGAATAATAGAGGAGCGCCATAAGTTATTCGGGTATCCGGACACTTACGATTTTGCCAGGGGCTTGACCCTGGATGGCCATTCCTCCCCGCCGTCTTCGGCATCGAAAGTGTAGTCCCGCAGAAGGGTCTTCCCCTTCTTGGACCCTCCGGCCTCCCCAGTTGGGGCGGCCTTCCTTTTCTTTCCTCCCCCCGCTGGAGGGGGAGAGGCTTCTTCTTCTTCCTCCTCCTAGTCTTCAGAGGCGGAGGGGGCTTCGGGGCTGTCAGGCGATGAATCCGACACCACCAAGCGCCGGGAGCTCTTTCAAGTCCCCGTGGTCTTCTTCTTGGCCTTCTTCTCCGGCACCACATGAGGTGCCGGAACCAGCAGCTTGGTTAGACGAGCATCCGCTGGGTCTTCGGGCAAAGGAGCCAGACAGTTGAGCTGCCCGGACTTCTTCAGCCAGTCCTGTCAAAGGTAAGGGAGTTTAGATCCCGCATAGAGTCAAACTATGTGAAACAAAATACCCCAAAATGGGAAAATTAAGCTCACCGCACTGGCTTGGCGCTTGGCACAGAATCCGCGATCCTCGGTGACGGGAGGGGAGACCTCGGAGCTCTTGAATAGCACCTTCCAGCATCCTTGTGCTTTGTGTCGAAGAGTCGGGACAGAGTCTGGTGCTGGGCCTGGTTGAACTCCCACAAATTGAAAGCCCGTCATTGACACGGGAGAATCCGACGGAAGAGCATGACCTGGACCACGGTGACAAGTTTAACTTTCCTGCCAATCAGGTCCTTGATGCAGGTTTGAAGTTCGGTCACTTCTGCCGAATTACCCCATGACAGGCCCATCTCTTTCCAAGATGTGAGCCGCGTGGCGATGCCGGATCGGAATTCGGGGGCTGCTGCCCAATTAGGGTCACGCGGCTCGGTGATATAGAACCACCCCGATTGCCACCCTTTGATGGTCTCTACAAAGGCGCCCTCGAGCCATGGAACGTTGGCTATCTTGCCCACCATGGCGCCTCCGCACTCCGCTTCGCGTCCCCCCACGACCTTCGGCTTGACACTGAAAATCTTCAGCCATAGGCCAAAGTGGGGCTGGATGCGGAGGAAGGCCTCGCACACAACGATAAATGCCGAGATGTTGAGGATGAAGTTCGGGGCCAGATCGTAGAAGTCCAGGCCGTAGTAGAACATGAGCCCCCAGACGAACGGGTGAAGAGGAAAGCCCAGTCCGCGGAGGAAACAGGGAAGAAATACAACCCTCTCATGGGGCCTAGGGGTGGGGATGAGTTGCCCCTCATCTGGAAGTCGGTGTGCGATGTCGTCAGGCAAGTATCCGGCCTTCCTCAACTTTTTGACTTGCCCCTCCGTGATGGAGGAGGCCATCCATCTACCTCCCACTCCGGACATGATTGGAGAAGGTTGAGGCAGGAAGTGCGTACCTGGGCGTTGGAGCTCGAGTGCACTGGAAGGGATAGGCAAAGGAGGAAGAAGGCGTAAATGGAAAGGATAGAATCTTATCTCCTTATATGGGCGGCCGAAACTATGAGCCCCCACCGGCCTAATAAAACTCGCCTATCTCCCAAGCGCCGCGGTTAATGACGCGGTTGGGTTACCCACGCCCGTATTGATGAGAATCCCGGAATAAGGGGAAACGATCTTTGCTTTGACAGGACGTGCCAAGGAAACTGCCTCGCTAAACGCGCTGAGGTGGAACAGTAAAATGATTCAAGTAAAGACTTGGCCGTGGCGTGATGTCACGCTGCGAAATACATCAGGAGATTAGATTGGTGCGGATATTATTCTCTCTACGGTGTTATGTGGAACTTATTTTTGCAGAGCCGGACACTATCCTTGTGTTCAACATCTTCTATGAAGTATTCGGAGGAGGAGCCCGCCTTGCAATGCCGAAGACAATTTGCGTGCCGGACTCGTCATCATTGAAGCCAGGTTCAGGGGCTACTAAGGGAGTCCTGGATTAGGGGGTGTCCGGATGGCCGGACTATGACCTTTGGCCGGACTCCCGGACTATGAAGATACAAGATTGAAGACTTCGTCCCGTGTCCGGATAGGGACTTTCCTTGGCGTGGAAGGCAAGCTTGGCGTTACGATATGAAGATCTCCTCCCATTGTAACCGACTCTGTGTAACCCTAGCCCTCTCCGGTGTCTATATAAACCGGAGAGTTTTAGTCCGTAGGACGAACAACAATCATACCATAGGCTAGATTCTAGGGTTTAGCCTCTCTGATCTCGTGGTAGATCAACTCTTCTACTACCCATATCATCAATATCAATCAAGCAGGAGTAGGGTTTTACCTCCACCGAGAGGGCCCGAACCTGGGTAAAAACATCGTGTCCCTTGTCTCCTGTTACCATCCGCCTAGACGCACAGTTCGGGACCCCCTACCCGAGATCCGCCAGTTTTGACACCGCACTGCCCCTACTGTCACTGGGAAAGGACACCGCAAGATTGAACCCAAAGCTAAGCACTTCTTCCATTGCAAGAAAGATCAATCTAGTAGGCCAAACCAAACTGATAATTCGAAGAGACTTGCGAAGATAACAAATCATACATAAAAGAATTCAGAGGAGATTCAAATATTTTTCATAGATAATCTTGATCATAAACCCACAATTCATCGGATCTCGCCAAACACGCTGCAAAGACAATTACATCGAATAGATCTCCAAGAAGATCGAGGAGAACTTTGTATTGAGAATCAAAGAGAGAGAAGAAGCCATCTAGCTAATAACTATGGACCCGAAGGTCTGTGGTAAACTACTCACACTTCATCGGAGAGGCTATGGTGTTGATGTAGAAGCCCTCCATGATCGATTCCCCCTCCGGCGGAGTGCTGGAAAAGGCCCCAAGATGGGATCTCACGGGTACAGAAGGTTGCGGCAGTGGAAATAGGGTTTCGTGGTGCTCCTGGATGTTTTCAGGGTATATGAGTATATATAGGCGTAGGAAGATGGTCAGGGGAGCCACAAGGGGCCCATGAGGGTGGGGGGCGCGCCTACCCCTCTGGGTGCGCCCTCCTACCTCGTGGCCGCCTCGTTTCTTTCTTGACATCCACTCCAAGTCTCCTGGATTGTGTTTGTTCCAAAAATACCTCTTCCGAAGGTTTCATTCCATTTGATATTCCTTTTCTGTGAAACACTGAAATAGGCAAACAAATAACAATTTGGATTGGGCCTCCGGTTAGTAGGTTAGTCCCAAAAATGATATAAAAGTGTATAGTAAACCCGATTAAACATCAAAAACAGGTAATATAATAGCATGGAACAATCAAAAGTTATAGATACGTTGGAGATGTATCAAGCATCCCCAAACTTAATTCCTGCTCACCCTCGAGTAGGTAAATGATAAATATAGAATTTTTGATGTGGAATGCTACCTAGCATATTCTCAATGTAATTTTCTTTATTGTGGCATGAATGTTCAGATCCGAAAGATTCAAGACAAAAGTTTAATATTGACATAAAAATAATAATTCTTCAAGCATACTAACAAAGTAATCATGTCTTCTCAAAATAACATGGCCAAAGAAAGCTATCCCTACAAAATCATATAGTCTGGCTATGCTCTATCTTCATCAGACAAAGTATTTAATCATGCACAACCCCGATGACAAGCCAAGCAATTGTTTAATACTTTTGATGTTCTCAAACTTTTTTAATCTTCACGCAATACATGAGCATGAGCCATTGACATAGCACTATATGTGGAATAGAATGGTGGTTGTGGAGAAGACAAAAAGGAGGAGAAGATAGTCTCACATCAACTAGGTGTATATCAATGGGCTATGGAGATGCCCATTAATAGATATCAATGTGAGTGAGTAGGGATTGCCATGCAATGGATGCACTAGAGCTATAAGTGTATGAAAGGTCAAAAAGAAACTAAGTGGGTGTGCATCCAACTTGCTTGCTCACGAACACCCATGGCAATTTGAGGAAGCCCATCATTGGAATATACAAGCCAAGTTCTATAATGAAAAATTCCCACTAGTATATGAAAGTGACAACATAGGAGACTCTCTATCATGAAGATCATGGTGCTACTTTGAAGCACAAGTGTGGTAAAAGGATAGTAACATTGTCCCTTCTCTCTTTTTCTCTTTTTTTTTATTTGGGCTTCTTTGGCCTCTTTTACTTTTCATGAAGTCTGGAGTCTCATCCCAACTTGTGGGGGAATCATAGTCTCCATCAACCTTTCCTCACTGGGACCATGTTCTAATAATGAAGATCATCACACTTTTGTTTACTTACAACTCAAGAATTACAACTCGATACTTAGGACAAAATATTACTCTATGTGAATACCTCCGGCGGTGTACCGGAATATGCAATGAATCAAGAGTGACATGTATAAAAGAATTATGAATGGTGGCTTTGCCACAAATACGATGTCAACTACATGATCATGCAAAAGCAATATGACAATGGTGGAGCGTGTCATAATAAATGAAACGTTGGAAAGTTGCATGGCAATATATCTCGGAATGGCTATGGAAATGCCATAATAGGTAGGTATGGTGGCTGTTTTGAGGAAGGTATATGGTGGGTGTATGATACCGGTGAAAGTTGTGCGGCACAAGAGAGGCTAGCAATGGTGGAAGGGTGAGAGTGCGTATAATCCATGGACTCAACATTAGTCATAAAGAACTCACATACTTATTGCAAAAATTTATTAGTTATCTAAATGAAGTACTACGCGCATGGTCCTAGGGGGATAGATTAGTAGGAAAAGACCATCGCTCGTCCCCGACCGCCACTCATAAGGAAGACAATCAATAAATAAATCATGCTCAGACTTCATCACATAACGGTTCACCATACATGCATGCTACGGGAATCACAAACTTTAGAACAAGTATTTCTCAAATTCAGAACTACTCAACTAGCATGACTCTAATATTACCACCCTCATATCTCAAAACAATCATCAAGTATCAAACTTCTCATAGTATTCATTGCTCTTTATATGATAGTTTTTATTATACCTATCTTGGATGCCCATCATATTAGGACCAATTTTATAACCAAAGCAAATACCATGCTGTTTAAAAGACTCTCAAAATAATATAAGTGAAGCATGAGAGATCAATAATTTCTATAAAATAAAACCACCACAGTGCTCTAAAAAGATATAAGTGAAGTACTAGAGCAAAATTATCTAGCTCAAAAGATATAAGTGAAGCACATAGAGTATTTATTCTGATTCATGTGTGTCTCTCCAAAAGGTGTGTACAGCAAGGATGATTGTGGTAAACTAAAAAGCAAAGATCAAATCATACAAGACGCTCCAAGCAAAACACATATCATGTGGTGAATAAAAATATAGCATCAAGTAAAGTTACCGATGGACGAAGACGAAAGAGGGGATGCCTTCTGGGGCATCCCCAAGCTTAGGCTTTTGGTTGTCCTTGAACTTTACCTTGGGGTGCCTTGGGCATCCCCAAGCTTAGGCTCTTGCCACTCCTTATTCCATAATTCATCAAATCTTTACCCAAAACTTGAAAACTTCACAACACAAAACTCAACAGAAAATCTCATGAGCTCCGTTAGTACAAGAAAACAAACCACCACTTTTAGGTACTATAATGAACCCATTCTTTATTTATATTTGTGTTAAACCTACTGTATTCCAACTTCTCTATGGTTCATACCCCCTGAGGGAGTCCTGGATTAGGGGGTGTCCGGATGGCCAGACTATAACCTTTGGCCGGACTCCTGGACTATGATGATACAAGATTGAAGACTTCGTCCCGTGTCCGGATGGAACTTTCCTTGGCGTGGAAGGCAAGCTTGGCGATACGGATATGTAGATCTCCTCCCATTGTAACCAACTCTGTGTAACCCTAGCCCTCTCCGGTGTCTATATAAACCGGAGGGTTTTAGTCCGTAGGACGAAGAACAATCATACCATAGGCTAGCTTCTAGGGTTTAGCCTCTCTGATCTCATGGTAGATCTACTCTTGTACTACCCATATCATCAATATTAATCCAGCAGGAGTAGGGTTTTACCTCCATCGAGAGGGCCCGAACCTGGGTAAAAACATCATGTCCCTTGTCTCCTGTTACCATCCACCTAGACGCACAGTTCGGGACCCCCTACCCGAGATCCGTCGGTTTTGACACCGACATTGGTGCTTTCATTGAGAGTTCCTCTGTGTCATCACCTTTAGGCCCGATGGCTCCTCTGATCATCAACAACGATGCGGTCCAGGGTGAGACCTTTCTCCCCGGACAGATCACTGTATTCGGCATCTTTTCACTGCGGGCCAATTCGCTTGGTCATCTAGAGCAGATCGGAAGCTACGCCGCTGGCCATCAGGTCAGATTTGAAAGTTTGAACTACACGGCTGACATCCGCGGAGACTTGATCTTCGACGGGTTCGAGCCGCAGCTGAGCGCGCTGCACTGTCGCGATGGGCATGATCTAGCTCTGCCGCCAAACAGTGCCCAGGAGGCCACCCCAGTGTCCGCTCCAACCCTTAGCTCGGAGCCGACTGCGCCAATCGAGGACATGTGGCTAGACACCGCCTCGCGGGCTGCAATCCCTAAGGCGATCGAGCCGAACACCAGCCTTGTCCTTTGCGAAGCTCGTGACTCCAAGGTGCCGGACTCCTCTCCGGACTCCGAACCTTCCGCGCCCCTACCAATCGAACCCGACTGGGCGTGGATCATGGAGTTCGCCACCGCAGACATCTTTCAGCACTCACCCTTCAGCGACATTCTGAATTCACTAAAGTCTCTCTCTTTATTAGGAGAACCCTGGCCGGACTATGATCAGCCAGGTTGGGATGTGGATGACGAAGAAATTCAAAGCCCACCCACCACCCACTTCATGCCGCTGTCGATGATTTAACCGACATGCTCGACTTCGACTCCGAAGACATCGATGGTATGGATGACGATGTAGGAGACGAACAGGAACCAGCGCCCACGGGGCACTGGACAACCACCTCATCTCATGATGTATACATGGTGGACACACCTAAAAGAAATGACAATGAGGAACAAAGGGACGCAACGAGGGATCATTCCCTCGAAAAGCAGTCAAAGCGGCGGCGTAGGCGCCGCTCCAAGCCCGACCTCGCCAGAGACCCAGCCACAGAGCAGGTGAACCGACGGACGATGAACATGCCATTAGACAACCGTCCGAACAGGGCAACTTGGGTAAGCAATCCGAACAACCCGTCCCCGACAAAGATAATAGTCCGGACGACCTCACACCGGACAAGTTGCTGGAGTAGAAGAACCTCCACAAAAGGCTTGTCGCCACTACGCGTAGCCTAAGAAAGCAGAAGCAGAAGCTCAAAACAGCGGAAGATGCACTCAGAATTAGATGGAGAAAAGTACTCAATACCAAGGACAAATACGGTGACAGTAGCCGCACAAAATGCTATCCGAAGCGAAAGTTACTGTCGGAATTTGATGAGGAGGCCTTAGAGCCCCCGCAATCAAAAAATAAGGAAGCCACCCGGTCGGATAAACAACCCCATGGCCAACATAGAACGGCAAATGGCGCCGCACACAAGATGGCACGCGATCCACACGAGGATTCGCATCAGAAAGATGGCCCAGCCAGATCTATTTACAGGCCAAGAAAGCAAGCTCTAGAAAGCAATGCAACACAACAAGTATCCGGACACCACGACACACCCAAGTATAGGGGTGCCGCACACCCCCTATGTTTCACCGATGAGGTGTTGGACCATGAATTTATAGCGGGATTCAAGCCCGTAAACATAGAGGCATACGACGGAACAACAAACCATAGAGTCTGGATTGAGGATTATATCCTCTACATACACATGGCCAGAGGAGATGACCTCCACGCCATAAAATACTTACCCCTCAAGCTCAAAGGGCCAGCCCGGCATTGGCTTAAAAGCCTTCCCAAAAACACCATTGGAAGTTGGGAAGAGCTCGAGGATGCTTTTCGGGCAAATTTTCAAGGGACCTATGTCCGACCTCTGTACGCACACGATCTAAGTCATATAACTCAACAACCCGGAGAGTCAGCCCAGAAACTCTGGAACAAATTTCTTCCTAAAAAGAACCAGATAGTCGATTGTCCGGACGTCGAAGCCTTAGCAGCTTTCAAACACAGCGTTCGAGACGAATGGCTCACCAGAAACCTCGGCCAAGAAAAGCCAAGAATAATGGCCGCATTAACAAGCCTCATGACCCGCTTTTGTGCAGGAGAGGATAGCTGGTTGGTAAGAAGCAGTACCAGCGACCAAAGTACATCCGAAGTTAGAGATGGAAACGGGAAACCGCGACGTAGCAAGGACCAGCGCCGGACTAAGGGAAACAACCCGAAGAGCACGGCAGTCAACGCCGGATTGAAAAGCTCTCGGCAGAATCAGAAAAAGCTGCCCCCCAACGATAGCATGGACGAGCTATCCAACCTAAATAAAATCTTGGACAAAATATGCCAAATCCACAGTACTCTCGGGAGACCTGCAAACCATACCCACAGAGATTGTTGGGTCTTCAAGCAATCCGGCAAACTCAACGCCGAACACAAGGGGCTCGACATACCAAGCGAAGACGATGATGAACCCCACAAGCAAAGCACCGGAGAACAAAAGAAGTTCCCACAAGAAGTCAAAACAGTAAACTCACTTCACGTGACAAAGGGGAAACAGAGCGCGACGTCCATAGATATACGCGCCATACGGCCTGTCCTAGAGGAGTCCCGCCACTGGTTTTTAAAACCAATCACCTTCGACCGTTAGGATTACTCTAGAAGTATCTGGAACGCAGGCTGGACTGCCTTGATATTAGATCCGATAATTGACGGACTCCACTTTACACATGTCCTAATGGACGGCGGCAGTGGTCTAAACCTGCTTTATTAGGACACAATCCGCAAAATGGGGATAAACCCAACAAAAATTCGCCATGGCAACACTTCCTTTTGAGGGGTAACGCCAGGCCGAGATACCCATTGTACGGGTTCTCTCCTATTAGAAGTTATGTTCGGCTCTCCCGACAACTTCCGCCGCGAAAAGTTAACCTTCCACATCGCCCCATTTACAAGTAGCTATCAAGCACTACTGGGACGCGAAGCTTTCGCCCGCTTTAACGCAATACCGCATTATGCATCCCTTACACTCAAAATGCCCGGTCCGCGAGGCATCATCTCATTAAAGGGAAATATCGAGTGTTCCTCAAGCGCGGAAGGCTGTGCGGCTGCCTTGACAGCCACACACTAAACCGGCTTCACCAATCAAAGCACCTAAACAGGTCGTTCAGACCCCGGACATGGCTAGACGAGTCCGGCGTAAACACACAAGGGCTTACTAGCTGCATACCCCCGTACAAGGGGCTCTACGCGTGTACAACAAGAGACAATAAAGCTCAATTCTACCCATTTTCTGAATTATACTTTGTTTATTTCATATAACATAGATTTTTGCATGATCTTTTTCAACTAAGTTCCTCTCTTTTACAGATGAACGCTACACCCGTCCAGGATACAGCACAACGGAGACACAGGCGCAGACATGCAGTAGGGACCCATTCCAAGGATTATTTTCAGATTAAGACCCTGCGTAAACCTTTTTTACTGTCTCTTGTTGATACACATCCCGCGACTTCTTGTTATAACCAAGGAGGGAGCTGGCGTCTTGGCATGTGGCCACGTCAGACTGTTGCGCATACCTGGACACCAGGGGCTTCTTACCAAGGGCGTTGTTTAGCCCGTTTTTCATAAAGACCGAATACCTTAGGGAGTGTTCGGCGTCGCGAGTTTGGCCTTATATGCATTAGCTCCGAATCATGTCTTTGGTCAAATGTTGGGTTTGCCCAGCTCCTGTGTTTTGCTGCCTTACGTTCCGCTCTACCGGCTAATGCGGTACCAGGAGAACTACTGCGATTGTGCCCCGGTTCAGCCAGGCGAGCACCTCGGTAGAGAAAGTCGAAAACTGACTGTCATGATACAGCAAGAGACTGGTCAACCATTCGATGACCCGCCGGAATCTTTAGGATTCCTCCACATTAACGAAGGGCCGTTTCCCAGCCAGGCACACACGCGCCCCGAATTCGGGTGAGCGCGGTGCCCCTAGGGGCTATGTAGTAGCCCCACTGTCAAACTCCTATGGCTAAGTGAAAGTGATAAAGCATTATACTCCGGTTTCCTAGTTCGCTGCGCTATCACCTCCTTTATAGGACCAAGACGTTGGATCAAGTGTGAAGATGCGCCTTCTGCGAACACCCCCGCATTATATGCGTGGGGGCTGAAGCTGAAGACTGCCATCTTCCAGGTTATATACACATATACATTAACGGCCGCACGGGAGGTATTCTAATTCTTGAAAGCACAAGTATAAAAAGCTTTTTATTCCATCGAAACATTGTTTTACGATAATGCATGTTATTCGAGCATAACATCCTTCTAGCACTGCGTCTCTATTAAACGAGCGCCCTGCAGAACTTCCTGAAAATAGTGCTCGGCAGGTACCCGGATTTCGTTCGAATCTTGGGATGCAACAACACTGGCCTTCATCTCCACCCATTATGTCTTGACACGGGCAAGAGCCATCTACGCACCCTCTATGCACGTTGACCTCTTCATTGCATTAATATGCGGCACCGCACCGAGGAACTGCTGCACCAAGCTAAAATAACTCTTCGGCTCAGGCCTTTTCGGCCACAGATGACTCACGACATACTTCATGGAGAGTCCGGATAACCTATTCAGCTCCGCCCATGCGGCCAAACGATCGGTTAATGGAAGGGGGCGCTCTGGATTGTGGAACTGCGACCAAAAAAGCTTTTCCACTTCATGGTCCTGCTGATCACGGAAGTGTTCGGCCGCATCCGCGGCACTCGCTGCCAAGTCCAAATAATTATTCGCCACAATCCACTGCCAGTCTAACGGAGCATATTTAGGATCCCCGAATTTCATCCGCAGCATAAAGGGCTTTCCAGCCGTGATCTTTCCGGCCTGACGTAGCTCCTCCTTCATAGCTCTCATCGCAGAGCGAGTATCCTTGGCTTCGGTAGTGACCTTCTCTAGGTCCTTCTGTGCTCCCCGATCTTCTTTTTCAAGAAGCTTGCAGCGGTCGGCAGCATTCTTCAACTATATAGCCATTTCGGCCATTTCCTTCTTGCTTTGGCAATGAGCAGCCTGTTCGGCTTTCAGCTCTTCAGTCGCCTTTAAGGCAGCCACATCGCTTTTCCTGGCCTGCTCCTTGGCTCGGGCAAGTTGTGCCCGAAGGTTCTCCATGGCAGCGGCACCATCTGCATCAAGCACATATGTTGTAAGGTACGGGCATCAAGCTCCTCTTACCAGGTGTCTTCGGAGAAATTACATACCTTGTGCCTCGTCAAGCCGCTTGTTGACAAGCGCGATGTTGGCATCTGCCACGTCAAGTTGCCGCTTTATCTTGGCAAATTCATCAGTCCGGCCAGCCACCGGACACTTCGCCACCTACATAGGAAAGGCACAATATTATACCTGGGATTATGATCCTCGGTGCGCCGTCATTTTTTGACAACGCACCGAGTCTCAGGGGCTACTATCTATACAGGGCGCATCTTATATATGCGGATCTGCCAAAAGGTACATCGTTTCATGTACCTCAAAACCTGTCAGTAAACTCCTGACGGCTTCGTACAATCCGCTCTTCGCGGATGAAATCCTTCCAATCACCGTATCCATTAACATACGGTGTTCTTCTGAGATAGACGCCCGCCCGAGCAGATCCTTCAGCTCCTCCGACTGTGCACCGGATGGTGCCAGATTCGTCTGATGGCCTTTTTCGAAGGCCGAAGATGGAGGGCCTTGGGGGGCCATACGACTGCCTTCCGGCCCTGTCGGATTCGGAGAAACCCTCCGTGATGACACCTCAGGGTCGCCCGCCTCGCAAGGCGGTACAGCAGGGGGAGGTGTCCCGCTCTCCATCATCTCTGGACAAAGGTCCCCTAAAGACGAGCTCTGCTGTGAAGGGCTGAGGTCTGAACTACAAGGTAAACTTTCGGTTATCTTCCTCAGAAATAGAATAGGGATCTCTCTCATTTTAAAAACTCCCTTATTTACTTATGGCTCGGTGGAAGGCTGATCCCCTTGGGAGCATAATGCGACCGAGGCATCCTCCGGTGCCGGACCCTCCGACGAAGATTTGTTCCCCCGCTTTGGGACCATGGTCTCCGGGTCTTCAGAGGCGGTCCTCTTCTTCCCCTGGTTATAGGAATTCTTGGTTCCTCCTTTCCTGACAGCCTCCTTCGGGGAGGCAGTAGCTTCCTTGTTCCCCTCCCCGCCTTCTTCCAAAGGCGCAACTTCCAGCATCCTGGTTAACACGGTATTCGGCATAGTCTCGGGGAGGGGGGCCGTACACCGGATTAGCTTTGCTTTCACTATCCACTCCTGTTTAAGGGACAACTCTTTTAAGGGCAATTTTATAATGAATATATGGATAGCGTGTCCGGGTACAGGGCTACCTACATGAGTATCCATGCGGTTGCAGCTCAGACCTGCGTCCTCGGACGAGTCCGGACACATTGCTTGTGATTCGAAGAATAATTTGTACACTCCATGGGCGTCACACCCACAAAATGTTGGAGGGCTCGTGGTCCTTCCGGATTAAACTCCCACAGGCGGAGGGGGCAACGTTTGCAGGGCATGATGCGGCGAATCAACATAACCTGCATCGCTACAGCCAGATTGATATCTCTTTCTAGGAGGTCTCGAACGTGGCCCTGCAACAAGGGCACGTCTTTGGACGACCCCCACTTAAGCCCTTTGTTAACCCATGACGCTAGTTGTGGTGGGGGGCCCGAGTGAAAGGCAGGTGGCGCCACCCATTTGGTGCCCCTGGGAGCTGTGATATAAAACCACTCTCGTTGCCATAAGCTGAATTCCTCTTGAAAATAGCCCTTGGGCCATGGAGCGTCAGCATTCTTGCTTATAACAGCGCCTCCGCACTCTGCGTGTAGCCCCTCGATCATCTTCGGCCCTACTTTGAAGGTCTTGAGCCACAAACCAAAGTGAGGAGTAATACAGAGGAAGGCCTCGCACACGACAATGAACGATGAGATATGGAGGATGGACTCCGGAGCTAAGTCGTGAAATTCTAGCCCATAATAGAACATGAGCCCCCTCACGAAGGGGTCCATCGGGAAGCCTAGCCCCCGAAGAAAGTGAGACACGAATACCATGCTCTCACCAGGCTTGGGAGTGGGAATAACCTGCCCTTGAGCAGGAAGCCTGTGCGAGATTTTGCCGATTAGATACCTGGCATCTCTTAGCTTTAGCATGTCTTCTTCCGTAATGGAGGAAGGCATCCACCGGCCTTGGAGGTCGGAGCCGGACATCGTTGGAGGTTCGAAGCGCCTGAATCTGGAGCTTTGGGTGTTGGAACTCAAGGTGAGAGGCGGATTTGATTGAGATTGAAAGAAAGGAGTCGAGCCTTGGTCTCTTTATAAAGAGGTTGAATACCAAGAGCCCTCCCCGTGACCGTTTGGGACTCGTCTTCGATCGAGGAAACATACCAACGGGCATGTTTGGGTTACCCACGCCCGTATTGATGAGAATCCCGGAATAAGGGGACAAGACGTGCCAAGGAAACCGCCTCGCTAAACGTGCTGAGGTGGGGTAGTGAAACGATTCGAATAAAGGCTTGGCTGTGGCGTGGTGTCACGCTATAGAATATGTCAGCAGATTAGATTTGTGCAAATGTTATTCTCTCTATGATGGTATGTGGAACTTATTTTGCAGAGCCGGACACTATCCTCGTGTTCAAAATCTTCTATGAAGTATTTGGAGGAGGAACCCGCCTTGCAATGCCGAAGGCAATCTGCGCGCCAGACTCGTCGTCATTGAAGCCTAGTTCAGGGGCTACTGAGGGAGTCCTGGATTAGGGGGTGTCCGGATGGCCGGACTATAACCTTTGGTCGGACTCCTGGACTATGAAGATACAAGATTGAAGACTTCGTCCCGTGTCCGGATGGAACTTTCCTTGGCGTGGAAGGCAAGATTGGCGATACGGATATGTAGATCTCCTCCCATTGTAACCGACTCTGTGTAACCCTAGCCTTCTCCAGTGTCTATATAAACCGGAGGGTTTTAGTCTGTAGGACGAAGAACAATCATACCATAGGCTAGCTTCTAGGGTTTAGCCTCTCTGATCTCGTGGTAGATCTACTCTTGTACTACCCATATCATCAATATTAATCCAACAGGAGTAGGGTTTTACCTCCATCGAGAGGGCCCGAACCTGGGTAAAAACATCGTGTCCCTTGTCTCTTGTTACCATCCGCCTAGACGCACATTTCGGGACCCCCTACCCGAGATCCACCGGTTTTGACACTGACACCCCCCGATACTAGCCATATATTCATCAAAATAAGCAAACGACACACGAAAAACAGAATGTGTCAAAAACAGAACAGTTTGTAGCAATCTGTAACTTTCGAATACTTATGGAATCTAAAAAATTCTACCAAATTAGGAAGTTCTAGGTAATTTTTCTATTAATCTTCTGCAAGAAGAATCAACTGAAAAGCACGTTTTTGTGATTTATTAAAATTATTCTTGTGCGTGCAAAAGTTTCTATTTTTCAGCAAGATCAAGTTAACTATCATCGTAGGTTATACTAAAGGTTTTACTTGGCACAAACACTAATTAAAACATAAAACTACATTTAACCAGATGCTAGATGAATTATTTATTACTAAACAGGAACAAAAAGCAAGGAACAAAAATAAAATTGGGTTGCCTCCCAACAAGCGCTATCGTTTATCACCCCTAGCTAGGCATAAAAGCGAGAATAGATCTAAGTATTGCCATATGTGGTATTTGTCTTTTTAATGGAGTTATGCTCAGATCCGGGAGGTTCCTTGCATTTTCGTTCATGCTCGGAGATCTTTAGATCTAGAGGATCCAACCACTTATTGCAAAGTATAATCAATGTATTCATGTTGTTGAGATGCCCACCAACATTTTTAAGAGTTCAAAAGATTTTTGCAATTCACATAATTTCTCTAAGATTTGGGTTCCTTCTTGAGTAAGGGGTGATCCCTTTTGTGGGGGAAGTACTCATACTATCCCCTCTATAATTTCATAAGCAAGACTAGGATCAATTTCAATAAAATTCCCTTTGGCGGAAAAATCAAGGAGTTGTCTATGGGATATGGTTAGCCCAACATAAAAATTGTGAAGTAAAATCTTGAAATCTCCCTCTATAGTGAAACTATGATAGGATTCTAACATCCTATACCAAGAATCTTTTAAGTTTTCTTCTTGTCTTTGTTTGAAGTGGAGGACTTCAAAATCGGGAGACAAAGGAAGGACGAAAGCGCTAGCCATGACGACGAACGACGACACAATAAGCAAGCGAAAAAAGCGAACGGGAAAGAGAGGGCGAATAAAATGGAAAGGGTGAAGTGGGGGAGAGGAAAATGAGAGGCAAATGGCAAATAATGTAATGCGAGGGATAAGGGTTTGTGATGGGTACTTGGTATGTCTTGACTTGTGCATAGACTCCCCGGCAACGTCGCGAGAAATCCTTCTTGCTACCTCTTGAGCATGCGTTGGTTTTCCCTTGAAGAGGAAAGGGTGATGCAGCAAAGTAGCGTAAGTATTTCCCTCAGTTTTTGAGAACCAAGGTATCTATCAAGTAGGAGGCTACCCACAAATCCCTCGTGCCTACACAAACAAATAAGAACCTTGCAACCAGCGCAATAAAGGGGTTGTCAATCCCTTCACGACCACTTGCAAAGGTGAGATCTGATATAGCTAATAAGATAAATATTTTTGGTATTTTTATGATATAGATTGGAAAGTAAAGATTGCAAAATAAAATAGATCGGAAACTTATATGATGGAAAATAGACCCAGGGGCCATAGGTTTCACTAGTGGCTTCTCCCAAGATAGCATAAGTATTACGGTGAGTGAACAAATTACTGTCGAAGAATTGATAGAAAAGTGCATAATTATGAGAATATCTAGGCATGATAATGTATATAGGCATCTACTATTATTACTCCCCACATTGACCGCTATCCAGCATGCATCTAGAGTATTAAGTTCATAAGAACAGAGTAACGCATTAGGCAAGATGACATGATGTAGAGGGATAAACTCAAGCAATATGATATAAACCCCATCTTTTTATCCTCGATGGCAACAATACAATACATGCCTTGCTGCCCCTGCTGTCATTGGGAAAGGACACCGCAAGATTGTACACAAAGCTAAGCACTTCTCCCATTGCAAGAAAGATCAATCTAGCTAGTAGGCCAAACCAAACTGATAATTCGAAGAGACTTGCAAAGATAACAAATCATACATAAAAGAATTCAGAGGATATTCAAATATTGTTCATAGATAATCTTGATCATAAACCCACAATTCATCGAATATCGAAAAACACACCACAAAAAGAATTACAACGAATAGATCTCCAAGAAGATCGAGGAGAACTTTGTATTGAGAATCAAAGAGAGAGAAGAAGCCATCTAGCTAATAACTATGGACCGGAAGGTCGGCGGTAAACTACTCACACTACATCCGAGAGGCTATGGTGTTGATGTAGAAGCCCTCTGTGATCGATTCCCCCTCCGACAGAGTGCCGGAAAAGGCCCCAAGATGGGATCTCACGGGTACAGAATGTTGCAGTGGTGGAAATAGGGTTTCGTTGTGCTCCTAGATGTTTTCAGGGTATATGAGTATATATAGGCGAAGGAAGTTCATCAGGGAAGCCACGAGGGGCCCACGAGGGTGGGGGGCGCACCTACCCCCCTAGGCGCGCCCTCCTGTCTCGTGGCTGCCTCGTTTCTTTCTTGACGTCCACTCCAAGTCTCCTGGATTGGGTTTGTTCCAAAAATAACTCTCCCGAAGGTTTCATTCCATTTGGACTCCGTTTGATATTCCTTTTCTGCGAAACACTGAAATAGGCAAAAAAACAACAATTTGGATTGGGCCTCCGGTTAGTAGGTTAGTCCCAAAAATGATATAAAAGTGTATAGTAAAGCCCATTAAACATCCAAAACAGGTAATATAATAGCATGGAACAATCAAAAATTATAGATACGTTGGAGACGTATCACACATCATATAAGTGAAATTCTACCATAGGAGGTCTATTCCTACTTCAGCTTGTTCAACACTTCGTTCCCTGAAAACACAACCAGCACAACTATCTAGGTGGTCCCTAGAAGCATCGCTTAGTCCATTATAAAAGATATCAAGTATTTCATTTTTCTTGAGAGGATGGTCAGGCAAAGAATTAAGTAATTGGAGAAGCCTCCCCCAAGCTTGTGGGAGACTCTCTTCTTCAATTTGCACAAAATTAAATATTTCCTGTAAGGCAGTTTGTTTCTTATGAGCAGGAAAATATTTTTCAGAGAAGTAATATATCATATCCCGGGGACTATGCACACAACCAGGAGCAAGGGAATTAAACCATAACTTGGCATCACCCTTTAATGAGAAAGGAAACAACTTAAGAATATAGTAGTAGAAATTCATGTTGTGTATCATCCGTAGCTGTGTATTCCCTATCGTTGCAAGTCTAAGTTCTACTAAATAGTAAATACAAGCCCTCTTTGTTATCCATGCTATGACATTTCATTGCTTGATGTCATTGATTCCATGGCATAGATGTTTACTTGCTTGCATGTGTAGTATGCTTTATCCTTGTGCTTATATGTCACATATCATGATAGTACGGTGTGATAATTCCTTACTCGATATTTAGGTTAGTCGTTATCAATCAACTTTTGTGGTAGTTATGAGTTGAATTTTATTGGTACCCAAGTGTGTAGCTCGTGTCATGATCATCCCCTTGTTTAGCATTATACCTTGTTTCTCTTACTATTTCATTTGTGGTACCTAAGCCTAGACATCACATCGTGATAGTGATTTATCATGTTTTGCTATGTTCCATGTGCTATAGTTGATGACTCAGTTCATTTTTTGCTTCTTATAGATGATTGCCCTTGCCACATGTTAGCATTATGAGTGCTTGGCACATGTTGTGTTAGCTCATCCCATGATTATGATAGTTTACCTTTCAATAGTTGAGTTGTGTCTTTCTCATATGCTTAGTGTGCATAGTTTGATCCATTAATTAAGCATGAAGTCGTAATCCTATTACTAGTGGTTACTTGAGTATTAGTTGTTCTTTAATAGTAAGACCATATCCTACTTTAGTATTTTCTCATGATGACTCGTAAGTGTGATGCTTGTGTTATTAGTGTTGGGGAACGTAGTAATTGCAAAAAATTTCCTACACACACGCAAGATCATGGTGATGGTATAGCAACTAGAGGGGAGAGTATTCGTCCACGTACCCTCGTAGACCGTAAGCGGAAGCGTTAGCACAACGCGGTTGATGTAGTCGTACGTCTTCACGATCCGACCGATCCAAGCACCGAATGTACGGCACCTCCGAGTTCAGCACACGTTTAGCTCGATGACGATATCCGGGCTCCGATCCAGCAAAGCTCCGAAGATGAGTTCCGTCAGCACGACGGCGTGGTGAAGATGATGATGTTCTATCGGCGCAGGGCTTCGCCTAAACTCCGCGATGATATGACCGAGGTGGAATATGGTGGAAGGGGGCACCGCACACGGCTAAGGAACGATCCGTAGATCAACTTGTGTGTCTATGGGGTGCCCTCTGCCCCCGTATATAAAGGAGCCAGGGGGGAGGAGGCGGCCGACCAAGGAGGGCGCGCCAAGTGGGGAGTCCTACTCCCACCGGGAGTAGGACTCCCTTCTTTCCTAGTTGGAATAGGAGAAGGGGGGAAAGAGGAGGAAGAGGGGAAGGAAAGGGGGGGCGCCGCCCCCCTTCCCTTGTCCTATTTGGACTAGGAAGGGGAGGGGCGCGTGGCCCCCTCCTTCCTCCTTCCCTCTTCTCCCTCGAGGCCCATGTAGGCCCAATAACCCCCCGGGGGGTTCCGGTAACCTCCCGGTACTCCGGTAAAATGCCGATTTCACCCGGAATGATTCCGATGTCCAAATATAGGCTTCCAATATATCGATCTTTATGTCTCGACCATTTCGAGACTCCTCGTTACGTCCGTGATCACATTCGGGACTCCGAACAAACTTCGGTACATCAAAACTTATAAACTCATAATAAAACTGTCATCGTAACGTTAAGCGTGCGGACCCTACGGGTTTGAGAACTATGTAGACATGACCTAGAACTATTCTCGGTCAATAACCAATAGCGGAACCTGGATGCCCTTATTGGTTCCTACATATTCTACGAAGATCTTTATCGGTCAAACCGCATAACAACTTACGTTGTTCCCTTTGTCATCGGTATGTTACTTGCCCGAGATTTGATCGTCGATATCCAATACCTAGTTCAATCTCGTTACTGGCAAGTCTCTTTACTCGTTCCGTAATGCATCATCCCGTAACCAACTCATTTGGTCACATTGCTTGCAAGGCTTATAATGATGTGCATTACCGAGAGGGCCCAGAGATACCTCTTCGACAATCGGAGTGACAAAACATAATCTCGAAATACGCCAACTCAACATGTACCTTCGGAGACACCTGTACTACTCCTTTATAATCACCCAGTTACGTTGTGATGTTTGGTAGTACCCAAAGTGTTCCCCTGGTAAACGGGAGTTGCATAATTGTCATAGTTAGAGGAACATGTATAAGTCATGAAGAAAGCAATAGCAATATACTAAACGATCAAGTGCTAGGCTAACGGAATGGGTCATGTCAATCACATCATTCTCCTAATGATGTGATCCCATTAATCAAATGACAACACATGTCTATGGTTAGGAAACATAACCATCTTTGATTAATGAGCTAGTCAAGTAGAGGCATACTAGTGACTATATGTTTGTCTATGTATTCACACATGTATCATGTTTCCGGTTAATACAATTCTAGCATGAATAATAAACATTTATCATGATATGAGGAAATAAATAATAACTTTATTATTGCCTCTAGGGCATATTTCCTTCAGTCTCCCACTTGCACTAGAGTCAATAATCTAGATTACATAGTAATGATTCTAACACCCATGGAGTCTTGGTGCTGATCATGTTTTGCTCGTGAGAGTGGCTTAGTCAATGGGCCAGCAACATTCAGATCCGTATGTATCTTGCAAATCTCTATGTCTCCCACTTGGACTTGGTCCCGAATGGAATTGAAGCGTCTCTTGATGTGCTTGGTCCTCTTGTGAAATCTGGATTCCTTTGCCAAGGCAATTGCACCAGTATTGTCACAGAAGATTTTCATTGGTCCCGATGCACTATGTATGACACCTAGATCGGAAATGAACTCCTTCATCCAGACTCCTTCATTTGCTGCTTCCGAAGCAGCTATGTACTCCGCTTCACATGTAGATCCCGCTATGATGCTTTGTTTAGAACTGCACCAACTTACAGCTCCACCGTTTAATAAAAACACGTAAACGGTTTGCGATTTAGAATCGTCCGGATCAGTGTCAAATCTTGCATCGACGTAACCATTTACGACTAGCTCTTTGTCACCTCCATATACGAGAAACATATCCTTAGTCCTTTTCAGGTATTTCAGGATGTTCTTGACCGCTGTCCAGTGATCCACTCCTGGATTACTTTGGTACCTTCCTGCCAAGCTTATTGCTAAGCATACGTGAGGTCTGGTACACAGCATTGCATACATGATAGAGCCTATGGCTGAAGCATAGGGAACATCTTTCATTTTCTCTCTATCTTCTGCTGTGGTCGGGCATTGAGTTTGACTCAACTTCACACCTTGTAGTACGGGCAAGAACCCTTTCTTTGCCTGATCCATTTTGAACTTTTTCAAAATTTTATCAAGGTATGTGCTTTGTGAAAGTCCTATTAAGCGTCTTGATCTATCTCTATAGATCTTGATGCCCAATATGTAAGCAGCTTCACCGAGGTCTTTCATTGAAAAACTTTTATTCAAGTATCCCTTTATGCTATCCAGAAATTCTATATCATTTCCAATTAATAATATGTCATCTACATATAATATCAGAAATGCTACAGAGCTCCCACTCAGTTTCTTGTAAATACAAGCTTCTCCAAAAGTCTATATAAAACCATATGCTTTGATCACACTATCAAAGCATTTATTCCAACTCTTAGATGCTTGCACCAGTCCATAAATAGAACGCTGGAGCTTGCACACTTTGTTAGCACCTTTTGGATCAACAAAACCTTCTGGTTGCATCATATACAACTCTTCTTCCAGAAATCCATTCAAGAATGCAGTTTTGACATCCATTTGCCAAATTTCATAATCATGAAATGCAGCAATAGCTAACATGATTCGGACAGACTTAAGCATCGCTACGGGTGAGAAAGTCTCATTGTAGTCAACTCCTTGAACTTGTCGAAAACCTTTCGCAACAAGTCGAGCTTTATAGACAGTTACATTACCATCAGTGTCTGTCTTCTTCTTAAAGATCCATTTATTCTCAATTGCTTGCCGATCATCGGGCAAGTCAACCAAAGTCCATACTTTGTTTTCATACATGGATCCCATCTCAGATTTCATGGCCTCTAGCCATTTTGCGAAATCTGGGCTCATCATCGCTCCCTCATAGTTCGTAGGTTCATCATGGTCAAGCAACATGACTTCCAGAATTGGATTACCGTACCACTCTGGTGCGGATCTTACTCTGGTAGACCTACGAGGTTCAGTAGAAACTTGATCTGAAGTTTCATGATCAATATCATTAGCTTCCTCACTAATTGATGTAGTTGTCACAGGAACCAGTTCTTGTGATGAACTACTTTCCAATAAGGGAGTAGATACAGTTATCTCATCAAGTTCTACTTTCCTCCCACTCACTTCTTTCGAGAGAAACTCCTTCTCTAGAAAGGATCCGATTTTAGCAACGAAAATCTTGCCCTCAGATCTGTGATAGAAGGTGTACCCAATAGTCTATTTTGGGTATCCTATGAAGTCACATTTCTCCGATTTGGGTTCGAGCTTATCTGGTTGAAGTTTCTTCACATAAGCATCGCAGCCCCAAACTTTAAGAAACGACAACTTTGGTTTCTTGCCAAACCACAGTTCATAAGGCGTCGTCTCAACGGATTTTGATGGTGCCCTATTTAACGTGAATGCGGCCGTCTCTAAAGCATAACCCCAAAACGATAGCGTAAATCAGTAAGAGACATCATAGATTGCACCATATCTAGTAAAGTACGGTTATGACGTTCGGACACACCATTTTGTTATGGTGTTCCGGGTGGCGTGAGTTGCGAAACTATTCCGCATTGTTTCAAGTGTAGACCAAACTCGTAACTCAGATAATCTCCTCCACGATCAGATCATAGAAATTTTATTTTCTTGTTACGATGATTTTCCACTTCACTCTGAAATTCTTTGAATTTTTCAAATGTTTTAAACTTGTGTTTCATCAAGTAGATATACCCATATCTGCTCAAATCATCTGTGAAGGTGAGAAAATAACGATACCCGCCGCGAGCCTCAACATTCATTCGACCACAAACATCAGAATGTATGATTTCCAACAAATCAGTTGCTCGCTCCATAGTTCCGGAGAACGGCGTTTTAGTCATCTTGCCCATGAGGCACGGTTCACAAGTACCAAGTGATTCATAATCAAGTGATTCCAAAAGCCCATCAGTATGGAGTTTCTTCATGCGCTTTACACCGATATGACCTAAACGGCAGTGCCACAAATAAGTTGCACTATCGTTATCAACTCTGCATCTTTTGGTTTCAACACTGTGAATATGTGTATCACTACTATCGAGATTCAATAAAAATAGACCACTTTTCAAGGGTGCATGACCATAAAAGATATTACTCATATAAATAGAACAACCATTATTCTCTGATTTAAATGAATAACCGTCTCGCATCAAACAAGATCCAGATATAATGTTCATGCTCAACGCTGGCACCAAATAACAATTATTTAGGTCTAAAACTAATCCCGATGGTAGATGTAGAGGTAGCGTGCCAACCGCGATCACATCGTCTTTGGAACCATTTCCCACGCGCATCGTCACCTCGTCCTTAGCCAATCTTCGCTTAATCAGTAGTCCCTGTGTCGAGTTGCAAACATTAGCAACAGAACCAGTATCAAATACCCAGGTGCTACTGCGAGCATTAGTAAGGTACACATCAATAACATGTATATCACATATACCTTTGTTCACTTTGCCATCCTTCTTATCCGCCAAATACTTGGGGCAGTTCCGCTTCTAGTGTCCAGTCTGCTTGCAGTAGAAGCACTCAGTTTCAGGCTTAGGTCCAGACTTGGGTTTATTCTCTTGAGCAGCAACTTGCTTGATGTTCTTTTTGAAGTTCCCTTTCTTCTTCCCTTTGCCCTTTTTCTTGAAACTGGTGGTCTTGTTAACCATCAACACTTGATGCTCCTTCTTGATTTCTACCTCCGCGGCTTTTAGCATCGCGAAGAGCTCGGGAATAGTCTTGTTCATCCCTTGCATATTATAGTTCATCACGAAGCTCTTGTAGCTTGGTGGCAGTGATTGAAGAATTATGTCAATGACACTATCATCAGGAAGATTAACTCCCAGTTGAATCAAGTGATTATTATACCCAGACATTTTGAGTATATGTTCACTGACAGAACTATTCTCCTCCATCTTGCAGCTACAGAACTTATTGGAGACTTCATATCTCTCAATCCGGGCATTTGCTTGAAATATTAACTTCAACTCCTGGAACATCTCATATGCTCCATGACGTTCAAAACATCGTTGAAGACCCGGTTCTAAGCCGTAAAGCATGGCACACTGAACTATTGAGTAGTCATCAGCTTTGCTCTGACAGACGTTCTTAACGTCGTCAGTTGCATCAGCAGCAGGCCTGGCACCCAGCGGTGCTTCCAGGACGTAACTTTTCTGTGCAGCAATGAGGATAATCCTCAGGTTACAGACCCAGTCCGCGTAATTGCTACCATCATCTTTCAACTTTGCTTTCTCAAGGAACGCATTAAAATTCAACGGAACAACAGCACGAGCCATCTATCTACAAACAAACATAGACAAGCAAAAATACTATCAGGTACTAAGTTCATGATAAATTTAAGTTCAATTAATCATATTACTTAAGAACTCCCACTTAGACAGACATCTCTCTAGTCATCTAAGTGATCACGTGATCCAAATCAACTAAACCATGTTCGATCATCAAGTGAGATGGAGTAGTTTCAATGGTGAACATCACTATGTTGATCATATCTACTATATGATTCACGTTCAACCTTTCGGTCTCCGTGTTTTGAGGCCATATCTGTATATGCTAGGCTCGTCAAGTATGACCTGAGTATTCCGCGTGTGCAACTATTTTGCACCCGTTGTATTTGAACGTAGAGGCTATCACACCCGATCATCACGTGGTGTCTCAGCACGAAGAACTTTCGCAACGGTGCATACTCAGGGAGAACACTTCTTGAATATTAGTGAGAGATCATCTTAAAATGCTACCGTCAATCAAAGCAAGATAAGATGCATAAAGGATAAACATCACATGCAATCAATATAAGTGATATGATATGGCCATCATCATCTTGTTCTTGTGATCTCCATCTTCGAAGCACCGTCGTGATCACCATCGTCACCGGCGCGACATCTTGATCTCCATCGTAGCATCATTGTCGTTACGCCATCTATTGCTTCTACGACTATCGCTACCGCTTAGAGATAAAGTAAAGCAATTACAGGGCGTTTGCATTTCATACAATAAAGTGACAACCATATGGCTCCTGCCAGTTGCCGATAACTTCGGTTACAAAACATGATCATCTCATACAATAAAATATAGCATCACGTCTTGACCATATCACATCACAACATGCCCTGCAAAAACAAGTTAGACGTCCTCTACTTTGTTGTTGCAAATTTTACGTGGCTGCCACGGGCTTTAGCAAGAACCGTTCTTACCTACGCATAAAAACCACAACGATAGTTCGTCAACTTGGTGCTGTTTTAACCTTCGCAAGGACCGGGCGTAGCCACACTCGATTCAGTTAAAGTGAGAGAGACAGACACCCGCCAGCCACCTTTAAGCACGAGTGCTCGTAACGGTGAAACCAGTCTCGCGTAAGCGTACGCGTAATGTCGGTTCAGGCCGCTTCATCTCACAATACCGCCGAACCAAAGTATGACATGATGGTAAGCAGTATGACTTGTATCGCCCACAACTCACTTGTGTTCTACTCGTGCATATAACATCAACGCATAAAACCTAGGCTCTGATACCACTGTTGGGGAACGTAGTAATTTCAAAAAATTTCCTACGCACACGCAAGATCATGGTGATGGTAAAGCAACTAGAGGGGAGAGTATTCGTCCACGTACCCTCGTAGACCGGAAGCGGAAGCGTTAGCACAACGCGGTTGATGTAGTCGTACGTCTTCACGATCCGACCGATCCAAGCACCGAACGTACGACACCTCCGAGTTCTGCACACGTTCAGCTCGATGACGATCTCCGGGCTCCGAAGATGAGTTCCGTCAGCACGACGGTGTGGTGACGATGATGATGTTCTATCGGCGCAGGGCTGCGCCTAAACTCCGCGACGATATGACCGAGGTGGAATATGGTGGAAGGGGGCACCGCACACGTCTAAGGAACGATCCATAGATCAACTTGTGTGTCTATGGGGTGCCCTCCGCCCCCGTATATAAAGGAGCCAGGGGGAGGAGGCGGCCGGCCAAGGAGGGCGCGCCAAGGGGGGAGTCCTACTCCCACCGGGAGTAGGACTCCCTTCTTTCCTAGTTGGAATAGGAGAAGGGGAGAAAGAGGAGGAAGAGGGGAAGGAATGGGGGGGGGGGTGCCGCGGCCCCTCGTGCCTCCTTCCCTCTTCTCCCTCGAGGCCCATGTAGGCCCAATAACCCCTCGGGGGGTTCCGGTAACCTCCCGGTACTCCGGTAAAATGCCGATTTCACCCGAAACGATTCCGATGTCCAAATATAGGCTTCCAATATATCGATCTTTATGTCTCAACCATTTCGAGACTCCTCGTTACGTCCATCATCACATCCGGGACTCCGAACAAACTTCGGTACATCAAAACTTATTAACTCATAATAAAACTGTCATCGTAATGTTAAGCGTGTGGACCCTACGGGTTCGAGAACTATGTAGACATGACCTAGAACTATTCTCGGTCAATAACCAATAGCGGAACCTGGATGCCCTTATTGGTTCCTACATATTCTACGAAGATCTTTATCGGTCAAACCGCATAACAACTTACGTTGTTCCCTTTGTCATCGGTATGTTACTTGCCCGAGATTTGATCGTCGGTATCCAATACCTAGTTCAATCTCGTTACCGGCAAGTCTCTTTACTCGTTCCGTAATGCATCATCCCATAACCAACTCATTTGGTCACATTGCTTGCAAGGCTTATAATGATGTGCATTACCGAGAGGGCCCAGAGATACCTCTCCGACAATCAGAGTGACAAAACCTAATCTCAAAATACGCCAACTCAACATGTACCTTCGGAGACACCTGTAGTACTCCTTTATAATCACCCAGTTACGTTGTGACGTTTGGTAGTACCCAAAGTGTTCCTCCGGTAAACGGGAGTTGCATAATTCTCATAGTTATAGGAACATGTATAAGTCTTGAAGAAAGCAATAGCAATATACTAAACGATCAAGTGCTAGGCTAACGGAATGGGTCATGTCAATCACATCATTATCCTAATGATGTGATCCCATTAATCAAATGACAACACATGTCTATGGTTAGGAAACATAACCATCTTTGATTAATGAGCTAGTCAAGTAGAGGCATACTAGTGACTGTATGTTTGTCTATGTATTCACACATGTATCATGTTTCCGGTTAATACAATTCTAGCATGAATAATAAACATTTATCATGATATGAGGAAATAAATAATAACTTTATTATTGCCTCTAGGGCATATTTCCTTCAATTAGATAAGACCTCTTTGTGATTTTTCCCTCACATACCTTGTATCAAATGTGTCTTATTATTCAGTTGTTTAATTAGCTTTTGCCATAGTAATGGTTTAGCTCTTGTTATAGAGATGCTTATTAATAGTTGTTATGATTGGGGTTTAGTCTTTGCTTGTTGTTAGCCATTATAAATATTTGGATTCATCCAAATATTTACTTGTGGTTGATTATTAATATTAATCATATCATGTCTAGGATAGTTGTTCATCCTTTTGTTCTATTTGTTGTATAGTTTCTTGTTAATTCTTTGATATACTTGATCCTATTTTCTTTTAGTAATGATTTAGGTCTAAGACCTAGATCGATTCAATTCATTTTATTGAATTATGTTTGATTGCTTGACTACTATGGTTTTAAATGTTGGTTTGGTTATCTTAGGAAATGCTTCCTTTTGAACTAGCATATAGTTTATGTAAATGTTTCTTGTTATTGACCATTATAAATATTTAGATTCCATCTAAATATTTATTTGTGGTTATCTTTTACATTTATCATGCCATGTTGTGATTGTGTAGTTAAAATTCATACATCGGTTCCATTCAATGTGTGTTGTTTACATCGTGTTGGTTATATAGTAGTTTCCTATATAGTTAGTCGTGATGTGTAGTGGGAATTACTTGTGGTCAATAGCATAGCTCGTACCGTGACATTAGTCTTGTTGACAAGCCTTGATTATCCATCATTAGCGTAAACCCTGTCAATTCATTAAGTCATCTACTTACCTTCTAATCGTGCTATCTCCTTTTGGAATCTCCATCTGATGAATACCTTGCTATCCATCCACTCTTAGTTTGTTTTGGATGTTATTTGGATTTACTATTGTTTTGGTATTTATTTGTTTTCCATTTGCTATCGTTACAACGAGTAGGGAGTGACGATGTTGGACAAGGACAGAACAGGTTACTAAAGAAGGACTCAACAACGAAGGCATGCCTTCTTCTTTGATCATACTTATCCTATGTTACAAAATTGCATTGAGTTCTATGGTTGCTATATGCATGCTGATTTAATTATCATAGCTAGTGTGTCGATATACACATTACCTTGATCTACTTGTCACCTATTCACTTGACACCTAAGTAGAATTATATATTATTTTGGTAGAGTAGAAATGCTTAGCCATGCTTACTATTCTATAGGTCCTTATTTGAATGATCTTTGGATCATTTACACTTGAAACTTATTGTTGAGCTCGCTGAGCTAGGCTGGTTGGCCTTGTTCATTTCCTCTATCCTCTTCTACTATGGTTGAAACTTACCATCTGTATACTGGCGTGGGCGACAACTAAATCAAGGATTGAAAGAGCGATTGGCTGCCCTTCACAAGTGGAAGGGGCCAATCAGTCGTCCATGCCGCATGAGGCCTAATATGTCTTTGATTTGAAGATTGTGATAACAGTACAACCACATGCTATATGGGCACTAGCTCGGTTAATTAGTTAGTTCACTCTTATTATCGTCATCACTGTACCGCAGATGGGATAGCTGCCTTGCGAGGAGTATCCTCGGCACAAAAGGGGGATCCAGATTGTGAACTGCGGTTACTTCCGTGTTGTAACCTAGTGGGCTTGGCACAGTAAGCTTGGTCTAATGAAAGACCTCATCACAATCTCCCTGCTGGTATACCAAGTGGTGTACTATGCTAGCGACGGCTAGTGGCAACAAGTCGGGATTATGTCGTGTGGGTAAAGTGTACAACCTCTGCAGAGTGTAAAACTATTCGAATAGCCGTGTCCACGGTCATGGACGACACATGAATCTTTCTTGACATATAGGACGTGTCTTCCTTATTCCCTCTTGCCCCTATTCTTGGAACCTATGAAGAGTGTGAGTTGATCGAGGATCGTCACTTGGATGAAAGTTATTCTGGAGATAAAACATGTTGTCATCTAAAACTGCTTTTATCAAACTACTATATTTGTCAAACAAAATTAGCTTTTATGCAAATTTTGTATATAGCCTTCCTTTGAAGCCACATGTAGCTAATAGGCCCTTCCCTGAGGGAGGCATGTTGAGTACGTAGTATACTCATGTCAATAATTTTGTTGATAGAAGTGTTCCATGAAGATGAAGGTGATGACTACGACTACTATGGCGATCCATAGGAGTGAGGTCACGTGGACTACATCGATTGCCTGTGGCTGAGATGGAGTTGCTATGCATTTTACTTCCCGTTGTTTTTGATTGTAATAAATGTCATGAGACATTTCAGTAGGTATGTCTTGTGACAAATATACTACATTTAATGTTTATACATATTATGCAATGATACCATTTCACTATGTTGTCAACAATGATCCTGGGGTTGACAATTAAACGCATGAGGATCTGGAAGATAATTTCAGGTTCTCACAGAGGAGTTCCAGGGGGCCCACAAACCTAGGAGGCACGCCCAGGGGGTAGGGCACGCCCCGAGGGCTTGTGACATCCAGGTGGCCCCCTTTGGATAATTCTTCGCGCCGGTATTTTTTATTAATTCCAAAAATATTCTCCGTAAATTTTCAGGTCAATCCGAGAACTTGTATTTCTGCACAAAAATTACACCATGGCAATTCTGCTGAAAACAAAGTCATTCGGGTTAGTTCCATTCAAATCATGCAAATTAGAGTCCAAAACAAGGGCAAAATAGTTTGGAAAAGTATATATGATGGAGACATATAACATATAATCCCATTTGCCCTAGAAAAAAAATTCAAGAGAAAGGTTTCGGGACGAAGTGCCACCGTCCCGAGGCGAAACCTGGGCAGGAGCACTTTTGCTCTCCGGCGGAGCAATTTCGCCGGAGAAACTTTTCCTCGGGAGGGGGAAATTGAAGCCATCATCATCAGCAACGATCCTCTCATCATGGAATGACCAATCTTCATCAACATCTTCACCAACACCATATCATTTCAAATCCTAGTTCATCTTTGTGTTCAATCTTTGTATCAAAGCCTCATATTGGTACCTGTGGGTTGTTAGTAGTGTTGATTACATCTTTTAGTTGATGCTTGTTGGTTTAATTAGTGGAAGATAATATGTTCAGATCCATTATGCTATTCAATGCCCCTCTTATCTTGAATATGTTTTGTGAGTAGTTACGTTTGTTCTTGAGGACATGGGAGAAGTCTTGTCATAAGTAATCATTTGGTATTCGTTCGGTATTTTGATGATATGTATATTCAATACTATAGGCAGGATCTGGCCACGCCCCAGGCCACCCTTGGTGCTACAGTAGCTAATGTAGCTACAGTACACGACTGCAGCTATAATTAACGAAGGAATTTCACTCCACGCCTAGGGCCGTGGGGTGGCTACTCCCCTGTGTATGTTGTTTCCCTTAGTGATGTTATGTGAACGTCGACGACATGACACTTCACCATCTTTGGGCCTAAGGGAAAGCATTGTGGAGTAGTTATTAGATGATGGGTTGAGTGATAAAAGGTTAGACCCTAGTTTATGCGTTATTCCGTAATGGACTGATTTGGATCCATACATTTCATGTTAAGGTTAGATTATTCTTAATTCTTCTTTCGTAGTTACGGATGCTTGCGAGAGGGGGTAATCATAAGTACGAGGTTTGTTCAAGTAAGAACAGCACCCAAGCACCGACTATTGTTTCTGCCCGCTCACCGTCGCGGTGTTTTTACAAAGAAAACCCTTTGTTTTTCAGTAATTAAACCCGCACTACATAAATATACATACAATAAGTAGACCTCCACCAGCGATCGATGTTTGCGCCGCCTGGGCCGAGCTCATGCGCCACCCACCTATCCTGGCCTAACGCGCCACCTGGGCCGAGCTGGTCCTGGCCCATTTAAGACACATGGAAGCAAAAACGGTGCTGGTGTGAAGAATCAAACACGCAACCTCATGCTGAATAACTAGCATCGCTACCGTACATTGGGCTAGATTACGTGCCTTGTACAAAAAAGGTTGAGTCACATATTCAATTGTCCCACCTCGCCTTTTTACACCCAATTCTGTCAATTTATATATGTCCAACGGTTTGCTGGGCATCAAGGAGCTGTGTTGAAAATTAATAAGCGAAGGATGAAGACTCGGTCCTGGTTTTCTCTGGCGAATCAAAAGACGTGACTCCATCCGGCCATGGCCGAAGACATGTTGTGTGCAGATGATTTGGGTTAGCTACACGGGCATCGATGGTATGGTGTGGCTGGTCGACATCAACAAGAGACACATATCAGTGTTGTGTAGGGTAACGCAGCAGAAAACAAAAAAATTTGCAACCTACGCACCAGCCCAGGACCACTATGGAGACTGCATACAAGGTTTGATCTTTTTCGTTACCAACTCGTAGTGCAGTGGGAAGTAGAGTCGATGACGATCGGCGGTGCAGATCCCCGCAGCTAGGATTTACAACCTCCCAACCACGAGGATGTATACCCTCATCTGCTCCTCAGACAGCCCTCCCGGGAGACGGTCGAACAGCCCCCCGGACGGTGTCACGGATAGCCCTTCGGGAGGACCTTCGGAACTCGAACGGTCACTCGGACAGCCCTTCGGGAGGACCTTCAAAACCTGGACGGTCACACGGACAGCCCTTCGGGAGGCACTCACGAACTAAGACCGAAACTACGATCTCTCTACAGAGTTGCACACATACGGTGTCATCTATCCGACAGGGCTTCGCCGTCCAGAACTAGTTCCTGCCGGAACCCAGACAACCTTTCGGCTCTACGAAACTATTTCGCTAGGAGGGAGAGAGAAGCCAGATCATGCATGGCACTTGTATGTGATAAAGAGTTGTCCCTTTAGGCAGCCCCCTCCACCCCTATTTGTAGGCCAAGCCCAAGGGTGTCTTCTCCAAGAAGCCAAGGGGATAATACCAAAAGGCCCTCAAGGTGGCTTCTCCAAGAAGCCAAGCAAAAAGCACTTTCACTATTCATGATGACATTTTTCAGCGTCCGTTCAAACTGAAAATATTTATGTGGGCTCAGAAAATTTCCAGTACCCACTAAAATAATTTTCAACGCGTTCCGAAACAACTTTGATTTAGTGATTTTCATCTGCCCAAAGCAAACAAGAATGCATTTTTACTATTCATGAAGACAATTTTTCGCATCCATTAAATCCGAAAATATTTCTGTGGGTCTTAGAATAATTCCAGTACCCATGAAAATGATTTTGCATTTGTTCCGAAACAATTTCAGATTAGTGAATTTCATCTGCGAAAAACATCTGAAGTTGTTCCGGCAGCTCCGGAGCATATCCGGTTATTATCCCGGAAAATTCCAGAAAGCATCCAGAATGATTTTGGCACCCTCCAAGAATTATCAGGCATGTGCCGAAACCAATTTGACTTAACGGTATCCCCTGAAACAACTTTTCAGTTTCACCAAAAGTCATCCGATGACCTCTCTCTGCGGAACCTTTTCCGGTGTCCGAAACTTTTTCGGTGTCCGAAACTTTTTCAGTGTCCGAAACTTTTTCGGTGTCCGAAACTTTTTCGGTGATTTTCTCTCAGTCTCCCTGTCTAGTATTCAACAGATAGATGACCCTTAAGCATGTGACCCTATAGGTTCAGTGAAGTATAGAAATGACCGGAACCCTTTTCGATCAATGATCAACATCGGAGCCGCGCGTGGACACCCATATTGATCCCTATACCCACACGAATGAATATTCGAGTGAACCTCCAGTTGCCGTGTGCTATTCCTGTTGCCTTGCGATATGTTACAAATACCCGAGGTGAGACATGTTAGCATTCCCGTGGATCAAGAACTTGTCCACTATGCTAGTTACCTCGTTACCAGTATTGTTTTATTTTCTCGTTACCGTGTTCCGGCATCCCCGTGATCAAATCACAAAGTGTCTGGCCAGACGATGATGGATACCGTAAAACCGATACGGCCTATAGATATCTCTCCATCATCGGAGGAGCAAATCCCAATCTTGAGCTATTAAGTTACTTGACATACTTTTCCATGAACCCGTAAGCCGCCGTAATAGCCACCCGTTTACGGATGACGTTTAACAAACCCCAAAGTTCATGAAGCAAGCATGAAGAAACTCGATACTCTCATGGTCTAAGGAATCATGCAAACGTTAACCATCTCTGTGTTATCTTCCATAAACTTGTGACGAATGAATCTCATAGCATAACATCAATCCGGGTCGATTCAACACAAATGTTCTCTTAACATTGTGCCCTCAAAGTTGCTGGCATAGACATGCCCATGATTGGGAAAACATAATCATCATCCAACACTTGAGCTAGTCTTAGAGGCATGACTAGGAATACATTTTACCGTTTATTATTCCACACGTGCACATGGGTTTTTCCCAGAGCCTTTATGGATATATGGGCTCGGGAACCACAACAGTTATAGCATGGAACATAAACATAATTATGAACATGGAGATAAATAATAGCATTTATTATTGCCTCTAGGGCATATCTCCTACAGACTCCCGCTTGCACTAGAGTCAATAATCTAGTTTAATGCTAATGCACTTCACACCTGTGGCACACTAGTGTAAATATGCTTCGCTTGTGGTATAGCCTGATGTCCAACGGAACTGACGACTTCAGCTCCGTGTGTATCTCTGTATATCCTCCCGTTTTCACAGTTTCACAAAATTCATATTTTGTGCGGACTTGGCTTTGTATATATGTGAATCATTGGTCGAAACCTGATTCCTCGGAACGAGCTATGGAGCAACTATCTGTAATAGTGTCCCATTGACCAAAGCCTTATTGGAACCATACTTAAGTTCTTGAATGAACTATATGATTCAACATCTTGTTTGTCGCTTCTAAAGCGGCAACATACTCCTCCTCTATTATAGAATTCGCCACAGTAACTTGTTTGGAACAATTTCCAACTAACTGTGCCACCATATTGTGTATTACACAAAACCCTTAACTTAAATCAAAAATCGCATGGAGAAAAATGAAGACTGTATCGATGTAACATTTTACAACGAACTCTTCATGATCTCCGCTTGCGAGAAAACATATAATCAGTACTTACTCTAGTACTCAATGGCATCTTTCACTGTTGTCCCACGATCAGTACTTTGATCAATTTAGTATCCCTACTCACAACACCTTTGGAGTATCGGACATATCTGGTTGTTTTACATACCATGGAATACATGATTAATCCAAACACAAAAGTGTGTGGAATGTGCATCATGTATTTTGCTCATCATTGTTTTGGGACACCGAGTCTTGCAAAAAACTCTTCCATGTGACTCCGGCAAGAATCACTCATTGGTGGTTTTAAATGCTAAAAGGTTATAACACCTTGTCAATATGTATTCATTGCTTAGCCCTATTAGGTAAATCTATCTCCATAGATCATTATGCCTAATATTGAGGCTATTTAGCCTAAGCACTTCATCAAAAAACTATTTTCAAATGAAGTCCTAATTTGTGTCAAGAAATTTATTTCCAATTAACAATGTGTCAAGCACAAAAGGTTTTTAGAAATATTATTATGATCCCACTTACTTTCTTGAATTACAAGCATCTTCGTTACCCATTGACGAAGTCAAACCCCTTTGACCATTTCATCAAAGCACGAAGATTCTAACTCCATTTTGATCTCTTCTATCCATCGCTGGAACTCTGAAGTTTTCACCCTTACTAGCATCCTCTGGATAGACAAAAATGCTTTGGACTGTAACACATGCAAGTCCTTGGTTTCATTTCCATCAGATGGAAATCCTATTGTCATCCATGTTTCATATCTTATGATTGAAATATGTATTAATTGCTAGTTCAACCCGAACCGACTTTAAGCATCGCTACGATGAAAACAACCTCGTCGTAGTCAACTCTTGAACTTGTTATTTCAACAAGTCGAGCTTTATGGAGAAAACATTTTTATCCGTATCAGTTTTAAGTTCCATAAATATTCGTTAGACTCTAAGTCTTCCGAAAGGTGTATCAAGGTTTTAATCTTGAATCACATATATGGAAACTAACTTGGGTTGTATTGGCATTTAGCCAATTCTGGAGTCAGGGCCCATCAACGCTTCCTTGTGTATCGTAGGTATAATGTTGTCTAACAACAATATCTCGTTTGCGCACCTGAGAGGTTTGCACGAGCCTTGCCTACATGGTTCAGCTGCAACTTTGACCAAAGTTCATACATTTTATTATAGAGACTTCTGTATCAGTCGCAGTAGGAAACTCTGGAATTACTTCCAAGGTCTCTTTCCTTTGATCTGATGACGAAGATACTATTTATCTCGTCGAGTTGCACTATTCTCCCACTCACCTTTTTGAAAGAACCATATCAAATGGAATCTCATGTTTTATGTTTCGCAGGACACCCATATCAAACGGAATACAAGCGGGATAAAAACGGACGGAGAATTATTTTGGAATATTTGGGATTTTCTGGAGGAAGAATCAACGTGAAACAGTGTCCGAGGTGGCCACGAGACAGGGGGGCGTGCCCTGGACTCTCGTGGGCCACCCGTAAGGAGGTTGATGCCCTTCTTTTGCCACAAGAAAGCTAATTTTACAAGAAAAATCTGGGCGAAAGATTCACCCCAATCGGAGTTACGGATCTCCAGATATAAAGGAAACGGTGAAGGGGCAGAAACAGAGAACGCAGAAACAGAGAGATAGATCCAATCTCGGAGGGGCTCTCGCCCCTCCCAAGCCATGGGAGCCAAGGACCAGAGAGTAAACCCTTCTCCCATCTAGGGAGGAGGTCAAGGAAGAAGAAGAAGAAGGGGCCCTCTCTCCCCCTTGCTTCCGGTGGCGCCGGAGCGCTACAGGGGGCCATCATCATGACCGCGATCTTCACCAACAATGCCGTCATCTTCACCAACATCTCCATCACCTTCCCCCTTCTATATTCAGCAGTCCACTCTCCCGCATCCCACTGTACCCTCTACTTGAACATGGTGCTTTATGCTTCATATTATTTTCCAATGATGTCTTGCCATCCTATGATGTCTGAGTAGATTTTCGTTGTCCTATCGGTGATTGATGAATTGCTATGATTGGTTTGAGTTGCATGTTTTATTATTGGTGCTGTCATATGGTGCCCTCCGTGTCGCGCAAGCGTGAGGGATTCCCGCTGCCGGGTGTTGCAATGCGTTCATGATTCGCTTATAGTGGGTTGCGTGAGTGACTGAAACACAAACCCGAGTAAGGGGATTGTTGCGTATGGGATAAAGGGGACTTGATACTTTGATGCTATGGTTGGGTTTTACCTTAATGAATCTTTAGTAGTTGCGGATGCTTGCTAGAGTTCCAATCATAAGTGCATATGATCCAAGTAGAGAAAGTATGTTAGCTTATGCCTCTCCCTCAAATAGAATTGCAATAGTGATTACCGGTCTATTAACATAGTCAATTGCTTGGGGACAATTCCACAACTCCTACCACCACTTTTCCACACTCGCTATATTTACTTTATTGCATCTTCATCTAAACAGCCCCTAGTTTTTATTTATGTGTTCTTTATTATCTTGCAAACCTATCCTATCACACCTACAAAGTACTTCTAGTTTCATACTTGTTCTAGGTAAAGCGAACGTCAAGCGTGCGTAGAGTTGTATTGGTGGCCGATAGAACTTGAGGAAATATTTATTCTACCTTTAGCTCCTCGTTGGGTTCGACAGTCTTACTTATCGAAAACTGTTGCGATCCCCTACACTTGTGGGTTATCAAGACCTTTTTCTGGCGCCGTTGCCAGGGAGTCATAGCGTGGGGTGAATATTCTCGTGTGTGCTTGTTTGCTTTATCAGTAAGTAATTTTTATTTGTTGTTCTTAGTTGTTCTCTATCTTTAGTTATGGATATGGAACAAAAAATACCAACAAAATTAGAGGTACTTCCTTCTCATGTAGATGGGCTAACTCCTAATACCCTCGATTCTCATTATGTGAAAGATATTAAGTACTACTTTGATAATCCTGAGAAAACCCCATTCAACTTTATAATGGGAGACACGTTGGATCAACGTGAATACTTTTGGGATTATTGCTCGACACAAAAAGGGAAACTATTATGGGATCAATTTATTATGTTGCGCTGGTATGCCCGGGATCTATGCTTGAGATATGATATTACTTGTTGCGCTAGGATGAAGGCTCCACACCTTCCCTTTGCATGCAAATTTAATGATAATGAAACCTTAGCTTCTTATGCTAACGGTAGATATGATTACTATGATGTGGAACAAATAGAAGAATTTGTTGCTTTTAAGGCTGCTTATGAAATTGAATCTTTGTTTGAAAAGTATGAAGCTTTTGATGATGATGGTGTTTATAGGCCTGAAAATCTTGCTATACTTAGATATTGCTATGAAAATTATGAATACAATTGCTATATTAATGCTTTTATGAAGAAAGTCTCTGCTGTCCAAGAAGAGACTAATATTTTGTAGGAAGCTATGGAAGAAGAAATTGATGAAACTGTGAGCTCATTGGATGAAAAAGATGATGAGGAGAGCGAAGAACAAAAGGAGGAAGAGCGGATTAGCTAACCGTGCCCACCTTCTAATGAGAGTAACTCTTCAACTCATACATTGTTTAATTTCCCTTCATGCTTACCGAAGAATGATTGCTATGATGATTACTATGATGATTGCTGTGATGATTGTTATGATCTCGTTGATTCTCTTGAAATATCCCCTTTTGATGATGCTCACTATGCTTGTGGCCAAGATGCCAATATGAATTATGCTTATGGAGATGAACTTGCTATAGTTCCTTATGTTAAACATGAAATTGTTGCTATTGCACCCACGCATGATAGTCCTATTATCTTTTTGAATTCTCCCAACTACACTATATCGGAGAAGTTTGTGCTTATTAAGGATTATATTGATGGGGTGCCTTTTACCATTGCACATGATGATTTTGATGGATGTAATATGCATGTGCTTTCTGCTCCTACTTGCAATTATTATGAGAGAGGAACTATTTCTCCACCTCTCTATGTTTCCCATACTATGAAATTGCAAGAAACTGCTTATACTATGCGTTGGCCTTTATTATGTGTGCATGAATTGTTCTTTTATGACATGCCGATGCATAGGAAGAGAGTTAGACTTTGTTGTTGCTTGATATATAATACTTTGTGCTCACTACTAAATTACAAATCATTGTTAATTAAAGTTGGCTTTGATATACCTTGGGATCCGGGTGGATTCATTACTTGAGCACTATGCCTAGCTTAATGGCTTTAAAGAAGGCGCTGCCAGGGAGACAACCCAGAAGTTTTAGAGAGTCATTTATTTCTGTTGAGTGCTTTCATATAATTTAAAAACAAAAAAATAAATAGGGGAAACTAAAAACTTTTCAAAAAGGAAAGTGAAAGTAAGAAAGACAAGCATTGTTGAAGTGCCAGCTAGCCTTGAACTTTGTTCATGCTCACGGAAACTTTGTGAATCTTGATTACAGAAATTTTTCATCAAAAATAATTATCCCCTTGTATAATTTCATTTTATTATAAAAATAATGTGCCAAGGTTTGCCTTTAGGATATTTACAATGCTTGTTGGTTTGTACGGTGCAGGACAGAAACTTTGGCTGTAGTGCGCGATTTTACATTTTTAGCTGGAACGTCAATTGGTTCTGATTCCTTTTGAACTGTCTTTCTATACAACTTTTTTATTTTTCCTAATTTTGGTAGAAGTTTTGGGCTACCATAAGTATTGTGGATGTTCAGATTGCTACAGACTGTTCTGTCTTTGACAGATTCTGTTTTTGATGCATAGTTTGCTTGTTTTGATGAATCTATCAATTTATATCAATGGATTAAGTCATGGAAAAGTTATATTACAGTAGACACAATGCAAAACAAAATATGAATAGGTTTTCTACAGTACTTAGAGTGGTGATTTGCTTTATTATACTAACGGATCTTACCGAGTTTTCTGTTGAAGTTTTGTGTGGATGAAGTGTCTAATCAAGGATGTCTCGATATGAGGAAAAGGAAGAGAGTCAAGAGCTCAAGCTTGGGGATGCCCGAGGAACCCCAAGTAAATAATCAAGGAGACTCAAGCGTCTAATCTTGGGGATGCCCCGGAAGGCATCCTGAGGGAGTCCTGGACTAGGGGGTGTCCGGACAGCCGGACTATCATTATCCGCCGGACTCCAAGACTATGAAGATACAAGATTGAAGACTCCGGCTCGTGTCCGGATGGTACTTTACTTGGCGTGGAAGGCAAGCTTGGCAATACGGATATGTAGATCTCCTACCATTGTAACCGACTCTGTGCAACCCTAGCCTTCTCCGGTGTCTATATAAACCGTTGGGCTTTAGTCCGTAGGACAACATACATGACAACAATCATACCATAGGCTAGCTTCTAGGGTTTAGCCTCCTTGATCTCGTGGTAGGTCTACTCTTGTACTACCCATATCATCAATATTAATCAAGCAGGAGGTAGGGTTTTACCTCCATCGAGAGGGCCCGAACCTGGGTAAAACATTGTGTCCCTTGTCTCCTGTTACCATCCTCCTAGACGCACAGTTCAGGACCCCCTACCCGAGATCTGCCGGTTTTGACACCCACACATCCCCTCTTTCTTGAACAAGTATCGGTATGTTTTCGAATTCGTTTCATGTATGCATTATGTGCAAGTCTTGGAGCGTCTTTTGCATTTAGTTTTCACTTTTCTTTTATGCACCATGCTGGTATGAGATAGTCCTTGGTTGATTTTTAGAATTCTCATTGCACTTCACTTATATCTTTTGAGTATGGCTTTATAGGATGCTTCATAAACCGCCATTTGAAGTTTGGGTTGCCTGTTTCTCTTCCAATGGAAAACCGCCATTTGTAGAATGCTCTTTTGCTTCACTTATGTTTCTTAGAGCGTGGGCATATATTTTGTAGAAAGAATTAAACTCTCTTTCTTCACTTATATCAATTTAGAGATGACAGGAATTGGCCATTCACATGGTTAGTCATAAAATCCTACATAAACTTGTAGATCGCTGAATATGATATGTTTGATTCCTTGCAATAGTTTTGCGATATAAAGATGGTGATATTAGAGTCATGCTAGTGGGTGGTTGTGGATTGTAGAGACACTTGTGTTGAGGTTTGCAAGTCTCATAGCATGCACGCATGGTAACCGTTGTGTGACAAATTTGAAGCATGGGGTATTTCTTTGATTGTCATCCTTATGAGTGGCAGTCGGGGACAAACGATGGTCTTTTCCTACCAATCTATCCCCCTAGGGGCATGCGTAGTAGTACTTTGCTTCGAGGGCTAATAAACTTTTGCAATAAGTATATAAGTTCTTTATGACTAATGTGAGTCCATGGATTATACGCACTTTTACCTTTCCATCATTGCTAGCCTCTTCGATACCGTGCATTGCCCTTTCTCACCTTGAGAGTTGGTGCAAACTTCGCCGGCGCATCCAAACCCCGTGATATGATACGCTCTATCACACATAAGCCTCATTATATCTTCCTCAAAAGAGCCACCATACCTACCTATTATGGCATTTCCATAGCCATTCCGAGATATATTGCCATGTAACTTCCATCATCATCATGTACATGACTTGAGCATTTACTGTCATATTGCTTTGCATGATCGTAAGATAGCTAGCATGATGTTTTCATGGCTTGTCCATTTTTTATGTCATTGCTATGCTAGATCATTGCACATCCTGGTACACCGCCGGAAGCATTCATATAGAGTCATATCTTTGTTCTACTATCGAGTTGTAATGTTGAGTTGTAAGTAAATAAAAGTGTGATGATCATCATTATAGAGCATTGCCACATGAAAAAAGAGAAAAAAAGGAAAGGCCAAAGAAGCCTGATTAAAAAAGGGGGCCAAAGAAGCCCACCGAAAAAGAAAAAAAAGAAAAAAAAGAAGAAAAAAGGGGCAATGTGATAATCCACAAGTGTAGGGGATCACAACAGCTTTCGAGGGTGAAGTACAACCCAAATTTATTGATTCGACACAAGGGGAGCCATAGAATATTCTTGAGTATTAGCAGTTGAGTTGTCAATTCAACCACACCTGGATAACTTAGTATCTGCAGCAAAGTATTTAGTAGCAAAGGTGGTATGATAGTAATGGTAACAGTAGCAAAGGAAAAGGTAAATGTTTTGGGGTTTTTGTAGTAGTTGTAACAGTAGCAACGAAAAAGTAAATAAGCGAAGAACAATATATGAAAAGCTCTTAGGCAATGGATCATTGATGGATAATTATGCCTGATGCGATTCATCATGTAATAGCTATAACATAGGGTGACACAGAACTAGCTCCAGTTCATCAATGTAATGTAGGCATGTATTCCATAAATAGTCATACGTGCTTATGGAAAAGAACTTGCATGACATCTTTTGTCCTACCCTCCCATGGTAGCGGGGTCCTAGTGGAAACTAAGGGATATTAAGGCCTCCTTTTAATAGAGAACTGGACCAAAGCATTAACACATAGTGAATACATGAACTCCTCAAACTACGGTCATCACCGAGAAGTATCCCGATTATTGTCACTTCGGGGTTGTCGGATCATAACACATAATAGGTGACTATAGACTTGCAAGATAGGATCAAGAAAACACATATATTTATGAAAACATAATAGGTTCAGATCTGAAATCATGGCACTCGGGCCCTAGTGACAAGCATTAAGCATAGCAAAGTCATAGCAACATCAATCTCAGAACATAGTGGATACTAGGGATCAAACCCTAACAAAACTAACTTGATTACATGGTAAATCTCATCCAACCTGAGGGAGTCCTGGACTAGGGGGTGTCCGGATAGCCGGATTACCATCATCGGCCGAACTATCATCGGCCGGACTATCATCATCGACCGGACTCCAAGACTATGAAGATACAAGATTGAAGACTTCGTCCCGTGTCCGGATGGGACTTTCCTTGGCGTGGAAGGAAAGCTTGGCGATACGGATATGTAGATCTCCTACAATTGTAACCGACTCTATGTAACCCTAGCCCTCTCCGGTGTCTATATAAACCGGATGGCTCTAGTCCGTAGGACGACCAACATCATCAACCCTTACAATCATACCATAGGCTAGCTTTTAGGGTTTAGCCTCCTTGATCTCGTGGTAGATCCACTCTTGTAAACATCCACAATATCAATATCAATCAAGAAGGACGTAGGGTTTTACCTCCATAAAGAGGGCCCGAACCTGGGTAAAACATCGTGTCCCTTGTCTCCTGTTACCATCCGCCTAGACGCACAGTTCGGGACCCCCTACCCGAGATCCGCCGGTTTTGACACCGACATGGGTGCTTTCATTGAGAGTTCCTCTGTGTCGTCACCGATAGGCTTGATGGCCTCTTCAATCAACAACGACGCAGTCCTGGGTGAGACTTTTCTCCCCGGACAGATCTTCGTATTCGGCGGCTTCGCACTGCAGGCCAACTCACTTGGCCATCTGGAGCAGATCGAAAGCTACGCCCCTGGCCGTCAGGTCAGGTTTGGAAGCCTAAAGTTCACAGCCGATATCCGCGGGGACTTGATCTTCGACGGATCCGAGCCGCAGCCAAGTGTGCCGCACTGTCACGATGGGCACGACCTAACTCTGCCGCCGGACAGCGCCTTGGAGGCCGCACACGAATCCACTCCGACCTATAGTCTGGAGCCGATCGCGCAGATCGAGGACGGGTGGCTGGACACCGCCTCAAGAGCTGCAACTTCTACGCCGATGGAGCCGAACACTGACCTTATCCCGCATAAAGCTCATGACTCCGAGGTGCCGGACTCCTTGCCGGACTCTGAACCTCCTGCGCCCCTGCCAGTCGAATCCGATTGGGCGCCGATCATGGAATTCACCGCTGCGGACATCTTTCAGCACTCACCCTTCGGCGACATCTTAAATTCGCTGAAACATCTCTCGCTATCCGGAGAGCCCTGGCCGGATTACGGCTAGGACGGTTGGGACGCGGATGACGAAGAAATTCTGAGCCCACCCACCACCCACTTCGTAGCCACTGTCGACGATCTAACCGACGTACTCGACTACGACTCCGAAGACATCGACGGTATGGACGACGATGCCGGAGACTATCAAGAACCAGTGCCTACGGGACACTGGAAGACCACCTCGTCATACGATATATACATGGTGGACACCCCAAAAGACGGGGACGGCGAAGAAACAGCGGAGGCCGATTCCTTAAAGAAACAGCCCAAGCGCCGACGTCAGCGGCGTCGCTCTAAATCCCGCCACAGCAAGAATGGAGATTCCGGCACAGGAGATAATAACACCCTAGAAAGTGCCGAAGATAACCCCCTCTAGCAAGATTCAGCGCAGGAGGAGGAAGAAGCAAGCCCTCAAGAGAGGGCGGCAGACGAAGAGGTCGAGGATGATAATTACATACCTCCCTCCGGAGACGAGGCAAGCCTCGACGACGACGAATTCGTCGTGCCTGAGGATCCCGTCGAACAAGAGCATTTCAGACGCAGGCTAATGGCCACAGCAAATAGTCTAAAGAAAAAGCAGCAACAGCTTCAAGCTGATCAAGACCTGCTGGCCGACAGATGGACCGAGGTCCTCACAGCCGAAGAGTATGAACTCGAACGCCCCTCCAAAAGCTACCCAAAACGCAAGTTGCTCCCCCGACTAGAGGAGGAAGCATACAAACCGGCATCACCCGCGCACAATACGGCAGACCGACCACCTCGTGGCCGCGACAGAGAGGCATGTAAGCCGTCCACCAAAACCGTGCCCCGGCACCGCTCGAAAAGCGCGAAGCCACGGGGGAACGCGCCGGACTTGTGGGTCATATTGGAGGACAAGGCAAGACAATCCAGATCTATCTATGGATCACGTGGGCGCCCCAAGACCCACGACGAATACCGTCGCGCCGGATACAACTACTCCAGCCGGGCCGAATACAGCAGACAACGCTCTCTTGAGCTACGTCGCGATATTGCTCAATATAGAGGCGCCGCACACCCACTATGCTTCACTGACGAAATAATGGATCATCAAATCCCTGAAGGGTTTAAACCCGTTAACATCGAATCCTACGATGGCACAACAGACCCCGCGGTTTGGATTGAGGATTATCTCCTTCATATACATATGGCCCGCGGCGACGATCTTCATGCCATCAAATATCTCCCGCTCAAGCTTAAAGGACCAGCTCGGCACTGTCTTAACAGCCTGCCCGCAGAGTCAATTGGATGCTGGGAAGACCTGGAAGCCGCATTCCTCGACAACTTCCAGGGCACGTATGTGCGACCACCGGACGCAGATGACCTAAGCCACATAATCCAGCAGCCAGATGAATCGGCCAAGCAATTCTGGACACGGTTCTTAACAAAGAAAAATCAAATCGTCGACTGTCCGGCTGCAAAGGCCCTCGCGGCCTTCAAACATAACATCCGCGACGAGTGGCTGGCCCGGCACCTAGGACAGGAGAAGCCGAAATCCATCGCAGCCCTCACATCACTCATGACCCGCTTCTGTGCGGGAGAGGATAGCTGACTAGCTTGCAGCAACAACCTCAGCAAAAATGCTGGCAGTCCGGATACCAAGGACCGCAATGGCAGGTCGCGTCGAAACAAAAACAAGCGCCGCATTAACGGCGACAACAATGAGGATACGGCAGTCAACGCCGGATTCCGAGGCTCCAAACCCGGTCAACGGAAGAAGCCATTTAAAAGAACTACTCCGGGCCCGTCCAATTTGGACCGAATACTCGACCGCTCTTGTCAAATACATGGAACCCCCGAAAGGCCAGCTAACCACACCAACAGAGATTGTTGGGTATACAAGCAGGCAGGCAAATTAATTGCCGAAAAAAATGACAAGGGGCTACACAGCGATGACGAGGAAGAGACCCAGCCGCCGAACAACAGAGGACAGAAGGGATTCCCCCCTCAAGTTCGGACGGTAAATATGATATACGCAACGCATATACCCAAGAGGGAGCGGAAGCGTGCACTAAGGGACGTATACGCGATGGAGCCAGTCGCCCCAAAATTCAACCCATGGTCCTCTTGCCCGATCACTTTCGATCGAAGGGACCATCCGACCAGTATCCGCCATGGCGGATTCGCCGCATTGGTTTTAGACCCAATCGTTGATGGTTTTCACCTCACGAGAGTCCTGATGGACGGCGGCAGTAGCCTGAACCTGCTTTATCAGGATACAGTGTGCAAGATGGGCATAGACCCTTCAAGGATTAAACCTACAAAGACGACCTTCAAATGCGTCATACCAGGTGTTGAGGCCAGTTGCATAGGCTCAGTCACACTGGAAGTGGTCTTCGGATCCCCGGATAATTTCTGAAGCGAGGAGTTAATCTTCGACATAGTCCCGTTCCGTAGTGGCTATCACGCTCTGCTCGGACGAACCGCGTTCGCAAAGTTCAACGCGGTGCCGCATTATGCATACCTTAAGCTCAAGATGCCAGGCCCTCGCGGAGTCATCACGGTCAATGGAAACACGGAACGCTCCCTCTGAATGGAGGAACATACAGCGGCTCTCGCAGCAGAAGTACAGAGCAGCCTTTTAAGGCAATTTTCGAGTCCGGCCGTCAAACGGCCGGACATGGCCAAACGCGCCCGAAGCAACATCAACCAAGACCACCTGGCACGTGCCGAGCACGCGTAGCAATGCGGCCCCAACCCCAGCCCTTGCACAATTGCAAGACAAACTCTCCGCGTACATAATTACGCCCTGGAGATACCATGGGTCTAGGGGAAGGGGCACGACCACAACAAACCCAAAGTGCGGTTCGACCACACCAGGGGCTCCCAAGTGTGTCGCTCTTTTCTTTCATTTTTCTCTTTTTTTATATATACAGGACTCTGTCCGGCGGTGAACCTGCCGAACTCATGATGCAACAGCCAGGGAGGGACAAAGGCCGCGACGAACACTCAGGTGGTCTCCATTACGACCATTAAATTTGTTAAATACACCATTCCACGGCCTACCCCTGGAGGGAGACGCCTTTAATTCGTCCAATCCCTTGCTTTCCGCACTATTTGTATCATTTCGCACTCATAGCAGACCTTCTTGAATAAAATGCAGCACTTTTCGCCCATAATTGCATTACTTGCTATCTACATATATGTTCATTTACGACATGTTGCATCCGTATATTTTGGTACGGCAAAATACACCAGGGGCTTGTGTTCCCCGCATTATGGTGTGATAAGTCCGAACACTTTCACAAGTGCGGCACCCCGAACTTATAGCATTATATGAATCGACTCCGAATCATGGCTTGGGTCAATAGTTGGGTTTGCCCGGCTCCCATGTTTGGCACCGTACGTTTCCGTTCTATTAGCTAAGGTAGCACTGGGAGAACCACTGCGATTGCGCCCCGGTTGAGCCGGGTTAACGCCTTAGTGGAGAAAGCTAAAACTGACTGTCATGATAAGGCGAGAGACTGGTCGCTGTTCGAGAGGTTTTTTCGGGTCCTTAAAGACCTACGCCGCTTCGAGCGAAGTTCCGGATAATGTCCGACGAAGGCGTGGATAGCGCCCGGAATTCGGTCTTCTGAATACTAGGGGCTTTGCCACGATTTAAAATTATAGAATTCTATGGCTAAGTGAGAGTGATCAAGCATTATAAGTCCGGTTGCCTTGTTCGTTGTGTTGAGCGCCTCCCTAGATGGACCCAACAAATGGGAACAAGTGTGCTCAAGTTTATCCCGAACACCCCAGCACTCGCGGCATGGGGGATGAAGCCGACGACTTGCCATCTCTCAGATTTAATAAACGGCCACACAAAACGTAATATTTTAAAATAAACAAGCGTTGCTTAGCGCATATGAACAAAGTTTTTAGCGCACAGGATAATACATAGCGAGTTTACTCAATAATTACATCTCGGGGGCACTCATCCGCAATCTTGCGGGCACCCTTCAGGACAGTCCTATAGTACATCTCGGGCGTACGATATTCCTTGCCCGCTGGTGGCGCGTCAGTGATTAGCTTCTCCGCATCCAGCTTGCCCCAATGTACCTTTGCACGGGCAAGGGCCCGACGAGCACCTTCAATACAGGAGGAGCGCTTGATGACCTCCACCCAGGGGCATGCATCCACCAGCCGCCGCACGAGGCCGAAGTAGCTCCCAGGCATGGCCTCTCCAGGCCACAGCCGGACTAGGAGGCCCTTCATGGCCTCCTCAGCTACCTTGTGGAGTTCGACCAGCTGCTTCAGCTGGTCGCTAGGGGGCACCGGATGGCCGGCCTCAGCATACTGAGACCAGAAGACCTTCTCCGTTGAGCTTCCCTCCTCACCATGGTAGAACGCGGCGGCATCGGATACACTACGAGGCAAATCTGCAAACGCCCCTGGAGAGCTCCGAATTCGGGTAAGTATCAGGTAGTTTACATTAACATGCTTGCTTTGCATGAAAAATGCCTTACCCGCCGCTATTTTCTTCACATCTTCCACCTCCTGAAGGGCCTTATGGGCCTCGGCCTTGGCGGCTTTGGCACTTTCGAGGGCCGAGGCGAGCTCGGACTCTCGAGTCTTTGAGTCACGCTCCAAACTCTCATGCTTTTCCATGAGAGCCTGGAGCTCTAGCCGAACCGCCGCCACCTGCGCCTCCTGCTTTTCTCGCTCTGTCCATTCCGCGGCCGCACTGCGTTCGGCCGCGGACACAGCCTCCTTCAGGGTTGCCACCTCGTTCGTGGCCCCTGCAGTACCCATGATATCCTTGTTATTCTTTATTGCAACCTAAATCCTTTTCTGTAAGGTAACTATTCAAAGTGGTGTTACTCACCTTCTTTGTCCTCGAGCTGCTTCTTGTCACGGCCGAGCTCTTGCTCGGACCGCTCGAGATCTTGCTTCAATGCACCAACCTCCGCAGTCAGTGCGGCAGAGATCTTGCGTATATCTTTTTAGATCCTCAGTCCGGCTTTTCTTTCCGAACACCGAACCGAGCATCAGGGGCTACTGTCTATGCGGTATTACATTACATAATTTTAACTTCTTACCTCAAAGCCTGTTAGAAGGCTACTGCAGGCTTCGGTCAGCCCGCTCTTGGCGAGCTGTACCTTCTGAATCACCGCACTCATGATAGTGCGGTGTTCTTCCTTGATGGAAGCGCCTTGGAGCGCCTGCAACAAGTTGTCCGGCGCCTCCGGTTGGACGGAAGCCGCCGGCGTCACGGTCTTGCCCTTCTTGCGAAGGGCCGCCGGCCGGACTCCGGAACCACTACGGGTTCCGATGTGGAGTCCGGCGCAAAATCCGGGAGGCCGCCTTGTGGCGCCTCCGGAGCCTCCCCCTGATGGGTCCCTTCTTGGGATCCCACCTCGGCGTCCTCAGTGGCGCGAGGGGTAGAGGTCATCGGGATGGAATCCACATCAGACGGAGCCAACGACCCGCTCGATGAAGCGGGGAGATCATCATCGGCCGGACTACAGGCAGTATGCGGCATTAGAAGGACGCTGTGTGACATAAAAAGAAATTATAAATCATTCAGGAATCCGGATACTTACAATCTCGCCGGAGGCCTGGCCCTTGAAGGCCATTCTTCCTCGCCAACGTTGATGGTTGCGGAGCAGTCCGGGCGAATAGTCCTTCCCCTTTTGGACCCTTCGGCCTCCCCTGTTGGGGAAGCCTTCCTCTTCCTCTCTCCCTCCTCTGGGAGAGAGTCCTCTTTCTCCTCCTCGTTTTCGGGGGAGGAGTCCTCCTCGGAGTCGTCGGACACCTGAAAACGGGAACTCTTTCGACTACCCGTGGCCTCCTTCTTGGCCTTCTTATCTGGCACCACGTGCGGTGCCGGAACTAGCAGCCCCGCTAGACGAGCGTCTACTGGGTTTTCTAGCATAGGAGCCGGGCAGATGATATGCTCCGCCTTCCTCATCCAGTCCTGTTAAAGGAAAGGGGGAAATTAAAACCCGCATAGAGTTAAACTATGGAAAGCAAGTGTCCCATAAAGGGGTAGAATCACTTACCTCGTCAGCTTGGCGCTGCGAGCGAAATCCGCGATCTTCAGTCGCGGATGCTGGGGCTTCGGCGCCCTTAAACAGCACCCTCCAGGCGCCTTCGTACGTCGTGTCGAAGAGCCCGCTCAACGCGTTGTGCTGTTCCGGATTGAACTCCCACAAATTGAATGCCCGCTCTTGGCATGGGAGAATCCGGCGGACGAGCATGACTTGGACCACGTTAACCAGCCTGAGCTTCTTCACCAGCTTCTGGATACAGGCTTGGAGTCCTGTCACCTCCTCCGAACTACCCCACAGCAAGCCCTTCTTTTTCCAGGAGGTGAGCTGCGTGGGGATACCAGATCTGAACTCGGGGGCCACCGCTCATGAAGGGTCGCGCGGCTCGGTGATATAGAACCACCCCGATTGCCACCCCTTGACGGATTCCACGAAGGTCCCTTCGAACCAAAGGACGTTGGGCATCTTGCCCAACATGGCATCTCCGCACTCCGCTTGAGTGCCCTTCACTACCTTCGGCTTGACATTGAAGGTCTTGAGCCACAAGCCGAAGTGGGGCCGGATGCAGAGGAAGGCCTCGCACACGATGATAAACGCCGAGATGTTGAGGATGAAGTTCGGCGCCAGATCATGGAAATCCAGGCCATAGTAGAACATGAGCCCCCAGACAAAGGGGTGAAGTGGAAAGCCCAGTCCGCGGAGGAAATGGGGCAGAAAAACGACCCTCTCATGGGGCCTGGGGGTGGGGATGATCTGCCCCTCGTCGGGCAGCCGGTGCACGATGTCGCCGGACAGATAACCGGCGCTGCGCAATCTTTCGATGTGCTCCTCCGTAACGGAGGAGGTCATCCACTTGCCTCCCGCTTCGGACATGGTCGGAGAAGGTCGAGACGAGATGCGCGCACTTGGGCGCTGGAGCTTGGGTGCGCGGAGATGGATAAGCAAAGGAGGAAGAAGGCGTAGGTGAAAAGGTGAATCCTTATCCCTTATATATAGGCGGACGAAGACTATGCGTCCCCGCCAGCCTGGTAAAACTCGCTTATCTCCCAAGCACCACCATCAATGGCGCGGTTGGGCTACCCACGTCCGTATTGATGAGAATCCCGGATTACTGGGGAACATGATCTCTGCTTTGACAAGACGTGCCAAGGAAACCGCTTCGCTAAATGCGCTGAGGTGGTAAAATAAAAAACGATTCAAGTAATGGCTTGGTAGTGGTGTGACGTCATGCCGCAAAAAACGTTAGCAGATCGAACTTGTGTATATATTATTCTCTCTACGGTGGAATGTGGAATGTATTTTGCAGAGCCGGACACTATCCTGGTGTTCACAATATTCTGCGAATTATTCGGAGGAGGAACCCGCCTTGCAATGCCGAACAATATGCGCGCCGGACTCATCGTCATTGAAGCCTGTTTTAGGGGCTACTGAGGGAGTCCTGGACTAGGGGGTGTCCGGATAGCCGGATTACCATCATCAGCCGAACTATCATCGGCCGGACTATCATCATCGACCGGACTCCAAGACTATGAAGATACAAGATTGAAGACTTTGTCCCGTGTCCGGATGGGACTTTCCTTGGCGTGGAAGGCAAGCTTGGCGATACGGATATGTAGATCTCCTACAATTGTAACCGACTCTATGTAACCCTAGCCCTCTCCGGTGTCTATATAAACCGGATGGCTCTAGTCCGTAGGACGACCAACATCATCAACCCTTACAATCATACCATAGGCTAGCTTTTAGGGTTTAGCCTCCTTGATCTCGTGGTAGATCCACTCTTGTAAACATCCACAATATCAATATCAATCAAGCAGGACGTAGGGTTTTACCTCCATCAAGAGGGCCCGAACCTGGGTAAAACATCGTGTCCCTTGTCTCCTGTTACCATCCGCCTAGACGCACAGTTCGGGACCCCCTACCCGAGATCCGCCGGTTTTGACACCGACACAACCCATCACCGTCCAGCAAGCCTACAATGGAATTACTCACGCACGGTGGTGAGCATCATGAAATTCGTGATGGAGGATGGTTGATGATGACAACGGCGACGAATCCCCCTCTCCGGAGCCCCGAACGGACTCCAGATCAGCCCTCCCGAGAGAGATTAGGGCTTGGCGGCGGCTCTGTGTCGTAAAACGCGATGAAACTTTCTCTCCGATTTTTTTCTCCGCGAGACAGAATATATGGAGTTGGAGCTGACGTCGGTGGAGCTCCAGGGGGCCCACGCACTACTAGGGAAAACCTTATACACAGAACTTTAGCAGTAGTGTGTGTCAAAAAAGCTCGCTGGTGCTAATTAGCAGTAGCGCGCCTGAGGAAACCGCGCTGCAGATAAAGATCTAGCAGTAGCGCGTCTTGCTTCAAACACGTTACTACTAAAATTTCCATGGCTTAGCCGATAGGCTACACATAGTAGTAGCGATCTATAATGAACCGCGCTAGCGCTACTTTATTTGTAGCAGCGCATTTTAATATAAACTCGCTACGGCTAAAGGTTATAAAATTAAATGGAAAGAAAATGGGAAGGTAATTGAAAGTGAAAGAAATAGAATAAGGTGAAAGGAAAAAAAATAAAATGTGAAGAAAACTAAACGAAAAAGGGGAAAAAAGAGAAAGGAGTAGCAGTAGCGTGTATCACAGAACGCGCTGTAGCTAAGATAGCAGCAGCGCTTTTCCTGGAACGCGCTGCTGCTACTTCTGACTTAACCACGGGGTTCGTCCTTCCCCATGCGGCCACTTCCCCCAAACCCAACTCTCTCCACTGTCGCCGCCGCCGTCGCCCGTCGGCCGCCGCGCGCTCTCTGCACCCTCTACGCCGCCCCGACCCCAGATTCAACGCTGCCCCCGCCCCCAACCTCAACGCCGCCCCGGACGTCGCCCCGACCCCGACCTCGACGCCGGCCACCATATGCCGCGCGCCCGAGCCCCGACCCCGACCTCGACGCCGCCTTGCCCCTCCCTCGTCGCAGGCACCCGAGGTGAGCACGCCCACTCCTCCCTCTCCCCTACCTCTGCCTAGGGTTTCTTTATATTTTAGTTGCATCAAATTAGTTAGGGTTCATGTAAGAGTGAAAACAAATCGGATGCGGATGCGGCTCAAATGAGTTAGGGTTCATGTAATTAAGGGTGAAAACGAATCAAATTTCTAAGATGAATCATAAAACGAGTAAAATTTGACCACTTATTTCACTTTATAGTTGGATAATTGAAATATCCGCTACCACTTTCCACCCCTATAGGTTCATCAAATTAGATGGTAATTAGGGCAGTAGCTCCTAGGTACTAATTAGTTAGTAAGAACTAGGTACTAATTAGGTACTACAATATTTTTATTTATAGTAAGTTTATTTTTGGTAAGAACTAGTTGAATTAATAGAACTAGTTAGTAAGAACTTGTTTCTATTTTTTCGTTAAAGCAATTTTTCCCGCCTCGACGTGGACGATGCCTATCCCGCATCCTCGTCGTCGAGTCAGCGGATGTCCGGCCATGTCCGGGACTGGGCTCCGCCGGGGTGGTACTGGGAGGCGCTACCTACTGGGGGGCGCAGGTTGGTGAGGAGCCAGCCTGTCGTTGACCCGAACCTTCTTTGGTGGCGGCCGCGTGGGCCAGTGACGATCCAGAGGCTCGAGGACTCCGCGGAGGTGGTGCGTCACGTGTCAGTGAGGAGGACGCGCACGTCTGTCGCTACTTGTTTGCGTTGGAGCACAGGCCGTTCTCCAATACCTGGCAGGTTCTCCGGGGATCTCGCTGGAGCTATGATCCCGTGATGCTTCCTTCTCTGTGGGTGTCCACCGCCCGCGCCGATACCCGTCGTGTGCTAGGGTTTTAGTTGTATTAGTGATGTTATATGTATGACACTATTCGTGATGTATTAGTGATAATATTCGACGATGTACGGACGCATGAGATGATTTACTTTTGCTTATTTAATGCATTCTAATTTGAGTCTTATAAGATATTTTGAAATGTATATCTTGTGTTGCTCAATATCCAAGTGACCGGTCATGTTTGCAGGTTACACCTCCGAGTGGCCTATGTTTTGCCGGAGTGTTGATTCATTTCTGTTCCGGCAAATTTCAGGCGCTCGATATGTCCTATTTTAGCAAAGGTCATGCCGGATTTTTCCGTGAATTTTGGCATGACTTGTGCCAGAATATGTAGGAAATATCGAGTGCCCTGGATTTGTGTGTTGAGTATCTTGGTAGTTGTCTTCGATCGATTTTCAATTAATGTTTTAACTATGAACATAGGAAATATCTGACAACGAAAAGGATTTTGGTATTTGCAAATACTGCGAAGATGAGTGCTGCCTGTGCGACGGAATCTTCCTAGATGATGATAGGCGCTTCAGCATGAAGCTGGACGAGAACTTCGAAGTGGATACAGTAAGGCACAACGACAAGTCTTTTTTCGTAATTAAGCATGACATCTGCTTCATTTGCTTCAACTTATATTCTTTTACTATTCTACTAGCGTATCCCCTGCCATGCAAGAGTTTTTGTATTGGATAAGATAGGTTTCAGTCATAGTGCGGAGGAAAAGAAAGTTTACTTGAAGACTGAGCATGGTTATATTTTCCATGCAAAATTATACAATTCAGATGACTACACCTATTTTGGATGCAAAACATGGCGAGCACTATGCAAGACTTATGCATTTGAGCCTGATATGGTTATCACCTTTGATATTCGTCCGAAAGATGATATTGAAGGTAATACCGACAGCTGGGTCGATGTGCAGACGCCTCCAGTTATACCATTATGTAAGTTTCTCAACCATATTTATGTCTTTGATATTGTTTATTCAAAAATAGTTGACAACTAATTTGTATTGTCAGCTTATTTCGGTGCAAGCAAACATGTCCAGCGCTTGGTAGACAGGACCGTATACTGTCCTGGGGCTGAACTCAACTGCGAGGAGCTCAGTCCTTATGTTTCATGGCTTGAAGATCTTGATACTGTCAAGACAAATTTTCTTCCTGCATTTAGAAATGTTAGTACTGAAAATGCGCAACCAATAGTGTTCGTAATAAACTACAGTCACATCTATTTAGGAAGGATGGTAAGAGTTTTACTATTTTTCATCAGTGCATCTTTTCCATACATTATTTTTGAAGCTAAACTTCATTGCTAAGTATGTTACCATACGATGTTCTTCAACAGGGACTCCCGATGAATGTTGTGCCTTATGGGATCGAGACTAAAGGTACCATGAGTATTATCAGCTTACGGCCAAGATATCCTACATATTACTTTAGTGCATTCAAGATTAGCGACGGATGCTTAATAGTGCAAGACTGGACCAAATATGTGATGGGGGAGCGCAGAGAAGTACTAGGGGGCAGCAAACAGATGCGCTACCCATGATTAGGAGACAGGTTCATCTGCATGCTCCAGTTTGATCAAGGAGTAGAGCTATACATGTTTTATGTTATTTTACCTCAGAGAGAGCAGCAGGAGTGATTAGCTAGCTAGAAATGAGTTTGAGGATGATGATGTGCTACACTATTACTATGATGATAAAATAGCTAGTGTTGGTGGTAATGACTATGATGATTATTATTAGCTAGTGTTAGTGGTGATTAAATAAATACTGTTGGTGGTAATGACTATGATGATGATTAAATAGCTTGTGCTGGCGGATTAGATTCAAATGGAGGCAACATGTGGTGCACATCAAAAGTACTACTAGTCCAAACTAGATCAAGTTTGGATTAGTAGTATACTTTTGACATGCACCACATATTGCCTCCACTTGAACCTAATCCACCTTCATTTGACACACTGTTATGGACATAATGATGTAAACCTCATAACTGGTATTGTACCAATATTTGTACGATGGCTCATAAATACACTAAAAATAAAAAAAATAAAAAAAAATACTAGTAGCGATGGACAGAAAACACGCTGCAAGTAGTTACCTTAGCAGTAGCGTCGTACTGAACAAACGTTGCAGCTATTTGTCCTAGCAGTAGCGCGTGCGGGCACGCGTTACTGCTAAGCAATAGCTGTAGCGCCTTATTAATAGCGCGGCCTCCCGCGCTACTAGTGGACACAAAACCCGCGCTACTGCTAGGGTTTTCCCTAGTAGTGATGAGGTAGGGGGCACACCCTAGGGGGGCGCCCCCCTGTCTCGTGGACAGGCCCTAGGCCCCCTGATGTATTTCTTTTGCCCAGAAATTCTTATTAATTCCAAAAAGTGCCTCCGTGGATTTTCAGGACATTTCGAGAACTTTTCTTTTCTACACATAAAACAACATCATGGCAGTTCTGCTGAAAACAGCGTCAGTCCGGGTTAGTTTCATTCAAATCATGCAAGTTAGAGTCCAAAACAAGGGCAAAAGTCTTTGGGAAAGTAGATACGTTAGAGACGTATCAACTCCCACAAGCTTAAACCTTTGCTTGTCCTCAAGCAATACAGTTGATAAACTGAAAGTGGTAAAGAAAAACTTTTACAAACTTTGTTTGCTCTTGTTGTTGTAAACATGAAAAAGCCAGCATTCAAGTTTCAGCAAATATTATGAACTAACCATACTCACAATAACACTTAGCTCTCACAATTACTCACATCAATAGCATAGTCAGCTAGCGAGCCATAATAATAAAACTCGGATAACAACACTTTCTCAAAATAATTATAACATGATATAACAAAATGGTATCTCGCTAGCCCTTTTTGAGACCGCAAAACATAAATGCAGAGCACCTTTAAAGATCAAGGACTGACTAATCATTGTAATTCATGGTAAAAGAGATCCAGTCAAGTCATATCCAATATAAACCAACAATAATGAATGCAAATGACAGTGTGCTCTCCAGCGGGTGCTTCTAATAAGAAGGGTGATGACTCAACATAAAAGTAAATAGATAGGCCCTTCGTAGAGGGAAGCACGGATTTGTAGAGGTGCCAGAGCTCGATTTTAAAATAGAGATTGAATAACATTTTGAGCGGCATACTTTCACTAGCAACGCAGCATCTATGAGATGGTTGTATCTTCCATACTACATGCATTATAGGCAGTTCCCAAACAGAGTGGTAAAGGTTTATACTCCCCCAACCACCAACAAGCATCAATACATGGCTTGGTCGAAACAACGAGTGCCTCCAACTAACAACAACCCTGGGGGAGTTTTGTTCAATTATTTTGATTTGCTTTGATCTTTTTGGATCATGGGACTGGGCATCCCGGTTACCAGCCCTTTCTCGTGAATGAGGAGTGGAGTCCACTCCTCGTGAGAATAACCCACCTAGCATGGAAGATATAGACAGCCCTAGTTGTAACATGAGTTGCTCGAGCATACAAAACAGAATTTCATTTGAAGGTTTGGAGTTTAGCACATACATATTTACTTGGAACGGCAGGTAGATACCGCATATAGGAAGGTATAGTGGACTCATATGGAACAACTTTGGGGTTTAAGGAGTTTGGATGCACAAGCAGTATTCCCGCTTAGTACAGATGAAGGCTAGCAAAAGACTGGGAAGCGACCAACTGAGAGAGCGACCACAGTCATGAACATGCATTAAAATTAATTCACACCGAGTACAAGCATGAGTAGGATATAATCCACCATGAACATAAATATCGTGAAGTCTATGTTGATTTGTTTTGAACTACATGCGTGAACATGTGGCAAGTCGAGTCACTCAATTCATTTAAAGGAGGATACATCCCATCATAGAACATCATAATCATTCTAATAGCATGTTGGCACGCAAGGTAAACCATTATAACTCATAGATAATCAAGCATGGCACATGCAACTATAATCTCTAAATGTCATCGCAAATATGTTTACTTCATGATAGCTGAATCAGGAACGATGAACTCATCATATTTACAAAAACAAGAGAGGTCGAGTTCATACCAGCTTTTCTCATCCCAATAAGTCCATCATATATCGTCATTATTGCCTTTCACTTGCACGACCGAACGATGTGTATAATAATAAGAGTGCACGTGCATTGGACTAAGCTGGAATCTGCAAGCATTCAACTCAAGAGAGAAGACAAGATAATATGGGCTCTAAGTTAAATAAACAATCATGCATATGAGAGCCACTAAGCATTTTCAATACGGTCTTCTCGACCCCCAAAGGAAAGAAAAGAAAATAAAACTATTTACGTGGGAAAGCTCCCAACAAGAAAGAAGAAGAACTAGAATTCTTTTTGGGTTTTCATTTTAATTTCTACTACAAGCATGGAAATTAAACTAACTAATTTTTTTGGTTTTTCTTAAGGTTTATCAAACACACAAGAAGAAAACTAGAAAAAGGAATTTAAACTAGCATGGATAATACAATGAAAGAGTATGAGCACCGACGACTAGTGTGTGAACATGAATGTAAAGTCGGTGAGAAATACGTATTCCCCCAAGCTTAGGCTTTTGGCCTAAGTTGGTCTAGAACCAAGGACCATTGCTACTCTCCCCGGTGTAATGAGAGGTATAATCAGGATACCACTGGTTGGTCATCTCCGGATCCCACTGGACAAATGATGCACAATAAGGGTCCAGCTCAGGTTCCGGCTCAGGTTTAGGTTCTGGAGTGAAAGCTTGGGCTCGATGATTATTCACTACTTCCGGTGTGACAAGAAAATTTTCAGCAAGCAAATCAAACAACAGAGGCGCAGGCAAAATAATAATTTCAATGTGTTTCTTATTGAATCTAAGTTTATACAAGAGCATTCTATCTTCGTTGTTAACAATAAACTTGTGTGCTACCATGCTCTTGTAATCTAAAATGTGAGGAGGCAATTTTATCTCCCCCTTCTCAAGGTGCCTAATGGGTATCTGAAAATGTCTAGCAAGACGTGCAGCATGGATACCTCCAAATATGGGGCCTTTTATACGATTCAGGGCTAGCCATTTAGCAACAACGACACCCATACTAAAAGTATTGTCTCCAAGCAAGGCATGTTGAAGAATGATAATATCAGGAACACTCAAGTTTCCACTATTTCCACGACCAATCAAGCATCTACTAGCAAATATAGCAAAATAGCGTAAAACAGGAAAGTGTATGCTAGAGACTTTTGCCTCAGAGCCCTTCTTTGGATCTTCTACAGCGATAGTATTAACAAAGCCACCCACATCTTCACGATGGGGTTCCTCTAATTCTCCCTCATAAGGTATCCTACACACCGCGCAAAAATCACTTAAAGACATTTCTTTGAACTCATCATATAAATGAAAGGATACTGCAGGCGGTGACTTCTTAGGATAATAATAAAAGTTTTGCACGAAAGTATTTGTGAGTAAGAGATACTGATCGATTCGGTCGTTGATGAAACCGGTGAGGCCTGCAGTCTCGATCAAAGAAAAAAAATCCTCATGAATTCCAGCTTCTTTCAAGAAATCCTCGCATGGCCATTCACACGACCGTACTTCCGCTATGCGAGGAAGATTATACTTGGCCTTTTCCTTCTCTTTGGCTTGTTTTTCCTGAGAGCTTTGGCTAGAGGAGCCCCTCAAAAGCTTCCTTAACATTTTCTGAAAATTTCTGAAATTTTAGTAACTTCAAAATAAAAGTGCAAAAAAACTATACAAGATTGATAGCAGCTACTCCTACAAGTGCCTAGAGCCTATATCATGCATTGGAATTGCTTCGGACCTCAAAAATTTAACATGCAAGCTCAAGAACATGGTCACCTATGCAGTAAAAATTTGCAATGAATAAAGCACTAGAACAAAAACTAATTGGACCAATTGAGGAGTCACATACCAAGCAGCAATCTCCCAAAGCAGTTTTGTGAATGGAGCTTTGAGCTAGGAGATCGAAAATCGCAGCAAAACGAGCTAGAACTCGTGCTTGAGCTGGATGTGGATTTTTTTGGGTAGAAGATGAAGTGTGTGGGTGCTGGCATAAGTGGAGGGGAGCCACCAGGGGCCCACGAGACAGGGGGCGCCCTACACTCTCGTAGCCTGGTGCTTGCCCCTCATGCAGTGATTTCAGTGCCTAAAATCCTCAAATATTCTAGAAAAATCATACTAAATTTGCAGGGCATTTGGAGCACTTTTACTTTCGGACTATTTTTTAATGCACGGATAATTCAGAAAACAGACGGATAATACTATTTTTGCTTTATTTATTCTAAATAATAGAAAGTAAAAAGAGGGTACAGAAGGTTGTGCCTTCTAGTTTCATCCATCTCGTGATCATCAAAATGAACCCACTAACAAGGTTGATCAAGTCTTGTTAACAAACTCATTTCGAATAACATGGAACCGGAGAAATTTCGAATAACACTAAGTTACCTCAATGGGGATATGAAAATCATCAACAACAAGAATATCATACTTTTTCTTGACAGTAGGGAGAGGAAACTCAAAACCTCCAAAAATAATAGGTGGAACTTTTTCAATAGAATTGATGTTATGAACTTGAGATTGTTTCCTCGGAAAGTGTACCGTATGCTCATTACCATTAACATGAAAAGTGACATTGCCTTTGTTGCAATCAATAATAGCCCCTGCAGTATTAAGAAAAGGTCTACCAAGGATAATAGACATACTATCGTCCTCGGGAATATCAAGAATAACGAAGTCCGTTAAGATAGTGACATTTGCAACCACAACAGGCACATCCTCACAAATGCCGACAGGTATAGCAGTTGATTTATCATCCATTTGCAAAGATATTTCAGTAAGTGTCAACTTATTCAATTCAAGTCTACGATATAAAGAAAGAGGCATAACACTAACACCGGCTCCAAGATCACATAAAGCAGTTCTAACATAATTTCTTTTAATGGAGCATGGTATAGTTGGTACCCCTGGATCTCCAAGTTTCTTTGGTATTCCACCCTTAGAAGTGTAATTAGCAAGCATGGTGGAAATTTCAGCTTCCGGTATCTTTCTTTTATTTGTAATGATATCCTTCATATACTTAGCATTAGGGTTTGCTTTCAGCATATCAGTTAAGCGCATACGTAAGAAAATAGGTCTAATCATTTCAGCAAAGCGCTCAAAATCCTCATCATCCTTTGACTTGGATGGTTTAGGAGGAAAGGGCATGGGTTTCTGAACCCATGGTTCTCTTTCTTTACTGTGCTTCCTAGCAACAAAATCTCTCTTACCATAACGTTGATTCTTTGATTGTGGGTTATTAAGATCAACAACAGGTTCAATCTCTACATCATTTGTTTTGCTAGGTTGAGCATCAACATGAACATTTTCATTAACATCATCACTAGGTTCATGTTCATCACCTGATTGAGTTTCAGCATCAGAAATAGAAATATCATTGGGATTATCAAGTGTGTCTACAGTAGGTTCACTAGAAGCATGCAAAGTTCTATCTTTTTTTCTTCTTTTTAGAAGAACTAGGTGCCTCTAAATTATTTCTCTGAGAATCTTGCTCGATTCTCTTAGGGTGGCCTTCAGGATACAAAGGTTCCTTAGTCATTCTTCCAGTTCTAGTAGCCACTCTAACCGCAAAGTCATTTTTATTATTTAATTCCTCAAGCAAATCATTTTGAGCTTTAAGTACTTGCTCAGCTTGAGTAGCAACCATAGAAGCATATTTGCTAACGAGGTGAAGTTCATCTTTAACTCTAGCCATATTATCACTTACGCGTCCTATCTCGAAAGCATTATTCTTTAACTCTCTACCAACATAAGCATTAAAACTTTCTTGTCTATCCATAAAGTCATCAAATTCATCTAAGCATGGGCTATGAAATTTTGTAGAGGGGATTTCAACTTTATCATATCTATAGAGAGAATTTACCTTTACTACCTGTGTCGGGTTATCAAGACAATATGGTTCTTCAACAGGTGGTATATTAAGACCATGTATTTCTTCAATAGGTGGTAAATTCTTAACATCTTCAGCTTTAATACCTTTTTCTTTCATTGATTTCTTTGCCTCTTGCATATCTTCAGGACTGAGAAATAAAACACCTCTCTTCTTCGGAATGGGTTTAGGAACAGGCTCGGGAGTTGGCTCAATTGGTTGAGGAATTGCTTCAGGAATTGTCTCAGGAAGAGTCCAATTATTTTCATTAGTCAACATATTATTCAATAGTATTTCAGCTTCGTCAACTGTTCTTTCCCTGAAAACACAACCAACACAACTATCCAAGTAGTCCTTGGAAGCATCGGTTAGTCCATTATAAAAGATATCAAGTATTTAATTTTTCTTAAGAGGATGATTAGGCAAAGCATTAAGTAACGGGAGAAGCCTCCCCCAAGCTTGTGGGAGACTCTCTTCTTTGATTTGCACAAAATTATATATTCCCGCAAGGCAGCTTGTTTCTTATGAGCAGGGAAATATTTAGTAGAGAAGTAATAAATCATATCCTGGGGACTACACACACAACCAGGAGCAACAGAATTGTACCAAGTCTTAGCATCATCCTTTAATGAGAACAGAAATATCTTAAGGATATAAAAATAGCGAGACTTCTCATCATTAGTAAACAAGGTAGCTATATCATTCAACTTGGTAAGGTGTGCCACAACAGTTTTAGATTCAAGACCATAAAAAGGATCGGATTCAACTAGAGTAATAATTTCAGGATCAACAGAGAATTCATAATCCTTATCAGTAACACAAATAGGTGAAGTAGCAAAAGCAGGGTCAGGTTTCATTCTAGCATTAAGAGACTGTTGCTTCCATTTAGCTAATAATTTCTTAAGGTCAGATCTATCATTGCAAGCAAAGATTTCCCTAGCAGCTTCTTCATTCATAACATAACCCTTAGGAACAACATGCAATACATAATCATTGGGGGAATGTTCATCATCACTATCATCAATAGCATCTTCAATATTTTCATTCCCCTAACTCTAGCAAGTTGTTCATCAAAAAATTCACCTAATGGCAAAGTAGTATCACGCACGGAAGTAGTTTCATCATGCATAGCAGAAGTGACATCATCAATAACATGCGACATATCAGAATTCATAACAGTAGTAGGTTCAGGTGTCGCGAACTTACTCATAACAGAAAGAGAATCTAGTGCAGAGCCAGATGGCTATTCCTTACCTCCCCTCGTAGTTGAGGGATAGATCTTGGTTTTAGCGTCTTTCAAATTCTTCATAGTGATCAACAGATATACATCCCAAGTGACTCAGAGAATAGAGCTATGCTCCCCGGCAATGGCGCCAGAAATTAGTCTTGATAACCCACAAGTGTAGGGGATCGCAACAACTTTCGAGGATGAAGTACAACCCAAATTTATTGATTCGACACAAGGGGAGCCAAAGAATATTCTTGAGTATTAGCAGTTGAGTTGTCAATTCAACCAACCTAGATAACTTAGTATCTGCAGCAAAGTATTTAGTAGAAAAGGTGGTATGATAGTAATGGTAACAGTAGCAAAGGAAAAGGTGAGCATCATGAAATTGGTGATGGAGGATGGTTGATGATGATGACGGCGACGAATCCCCCTCTCCGGAGCCCCGAACGGACTCCAGATCAGCCCTCCGGAGAGAGATTAGGGCTTGGCGGCGGCTCCGTGTCGTAAAACGCGATGAAACTTTCTCTCTAATTTTTTTATCCCCGAGACGGAATATATGGAGTTGGAGTTGAGGTCGGTGGAGCTCCAGGGGGCCCACGAGATAGGGGGGCGTGCCCTAGGGGGGGGGCGCCCCCTGTCTCGTGGACAGGCCCTGGGCCCCCTGATGTATTTCTTTCGCCCAGAAATTCTATTAATTCCAAAAAGTGCCTCCGTGGATTTTCAGGACATTCTGAGAACTTTTGTTTTCTACACATAAAACAACATCATGGCAGTTCTGCTGAAAACAGCGTCAGTCCGGGTTAGTTTCATTCAAATCATGCAAGTTAGAGTCCAAAGCAAGGACAAAAGTGTTTGGAAAAGTAGATACGTTGGAGACGTATCACGATGTTACTATCCTTTTTCCACACTTGTGCTTCAAAGTAGCACCATGTTCTTCATATAGATTGTCTCCTATGTTGTCACTTTCATATACTAGTGGGAATTTTCATTATAGAACTTGGCTTGTATATTCCAATGATGGGCTTCCTCAAATGCCCTAGGTCTTCATGAGCAAGAAAGTTGGATGCACACCCACTTAGTTTCTTTTGTTGAGATTTCATACATTTATAGCTCTTAGTGCATCCATTGCATGACAATCCCTACTCCTCACATTGATATCAATTGATGGACATCTCCATAGCACGTTGACTAGCCGCGTCGATGTGAGACTTTGTCCCTTTTTGTCTTCTCCACATAACCTCCATCATTATATTCTATTCCACCTATAGTGCTATATCCATGGCTTGCGCTCATGTATTGCGTGAGGGTTGAAAAAGCTGAAGCGTGTTAAAAAGTATGAACCAATTGCTCGGCTCGTCGTCAGGGTTGTGCATGATGGGAGAATTTTTGTGTGACGAAAATGAAGCATGGCCAAACTATATGATTTTGTAGGGATAAGCTTGCTTTTGCCTTGTTGTTTTGAAAAGACATGATTGCTTTATTGGTACGCTCAAAGTATTATCTTTTTTATGTCAAATGATAGACTATTGCTTCGCATCACTCGTATCTTAATATTCATGCCATGACTAGACATATGATCAAGATTATGCTAGGTAGCATTCCACATCAAAAATTATCTTTTTTATCATTTACCTACTCGAGGATGAGCAGGAATTAAGCTTGGGGATGGTGATACGTCTCCGTTGTATCTATAATTTTTTATTGTTCCATGCCAATATTCTACAACTTTCATATACTTTTGGCAACTTTTTATATTATTTTTGGGACTAACATATTGATCCAGTGCCCAGTGCCATTTCCTGTCTGTTGCATGTTTTATGTTTCGCAGGAAACCCATATCAAATAGAATCCAAACGGGATAAATCGGACGGAGAATTATTTTGGAATATTTGGGATTTTCCGGAGGAAGAATCAACGCGAAACAGTGTCCGACGTGGGCACGAGACAGGGGGACGCGCCCTCCCCCCTGGGCGCGCCCTGGACTCTCGTGGGCCACCCGTAAGGCGGTTGATGCCCTTCTTTTGACGCAAGAAAGCTAATTTTACAAGAAAAATCTGGGCGAAAGATTCACCCCAATCGGAGTTACGGATCTCCAGATATAAAGGAAACAGTGAAGGGGCAGAAACAGAGAATGCAGAAACAGAGAGATAGATCCAATCTCAGAGGGGCTCTCGCCCCTCCCAAGCCATGGGAGCCAAGTACCAGAGGGGAAACCCTTCTCCCATCTAGGGAGGAGGTCAAGGAAGAAGAGGAAGAAGGGGGCCTCTCTCCCCCTTGCTTCCGGTGGCGCTGGAGCGCTACCGGGGGCCATCATCATCACCGTGATCTTCACCAACACTACCGTCATCTTCACAAACATCCCCATCACCTTCCCCCTTCTATATTCAGCGGTCCACTCTCCCTCATCCCGCTGTAACCTCTACTTGAACATGGTGTTGTATGCTTCATATTATTTTCCAATGATGTGTTGCCATCCTATGATGTCTGAGTAGATTTTTGGTGTCCTATCGGTGATTGATGAATTGCTATGATTGGTTTGAGTTGCATGTTTTATTATTGGTGCTGTCCTATGGTGCCCTCCATGTCGCGCAAGCGTGAGGGACTCCCGCTGTAGGGTGTTGCAATGTGTTCATGATTCGCTTATAGTGGGTTGCATGAGTGACTGAAACACAAACCCGAGTAACGGGATTGTTGCGTATGCGATAAAGGGGACTTGATACTTTAATGCTATGGTTGGGTTTTACCTTAATGAATCTTTAGTAGTTGCGGATGCTTGCTAGAGTTCCAATCATAAGTGCATATGATCCAAGTAGAGAAAGTATGTTAGCTTATGCCTCTCCCTCAAATAGAATTGTAATAGTGATTACCGGTCTAGTAACACAGTCAATTGCTTAGGGACAATTCCACAACTCCTACCACCACTTTTCCACACTCGCTATATTTACTTTATTGCATCTTCATCTAAACAGCCCCTAGTTTTTATTTACGTGTTCTTTATTATCTTGCAAACCTATCCTATCACACTTGCAAAGTACTTCTAGTTTCATACTTGTTCTAGGTAAAGCGAACGTCAAGCGTGCATAGAGCTGTATCGGTGGTCGATAGAACTTGAGGGAATATTTATTCTACCTTTAGCTCCTCGTAGGGTTCGACACTCTTACTTATCGAAAACTGTTGCGACCCCCTACACTTGTGGGTTGTCACCATGTCATAAATGGTTAGACTACATCTCCACGGACTTTTCACTTGCAGTGGTGTTCCGGGAGGTGCAAGTTATGAAACCCCTTTCACAACTCATCAGACATTCTCTAAACATGTAACTCAAATATTCCTTTGTGCAATCAAATTGTAGAAACATAATTTTCTTGTTACAATAACTTCTACTTCATTTTTGAAAACCTTTCGAATGATTTCAAAAGAACCAGACTTACATCTCATCAAGTAAATATCCATATATCTACTTGAGTCATTTCTGAAGATAAATAAATCCACCACTAACAACACTTTGGACTACACACATCAGATGTATGATCACTAATAAGTTCGTTCCTCATGGCCTGTGAATGGTATTTTAGTAACTTCACTTTTCGAAGGAAAGTTGCAAGTGTCAGATGATTCAAAATCAAGAAGACTTCAAAATCCATCGTAATGGAATTTTCCATGCGGGTTTCTCCAATGTGACCAAATTTAGTGCCACACTTGTGTGGTATTCTTTTAATCTTGCGACATTTAGCGTTAGTGTTATGGATGTATCATAGTACCTTCAATATTCATAACATACATCCCATCTTGGATGGAAGCATGGCCCTTCATGTTATTCATAATACTTAACAACAATTGTTGTTTTTATGAACAACTCTTTTTCAACAAACATTGTGCAATGGGCTAGAGTGTATGAAACTCTAAAAATAATTATGAAAGTAAACCCAGAGGTATTGTATTATTATCAATATTCATAACATACATCTCATTCATAATGAAAGTATGGCCCTTGTGTTATTCATATCATCGAACATAAAAAGTTCTCTTATGAACAACCTTCTTGCAAGATACCTTATGCAATGGGCTAGAGTTTATAAAACTCTAAATGAATTATGAAAATAAATACAGACGTCAATACACCGATGGAAGGTATAATAATATTTACTATGTTCCCTGTGTATACCTTGGCCTCATTTCTGGCTAGCCTTTTAGGCCATAGTAGCTCTTACATTGATTCGTAACAGAATGCAATCGAGCGAGTATCTTTGTGATTAACTCACAATACCCAAGAATTAGTGATTAACATGTTTAACCATAATTCCCAAGAACTATATCTTTGTCCAGCCTACTATACATCAAAAACTTGTATGACATTCATACATGAGCTGGATATTCCAGTCATCTATCTTTCTGCCTTTATACTTCTAACAGTTTAACTTTTAGTATTTCTCCTACTCGCAAAAGAAGCACCCAACTTAAGAGTGGCATTATCCCCGGACTTCCTAGGCGTGTAAGTCATACAAACACCCTTTGGACACTTCCTTTCTATTTAAGTTGTTGTTTTATTTACCTTTCATTATTTGACAGGCGTTCTTCTGGATCCCTTTCCCAACAGTCAAATGCATAGTAAACACTTTTACTAATACTTGCAAACAAACATTGCTTTGTTTGTATCACTACAGGAAACTGCTAATTTGCCATCAGGAGGCGTCTTTGCCGTCAGCTTTTCGTCGAGCAGACGACAAAGAGTGGATTTGCCGTCATCAGAAGACGGCAAAGAAAAACTAACGGCAAAAAATAATTTGCCGTCTGCAAAAAAAAATACAGACGGCAAAGAGCATTCTTTGCCGTCTATAATACAAAACACAGACGGCAAATATCTTTGCCATCTGCGCTTTTTATTATAGATGGCAAAGCATGCTCTTTGCCGTCTGTAATAAAAATCGCAGACGGCAAAGATCTTTGCCGTCTACTTTTCTATTACAGACGGCAAAGTATGCTCTTTGCCGTCTGTATTAAAAAACGCAGACGGCAAAGAAGAAACACAATACACGGATTGATCACATGGATTGATGAGATGGCAGGATCTGAGCCACACATCCTCACGTGCCCATGACGCCCCACGCACCCACGCGCCCCCGCGCCCCACGCACCAACGCACCCACGGGCTCCACTCCTCTGCCCTTATCCACCTGAGCGGCCCACCCCCACCACGATCTCTTTCTCTCTCGTTTCTCTCTCCGTGATCCAAATCAAGAAGGAAGCGCCCGCAACCACCTCACTTCACCTCGCCAGCCACCACCTCGCTGCCGGCCCCATCCACTTTCCCCTCGTCGGACCTCGCCTTGTCCCCCCGCCGGACCCCGCGGCGTCCACCCGCCGGACCCCGCGGCGTCCCCACGCCGGATCCCGCCTTGGCCCCTCGCCGGACCCCGCGGCGTCCCCTCACCGGAATGAGGGCGCTCCTCGACGCCGCGCTGGCCAAGGCCAACCGGGAGCGGCGCTCTCCAACGACGGCACCAACGACGACGTCCACGGCCAGGAGGACAAGGAGGTGCAGCGCCCCCGCGTCCGCCTCCGGCCATGTCCGCCCGCCGGAGCTTGCCTCCGCCCGTGCCACCGGTTGCCGCCTGCCGAAGCTTGCCTCTGCCCGCGCCACCGGGCGCCGCCCGCCGGAGCTTGCCTCCTCCCGCGCCACTGAGCGTCGCCCGCCTCCGCCCGCATGTGCCCGCCTCCGCCCGTCATGGCCGACTGCCAGAGCCCGCCTCATTCGCCTCACCGGCCGTCACAGGGAGCAGTGCCGGGCGCGGAGGGCTGCTGCTGCTCGTCTCCATCTGGTGCAAGACACCGAGCGGCTGTCGACAGGCACTGCCCCGTGCCCGGTGCGGTCTGCAGCAGGGCGACAGAGTTGCTTGGCCCTTTTTCTCTGTATCATGATTGTATTTCTTGATTATCGAAAATATTGATGTTAAGTTGTGTAAATGGATATACAAACAATGTTGTAACTACCAATGTTTAATGGTTAGGTGTTCTGCGAACAGATTGTAATAGACTTGTTGTGTAAATTGATCTATGAAGAATGCCATGAGAAATGTTTTAGAAAATGTCCTGTGATTTTTTTTAAATGAAAAAATTCTTTGCCGTCTGTAAATTAGATCAGCTGATGGAAAAGATTATGTTTCGGCTGACAGCAAAGATATTGCTTTGCCGTGTGTTATTGGGATTGGCAGATGGCAAAGTCTTTGCCGTCTTCCCTATAAAAAAGCTGACGGCAAATTATTCTTTGCCGACTTATCTTTGCCGTCTGAGTTTGCCGTCTGCTTCCTGACGGCAAAGTCTTTGCCGTCTGGATTTAGGTCTTTGCCGTCTATGATCCATAGACGGCAAATTACCTATTTCCTGTAGTGTATCTGAAAATAATTTTCAGTTCCATGAATATCATATAACTATCCCAACTTTTGAAGTTTGGGTTTCATGGAAGCAAACATATTCCACTTGACCGTAACAGAATTCTAGCTTTTGGACCGAAGGACGAGAGTCACATGATCCATAGCATTAGTGGGAGGATACGGAAACCATGCGATAGGACAAAGTCCTTCTCGGCACTTTTGAGGACAATCCTCATATTACGTTACCAATCGTAAAGTTTTAACCAGATATTTAACAGCTATTCAATTTTAACAGGGAAGGTGGAAACGCGAGCCATTATTCTACAACTATTTTGCAAGAAACACTTAGATATTGTTTATAATTAATTGCACTGAGAATTAAAAATGTTAATTCAATAGCGTGCTCCCACTCAAATCAATATCTCTCAAAATTAATTATGAGTGATACAAGACCCACATTTCAATTGTTCGACATTGGTGTAACACCACTGATGATGAAAAATCTCAACTGGTAGGCCAACTTGCCAATCACATCTCTATGTGACTCTTGTTCATCTTTCGATGTGTGTGTTCCGAGCTCATGACGATCATGCCTGAACGTCAAGACAACCAAATGATCTCGCTGCGAGGTCTCAACTCACCCGCCTCACACTTCTCTAATCGGTCGGACCCCTGTGCCACGGGGCACCCCAAAAAGATAGGTGCCATGACGGTGCTACACTTGGGAGAACACTAACTACTTGATTTTTTTGAGAGATCACCCTAATAAAAAGCAACTACCGCGCAATCAAGAAGGGTGCATCATAAGGGATAAACATCTCAGGCAATTCATAATAGCATGATATGGTATAGCCCTTTCTGACGGAGAAGTCTTTCATTTCTTCGTCTTCGGCATTTGCGTCGGCGTTCACCTTCGCTAAGATTGCCACCACCTTGTCGATGCACCAGATAATATTGCTATCTCTATAGCTAATAAAATAATTGCATTACTTATGGTTGACAAGCATGTCATTAAAGTGACAATCATATGGCTCCAGCCATCATGCCGAATCATGACACACATGTCATGTTAATTTACATTATATAGTAATCTCATACATAATCAAATTATTATGAGAACTCCTATACCACATCACATGCAAACCATCCTGCAAAACCAAGTTAGACGCCTCTAATCGGTTCATACAAAAAAAGGTTTTACGTGGCTTCTAAGGTTTCGAAACAAACCGAAGCTACCAACGTCCATCATCAAGTATGATTTATTCAAGTCGCTAGATTAACTTTGCAAGGTGTATGAAACACGAGATAATAGAATCTCGAGCCCCATACTGAACTTCGTCATATGCATGACCCCCGTGCAGATCATATCTGCATTGCCCTTTCGTCTGCTAAATTTCATCTTTCTATTTAACTACGGTGGAATTCAATGAACTTTTAGCACTTCGTTGATCAATCAGGATTGCGGATTGCCAGAACATTAAAACTCCACCATACTGTTATCAAGATCAAAAATATGCAAATTCCAGGGAAGCAACAAGAACATCGGGTAACAGATTTCATCTGTCACCCGCATAAATAATTTTCAGCAATAGATCTCATCTACTACCTAATTATCTTATGCAATACCCATACATATCTATGTATTCTAGATCGCAACCTGCATCTACGCATAGCACGGCTCATGATCCCACTGTAGGGTAATGCAGCAAAAAACAAAAAAAATCCAACCTACGCACCAGCCCAGGACCACTATGGAGACTGCATACAAGGTTGGATCTTTTTCGTTACCGACTCGTAGCGCAGCGGGATGTAGAGTCGATGATGATCGGCGGTGTAGATCCCCGCAGCTAGGATTTACAACCTCCCAACCGCGAGGATGTATACCCTCATCTGCTCCTCAGATAGCCCTCCGGGAGACGGTTGAACAGCCCCCCGGATGGAGTCGTGGACAGCCCTTCGGGAGGACCTCCGAAACTCGAACGGTCACTCGGACAGCCCTTCGGGAGGACCTTCGAAACCCGGACGGTCACACGGACAGCCCTTCGGGAGGCACTCATGAACTAAGACCGAAAGTACGATCTCTCTACAGAGTTGCACACATACAATGTCATGTATCTGGCAGGGCTTCGCCGTCCAGAACTAGTTCCTGCCAGAACCCAGACAACCTTTCGGCTCTACAAAACTATTTCGCTGGGAGGGAGAGAGAAGCCAGATCATGCATGGCACTTGTATGTGAGAAAGAGTTCTCCCTTTAGGCAGCCCCCTCCACCACTATTTATAGGCCAAGCCCAAGGGTGGCTTCTCCAAGAAGCCAAGGGTATAATACCAAAAGGCCCTCATGGTGTCTTCTCCAAGAAGCCAAGCAAAAAGCACTTTCACTATTCATGACGACATTTTTCAGCATCCGTTCGAACTGAAAATATTTATGTGAGCTCAGAACATTTCCAGTACCCACTAAAATAATTTGCAACGCATTCTGAAACAATTTCGGTTTAGTGATTTTCATCTGCGCAAAGCAAACAAGAATGTGTTTTTACTATTCATGAAGACAATTTTTCGCGTCCATTAAATCCAAAAATATTTCTTTGGGTCTCAGAATAATTCCAGTACCCACTAAAATGATTTTGGATTTGTTCTGAAACAATTTCAGATTAGTGAATTTCATCTGCGAAAAACATCTGAAGTGGTTCCGGCAGCTCCGGAGCATATCCGGTTATTATCCCGGAAAATTCCAGAAAGCTTCCAGAATGATTCTGGCACCCTCCAAGAATTATCAGGCATGTGCCGAAACCAATTTGACTTAACTGTATCCCATGAAAGAACTTTTCAGTTTCACCGAAACTCATCCGATGACCTCTCTCTGTGGAACCTTTTCCGGTGTCCGAAACTTTTCCGGTACCCGAAACTTTTTCAGTGATTTTCTCTCAGACTCCCTGTCTAGTATTCAGAAGATAGATGACCCTTAAGCGTAAGACCCTATAGGTTCGGTGAAGTATAGACATGACCAGAACCCTTTCCGATCAATGATCAACATCGGAGCCGCGTGTGGACACCCATATTGACCCCTATACCCACACGAATGAATATTCGAGTGAACCTCTAGTTGCCGTGTGCTATTCCTGTTGCTTCGTGAATGTTACAAATACCCGAGGTGAGACATGTTGGCATTCCAGTGGATCAACAACTTGTCCACTATGCTAGTTACCTCGTTACCGGTATTGTTCTCTTTTCTCGTTACCGTATTCCGGCATCCCCGTGATCAAATCACAAAGTGTCTGGCCAGACGATGATGGATACCGTAACACTGAGAGGGCCCAGAGATATCTCTCCATCGTCGGAGGAGAAAATCCCATTCTTAAGCTATTAAGTTACTTGACATACTTTTCCATGAACCCGTAAGCCGTCGTAATAGCCACCCATTTACGGATGACGTTTAACAAACCCCAAAGTTCATGAAGCAAGCATGAAGAAACTCGATACTCTCATGGTCTAAGGAACCATGTAAACGTTAACCATCTCTGTGTTATCAACCATAAACTTGTGATGAATGAAACTCATAGCATAACATCAATCCGGGTTGATTCAACACAAATGTTCTCTTAGCATTGTGCCCTCAAAGTTGCTGGCATAGACATGCCCATGATTGGGAAAACATAATCATCATGCAGCACTTGAGCTAGTCTTAGAGGCATGACTAGGAATACACTTTACCGTTTATTATTCCACACGTGCACATGGGTTTTCCCCATAGCCTTTATGGATATACGGGCTCGAGAGCCACAGGAGTTATATCATGGAACATAAACATAATTATGAACATGGAGATAAATAATAGCATTTATCATTGCCTCTAGGGCATATCTCCTACATGTTGTTCGTCGTGCCCTACTCAAACAAACAAACAAGCAATAAGGCCGAGAGGCCAGTCATGAAAATTTGAAGAAGGTGTGTGTTACAAACAAGCAATAAGACCGAGAGGCCAGTCATCGTCTACTATAAGGAAGATACATGTACGACTCATATCATCGTGGTATCTCCCTACAAAAAAAGGACAACGATGTCCTTACCTCCACAAACGTGTTTCATATCTTCTATTTAAATCTGGTGAACCTCGGAATCTTACTCTGGGCAACTTCACGTAAGGCAGAGTTGGGTTTTTTGGGAGATGTATACATGATTTATTCATTATTTAAAATTTGAAAATTTGAAGAAGGTGTGTGTTGGCGACATCGACGTATTCCCTTGCTCCCCAATGTTGTGCCTCTGCGGGATGAACCTAATAGATCTGTAAATCATAGTCATACACAAAGAGGCAAAAAGCGGAGAAGTACTTCAACGTTTGCCATGACACAAATGAAGGCATCTCTTGCAATGCACCCCATACCAATGCACGGGTCCGTGTTACTCCTTTGTTGAGTGGCCGTCTCAATACTAAGTTCTGGCGATCGGTGTGGAAATAGTAGTGGTCCTAATAGAGCCGCGAGAAGACTGGTGGTCACGGCGGTGCACCCTGGCGAGTTTGAGCCAATAGAGCCGCGAGAAGTGGCAGCGTGTTATGGCAACCAACTAGCATGCATCCTACGGGATACCGCTAACATCAACACCACAAAAATATAGAAGAATGATCAGTTGAAGAAGCTGCTTCTAACTAGGTTGCACGCAAGATTCCTATTCCCCGGTCGTCATGACGAAGTCGACCCTGATACGTCTCCGGCGTATCTACTTTTCCAAACACTTTTGCCCTTGTTTTGGACTCTAACTTGTATGATTTGAATGGAACTAACCCGGACTGACGCTGTTTTTAGCAGAACTGCCATGGTGTTGTTTTTTGTGCAGAAAATAAAAATTCTCGGAATGTCCTAAAACTCCACGGAACACCTTAGAAAAAATAAAGAAAAATCCTCGCAAAAGATGAAGACCAGGGGGCCCACACCCTGCTCACGAGGGTGGGGGGTGCGCCCTCCCCCTGGGTGCGCCCCCCTACCTCGTGGGCCCCTTGGTGGCCCTCCGATGCCAACTCCAACTCCATATATTGGCTTTTGGGGAGAAAAAAATCAGAGAGAAGAAATCATCACGTTTTACAATACGGAGCCGCTGCCAAGCCCTAATCTCTCTCGGGAGGGCTGATCTGGAGTCCGATCGGGGCTCCGGAGAGGGGGATTCGTCGCCGTCGTCATCATCAACCATCCTCCATCACCAATTTCATGATGCTCACCGTCGTGCGTGAGTAATTGCATCGTAGGCTTGCTGGACGGTGATGGGTTGGATGAGATTTATCATGTAATCGAGTTACTTTTGTTAGGGTTTGATCCATAGTATCCATTATGTTCTGAAATTGATGTTGCTATGACTTTGGTATGCTTAAGGCCCGAGTGCCACAATTTCAAATCTGAACCTATTATGTTTTCATGAATATATGTGTGTTCTAGATCCTATCTTGCAAGTCTATAGTCACCTACTACGTGTTATGATACGGCAACCCCGAAGTGACAATAATCGGGACCACTCCCGGTGATGACCATAGTTTGAGGAGTTCATGTATTCACCATGTGCTAATGCTTTGTTCCGGTTCTCTATTAAAAGGAGGCCTTAATATCCCTTAGTTTCCAATAGGAACCCACTGCCACGGGAGGGTAGGACAAAAGATGTCATGCAAGTTCTTTTCCATAAGCACGTATGACTATATACGGAATACATGCCTACATTACATTGATGAACTGGAGCTAGTTTTGTGTCACCCTATGTTATGACTGCTACATGATGAACCACATCTGGCATAATTATCCATCGCTAATCCGGCGCCTACGAGTTTTCCATATACTGGTTTACACTTATTTACTTTTTCGTTGCTGCTGTTACAATCACTACAAAATACCAAAAACATTACTTTTACTGTCTTTACTTTTTTTACCGTTACCACCACTATCATATTACTTTGCTACTAAACACTTTGCTGCAGATACTAAGTTTCCAGGTGTGGTTGAATTGACAACTCAGCTGCTAATACTTGAGAATATTCTTTGGCTCCCCTTGTGTCGAATCAATAAATTTGAGTTGAATACTCTACCCTCGAAAACTATTTCGATACCCTATACTTGTGGGTTATCAGACCCATGGGATGATCATGCCATGAAAAAAATCAACAACAAAGCCCTAGGGAAGTTCAGCAACGCATTGAGTGCTTGGAAAACTAGGGTGAAAAAGGCGATTCAAGTAGACCATGAAACCTACGCTGATATTGTTGCAGACAATCCAAAAATTACGATAGAGGACTTTGAAAAGTTCAAGGAGGCTTGCAATGAAGAAGCTGCCAAGGCCAGGTCGGAGAGAGGCAAGCAGCTGCAGGTAAAGAACATGGGGAACCACCGCCTTGGAAGTCGTGGTTACACGGGAAAGAGGCCCGTGTGGGCTAAGGACGACGCAGAACGTGAACGTCAGGGAATCCCAGACCCATTGGCTGAGTTCACAGACCAACAGGAGCACGACTTCATCAGGGCCCGATTCTCGTGGGACCCCAAGAAAAAGATTTTTTTTCACCGACGGGCCGACTAGAAAATTCATGAGAATACTGGTAATTATCCTTTTACCACCTTACATATTAGGTTCTGATCAACGAAGTCTACTACATTCTAGTCGCATTTGTAAATGATTCACGGTCCATTTTGCAGAGAGAGCAACACAAGCTTGCGGCGGCCGAGAGCGACTCGTCGACTCAGTCGACTCAGTCGTCGGCGAAGTACAAGTGGGACACTCCTTTCAACCGGGCCATGAACATAATGATGGGCCACCCGCCCGGCCAGCGGCCGCAATATGGACGTGTGCATGGCGTCGGGGATGGGGCCACTTGGAAGTACTATTATAGCAAGGACCCCGAGGCCAAAAGACAGAGAAAGAAGTTCACTCAAGTGACTATCGACGAGAAGGTGGCACGGGCGATGGAGAAAGCAAAAGCTGAGATAATCGCTGCATGTAGATCTGATTTCGTGGATGCCTTTACAACCTTGATTCCAACAGTGATCACATGGGTGCAACAAAATCCAAATGCGCCACCAAGTGAATTTCCCATACCCAGCTTCACCGGGAGCAACTCAATGAACATCGCACCCATACCCGTACCTAGTATGGCAACCGCACCCACACCTCCTCCAGCACCTGCTCCTGCGCCCAGCTCTCACAGCAGCCCTAGCTCCGTCTCTGGCTTGAATGTCGGGCCGTCGACATTAGTTGAGCTCGACGCCCTCACAGTAAATACGCGTCGTCGCACCTTCATCAACTCAACTAATTAATTAATCTTCAGTTGTCGTTCTTTTTGGATCTCTGACGCCACACGTATATGTCTTCGTAGGCCGACTCCACTCCGTGCACCCTCCTTTACAACATGAAGGGCAGGTTAGTGGATGTGGGGAAGGGTACTATAGTGAAGCCTAAGGATCGATTGTTTCACCGCCGGCAGATGCCTGATAACGCCTTCAGGGTCTCCGTGGCGAGTGTGAAAGCGGGCTATGAGGGTCTCCCTCGTCCGATACAAACTGATGGAGAGGATGATGAGACCCCCACGAAGCTTGGCCAATGCAAAAATTGGCCGATCCTATGGCCAAAAATTCTTCTTCGTGTCGAGGTGGCCGGGAGCACACCAACGGGACCTCATGAAGGTATGACCACAACACCACCTACACAAGTACAACCATCGTCTGTGCTGCTTGCTGAGATCGAGAGACATGAGGAAGGAGGGCCAACCGTTCCGCCGGCAGATGATGCCATCTGCCCCATGGAAGAGGATAGGGATCATGACATGAAGGATGCCGACGATGACCCTAACCAGTATTTCAATACTGCCTTTGACAACGAAGTAATCATGAGTCAACCATATGAATATGAGATGCATGTACCGGAGCCGGAACGTCCTCGGGAGTGCAAGAAGTCTTTGTTCATGCAATCCTCGCAGGACACGCCTCCAGATGCCGGCTCCACCCAAGCTCAACTACTTAGTGAGAGCCGTCCAATGCTGAGCCCAGAAACACTAGGGTGGTGCTCAGGGAGGGTCTGACAGACCCACCAGCACCTCAGCCCACCAAGAAGAAGCAGAGGAAGAGACCGGCGGCAAGAAAATCCAATAAAGCTAGCAATGTTGGTTCTAGCAGCTAGCAGCCTTCGACCAAGGTTGACCATGTACCGATGAAACATGCGCCATTAATCCATGTCGCGGGAGAGCCAATGGTACCGGCGAATGCACTAGCTGCCATAGAAGGGGATCTCAGGAGACTCCATGACCATGTGCTTTCGACAGAGAGAAGCCTCCTCGCCTTGGATGATCCAGGATACCCACTTTATACGGTTCATGTGCTGAGCAGTTGCAAGATGTATGTCCACACATGCCCCGCGGACCTCTTCTTCCTGAGGTTTGATTACATCTTCCAGATATTTCAAATGAGGACACTCGATTTTACGTTCGTCCGCCTGTATGCGCTACACAAGAACTACATCGTCAGGAGAGAGCAAGTCACCGGTCTTGCGGTCGCGGACCCATACTACATGCATGAGGGCTTCTTGTCAGTCAAAGACGCCAACTGTCAATATGCGAGTCAGTACATCGAAGAATTCTTGGTCAACAATAATGACAAAGAAACGATTCTCCTACCTTATCATCCCAGGTAAGTCACCCGCGGATAGCACTATAACACATACATCCTTTCGTGCATTTCAATAGTTACTTTCCACGCATGGAGGCTAAACTTGATCGTGTATTTTGCGCACCGGGGGGTGTCGTGCCGTTCTCATTGTTCTTTACCCGCGTTACTCCCGCGCTCTATATTTGGACCCGTCGAATAACATACAGAAGAAAGATTACACACACATAAAGTATGTTCTGGACAGAGCTATGCTGGGCTTCAACATGCGGGGTGGCTACATCCAACACACAAAAAAACAAATAAGGCCGGGCTTTGTTTCACCCACAAGACTGACTTCTGTTGCATCCAGCAACCGGCAAGAAGTGAGAATGATGGATTCTACGTCATCCATCTCATGATGGAGTACAGAAGGGATATGCAATCACTTTGCATGAAATCTTCATCTAATACCCATATCCAGAGATGGGCCGAAACCTTTGGAGCCGTGCCGGATAATCGACTTCGAAATGATTTCTACCGGATCCAACAGGAAATTGCGTCCATCATCATCAAAGATGTCCTCAAAGAGAATGGGATGTTCTACGCCGGCCCAATATCGCGAGCTGACGTCCAAACCCGCATTGCCCTACAGCGTCAGGACATGATGCCTTTCACTAAGCTTGGGTCTGTCCTCCCGGATATGGACAGATGGGAAGAGTGCACTTCTTAAAAACAATGTGTCTGTTTAGTTACTTGTTACTTTCTGTACGACGAAACTTCGAATCTCTTAGTACGACGAAACTATTAGATGTATGGTGCCGCGCTCTAGTTAATTACTTTCGGTACGATAAAATTTGTTAACTATGTTTACTATATGTTGCTTCTATTTCATAACTGTTTTGTTGAATTCGCTTCATGGTATATATATGTGCATCTCTGACAGGTATATAGATCAACGATGGCGAGGAAGTGGTATGTCGTGTATGTAGGGCATATTCCGGGTGTGTATGATGAGTGGCCAGAGTGTCAGGCCCAAGTCTCTGGCTTCTCCGGCGGAAGCCAGAAAAGGTTTGATAGTAGAGCGGAAGCCGAAGCTAGTTACTTGAGATTCATAGCAAACCAGGGGATTCCGAACCAGCGCCACTACAAAAACTACTACATAATACCGCTTTTGATCATCGTGATCGCTCTTATCGTGTATGTCTTAGTTTAGGTAGATGATGAAATATGTGTCTATGGTGACAATGTAAGATACATGTCATCATTATAACTTGTATCGCTATTTCGAGATGATGATGAGATCGACATCATTTGTGTTGAGACTATGTTGATATGATGTGACTATGTTGTACCACTTCGATGATGATGATGAGACATTCCTTTTTCATATAGTTCCAGTGTATGTGTATGTTGTAACTGTATAAAACATGTAAAAATATGAATAAAGCAACATAAAAAAAAGAAAATACTAGCACTAGCGTGGGGTATTGGAGTAGTAGTAGCGCTGCTTACCAGTAGCGTTTGATTGTTGGGCCACGCTACTAGCATTAGCAGTAGCGATGGGCAGAGGTGCGCCACTGCTAGATACAGATAGCAGTAGCACTGGTTCAAACAAGCGCTACTGCTAAAAAATAGGTGTAGCACCGTAGCAGTAGCGCGCCCACCTGCGCTACTAATAGCCAAATAACCAGCGCTACTGACAAGGGTTTTCCTAGTAGTGATGGATCAAGATTAGGATTTGTCACTCTGTGTATCGGAGAGGTATCTCTGGGCCCTCTCGGTAATGCTCATCACTATAATCCTTGCAAGCAATGTGACTACTGAGTTAGTTGGGGGATGAAGCATTACAGTACGAGTAAAGAGACTTGCGAGTAACGAGATTGAACTAGGTATGATGATGCCGACGATCAAATCTCGGGCAAGTAACATACCGATGACAAAGGGAACAACGTATGTTGTTATGCGGTTTGACCGATAAAGATCTTTGTAGAATATGTAGGAGCCAATATGAGCATCCAGGTTCCGCTATTGGTTATTGGCCGGAAATGTCTCTCGGTCATGTCTACATAATTCTAGAACTCGTAGGGTTCGCACGCTTAATGTTCGATGACGATTTGTATTATAAGTTTACATGATTGGATGACCGAAGCTTGTTTGGAGTCCCGAATGAGATCACGGACATGACAAGGAGTCTCGAAATGGTCGAGAGGTAAAGATTGATATATTGGAATCTATATTCGGACATTGGAAAGGTTCCAAGTGATTCGGGTATTTTTCGGAGTACCGGAGAGTTACGGGAGATTGTCGGGGGAAGTAGTGGGCCTTAATGGGCCATACAGGAAAGGAGAAAAGGGCCTCAAGGGGTGGTCGCGCGCCCCCATAGGCTGGTCCGAATTGGACTAGGAGTGGGCGGCACCCCCCTCCTTCCTTCTCCCCTCTTCCTCCTTCCCTTCCTTCTCCTAGTTGAAATAGGAAAGGGGGGGCCGAATCCTACTTGGACCGGGAGTCCAAGTAGGACTCCCCCTTTTGGCGCGCCCCTCTAGGCCGGCCTCCTCTTCCTCCCTCCTTTATATACGTAGTAGGAGGGACCCCAAAGGCACTCGAAGATTTGTCTTAGCCGTGTGTCGTGCCCCCCTCCACAGTTACACACCTCGGTCATGTCGTCATAGTGCTTAGGCGAAGCCCTGCGCCGGTAACATCATCATCACCGTCACCAAGCCGTCGTGCAGACAGAACTCACCCTCGTCGTCAACTAGATCAAGAGCACGTGGGACGTCATCGAGCTGAACGTGTGCTGAACGCGGAGGTGTCGTACGTTCGATACTTGATCGGTTGGATCGTGAAGAAGTTCACTACATCAACCGCGTAATTGAAACGCTTCCGCTTTCGGTCTACAAGGGTACATGGACACACTCTCCCCTCTCATTGCTATGCATCACCTAGATAGGTCTTGCGTGATCGTAGGAATTTTTTTGAAATTACTCTGTTCCCCAACAATGGTATCAGAGCCAGGTCTATGCGTAGATGTTATATGCACGAGTAGAACACAAAGAGTTGTGGGCGGTAATAGTCATACTGCTTACCAACATGTCATACTTTGAGTCAGCCGTATTGTTCGATGAAGTGGGCCAGACCGACATTACATGACCGCGTTCATGAGACTGGTTTTACCGACATGCTTCGCACACAGGTGGATAGTGGGTGTCTATTTCTCCAGCTTTAGTTGAATTGAGTGTGGCTACGCCCGGTCCTTGTTGAAGGTTAAAACATCACACTTGACGAAAAATCATTGTGGTTTTGATGCGTAGGTAAGAATGGTTCTTGCTAGAAGCCCGTAGCAGCCACGTAAAACTTGCAACAACAAAGTAGAGGACGTCTAACTTGTTTTTCCAGGGCATGTTGTGATGTAATATGGTCAAGACATGATCTATTGTATGATATGATCATGTTTTGCTAAAATTATCGGCAACTGGCAGGAGCCTTATGATTGTCTCTTTGTTTCATAAGATGCAAGCGCCATATAATTGCCTTACTTAATCGCTATGCGATAGCAATAGTTGCAAAAGCAATAGTTGGCGAGGTGACCATGTAATGACATGTTGATAAAGATCAAGATGATGAAGATCATGGTGTCATGCCGGTGACGATGGAGATCATGATGGTACTTCGGTGATGGAGATCATGAGCACAAGATGATGATTGCCATATCATGTCACATATTTTGATTGCATGTGATGTTTATCTTTTACGCATCTTATTTTATTAGTACGACAGTAGCATTATAAGATGATCCCTTACTAAATTTCAAGGTATAAGTGTTCTCCCTGAGTATGCACCGTTGCTACAGTTCTTTGTGCCGAGACACCACGTGATGATCGGGTGTGATAAGCTCTACGTTCACATACAACGGGTGAAAACCAGTTTTGCACACGCAGAATACTCGGGTTAAACTTGACGAGCCTAGCATATGCGGATATGGCCTCGGAACACTGAGATCGACCGGTCGAATGTGAAACATATAGTAGAGATGATCAACATAGTGATGTTCACCATTGAAAACTACTCCATCTCACGGGATGATCGGACATGGTTTAGTTGATTTGGATCACGTGATCATTTAGATGACTAGAGGGATGTCTATCTAAGTGGGAGTTCTTAAGTAATATGATTAATTGAACTTTAATTTATCATGAACTTAGTCCTGATAGTATTTTGCAAATCATGTTGTAGATCAATAGCTCTCATTATAGCTTCCCTATGTTTTTATATGTTCCTAGAGAAAACTAAGTTGAAAGATGATAGTAGCAATGATGCGGACTGGGTCATTGATCTGAGGTGTATCCTCATTGCTGCATAGAAGAATTATGTCCTTGATGCACCACTAGGTGACAGACCTATTGCAGGAGCAGATGCAGACGTTATGAACGTTTGTCTAGTTCAATATGATGACTACTTGATAGTTTAGTGCACCAAGCTTTACGGCTTAGAACCGGGACTTCAAAAAACATTTTTGAAATGCCACGGAGTATATGAGATGTTCCGAGAGCTGAAATTGGTATTTCGGACTCATGCCCATGTCGAGAGGTATGAGACCTCCGACAAGTACTTCACCTAAAAGATGGAGGAGAATTGCTCAGCTAGTGAGCATGTACTCAGAATGTCTGGGTACTACAATCACTTGAATGAAGTGGGAGTTAATCTTCCAGACAAGATAGTGATTTACAGAGTTCTCTAGTCACCATCACCAAGTTACTGGAACTTCATGATGAACTATAGTATGCAAGGGATTACGAAAATGATTCCCTAGCTCTTCGTGCTGCTGAAATCGATGGAGGTAGAAATCAAGAAAGAGCATCAAGTGTTGATGGTTAAACAAGCCACTAGTTTGAAGAAAAGGGCAAAGGGAAAGAAAGGGAACTTCAAGAAGAATGGCAAGCAAGTTGTCACTCCCATGAAGAAGCCCAAAGCTGGACCTAAGACTGAAACTGAGTGCTCTACTGCAAAGTAAATGGTCACTGGAAGCGGAACTACCCCAAATATTTGGCGGATAAGAAGGATGACAAAGTGAACAAAGGTATATTTGATATACAGATTATTGATATGTACTTTACTAGTGTTCATAGCAACCTCTAGGTATTTGAAACCGGTTCAGTTGCTAAAATTAGTAACTCGAAACGGGAGTTGCAGAATGAACAGAGACTAGTTAAAGGTGAAGTAACGATGTGTGCTGGAAGTGGTTCCAAGATTGATATGATCATCATCGCACACTCCCTATACTTTCAGGATTAGTGTTAAACCTAAATAAATGTTATTTGGCATTTGCATTGAGCATGAATATGATTTGATCATGTTTATTGCAATACGGTTATTCATTTAAAGTCAGAGAATAATTGTTGTTCTGTTTATATGAATAAAACCTTCGATGGTCATATGCCCAATGAAAATAGTTTGTTGGATATCGATCGTAGTGATACACATATTCATAATATTGATGCCAAAAGATGCAAAGTTGACAATGATAGTGCAACTTATTTGTGGCACTGTCGTTTGGGTCATATCGGTGTAAAGCGCATGAAGAAACTCCATAAAGATGGACTTTTGGATCACTTGATTATGAATCATTTGATACTTGCGAACCATGCCTTATAGGCAAGATGACTAAAACTCCGTTCTCTGGAACAATGGAATGAGTTACTGACTTATTGGAAATAATACATACTGATGTATGCAGTCCAATGAGTGTAGATGCTCGTGGTAGGTATCATTATTTTCTGACCTTCATAGATGATTTGAGCAGATATGGGTATATCTACTTAAATGAAACACAAGTGTGAAACATTTGAAAAGTTCAAAGAATTTCAGAATGAAGTGGAGAATCATCATAAAAAGAAAATCAAGTTTCTACAATCTGATCGCAGAGGCGAATATTTGAGTTACGAGTTTGGCCTTCATTAAAACAATGTGGAATAGTTTCACAACTCATGCCACCTGGAATACCGCAGCATAATGGTGTGTCCGAACGTCATAACCACACTTTATTAGATATGGTGCGATCTATGATGTTTCTTACCGATTTACCACTACCATTTTGGGGTTATGCATTAGAGACAACTGCATTCACTTTAAACAGGGCACCATCAAAAAACTATTGAGACGACGCCTTATGAACTATGGTTTGGCAAGAAACCAAAGTTATCATTTCTTAAAGTTTGGTGTTGCGATGCTTATGTGAAAAAGCTTCAACGTGATAAGCTCAAAATCAAATCGGAGAAGTGCATCTTCATAGGATACCCAAAGGAAACTGTTGGGTACACCTTCTATCACAGATCCGAAGGCAAGATATCCGTTGCTAAGAATGGATCCTTTCTAGAGAAGGAGTTTCTCTCGAAAGAAGTGAGTGGGAGGAAACTAGAGCTTGATGAGGTAACTGTACCTTCTCTCTTATTGGAAAGTAGTTCATCAAAAATATCAGTTCCAATGATTCCTACACCAATTAGTGAGGAAGCTAATGATGATGATCATGAAACTTAAGATCAAGTTACTACCAAATCTCGTAGGTGTTCCAGAGTATGATCCGCACCAGAGTGGTACGGTAATCCTGTTCTGGAAGTCATGTTACCAGACCATGATGAACCTACGAACTATGAGGAAGCGATGATGAGCCCAGATTCCACAAAATGGCTTGAGGCCATGAAATCTGAGATGGGATCCATGTATGAGAACAAAGTGTGGACTTTGGTGGACTTGCCCGATGATCGGCAAGCCATAGAAAATAAATGGATCTTCAAGAGGAAGAAGAACGTTGATAGTAGTGTTACTATCTACAAATCTCGACTTGTCGCAAAAGGTTTTCGACAAAGTTTAAGGTGTTGACTACAATGAAATTTTCTCAATCATAGCAATGCTTAAATCCGTCTGAATCATGTTAGCAGTTGCCATATTTTATGAAATCTGGCAAATGGATGTCAAAACTGAATTCCTTAAATGGGTATTTCTTAAAGAAGAGTTGTATATGATGCAACCAGAAGGTTTTGTCGGTCCTAAAGGTACTAACAAGGTGTGCAAGCTCCAGCGATCCATCTATGGACTGGTGCAAGCATCTCAGAGTTGGAATATATGCTTTGATAAGTTGATCAAAGCATATAGTTTTATACAGACTTACGGTGAAGCCTATATTTACAAGAAAGTGAGTGGGAGCACTACAGCCTTTCTAATAAGTATATGTGATTGACATATTGTTGTTCGTAAATAATGTAGAATTTTCTGGAAAGCATAAAGGAGAGTTTGAAAGGAAATATTTCAAAGAAAGAGCTCAGTGAAGCTGCTTATATATTAGGCATCAAGATTTATAGAGATAGATCAAGACGCTTGATAAGTTTTTCAATGAATACATACCTTGACAAGTTTTTGAAAGAGTTCAAAATGGATCAGTCAAAGAAGGAGTTCTTGTCTGTATAACAAGGTGTAAAGTTGAGTAAGACTCAAAACCTGACCACGACAGAAGATAGAAAGATAATGAAAGTCATTTCCTATGCTTCAGGCATAGTTTCTATAAAGTATGCTATGCTGTGTACTAGACCTATTGTGTACCTTGTCATGAGTTTGGCTACGGGGTACAATAGTGATCTAGAAGTAGATCATTGGACAGCAGTCAAAATTATCCTTAGTAAGGACTAAGGAAATGTTTCTCGGTTATGGGGGTGATAAAGAATTCGTCGTAAAGACTTACGTCGATGCAAGCTTTTACACCGATCCAGATGACTCTAAGTCTCAATCTGGATACATATAGAAAGTGGGAGCAATTAGCTAGAGTAGCTCCATTCAGAGCATTGTAGACATAGAATATTTGCAAAATACATATGGCTCTGAATGTGACAAACCCGTTGACTAAACTTCTCTCACGAGCAAAACATGATCACACCTTAGTACTCTTTGGGTGTTAATCACATAGCGATGTGAACTAGATTATCGACTCTAGTAAACCCTTTGGGTGTTGGTCACATGGCGATGTGAACTATGGGTGTTAATCACATACGGATGTGAACTATTGGTGTTAAATCACATGGCGATGTGAACTAGATTATTGACTCTAGTGCAAGTAGGATACTGAAGGAAATATGCCCTAGAGGCAATAATAAAGTTATTATTTATTTCCTTATTTCATGATAAATGTTTATTATTCATGCTAGAATTGTATTAACCGGAAACTTAGTACATGTGTGAATACATAGACAAAACATATTGTTCCTAGTATGCCTCTACTTGACTAGCTCATTAATCAGAGGTGGTTATGTTTCCTAACCAAAGACATGTGTTGTCATTTGATGAACGGGATCACATCATTAGGAGAATGATTTGATGGACATGACCCATCCGTTAGCTTAGCATTATGATCATTACAGTTTTATTGCTACTGGTTTCTTCATGACTTATACTCGCTCCTCAGACTATGAGATTATGCAACTCCCAAATACCGGAGGAACAACTTGTGTGCTATCAAATGTCACAACTTAACTGGGTGATTATAAAGATGCTCTACAGATGTCTCCGAAGGTGTTTGTTGGGTTGGCATAGATCGAGATTAGGATTTGTCCTCCGTGTATCGCAGAGGTGTCTCTGGGCCCTCTCGGTAATGCTCATCACTATAAGCCTTGAAAGCAATGTGACTAATGAGTTAGTTGTGGGATTAAGCATTACAGAACGAGTAAAGAGACTTGCCAGTAACGAGATTGAACAAGGTATGATGATACCGATGATCGAATCTTGGGCAAGTAACATACCGATGACAAAGGGAACAACGTATGTTGTTATGCGGTTTGACCGATAAATATGTTCATTGAATATGTAGGAGCCAATATGAGCATCCAGGTTCCGCTATTGGTTATTGACCGGAAATGTCTCTCGGTCATGTCTACATAGTTCTCGAATCCGTAGGATCCGCACGCTTAACGTTCGATGATGATTTGTATTATGAGTTTATGTTATTTGATGACCGAAGCTTGTTCGGAGTCCTGGATGAGATCACGGACATGACGAGGAGTATCGTAATGATCGAGAGGTAAAGATTAATGTATTGGAACGCTATATTCGGACATCAGAAAGGTTCCGAGTGATTCGGGTATTTTTCGGAGTACCGGAGAGTTACGGGACTTCGCGGGGGAAGTAGTGGGCCTTAATGGGTCATACGGGAAAGGAGAGAAGGGCCTCAAGGGGTGGCCATGCCCCCCCATGGGTTGGTCCGAATTGGACGGCGCCCCCTCCTTCCTTCTCCCCTCTTCCTCCTTCCCTTCCTTCTCCTACTTGGAATAGGAAAGGGGGGCCGAATCCTACTTGGACCGGGAGTCCAAGTAGGACTCCCCCCTTTTGGCGCGCCCCCTCTAGGCTGGCCTCCTCTTCCTTCCTCCTTTATATACGTGGGGAGGGGGCACCCCAAAGGCACTCGAAGATTTGTCTAAGACGTGTGCGGTGCCCCCCTCCACAGTTACACACCTCGGTCATATCATCGTAGTTCTTAGGCGAAGCCCTGCACCGGTAACATCATCATCACCCGTCGTGCTGACGAAACTCACTCTCGTCCTCAACTGGATCAAGAGCACGAGGAACGTCATCGAGCTGAACGTGTGCTGAACGCGGGGGTGTCGTACGTTCTATACTTGATCGGTTGGATCGTGAAGAAGTTCGACTACATCAACCGCGTTATTGAAACGCTTCCGCTTTCGGTCTACGAGGGTACGTGGACACACTCTCCCCTCTCGTTGCTATGCATCACCTAAATAGATCTTGCGTGATCGTTAGAATTTTTTTGAAATTACTGTGTTCCCCAACATCAATTATCTCTTTCCTTGCAACGCACGGGCATATGTGCTAGTCAAATTATCAAAGTAATGAACGTGAATCAAACAAACATGATGAAAATGACTAGATGAAATTCCCGTGTGTCCTAAAGAATACTTTGCTTATTATAAGAGACTTTTCCGACCTATCCTTTGCTACAAAATGTATTGGGCTACCTAGCTGCACCTTTGTTACCGTTAATACTACTTGCTCATTACAAATTACTTTGCTATCAAACTATCTGTTACCTACGATTTCAGTGCCGGCAGAAAACACCTTGCTGAACACCGCTTGCCATTTTCTTCTGCTTCTCGTTGGGTTCGACACTCTTACTTATCAGAAGGACTATGATTGATCCCTTATACTTGTGGGTCATCACATGGCATGCCACCATTGTATTTAGAGATTCGGTGTGTATGGTGCCATTTTGGATGTGTCCTCCACTTGGTGACCTCCCCATCGTCGTCCTGGGCGCGAGTTTGTCGTTCTGGAGGAGTCCCTGCCTAATTCATACGCGACAAGAGGAGTAGCTGCAGCAGCACTGCACACGAATTGTGGATGCGGCGCGAGTCATGGCGCTCCGGCGCCGACCTCGCCCAGGCGGGCATGCGTGCATGCGGGAGGCGCCGGTTTGCTAAGCTCTCGCTGTGACTTTTTGCACCGTGTCCAATTCATGCCGTGAGCTTGGTTTGACGCCTTTTTTTGCGGGGGGAGAAGAGTTATTATTATTTAACCATTCAAGAAGTCTTTAGTACACAGGCTAGGAACATCTTCCCGCCGAATAAGTAAATTTACTAGAACCGGTATGTACCAGTGGGAAATCCAATGTTCATCAGTTTCATCAGGATCCGTGCAGTCTAACTTGGTATAAACAAGACAATTCATTCCAGCGGCTATACTAAGAAATACGACCTGACACAAAAAGTGAATAACCACTTTTTCCATAGAGAGAGACAGTGTGAGAATCGAGAGGTGGACGCTGCATGCGTTCTGTCTCTCCATACAATTGACATGTACTTCCTCCGTTCCTAAATATAAGTCTTTGTAGAGATTCCACTATAAATTACATACGGATGTATATAGATGTATTTTAGAGTGAGATTCATTCATTTTGCTCAGTATGTGGTCTATAGTGGAAATCTCTCCGAAGACTTATATTTAGGAACGGAGGGAGTATTTAATTTCATCCTCATATTTTGAATGATTGATATCTGTTAAACGAAATGTCCATTTTGAAACTTTTTATATATTTGGAATCATGGTGACAAGATCAATCTTGGATATATTTAAACTACTTTTTATATTATATATTTCAGTTATCTTTGAAATGGTTTTTATATAACATAAAATTGTTTCTCTTTAAATGATATTTCACACATTTGAAAATTAGTTTCACACAAGAAACAATCCATTTAACATATATGAAATAACCGGTTTCACATACAAAAAATGGACCTAAATTGTTGCATAAAACTCACTTCAGTCATTTCAGAATATAATTTCACTCATTTAAAAAAAAATTATTTCATTTATTAAGAGACATATTTCACATTTTTTGGCAAAAAACTTGATATCAATCATTCTGATTTACTGATTTCAATTATTTCAAAATACTTATTTCATTTTTCTCCAAAAACAAATTCACTCACTTCATAAAACAAATTTCACTCATTGTAAAAAAGTTTTGAAATAATAAGTTTCACATGCTTCGAATACCAGTTCCAAAAATGGATTTTCCTGAAATTTAAATAAGTTGAGTGAAATAACTTTCACATGTTGACAAATATAAGTTTCACATCTTTTGAATGAAAAGTTATGTTACAATTACACAGAAAATCCAATTTCACTATGTTCCAAAAAATAATTTCACTAAAATTCAAATAAGTTTGAAATATGTTTCATAAGTTTGAAAAAAATACCATTTCATATGTTTAAAATATTCAATTTCATGCATTGAAACAATCAAATTCACATGTTTGAAAGAAGGTGTTTCACATATTTTCACTCATTTCAAAACAGATTTCGCTAGAATATGTGTGAAATTAGAGGTTAAAATTTAAATGTGTCCAAAATCCATCCAATATTGATCTTGTTCTAAAGGTCTTAGTGTTAGGAGTTCAAATATATAAAAAGTTTCAAAAATGAAATTACTGTTTAAAACATATAAATGATTGGAAATGTCCAATAGAAAATAAAATCCATGAGTTTACAAGATGAGAGATGAGACAACTGTGTCGCTTTCATGCATTTGCAGCAGAGATGGGATGTCTCATGCATCATGCATGGGTGGGACCTACACATGATGCGACGTAATGATGAATACGGATGGGCTAAGTTGAAATACGCTGAGACGAACAGCCGATGGTTCACCGGTACCTACCTGAACCGGTAAAAAGAGGTTTGCGATCTCCCGGCCCTGAAGCAAGCTACACCACCATGCGCTCCTCTACTCTACCAACATTAGCCAAGTAATGGCTCACTCCGTTGCGTTCATGAGCTACGTGAAATAGCATGAACTCCCTTCCTTCTTTCATCAATCTTCTAGCCTCATCAACAAGCATGGAATACATGGACCTGTCCGCACCTGTCGCTGTCAACATGTCATAAGCAACCAGGCTGTCCGTTTCCACTTCAACAGGACACAACGTCCACTAGTAGAAAACGGAGCTTTAGCGCCGGTTTGTAAGGGTCTTTAGTGCCGGTTCCATAACCGGCACTAAAGGGTCGGCACGAACCGGCGCTAAAGTACCACCACGTGGCGTGAGCTCGCGCCCTGGTATGGGGGACCTTTAGTACCGGTTGGTGTTACCAACCGGTACTAAAGATTTTTCTTTTGAATTTTTTTTTGAAATTTTTTGAATTTTTTTCGATTTTTTTTCCGATTTTTAATTTTTCTGAATTATTTGATGATTTAGTCTCTAATCACCTCTCTTAACTGCTCAAGTGTGGATCACTCATTCCAAATCATCTAACTTCCCGACCGGTCACCCATCCCTCTCACTACTCTAGCCCGAGCACGCTTAACTTTCGGGTTCTATTCTCCTTCGCTTCCGAGTCTGCACATTTCACCGTTCACCTATTTCTTGATAATAGTAAGATGTCAATCCTATTAACCCTCAGAAATTTAGCTTGAGCATGAAGTCACACATTTCACCGTTTGAGTTTGAAACTATTATTCTAAAAAAACAGTAAATATTTAGTAACGCTAATATTTCTTGAATAAGTTTGACCATAGTTTGACCAGATTTGACCAAAATTCAAAAAATTGAAATAATTATTTAGTAACACTAATATTCTTGAATAATTATGTAGTAACATTAATACTTCTTGAATAAGTAGTTTGACCGGATTTAACCTAATTTTTTTAAAAAAAATTGAAATTTAACCATATCTTTTTTTCCTTTTGGAATTTGAGGATTCTAAAAAATTCCAAACAAGCCATAGGCGGTCTCCATCGGATGCGGATTTTTGTGCTGAATTTTTTGATATATTATACGTTTTTTTCCGACATCGTATGCAAAAGTTATAGCCGTTTTACATTTTCCGCTATCTTTTTTTCCGACATCGAATTGCCCTATAGTGCCGGTTTGTGTCACAAACCGGTATTATAGATCAGACCCCTTTAGTACCGGTTCGTGCCACGAACCGGTACTAAAGGTGATCGTGGGGCCCCGGCCTGACGCCAGCCTGCCACCACCCCTTTAGTACCGGTTCGTGGCACGAACTGGTACTAAAGGTTCAACACGAACCGGCATTAATGCAAATCCGTTCGAACCGGCACTAATGGTACCATTAATACCGGACCAAAATCAAACCGGCACTAATGTGCTTCACGTTTGACCCTTTTTCTACTAGTGGTCCATCGGCATGCCAAGGAGACGCCCTCCATGCATGCGTACGACTCGGCCTCCAGAGGTTCTGCGCGGGAGTAGAGCACACGGCAAGACGAGAGGATAATCTCTCCATTGTCGTCACGAATAATCATCCCAAACACCAGCTATGCCCAACCGCTCGCAGAAAGAGCCGTCAACGTTCAGCTTCAGCTACCCCTCAGGTGGCGGCGTCCAGTTCTCCGGCGGCTTCAACAAGGTGTGTTTGTGAAATCGCGAGTATATAGATGTGAATGAAGAAGACACGTTTCTGCTCCAATCAAATATTATTACTTTGAGGCACAGATTATTTTTTTCTTCGACAATTACTTTGAAAATACAGTGGCAATGTGACATATATATGGGGTATTGTAGGATTGTTATTTTGATAAATATAAGCCTGATTTAACCAAAATTCAGTAGATCAATTAGTTTATCATGTCGGGTGGACTGGTTGAAAATGATTGACATAGCTAGCCTGATTCCTTTCGTGATTGAGGTGCTTACCGGCAGATATAATGATTTGTAGCTAATGTGGTTATGTTGTTATATTTTACATTTCTAGTACTTTGGTTCACTTGTAGAGTGCTTTTGCAGGAAAAGATATAGTATGGATAAGAGTTGGATGAGGTTGCCTGATAGGTTTTCAAGTGATTACATTTCAGGGGTGAATGCATTCATTGATTTTGCTTTTGGCCATAGGGATGACCTTATGTTAACACAAGATCAGTATGATTCTTTGTCTTGGTATGTGCTAAATAATTGTGAGGAACTACAAGAATACCTATAGTAAGTATACATGTTATAAACTTTAAGTTATAATTATACATCCTCAACTAGTTAGAAACTCATCCCTCGACATTTCTTTCTAGTGAGCATGAGGATGCCCTACTAGTTGAAGGTGCAGATAATATTGAAAATAGGCAACGTGAACAGTTTGGTTCATGGCTGCGCCAAAGAGTAAGTCCATGCTATTACTTGAGTTAACTTGCAATGGCTTCGCCAATCATGCTAGAACAATCCAGGCAATGGCTTCCATGAGTTAACTTGTATTACTTGTGGAATTTAGGTGATCAATCTGCGCAACCAAGGAGCATCCCTAGTGTCTGACTATTTGTATGCATTGGCAATTGGACCGCATAAGAGAGTACACAAATTCTCAGGATGCATTGCTGGTGGTGTTAGATTCTTGACAAAGGAGCGTGAAGAGGGTCGTAAAAGTCAGAACAGTGGTGTATGCACAGAGGGACAACATAATGGGCAAAATATCACATATTATGGTATTCTTAAAAATATATATGTCCTGGATTACCCCAATGATCGACATGTTGCTTTATTTGAGTGTGAATGGTATGATTTAGAGAGTAACAAGCCTGTGAGGATCGATGACGACTTTGTTAGTGTTAATACAGGAAGCAAGTGGTACCAAAATGACTCCTTTGTACTAGCTAGTCAAGTGAGCCAAGTCTTCTATGTACGTGATACAAAATTGAAGGGAGATTGGCTAGTTGTGTAGAAGACTCCGCATCGCCATCTTTTTGATCCAGAGGTTTGGAATCAAGTCAATGAAGATGATGCTAGCGAAGATATTGCATTTCAAGAGGAGGAAGCTACCAATGTTTCCATAGATGAAACTTTTGAAGGCAATATCTCGTGTCGACATGATGTTGCACCAGAAATTGTTACTGATCCAAAAGAGTTGGCATCTTTGAAGGAGATACTCATCATTAATATATGGACTTACAAATTCCAATGTATAGTTAGTAATACATGTATACATTTTCAACAGTCATTTGAGGCCAGGATATAGACCTGCTCCAACTTCTTCTTCTGATGGAAATGGTATGATCAGTTTGCCTCTGCTTCAAACAATCAAAATACTATGTGATTTGGCAAATTTCTTCATGATCTTAATCTTGATGGTCCAAATTTGTGAATCACAGGCTCTCTGGTATCGGATGGAGGGTCCAGGTATTCATGATCAGGTTGCTAGCTTTATTTTGTGTTGTTTACCTCACCAACCAAACACGCTCCTGCAGTGCTTTCCCCTGGCCGGCATGATTTGATGCTGCACTTTCCCCGCTTTTCGTGCCTGCTACCACATCTCAAGAAAGGCACATTGCATTGCCCATTAATTGTCTGCCTTACCTAGTCATTCTATTAGTTAATCCCCGGCACAAGCTTGTCTTTCTCGTCTTGGACGAATGACACGTCTTGGCACTAGTTAACTTGCCATTTCTTCATTGACGATTAGCTAGCCTTAAACACTACTGGCCTCTGAATTTTTGGGTGTGCCGGTGCACCTAGATCCACCCCGTTGCTTCTTCAAAATGCCAGATCAATCTACTTATCTGACTGAATTCTCTTGACCACATTTACTCTCGCTTAGTCGAGTTCTGCCACCACCTATGCACTCTGGTTATTAACACTAGTTTAAGTTAATTTAATGCACTCATTTTTATTTGATTAGTTTGCTGCGACGCTGATAATATTAAGTGTACGTACATTAGCTCAAGTCTTGGATGTAATCACGTATGCAGTCTGTTTACTTTTGCTAGACCTGACCTGACCATGTTCCTTAATGTTGGTTTCACACCGATTCGTTAGTTCATTATCCAGCGATGTCTCTTTGTGGACAATTGGATAGTTATTGGTTTCGACCCATGGGAGTTAGAGAATAATGTGATTCAGAGTTAGCTACGTACAAATGTATAGTAGAAATTAAAAGTAGGTAGGTGGCAAAGTAGGTAGGTGATTCAGAGTTAGCTACGTACAAATGTATTTCCTGTGTACGTGTGCAGTTTTTCTTCCTGTGATGTTGTTGAGCTTCTGAGCTATGGCAAAGCTGATCAAGTGGCTGGCAATTTGGTGTCTCTAGCTTAGTTTATTGGCATGCTTGCACTCTTTCTGATGTTTGTTATGTCTGGTGTTGTTAATGAAATAGCATGTGCTCTGGCCACCATTATATAGGAGATGACCTTGGAGGAGTAGCGGAAAGCAATACTCTCGCTAAAGACTGAGAAGAGAAAACTAGTTGGATCTAAAAAAAATTCAGTGTACAAATGCTAAATGTAATGTTTGGATCATATTGGGGTTTACTGATTGGATCATATGTTCAGATCAGTACTAAACGTGGTACTGTACTTTGCAAATGCTAGAGTGGTATTTCCTACTTGCAAAACAAAATTCAGTTTAGCATGTAATGTTTGGATCATAAGTTTACAAATGTTGATTCTGAACTTTTGAATGTTGATTCTGAACTGCCAAATGTCTAAAATTCTGAGATTTCTTGCATACTGCAAATGTCAGCGTGTGACAATATATTGTACCTATGATATAGTTACTTTCTCATGCCTGTAGTTACCAAGGTTTACAATTTTTTGGTTACAAAAGATGTCTAGTCTCCAACATGTAGTTGGTCTCTACATTCTTTTAGTCACCAAGCCTTGGGTGGTCACTTGATATCTCTAGCCACTAACCATGTACATGGTCGCTGTACATTTTTAGCAACCAAGTCGTCCATGGTCTCTAGATGTCATCAGTCACCAAGTCTCCCTTGGTCCCTAGATGCCATTAGTCGCCAGATTTGGTTGGTAGCTATTGGTATGACATTTAGTGACCAGGGTTCTCAATGTTGGTCGCTGAATATCTATAGCGACTAGACTATAGCCACCACGAAGCGACCAAGTAGTGTTGGTACCAATAGACCACTAGCCACCAATTTTGTACCTTTAGCAACCGATCACCTTGGTGGCTAAAACTCAGGTCTCTAGTAGTGAAGGCGCGATTCGTCACGAAGGAGGCGCTCGACGACGGCGAAGAGGGCGTCACCGCACGCTTCAAGGAGGCAGACGGGGAGTACCAGCTCACGTACACGGTGTAAAGTCCGTTTGCGAGTACCACCTCGGCGTGAAGCCGTCGTGAGCCCCGCCGCCTCCCCCGTCTAGGGTGTGTGTGTAGTGATGAACTATGAACTGTGTGTGTGTGTTTAACTCCGACGAGGTCCGGATTGGTAATGCGAACATGTTATCTTTAAGTTTTCAAATTTACGGTATCTATTCTCCGCCGGGCAAAACGTGCCTGCAAAATTAATTTAGGGCTATCCGTAAATCGATTTTGCGGGTTGGCCATTTAGCGGCTCTGCTAGATAGAGATGATGAGGTTGAGTGGGACCGTATCTCTAAAATTTCTATTATTATTAATTTGCTACTCATGTTTTTCGTTCTTAGTTTCCCAACCATTTGACAATTTGCAAAAAAATTGAACTCAACTGTATTAAGACAAATTTTACATTGAACAATGGTTCTTCAGACTAATAATTACGTCCTTGGTTCCACGTCACATAGACCCATCATCCAGCGCTCGTTCCAGATCAGACGGCTCCGCACCCTCATCCTCATCCTTCTCCCTCCAGATCCACCCTCATCGACACTAACAATTGTTCCCCGCTTGCTCGCTCGCCTTTCGATGAACTCTGTTCCTCAGTGAAATTATCCACATCCACCAGGCAGTAAAATAACTGCATTGTTGTTTCCGCACTGTGTTTCATGTAGTGCTGTGTTTCTTTCTGTTCTGATGCTCCAAGTTTATGCTGTGATGTTAACAAGCCTATTGTTTTTGACTTTTAGCATGGCGGACTGGTGGTGCACTATAATTGGTAAACTATTGTTGAAACGAATTTGTCAGCTGCTGTTATTTGCAATGTTAAACTATTATTGAAAAGCATTCATCTGCTGCTGTTAGATTGCGTATCATTCTGTGATATCCTGCTGAAAATGCTGGACTCAGCTGGAGTATTGCAGCACATCAGTGCCCACTGAAGCCCAACACTAGCAACAGAACTTTGTGTTTTTGAAAAAGGTAACATGATGACCACAAGCCATTCACATGACCCAACGTTCTTGATCCGCTGAAATGGTTTACATGCAGATTTTTGTAAAATTGGGAGATGGTAACTGGAACATCAGATTTCAAAATTTGTTTGCTTATAGATGGGAAGCACATGAAAGGGGCGAACACAACACATGATGACAAAAGGACAAGCGAAAAATAAACAGAATTGACATACTTTACTGCGGTTATGCGCATTCGCAAACCATCATACTAATTGGCAAGAATATATCAGCCCCTCTCTAGAGGGAGGCTCAGCTCTAGTCTTGCAGTACATTAGTGCCTCCTGAAAATGGTACACTCAGCTGGAGTCTTGCAGTGCATCAGTGCCTCCTGAAAATGGTACACTCAGCTGGAAAAGGACAAACTAAAAAAACGCGGAATTGGATGACTGTTGTCCCATGTCAATGTCAACAAATATGGTGATGAGGCACAATCAAACAATGGCAAAAAATCTTCAATGAAAGTGGGCAGGTCCTCCATACGTTGATGAAGGGGAAGATAGAGCAGGGATATACTTCCTCCGTTCAAAATTACTTGTCACAAAAAAGGATAAAAATAGATGTATCTAGAACTAAAATACATCTAGATACATTCATTTCTTGAACGAGTCATTCCGAACGGAGGGAGTATATGATAGAAAATAAATGCTTTCGCCGGAAAAAAGAGGAATTGGAGCTCAAATGCAACACAGGACTTTTTAGTCGTCACAAGTTCTGGGAAAAAAAAATAGCCCTGCATCCTCACAGAAGTGCTAAACATATGGCCCTATGGCTACCAGAACTAATGTAATTGACTGGATCTACTGATTTTTTCTAGGTCAAATGCCAAGCCAAATCTCTGCGTGCAAAAGCTTGGCTGCTCTTTCAGAAAATACTCAACTCCAAAGCATGGAAACCTGGTTCACAAGCAGAATGTGACAGGACCTGTTCAGAAATGCAAAAATGCAAAAACGCTCAGCTACGCACTCTCTGAGAGAGACGATCAAACCGAGAGAGTGAATATGCTTTGTTCATCATGCCGACCCAAGTGGGCTCAACACTTGTTCAACATTTTTCAAATACTTGTTTAACATTTTTCACAAAAATGGAAGAGTTTTTTGTAATATATATATTTAGAATATTTTAAAGCATAAAATAAAATGAAAAAAGAAAAAAAATAGGAAAAAGAGGCTGTGGCCTCCCGCGCTCATGGGCCGGCCCAGGTCGCTCGCCCCTTCAGCGAGTCTGAAGCCAGACTCGCTGAAGGCGAGAGATATAGGCGTGCCCCCTATATGGCAGGCACAAGGCACTACACCGCGTCTCTTGGGAATTCAAGGTGTTTATCCATGCAAAGTTCCCGATCTGGTTGATACATGGCACACTATGCACAAGAAAGCACAACAAATGGCCTGATTTTGTATCCAAAATAAATAATTCCCTGCAGTGTACTAGTGCCAACTACGTATTGCTGAAATGTCGAGCCATTTTTGTTCTCTTCCACACAAAAAAGGCCATTTTTGTTCTCTGCAAACCAATGTTCAAGAAATCATTAACTGGTAGCTGCTCGGTCAGTTTAAGAGTAGCGATTAATCGGTGAATCGGCCTATTAACTGAATTAATCGGGTGGCCATTAATCGATATAATGAATAGGAACTTGCCAACATATATCTAGTTTTTTATGTATTATACCATACTCTCATGCTCTGAGCTATATAGTATATCAAAAGATCCTGACATACACATATGAAATTCATAGAGAGGAGGCAAATTTATTAATCCTAACTATTAAGGAGCGGGATGGGGCTGGAAGGGGTTACAAGCCAAAATTTTGGGCTTTGTTTGCTAGTCCGTGAATGAGCCAGCTGGGATTAATCAGCCTGACAACTGATTAATCAGCCTAACCGGTCAATTAATCCGTCCAACACGATGAATAAGTGCTATTCGATTCGGCCACACTATGAGTAGCGATTAACTAGCTCATTAACGGATTAATCGGGTGAATTCTTGAACAGTGCTACAAACGAGGTGTGATTCCGATTTTTTCCCCTACGCTAAGGCTAGGGTTTCTTTCCTCTCTAGCGATCCCATCGCCTGAGAGTTCCCCGTCCGCCCAAAAACCCCTTCCCGACTACGGATCATGAGATTGTGACCGGCCGATCGTGCTCCTGTGGTTCGGGTTCCTCCACTCGACCCAGGCGACGGTTTTGATGGCGGATGCTATGTCCGGGACAAGCGGAGGCGGCAGCGCTGCCGCCGGCAGATCGGATCTTGGTGATTTCATGGAGCAGCTTAACCTAGATGACGAAGAGTTTGATGATCTGGTAATTGAGGAGGATGATCCCGTGATCAATGAAGGAGTCCGCTGGTTATCCCTAGCTAGGGTTCATACGGATAAAACTTTCAGCCCGACGGAGTTCTACAGAGAGATGCGGGCGGCCTGGAATCCGGCGAAACAGGTGAGATTCAGGCACGTCGGACCAAACCTGTTCGTCGTTCAGGCGGAGTGCCTTGAAGACTGGGAGCGGATGGTGGAACTTGGCCCATGGCTCTTCAGGAATTGGGTAGTTCTCATGTGCCCGTATGACGGATTTACTAAAGAAGAAGAAGTTCCTATGTTATTCATGCCAATTTGGTTGCAAATCCATAAACTGCCGGAGGGTTTCTGCAGGAGGAACATCATGGAATCGCTGCTGAAAAAGTCTGGCGAGATCGTGGATATGAGGTTGAACGGAAACACCCGGGGTGACTATCTGAGGGTTAGGGTTTGTCATGACATCCGCCGACCCCTCAAAAAATTCGTGAGTATTGTCAGAGGAGAAGCAAGGCAGGTTTACTTGGTCCGTTGTGAGAAACTTGCCCACTTCTGTAGTGTTTGTGGATTGATTGGGCATGACTTCAAGGAATGCGGAACCGGGGTTCATGAGGTGAAAGATATAAAGTTTGGGAATTGGTTGTATGCAGATGGTCCGGACAGAGCAAGAACAGATGAGGTTGATCGAGGCAATGATAAGCAGAAGCAGCAACAGTGCACCCCAACAAAAGAGAAGGTTGGGAAGAAAGTTACTGACCCCGACTTGGCTGACACTGCATCTAGCCCATCAAAGACCGGCACCAGGGATATACAGGTCGACCCACCGGTTCGTAAAAGGTTGGCTATGGACTGTGCGGGGCAGGTACTACCTAGTACAACGGCTGCTAGTTTAGCTCTGACTCAAGGACTAGGAGAAGATGGTGAGGCGCCTTCATCGCCGAGCAACAACTCAAATAGTAAGAAGGTAAGGATTGAATCCCAAGAATTTTCGGATGATAGATCGGCGGCCTCCCTAGAGGAGGACCACCGGGCACAATGAGTATCTTAGTGTGGAACTGCCGGGGGGGGGGGGGGGGGGGACCACCGGACAATTCATGAGGTGTTGGCCCTCTCAAAAGCCAATTCCCCGGGGCTGATCTTCCTATTAGAAACACATCAAGCCTCTAGTCAAATGGAAAAGCTTAAAAGGAGATTGAATATGAAGGGTTTTGCGGGTGTGTCCAGTGCTGGCCTCAATGGAGGGCTTGCATTATTTTGGGATGAAAATTTGCAAGTAACAGTGCTTGATTCCTATGCAAGGTAAAGAGATGTGAGAATTGTCGACAATGCCAATGACAAGAATTGGAGAACTACGTTCGTGTACGGTGAACCAAGTGTGGAGCATCGACATTATATGTGGAGTGCATTGTCAAGCTTACGGCAGTCCTCGACAGAACTGTGGCTGGTGTGTGGTGACTTTAATGAAGCAATGTGGCAACATGAACACTTTTCTCGGTTGCCTCGGTCTGAGAACCAAATGCTCCTATTCCTAGTTTGTCTGGAAGATTGTGAACTGATGGACTTGGGCTTCTCAGGAGCCCCATTCACATATGATAATGGACAATAGGGTACGAGGAACGTTCGTGTTCGTTTGGACAGGGCATGTGCAGATGAAGCTTTGAAGGAATTGTTCCCGTTTGCACAAGTGGTGCATCTGGCATCCTCGTGCTCCGATCATGCTCCCATCATGGTGCGGCTAGCACATGCAGAACCACGACGCAATCAAAATGTACCCAGATATGAAATAATGTGGGAATGGCACCCTGGCCTCAAGGCGGTGATTGCGGAAAGCTGGGGAAAAAGTAAACCGAACGGGCACCTGGGGTCAGTTCGTGATGCCCTGAAGGAGATGATGCAGCGGCTGCGAGCCTGGAGCAAGGCAAATTTCGGCCATGTCATGACCGAGATTGAAAAGTTGCGCACTGAACTAGCTAACTTGTAGCTTCAAGATGCGGACAGGGCAGCCATAAGACAAGAGATGTATCAACTGGACGAGTTACTGTACATGAAGAGATGTTGTGGCTGCAGCGCTCACGAATCACATGGCTCAAGGAAGGTGAGAGGAACACTACGTACCTCCATCGGCGGGCTGTGTGGCGCCTGCGTCGCAATTATATTCAGCGTCTGAGGAGTACTGACAGGACGTGGTGTTCGTCCCCCACTGAGATGGAGTTGATGGCCACCTCATACTTTAAGGAGGTGTTCACGAAGGATCCGACCCTGTCCCCGGAAGCGGTCCTGGAGAGGATAGCACCAAACGTTACACACGAGATGAACACAGCTTTGTGTAGGCCGTTCACTGCGGAAGAGGTGTCCGATGCGTTGTTCCAAATTGGACCGCTAAAAGCACCAGGTATGGATGGGTTTCCTGCTCGGTTCTATCAGCGGAATTGGGCTATTATGAAGGGAGAGATTATAACGGCAGTTATGAAATTTTTTCATACAGGAGTCATGCCAGAGGGTGTGAATGATACGGCTATTGTACTAATCCCAAAGGTTCCGTTTCCTAAGGAGCTCAAGGATTTTCATCCAATAAGTTTGTGTAACGTGTGAAGGAAATATGCCCTAGAGGCAATAATAAAGTTATTATTTATTTCCTTATTTCATGAGAAATGTTTATTATTCCTGCTAGAATTGTATTAACTGGAAACACAATACATGTGTGAATACATAGACCAACATAGTGTCACTAGTATGCCTCTACTTGACTAGCTCGTTAATCAAAGATGGTTAAGTTTCCTAAAGATAGACATGAGTTGTCATTTGATTAACGGGATCACATCATTAGGAGAATGATGTGATTGACTTGACACATTCCGTTAGCTTAGCACTTGATCGTTTAGTATGTTGCTATTGCTTTCTTCATGACTTATACATGTTCCTATGACTATGAGATTATGCAACTCCTGTTTACCGGAGGAACACTTTGTGTGCTACCAAACGTCACAACGTAACTGGGTGATTATAAAGGAGCTCTACAGGTGTCTCCGAAGGTACATGTTGAGTTGGCGTATTTCGAGATTAGGATTTGTCACTCCGATTGTCGTAGAGGTATGTCTGGGCCCTCTCGGTAATGCACATCACTATAATCCTTGCAAGCAATGTGACTAATGACTTAGTTGTGGGATGATTCATTACATAACGAGTAAAGAGACTTGCCAGTAACGAGATTGAACTAGGTATTAAGATACCGATGATTGAATCTCGGGCAAGTAACATACCAATGACAAAGGGAACAACGCATGTTGTTATGTGGTTTGAAAAAAAAGATCTCCGTAGAATATGTAGGAGCCAATATGAGCATCCAGGTTCCTCTATTGGTTATTGACCGGAGACATGTCTCGGTCATGTCTACATTGTTCTCGAACCCGTAGGGTCCGCACGCTTAACGTTCGGTGATGATATATATTATGAGTTATGTGTTTTGATGTACCGAAGGTAGTTCAGAGTCCCGGATGAGATCGGGGACATGACGAGGAGTCTAGAAATGGTCGAGACGTAAAGATCGATATATTGGACGACTATATTCGGACATCGGAAAGGTTCCGAGTGATTCGGGTATTTATCGGAGTACCGGAGAGTTACGGGAATTCGCCGGGGAGTATATGGGCCTTATTGGGCTTTAAGGGAAAAAGAGAGAGGCATGCCGCGCCCCCCCCCCCCCCCCAATGCCTAGTCCGAATTGGACTAAGGGGAGGGGCTGCGCCCCCTCCTTCCTTCTCTCTTTTCCCTTTCCTTGACTCCTACTCCTACTACATGGAAGGGGGGGGGGGGGGAATCCTACTCCCGGTGGGACTAGGACTCCTCCAGGGCGCGCCATAGGAGGGTCGGCCCTCCCCCCTCCTCCTTTATATACGGGGGCAGGGGGGCACCTCTAGACACACAAGTTGATCTGTTGATCTCTCCCAGCCATGTGCGGTGCCCCCCTACACCATATTCCACCTCGGTAATATCGTAGCGGTGCTTAGGCGAAGCCCTGCATCGGTAGCATCATCAACACCATCATCACGCTGTCGTGCTAACAGAACTCTCCCGCAAAGCTCTGCTGGATCGGAGTTTGTGGGACGTCATCGAGCTGAACGTGTGCTGAACTTGGAGGTGTCGTACGTTCGGTACTTGGATCGGTCGGATCGTGAAGACGTATGACTACATCAACCGCGTTGTGCTAACGCTTCTGCTTATGGTCTACGAGGGTACGTGGATGACACTCTCCCCTCTCGTTGCTATGCATCACCATGATCTTGCGTGTGCGTAGGAATTTTTTTGAAATTACTACGTTCCCCAACAGTGGCATCCGAGCCAGGTTTTATGCGTAGATGTTATATGCACGAGTAGAACACAAGTGATTTGTGGGTGATACAAGTCATACTGCTTACCAGCATGTCATGCTTTGGTTCAGCAGTATCGTTGGATGAAGCGGCCCAGACCGACATTACGCGTACGCTTATGCGAGACTGGTTCTACCGACGTGCTTTGCACATAGGTGGCTGGCGGGTGTCAGTTTCTGCAACTTTAGTTGAACGGAGTGTAGTTACGCCCGGTCCTTGAGAAGGTTAAAATAACACTAAGTTGATGAAATATCATTGTGGTTTTTATGCGTAGGTAAGAACGGTTCTTGCTAAGGCCGTAGCAGCCACATAAAATTTGCAACAACAAAGTAGAGGACGTCTAACATGTTTTTGCAGGGAATGTTGTAATGTGATATGGTCAAGATGTGATGAGATATAAATTGTTGTATGAGATGATCATGTTTTGTTGAAGTTATCGGCAATTGGCAGAAGCCTTATAGTTGTCTCTTTATTGCATAAGATGCAAGCGCCAAATAATTGCTTTACTTTATTGCTATGTGATGACACATTGATATAGATCAAGATGATGGAGATCATGGTGTCATGCCGGTGACGATGGAGATCATGACGATGCTTTGGAGATGGAGATCAAAGGCACTAGATGATGATGGCCATATCATGTCACATATTTTGATTGCATGTGATGTTTATCTTTTATACATCATATTTTGCTTAGTTCGGCGGTAGCTTTATAAGAAGATCTCTCACTAAATTTCAAGGTAAAAGTGTTCTCCCTGAGTGTGCACCGTTGCCAAAGTTCGTCGTGCCGAGACACCACGTGATGATCGGGTGTGATAAGCTCTACGTTCATCTACAACAGGTGCAAGTCAGTTTTGCACACGCAGAATACTCGGGTTAAACTTGATGAGCCTAGCATATGCAGATATGGCCTTGGAACACTGGAGACCGAAAGGTCGAGCGTGAATCATCAATCATATAGTAGATATGATCAACATAGTGATGTTCACCATTGAAAACTACTCCATCTCACGTGATGATCGGACATGGTTTAGTTGATTTGCATCATGTGATCATTTAGATGATTAGAGGGATGTCTATCTAAGTGAGAGTTCTTTAATTTAATTTATCATGAACTTAGTCTTGATAGTATTTTGCAAATTATGTTGTAGATCAATAGCTCTCGTTGTTGCTTCCCTATGTTTTATATGTGTTCCTAGAGAAAACTAAGTTGAAAGATGATAGTAGCAATGATACAGACTAGGTCCGTGGTCTGAGGTTTATCCTCATTGCTGCACAAAACAATTATGTCCTTGATGCACCGCTAGGTGACAGACCTATTGCAGGAGAAGATGCAGACATTATGAACATTTGGCTAGCTCAATATGATGACTACTTGATAGTTTAGTGCACCATACTTAACGGCTTAGAATCGGGACTTCAAAGATGTTTTGAACGTCATGGACCATATGAGATGTTCCAGGAGTTGAAGTTAATATTTCAAGCAAATACCCGAGTTGAGAGATATGAAGTCTCCAACAAGTTCTATAGCTAAAAGATGGAGGAGAATAGCTCAAGCAGTGAGCATATGCTCAGATTGTCTGGGTACTACAATTGCTAGAATCAAGTGGGAGTTAATCTTCAAGATAAAATAGTGATTGACAGAGTTCTCTAGTCACCATCACCAAGTTAGAAGAACTTCGTGATGAACTATAGTATGCAAGGGATGACGAAAATGATTCTCGAACTTTTCATGATGATGAAATCGATGAAGGTAGAAATCAAGAAAGAGCATCAAGTGTTCATGATTAACAAGACCACTAGTTTCAAGAAAAGGGCAAAGGGATAGAAAGGGAAATGAAGGAAATATGCCCTAGAGGCAATAACAAAATTATTATTTATTTCCTTATATCATGATAAATGTTGATTCTTCATGCTAGAATTGTATTAACCAGAAACATAATACATGTGTGAATACATAGACAAACTTAATGTCACTAGTATGCCTCTACGTGACTAGCTCATTAATCAAAGATGGTTATGTTTCCTAACCATAGACATGAGTTGTCATTTGATTAACGGGATCACATCATTAGTAGAATGATGTGATTGACATGACCCATTCCGTTAGCTTAGCACTTGATCGTTTAGTATATTGCTATTGCTTTCTTCATGACTTATACATGTTCCTACAACTATGAGATTATGCAACTCCCGATTACCGGAGGAACACTTTGTGTGCTGCCAAATGTCACAACGTAACTGGGTGATTATAAAGGAGCTCTACAGGTGTCTCCAAAGGTACATGTTGAGTTGGCATATTTTCAGATTAGGTTTTGTCACTCCGATTGTCGGAGAGGTATCTCTGGGCCCTCTCGGTAATGCACATCACTATAAACCTTGCAAGCAATGTAACTAATGAGTTAGTTACAGAATGATGCATTACATAACGAGTAAAGAGACTTGCCGGTAATGAGATTGAACTAGGTATTGAGATACCAACGATCAAATCTCGGGCAAGTAACATACCGATGACAAAGGGAACAACGTATGTTGTTATGCGGTTTGACCGATAAAGATCTTCGTAGAATATGTAGGAGCCAATATGAGCATCCAGGTTCCGCTATTGGTTATTGACTGGAAACGTGTCTCGGTCATGTCTACATAGTTCTCGAACCCGTAGGGTCCGCACGCTTAAGGTTTCGATGACAATTATATTATGAGTTTATGAGTTTTGATGTACCGAAGGTTGTTCGGAGTTCCGAATGTGATTACGGACATGACGAGGAGTCTCGAAATGGTCGAGATATGAATATTGATATATTGGAAGCCTATATTTGGATATCGGAAGTGTTCCGGGTGAAATCGGGATTTTACCGGAGTACTGGGAGGTTACCGGAACCCCCCGAGGGCTTAATGGGCCATAGTGGGCCTTAGTGGAGAAGAGGAAAGGAGGCCAGGGCAGGGCCGCACGCCCCTCCCCCTAGTCCGAATAGGACAAGGAGAGGGGGGCGGCGCCCCCTGTCGGTGTCAAAACCGGCGAATCTCGGGTAGGGGGTCCCGATCTATGCGTCTAAGGCTAATGGTAATAGGAGGTAAGGGACACAATGTTTACCCAGGTTCGGGCCCTCTCGATGGAGGTAAAACACTACTTCCTGCTTGATTGATATTGATGATATGAGTGTTACAAGAGTTGATCTACCACGAGATCGTAGAGGCTAAACCCTAGAAGCTAGCCTATGATGATTATGAATGTTGTGATCGTCCTCATACGGACTAACCTCTCCGGTTTATATAGACACTGGAGAGGGCTAGGGTTTACATGGAGTCGGTTACAAGTAAGGAAATTTAATATCCTAATCACCAAGCTTGTCTTCCACGCAAAGGAGAGTCCCATCCGGACACAGGACGAAGTCTTGAGTCTTGTATCTTCATAGTCCAACAGTCCGGCCAAAGTATATAGTCCGGCCGTCCGGTACCCACTACTAGGGAAAACCCTAGCAGTAGCGCGGGTTTTGTGTCCACTAGTAGCGCGGGAGGCCGCGCTACTAATAAGGCGCTACAGCTATTGCTTAGCAGTAACGCGTGCCCCACGCGCTACTGCTAGGACAAATAGCTGCGGCGTTTATTCAGTACCGCGCTACTGCTAACGTAACTAGTTGCAGCATGTTTTCTGTCCATCCTTACTTGTATTTTTTTTTAGTGTATTTATGCACCATCGTAAAAATATTGGTACAATACCAGTTATGAGGTTTACATCATTATGTCCATAACAGTGTGTCAAATGAAGGTGGATTAGGTTCAAGTGGAGGCAATATGTGGTGCATGACAAAAGTATACTACTAATCCAAACTTGATCTAGTTTGGACTAGTAGTACTTTCGATGTGCACCACATGTTGCCTCCACTTGAATCTAATCCGCCAGCACAAGCTATTTAATCATCATCATAGTCATTACCACCAACAGTATTTATTTAATCACCACTAACACTAGCTAATAATAATCATCATAGTCATTACCACCAACACTAGCTATTTTATCATCATAGTAATAGTGTAGCACATCATCATCCTCAAACTCATTTCTAGCTAGCTAATCACTCCTGCTGCTCTCTCTTAGGTAAAATAACATAAAACATGTATAGCTCTCCTCCTTGATCAAACTGGAGCATGCAGATGAACCTGTCTCCCAATCGTGGGTAGCGCATCTATTTGCTGCCCCCTAGTACTTCTCTGTGCTCCCCCATCACATATTTGGTCCACTCTTGCACTATTAAGCATCCGTAGCTAATCTTGAATGCACTAAAGTAATCTGTAGGATATCTTGGCCGTAAGCTGATAATACTCATGGTACCATTAGTCTCGATCCCATAAGGCACAACATTCATCGGGAGTCCCTGTTGAAGAACATCGTATGGTAACATACTTAGCAATGAAGTTTAGCTTCAAAAATAATGTATGGAAAAGATGCACTGATGACAAATAGTAAAAATCTTAAATAGATGTGACCATAGTTCATTACGAACACTATTGGTCGCACATTTTCAGTACTAACATTTCTAAATGCAGGAAGAAAATTTGTCTTGACAGTATCAAGATCCTCAAGCCATGAAACATAATGACTGATCTCCTCGCAGTTGAGTTCAGCCCCAGGACAGTATACGGTCCTGTCTACCAAGCGCTGGACATGTTTGCTTGCACCGAAATAAGCTGACAATACAAATTAGTTGTCAACTATTTTTGAATAAACAATATCAAAGACATAAATATATATGGTTGAGAAACTTACATAATGGTATAACTGGAGGCGTCTGCACATCGACCCAGATGTCGGTATTACCTTCAATATTATCTTCCGGACGAATATCAAAGGTGATAACCATATCAGTCTCAAATGCATAGGTCTTGCATAGTGCTCGCCATGTTTTGCATCCAGAATAGGTGTAGTCGTCTGAATTGTATAATTTTGCATGGAAAATATAACCATGCTCGGTCTTCAAGTAAACTTTCTTTTCCTCCATACTATGACTGAAACCTATCTTATCCAATACAAAAACTCTTGCATGGCAGGGGATACGCTAGTAGAATAGTAAAAAAATATAAGTTGAAGCAAATGAAGCAGATGTCATGCTTAATTACGAAAAAAGACTTGTCGTTGTGACTTACTGTATCCACTTCGAAGTTCTCGTCCAACTTGATGCTGAAGTGCCTATCATCATCTAGGAAGATTCCGTCGCACAGACTGCGCTCGTCTTCGCAGTATTTGCAAATACCGAAATCCTTTTCGTCGTCAGACATTTCCTATGTTCATAGTTAAAACATTAATTGAAAATCGACCGAAGACAACTACCAAGATACTCAACACACAAATCCGAGGCACTCGATATTTCCTACATATTCTGGCACAAGTCATGCCAAAATTCACGGAAAAATCCGGCATGACCTTTGCTAAAATAGGACATATCGAGCGCCTGAAATTTGCCGGAACGGAAATGAATCAACACTCCGGCAAAACATAGGCCACTCGGAGGTGTAACCTGCAAACATGACCGGCCACTTGGATATTGAGCAACACAATATATACATTTCAAAATATCTTATAGGACTCAAATTAGCATGCATTCAATAAGCAAAAGTAAATCATCTCATGTGTCCGTACATCGTCGAATATTATCACTAATACATCACGAATAGTGTCATACATATAACATCACTAATACAACTAAAACTCTAGCACACGACGGGTATCGGCGCGGGCAGTGGACACCCACAGAGAAGGAAGCATCACGGGATCATAGCTCCAGTGAGATCCCCGGAGAACCTGCCAGGTATTGGAGAACGGCCTGTGCTCCAACACAAACAAGTAGCGACGGACGTGCGCGTCCTCCTCACTGACACGGTGACGCACCACCTCCGCGGAGTCCTCTAGCCTCTGGATCGTCACTGGCCCATGCGACCGCCACCAAAGAAGGTTCGGGTCAACGACAGGCTGGCTCCTCACCAACCTGCGCCCCCGATAAGTAGCGCCTCCCAGTACCACCCCGGCAGAGCCCAGTCCCGAACATGGCCGATCTGGTCAAGCAGGTGTCGTCCTCCGCCGACTCGACGACGACGATGTGGGATAGGCATCGTCCACGTCGAGGCGGGAAAAATTGCTTTAACTAAAAAATAGAAACAAGTTCTTACTAACTAGTTCTATTAATTCAACTAGTTCTTACTAAAAATAAACTTACTATAAATAAAAATATTCTAGTACCTAATTAGTACCTAGTTCTTACTAACTAATTAGTACCTAGGAACTTCTGCCTTAATTACCATCTAAGTAATTAACTAACTAGCACTAAAAATAGCCTAGGGTTCATACTAACTAGCACTAAATAGCTAGGGTTCATACTAAGCTGAGAAGAGGGATCGGAAGGGGAGAGTGCTTATGGAGGGAGGGGAGACGGCGGCACCAAGGCGCGGCAAGGCGGGGGGGAGACGGCGGTGAGGCGGTGTCGGGGGAGACGGCGGCGAGGCGGGGTCGGGGGAGACGACGGCGAGGCGGGTCGAGGGAGACGGCGGCGAGGCGGGGTCGGGGGAGACGGCGGCGAGGCGAGGTCAGGGGAGACGGCGGCGAGGCGGGGTCGGGGGAGACGACGATGAGGCGGGGTCGGGGGAGATGGCGGCGTGGCGGAGGCGACGAGGAATAGTAGAGGAGAATTGGGGGAGGAAGCAGATGAGAGGGAATCAGGCCGCGCGGGGGCTAGGTGAAAATAGCTTTAACTCTAGCGTGGGGAGGGAAAACGCGCTGCTGCTAAAATCCGTAGTAGTAGCGCTGTTCGTAGAAGGGCCCTACTACTATACCTAGCACGTCAGGAATGGTGTGGCAATTATAGTAGTAGCGCTTTCTGTTCTTGCCGCGCTACTTCTAAGCGGGTAACAGTAGCGCGGTTCTGCCAGACGCGCTACTGCTAAGTAGCAGTAGCGCCTCATTTTAGCAAGCGCTACTGGTAACATTCTGTGTATAAGGTTTTTCCTAGTAGTGACCCCTAATCCAGGACTCGCTCAGTAGCCTCTGAACCAGGCTTCAATGCCGATGAGTCCGGCGCGCAGATTGTCTTCGGCATTGCAAGGCGGGTTCCATCTCCGATCACTCCAAAGTAACTACCGAACACTTGAATCGTGTCCGGATCTGCAAGATGATCTTCGCATACCACCATAGAGAGAATAATGTTCCACAAATGTAATCTGCTGACAACTTTTGTACGGTGTGACATGACACCAGGGTCGGTTTAGTATTCGAACCGTTTTCCTACAACCAGCCACAACGCATATTGCGAGGCGGTTTCCTCGGCACGTCTTGTCAAAGCAGAGATCATGTCCTCTTATCACGGGTGCTTGGGAAACAAGCGACCCTCAACGGGAAAGTGGGGAGGCGCACCGCTTTCATCGCCTCTATAAAGGGATAAGGGCTCCCCATTTTTACCCATGCCTTCTTCCTCTTTCGCTAATCCATTCTTGCTTCCTCGAGCTCCAGCGCCCAAGTCCACGCCTTCTCCGCACAGCCAAACATGTCCGGAGCAGGAGGCAAGTGGGTGGCCTCCATCGTGAAGGAGGAGCATATTGCGAAGCTTCGGGCGGCCGGATACCTAGCTGCAAACATCGTGCACCGGCTACCGGACGCAGGGCAAATCATTCCAACTCCAGAGCCCCACGAGAGGGTCGTGTTTCTTGCCCACTTCATCTGTGGACTAGGATTTCCACTTCATCCCTTCGTCTGCAGGCTCATGTTCTACTACGGGTTAGATTTCCATGATCTAGCCCCAAATTTCGTCCTCAACATCTCGGCGTTTATCGTCGTGTGCGAGGCCTTCCTCCGGATCAAGCCTCACTTCGGCTTGTGGCTACGAACCTTCTGCGTGAAGCCGAAGATCGTGAGCGGCCAGCAAGCGGAGTGCGGAGGTGCCATGGTGGGCAAGATGCCTAACGTCACCTGGCTTGACGGCTCCTTCACGGAGACCGTGAAAGGGTGGCAATCGGGGTGGTTCTACATTACCGAGCCGCGCGGCGCCAATTGGGCGGCGGCCCCTGGATTCCGATCCAGAATTCCCATGCGGCTCACCTCCTGGGAGAAGAAGGGCCTGGCCTGGGGCGAGCCTGCAGATCTGACTGGACTTCAAAACTGTATCAGAAATATGATTGACAAGAAAGCTTGTCAACGTAGTCCAGGTCATGCTCGTCCGCCGAATTCTTCCATGCCAAAGACGGGTGAGGGAGTCCTGGACTAGGGGGTGTCCGGATAGCCGGACTATCATCATCGGCCGTACTCCAAGACTATGAAGATACAAGATTGAAGACTTCGTCCGTGTCCGGATGGGACTTTCCTTGGCGTGGAAGGCAAGCTTGGCGATACGATATGTAGATCTCCTACCATTGTAACCGACTCTATGTAACCCTAGCCCTTTTCGGTGTCTATATAAACCGGATGGCTTTAGTCCGTAGGACACAATAACAACCATTACAACAATCATACCATAGGCTAGCTTCTAGAGTTTAGCCTCCTTGGTCTCGTGGTAGATCTACTCTTGTAATATCCACATTATCAATATCAATCAAGCAGGATGTAGGGTTTTACCTCCATTAAGAGGGCCCGAACCTGGGTAAAACATCGTGTCCCTTGTCTCCTGTTACCATCCGCCTAGACGCACAGTTCGGGACCCCCTACCCGAGATCCGCCGGTTTTGACACCGATATTGGTGCTTTCATTGAGAGTTCCTCTGTGTCGTCACCGATAGGCTTGATGGCCTCTTCAACCAACAACGACGCAGTCCTGGGCGAGACTTTTCTCCCCGGACAGATTTTCGTATTCGGCGGCTTCGCACTGCGGGCCAATTCGCTTGGCCATCTGGAGCAGATCGAAAGCTACGCCCCTGGCCGTCAGGTCAGGTTTGGAACCCTGAACTTCACGGCCGATATCCGCGGAGACTTGATCTTCGATGGATCCGAGCCGCAGCCGAGCGTGCCACAATGTCACGATGGGCACGACCTAACTCTGCCACCGGACAGTACCTTGGAGGCCGCATACGAATCCGCTCTGACCCATAGTCCGGAGCCGATCGCACAGATCGAGGACGGGTGGCTGGACACCGCCTCAGGAGCTGCAACTTCCACGGTGATGGAGCCGAACACTGACCTCGTCCCTTATAAAGCTCATGACTCCGAGGTGTCGGACTCCCTGCCGGACTCCGAACCTCCTGCGCCCCTGCCAATCGAATCTGATTGGGCGCCGATCATGGAATTCACCGCTGCGGACATCTTTCAGCACTCACCCTTCAGCGACATCTTAAAATCGCTAAAGCAGCTCTCGCTATCCGGAGAGCCCTGGCCGGACTACGTTCAGGAGGGTTGGGATGCGGACGACGAAGAAATTCAAAGCCCACCCACCACCCACTTTGTAGCCACTATCGACGATCTAACCGACGTACTAGACTACGACTCCGAAGACATCGACGGTATGGCCGACGATGCCGGAGACGATCAAGAACCAGCGCCTACAGGGCACTGGAAAACCACCTCGTCATACGACATATACATGGTGGACACCCCAAAAGATGGGGACGGCGAAGAAGCAGCGGAGGCAGATTCCTTAAAGAAACAGCCCAAGCGCCGACGTCAGCGGCGCCGCTCCAAATCCCGCCACAGCAAGAATGGAGATTCCGGCACAGGAGATAACAACACCCCAGAAAGTGCCGAAGATAACCCCCTCTAGCAAGATTCAGCGCAGGAGGACGCAGAAGCAAGCCCTCACGAGAGTGCGGCAGACGAAGAGGTCGAGGATGATAATTACATACCTCCCTCCGGAGACGAGGCAAGCCTCGACGACGACGAATTCGTCGTGCCTGAGGATCCCGTCGAACAAGAGCGTTTCAGACGCAGGCTAATGGCCACAGCAAATAGTCTAAAGAAAAAGCAGCAACAGCTTCAAGCTGATCAAGACCTGTTGGCCGACAGATGGACCGAGGTCCTCGCGGCCGAAGAGTATGAACTCGAACGCCCCTCCAAAAGCTACCCAAAAGGCAAGTTGCTACCCCGACTATAGGAGGAAGCATACAAACCTTCATCACCAGCGCACAATACGGCAGACCGACCACCTCGTGGCCGCGACAGAGAGGCATCTAAGCCCTCCACCAAAACCGTACCCCAGCACCGCTCAAAAAATACGAAGCCACGGGGGAACGCGCCGGACTTGCGGGATATATTGGAGGACAAGGCAAGACAATCCAGATCTATCTATGGATCACGTGGGCGCCCCAAGACCCACGACGAATACCGTCGCACCGGATACAACAACTCTGGCCGGGCCGAACACAGCAGACTATGCTCTCTTGAGCTACGTCGTGATATTGCTCAATACAGAGGCGCCGCACACCCACTATGCTTCACTGACGAAGTAATGGATCATCAAATCCCTGAAGGGTTTAAACCCGTTAACATCGAATCGTACGATGGCACAACAGACCCCGCGGTTTGGATCGACGATTATCTCCTTCATATCCATATGGCCCGCGGCAACGATCTTCACGCCATCAAATATCTCCCGCTCAAGCTTAAAGGACCAGCTCGGCATTGGCTCAACAGCCTGCCCGCAGAGTCAATTGGGTGTTGGGAAGACCTGGAAGCCGCATTCCTCGACAACTTCCAGGGCACATATGTGCGACCACCAGGCGCAGATGACCTAAGCCACATAATCCAGCAGCCAGATGAATCGGCTAGACAATTCTGGACACGGTTCCTAACAAAGAAAAATCAAATTGTCGACTGTCCGGATGCAGAGGCCCTCGCTGCCTTCAAACATAACATCCGCGATGAGTGGCTGGCCCGGCACCTAGGACAGGAAAAGCCGAAATCCATGGCAGCTCTCCCATCACTCATGACCCGCTTCTGTGCGGGAGAGGATAGCTGGCTAGCCTGCAGCAACAACCTCAGTAAAAACGCTGGCAGTCCGGATACCAAGGACCGCAATGGCAGGTCGCGTCGAAACAAAAACAAACGCCGCATCTACGGCGACAGCAATGAGGATACGACAGTCAACGCCGGATTCCGAGGCTCCAAACCCGGTCAACGGAAGAAGCCATTTAAAAGAACCACTCCGGGCCCGTCCAATTTGGACGGAATACTCGACCGCTCTTGCCAAATATATGGCACCCCCGAAAAGCCAGCTAACCACACCAACAGAGATTGTTGGGTATTCAAGCAGGCAGGCAAATTAATTGCCGAAAACAATGACAAGGGGCTACACAGCGATGACAAGGAAAAGACCCGGCCACCGAACAACATAGAAAGAAGGGCTTCCCCCCACAAGTTCGGACGGTAAACATGATATACGCAATGCATATACCCAAGAGGGAGCGAAAGCGTGCACTAAGGGACGTATGTGTGATGGAGCTAGTCGCCCCAAAGATCAACCCATGGTCCTCTTGCCCGATCACTTTCGATCGAAGAGACCACCCAACCAGTATCCGCCATGGCGGATTCGCCGCATTGTTTTTAGACCCAATCGTCGATGGATTTCACCTCACTAGAGTCCTGATGGATGGCAGCAGTAGCCTGAACCTGCTTTAACAGGATACAGTGCGCAAGATGGGCATAGACCCTTCAAGGATTAAACCTACAAAGACGACCTTCAAAGGCGTCATACCAGGTGTTGAGGCCAATTGTACAGGCTCAGTCACACTGGAAGTGGTCTTCGGATCCCCGGATAATTTCCGAAGCGAGGAGTTAATCTTCGACATAGTCCCATTCCGCAGTGGCTGTCACGCTCTACTCGGACGGACCGCGTTCGCAAAGTTCAACGCGGTGCCGCATTATGCATACCTCAAGCTCAAGATGCCAGGCCCTCGTGGAGTCATCACGGTCAATGGAAACACGGAACGCTCCCTCCGAACGGAGGAACATACAGCAGCTCTCGCGGCAGAAGTACAGAGCAGCCTTTTAAGGCAATTTTCGAGTCCGGCCGTTAAACGACCGAACACGGCCAAACGCGCCCGGAGCAACATCAACAAAGACCACCTGGCACGTTCCGAGCACAGATAGCAATGCGGCCCCAACCCCAACCCTCGCGCAATTGCAAGACAAACCCTCCGCGTACATCATTACGCTCTGGAGATACCATGGGCATAGGGGGAGGGGCACGACCACAACAGACCAAGAGTGCGGTTCGACCACACCAGGGGCTCCCAAGTGTGTCGCTCTTTTTATCTTTTATTTTTCTTCTCTTTTACATAGGACTCTGTCCGGCGGCGAACCTGCCGAACTCATGATGCAACAGCCAGGGAGGGACAAAGGCTGCGACGAACACTCAGGTGGTCTCCATTACGAGCATTAAATTTGTTAAATACACCATTCTGCAGCCTACCCCTGGAGGGAGACACCTTTAATTAGTCCAATCCCTTGCTTACCGCACTATTTGTATCATTTCACACTCATAGCAGAACCTTTTGAATAAATAATGCAGCACTTCTTGCCCATAATTGCATTACTTTATATATATGTTCATTTACGACATGTTGCATCCGTATATTTTGGTACGGCCGAATACACCAGGGGCTTATGTTCCCCGCATTATGGTGTGATAAGTCCGAACACTTTCACAAGTGCGGCACCCCGAACTTATAGCATTATATGAATCGGCTCCGAATCATGTCTTGGGTCAATAGTTGGGTTTGCCCGGCTCCCATGTTTGGCACCTTACGTTCCGTTTTGTCGGCTAAGGTAGCACTGGGAGAACCACTGTGATTGTGCCCCGGTTGAGCCGGGTTAACGCCTCAGTGGATAAAGCTAAAACTGACTGTCATGATAAGGCGAGAGACTGGTCGCTGTTCGTGAGGTCCTTTCGAGTCCCTAAAGACTTATGCCGCTTCGAGCGAAGAACCGGATAATGTCCGGCCAAGGCATGGATAGCGCCCCGAACTCGGTCTTCTGAATACTAGGGGCTTCGCCGAAATTTAAAATTATAGAATTCTATGGCTAAGTGAGAGTGTTCAAGCACTATAAGTCTGGTTGCCTTGTTCGTTGTGTTGACCGCCTCCCTAGATGGACCCAAAAATGGGAACAAGAGTGCTCACGTTTATCCCGAACACCCCAGCACTCGTGGCATGGGGGCTGAAGCCGACGACTTGCCATCTCTTAGATTTAATAAACGGCCGCACAGAAGGTAATATTTTAAATCAATATGCGTTGCTTAGCGCATATGAACAAAGTTTTCAGCGCACAGGATAACACATTGCAAATTTACTCAATAATTACATCCCTGGGGCACTCATCCGCAATCTTGCGGGCACCCTTCAGGATAGTCTTATAGTACATCTTGGGCGTACGATACTCCTTGCCCGTTGGTGGCGCGTCAGTGATAAGCTTCTCCGCATCCAGCTTGCCCCAATGCACCTTTGCGCGGGCAAGGGCCCGACGAGCAACTTCAATACAGGCGGAGCGCTTGATAACCTCCACCTGGGGGCACGCATCCACCAACCGCCGCACGAGGCCGAACTAGCTCCCAGGCATGGCCTCTCCAGGCCACAGCTGGACTATGAGGCCCTTCATGGCCTGCTCGGCTACCTTGTGGAGCTCGACCAGCTGCTTCAGCTGGTCGCTAGGGGGCACCGGATGGCCGGCCTCAGCGTACTGAGACCAGAAGACCTTCTCCGTTGAGCTCCCCTCCTCGACTCGGTAGAATGCGGCGGCATCAGACACGCTGCGAGGCAGATCTGCAAACGCCCCTGGAGAGCTCCGAATTCGGGTAAGTAACACGTAATTTACATTCACATGCTTGCTTTGCATGAAAAATTCCTTACCCGCCGCTTTCTTCTTCACCGACTCAATCTCCTGAAGGGACTTATGGGCCTCGGCCTTGGCGGATTTGGCACTTTCGAGAGCCGAGGCAAGCTCGGACTCTCGAGTCTTTGAGTCACGCTCCAAACTCTCATGCTTTTCCATGAGAGCCTGGAGCTCTTGCCGAACCTCCGCCACCCGCGCCTCCTGCTTTTCTCGCTCTACCCGTTCCGCGGCCGCATTGCATTCGGCCACGGACACAGCCTCCTTCAGGGTTGCCACCTCGTTTGTGGCCCCTGCAGTACCCACGTTATCCCTGTTATTTTTGTCGCAACCTAAATCCTTTTCTGTAAGGTACAAATTCAAAGTGGTGTTACTCACCTTCTTTGTCCTCGAGCTGCTTCTTGGCACGGCCGAGCTCTTGCTCGGACCGCTCGAGCTCCTGCTTTAAAGCACCGACCTCCGCAGTCGGCAGAGGTCAGCAGCGCAGCCTGCAAACCCATATTGACATAATTCTTTTAGCAACCCTGCGTATATCTTTTTTAGATCCTCAGTCCGGCTTTTCTTTCCGAACACCGAACCGAGCATCAGGGGCTACTGTCTATGCGGTATTACATTGCATATTTTTAACTTCTTACCTCAAAGCCTAATAGAAGGCTACTGCAAGCTTCGGTCAGCCCGCTCTTGGCAAGCTGCACCTTGTGAATCACCGCACTCATAATAGTACGGTGTCCTTTCACGATGGAAGCACCTTTGAGTGCCTCCAACAAGTTGTCCGGCGCCTCTGGTTGGACGGGGGCCGCCGGCGTCACGGTCTTGCCCTTCTTGCGAAGGGGCTGCCGGCCGGACTCCGGAACCACTGCGGGTTCCGACGTGGAGTCCGGCGCAAAGTCCGGGAGGCCGCCTTGTGGCGCCTCCGGAGCCTCCCCCTGATGGGTCCCTTCTTCGGATCCCACCTTGGCGTCCTCGGCGTCGCGAGGGGTGGAGGCAGTCGGGATGGAGTCTACATCCGACGGAGCCAGCGACCCGCTCGATGAAGCGGGGAGATCGTCATTGGCCGGACTACAGGCAGCGTGCGGCATTAGAATGACACTATGTGACACAAAAGAGAAATTGTAAATCATTCATGAATCCAGATACTTACGATCTCGCCGGAGGCCTGGCCCTTGAGGGCCATTCTTCGTCGCCAACGTTGACGTTGGCGGAGCTGTCCGGGGGAATAGTCCTTCCCCTCTTGGACCCTTCGGCCTCCCGTGTTGGGGAAGCCTTCCTCTTCCTCTCTCCCTCCTCTGGGAGAGAGTCCTCTTTCTCCTCCTCGTTTTCGGGGGAGGAGTCCGCCTCGGAGTCGTCGGACGCCTGAAAACGGGAACTCTTTCGAGTACCCGTGGCCTCCTTCTTGGCCTTCTTCTCCGGCACCACGTGCGGTACCGGAACCAGCAACCCCGCTAGACGGGCGTCTACTGGGTTTTCTGGCATAGGAGCCGGATAGATGATCTGCTCCGCCTTCCTCATCCAGTCCTGTCAAAGGAAAAGGGGAAATTGAAGCCCGCATAGAGTCAAACTATGAATAGCAAGTGTCCCGTAAAGGGGTAGAATCACTTACCTCGTCAGCTTGGCGCTACGAGCGAAATCCGCGACCTTCGGTGGCGGATGCGGGGGCTTCGGCACCCTTGAAGAGCACTTTCCAGGCATCTTCGTACCTAGTGTCGAAGAGCCTGCTCAAGGTCTGGTGCTGTGCTGGATTGAACTCCCACAATTTAAATGCCTGTTCTTGGCACGGGAGAATCCGGCGGATGAGCATGACCTGGACCACGTTGACAAGCTTGAGCTTCTTGTTCACCAGCCTCTGGATATAGGCTTGGAGTCCGGTCAGCTCCTCCGAATTACCCCAGGTCAGGCCGCTCTCCTTCCAAGAGGAGAGCCGCATGGGGATCCTAGATCTAAATTCGGGGGCCGCTACCCATCTAGGGTCACACGGCTCGGTGATGTAGAACCACCCCGATTGCCATCCCTTGATGGTTTCCACGAAGGCACCCTCGAGCCAGACGACGTTGGGTATCTTACCCAACATGGCGCCTCCGCACTCTGCTTGAGTGCCCTTCACCACCTTCGGCTTGACATTGAAGGTCTTGAGCCACAAGCCGAAGTGAGGCTGGATGTAGAGGAAGGCCTCGCACACGACGATAAACGCCGAGATGTTGAGGATGAAGTTTGGCGCCAGATCGTGGAAATCCAGGCCATAATAGTACATGAGCCCTCGGACAAAGGGATGCAATGGGAAGCCCAGTCCGCGGAGGAAGTGGGGAAGGAATACGACCCTCTCATGGGGCCTGGGGGTGGGGATGAGCTGCCCCTCGTCGGGCAGCCGGTGCCGATGTCGCCGGATAGATATCCGGCGCTGCGCAGTCTTTCGATGTGCCCCTCCGTAACGGAGGAGGCCATCCACTTGCCTCCCGCTCCAGACATGACTGGGGAAGGTTGAGACAAGATGTGCGGGCTTGGGCGCTGGAGCTCGAGTGCACGGAGATGGATAAGCAAAGGAGGAAGAAGGCGTAGGTGAAAGGGTGGATTCTAATCCCCTTATATATGGGCGGATCAAGTCTATGCGTCCCCACCGGCCTGGTAAAACTCGCTTATCTCCCAAGCGCCACCATCAATGGCGCGGTTGGGTTACCCACATTCGTATTGATGAGAATCCCGGAATAAGGGGAACACGATCTCAGCTTCGACAAGACGTGCCAAGGAAACCGCTTCGCGAAACGCGCTGAGGTGGTAAAGTAAAAAACGATTCAAGTAAGGGCTTGGTAGTGACGTGACGTCATGCCGCAAAAAACATCAGCAGATTGAACTTGTGTATATATTATTCTCTCTACGGTGGAATGTGGAAATTATTTTGCAGAGCCGGACACTATCCTGGTGTTCACAATCTTCTACGAATTATTCGGAGGAGGAACCCGCCTTGCAA